>JBBDGP010001324.1:2652500-3852500 GCA_037952835.1 Lithobates septentrionalis | reverse complement strand
AGGACGCACCGCACTAACTTGTAGTTTTAGCTGAACACTGTGAGCAGGACGCACTGCACTAACTTGTAGCTTTAGATGAACACTGTGCAAAGGTCTCACTACACTAACTTGTAGTTTTAGCTGAACACTGTGAGCAGGATTCACTACACTAACTTGTAGTTTTAGCTGAACACTGTGAGCAGGACGCACCCCACTAACTTGTAGTTTTAGCTGAACACTGTGAGCAGGACGCACTGCACTAACTTGTAGCTTTAGATGAAATCTGTGCAGGGGTCTCACTACACTAACTTGTAGTTTTAGCTGAACACTGTGAGCAGGACGCACCGCACTAACTTGTAGTTTTAGCTGAACACTGTGAGCAGGACGCACCGCACTAACTTGTAGTTTTAGCTGAACACTGTGAGCAGGACGCACCCCACTAACTTGTAGTTTTAGCTGAACACTGTGAGCAGGACGCACCGCACTAACTTGTAGTTTTATCTGAACACTGTGAGCAGGACGCATCCCACTAACTTGTAGTTTTAGCTGAACACTGTGAGCAGGACGCACTGCACTAACTTGTAGCTTTAGATGAAATCTGTGCAGGGGTCTCACTACACTAACTTGTAGTTTTAGCTGAACACTGTGAGCAGGACGCACCGCACTAACTTGTAGTTTTAGCTGAACACTGTGAGCAGGACGCACCGCACTAACTTGTAGTTTTAGCTGAACACTGTGAGCAGGACACACCCCACTAACTTGTAATTTTAGCTGAACACTGTGAGCAGGACGCACCGCACTAACTTGTAGTTTTAGCTGAACACTGTGAGCAGGACGCACCGCACTAACTTGTAGTTTTAGCTGAACACTGTGAGCAGGAAGCACTGCACTAACTGTAGCTTTAGATGAACACTGTGCAGAGGTCTCACTACACTAACTTTAGTTTTAGCTGAACACTGTGAGCAGGACGCACTGCACTAACTTGTAGTTTTAGCTGAACACTGTGAGCAGGACGCACCACACTAACTTGTAGTTTTAGCTGAACACTGTGAGCAGGACGCACCTCACTAACTTGTAGTTTTAGCTGAACACTGTGAGCAGGACGCACCCCACTAACTTGTAGTTTTAGCTGCACACTGTGAGCAGGACGCACCCCACTAACTTTTAGTTTTAGCTGAACACTGTGAGCAGGACGCACCGCACTAACTTGTAGTTTTAGCTGAACACTGTGAGCAGGGCGCACCGCACTAACTTGTAGTTTTAGCAGAACACTGTGAGCAGGACGCACCCCACTAACTTGTAGTTTTTGCTGAACACTGTGAGCAGGACGCACCGCACCAGCTTGTAGTTTTAGCTGAACACTGTGAGCAGGACGCACCGCACTAACTTGTAGATTTAGCTGAACACTGTGAGCAGGACGCACCGCACTAACTTGTAGCTTTAGCTGAACACCGTGAGCAGGACGCACTGCACTAACTTGTAGTTTTAGCTGAACACTGTGAGCAGGACGCAACCCACTAACTTGTAGTTTTAGCTGAACACTGTGAGCAGGACGCACCGCACTAACTTGTAGTTTTAGCTGAACACTGTGAGCAGGAAGCACCCCACTAACTTGTAGTTTTAGCTGAACACTGTGAGCAGGATGCACTGCACTAACTTTTAGCTTTAGATGAACACTGTGCAGAGGTCTCACTACACTAACTTTAGTTTTAGCTGAACACTGTGAGCAGGACGCACTGCACTAACTTGTAGTTTTAGCTGAACACTGTGAGCAGGACGCACCACACTAACTTGTAGTTTTAGCTGAACACTGTGAGCAGGACGCACCCCACTAACTTGTAGTTTTAGCTGAACACTGTGAGCAGGACGCACCCCACTAACTTGTAGTTTTAGCTGAACACTGTGAGCAGGACGCACCCCACTAACTTGTAGTTTTAGCTGAACACTGTGAGCAGGACACACTGCACTAACTTGTAGCTTTAGATGAACACTGTGCAAAGGTCTCACTACACTAACTTGTAGTTTTAGCTGAACACTGTGAGCAGGACGCACCACACTAACTTGTAGTTTTAGGTGAACACTGTGAGCAGGACGCATCCCACTAACTTGTAGTTTTAGCTGAACACTGTGAGCAGGACGCACCCCACTAACTTGTAGTTTTAGCTGAACACTGTGAGCAGGATGCGCCGCACTAACTTGTAGTTTTAGCTGAACACTGTGAGCAGGACGCACCGCACTAACTTGTAGTTTTAGCTGAACACTGTGAGCAGGACGCACCGCACTAACTTGTAGTTTTAGCTGAACACTGTGAGCAGGACACACCCCACTAACTTGTAGTTTTAGCTGAACACTGTGAGCAGGACGCACCGCACTAACTTGTAGTTTTAGCTGAACACTGTGAGCAGGACGCACCGCACTAACTTGTAGTTTTAACTGAACACTGTGAGCAGGAAGCACTGCACTACCTTGTAGCTTTAGATGAACACTGTGCAGAGGTCTCACTACACTAACTTTAGTTTTAGCTGAACACTGTGAGCAGGACGCACTGCACTAACTTGTAGTTTTAGCTGAACACTGTGAGCAGGACGCACCATACTAACTTGTAGTTTTAGCTGAACACTGTGAGCAGGACGCACCCCACTAACTTGTAGTTTTAGCTGAACACTGTGAGCAGGACGCACCGCACTAACTTGTAGTTTTAGCTGAACACTGTGAGCAGGACGCACCCCACTAACTTGTAGTTTTAGCTGAACACTGTGAGCAGGACACACCGCACTAACTTGTAGTTTTAGCTGAACACTGTGAGCAGGGCACACCGCACTAACTTGTAGTTTTAGCTGAACACTGTGAGCAGGACGCACCCCACTAACTTGTAGTTTTAGCTGAACACTGTGAGCAGGACGCACCGCACTAACTTGTAGTTTTAGCTGAACACTGTGAGCAGGACGCACTGCACTAACTTGTAGTTTTAGCTGAACACTGTGAGCAGGACGCACCGCACTAACTTGTAGCTTTAGCTGAACACCGTGAGCAGGACGCACTGCACTAACTTGTAGTTTTAGCTGAACACTGTGAGCAGGACGCACCGCACTAACTTGTAGTTTTAGCTGAACACTGTGAGCAGGACGCACCGCACTAAATTGTAGTTTTAGCTGAATACTGTGAGCAGGACGCACTGCACTAACTTGTAGCTTTAGATGAACACTGTGCAGAGGTCTCACTACACTAACTTGTAGTTTTAGCTGAACACTGTGAGCAGGATGCACCGCACTAACTTGTAGTTTTAGCTGAACACTGTGAGCAGGACGCACCGCACTAAATTGTAGTTTTAGCTGAACACTGTGAGCAGGACGCACCACACTAACTTGTAGTTTTAGCTGAACACTGTGAGCAGGACGCACCGCACTAAATTGTAGTTTTAGCTGAATACTGTGAGCAGGACGCACTGCACTAACTTGTAGCTTTAGATGAACACTGTGCAGAGGTCTCACTACACTAACTTGTAGTTTTAGCTGAACACTGTGAGCAGGATGCACCGCACTAACTTGTAGTTTTAGCTGAACACTGTGAGCAGGACGCACCGCACTAACTTGTAGTTTTAGCTGAACACTGTGAGCAGGAAGCACCCCACTAACTTGTAGTTTTAGCTGAACACTGTGAGCAGGATGCACTGCACTAACTTTTAGCTTTAGATGAACACTGTGCAGAGGTCTCACTACACTAACTTTAGTTTTAGCTGAACACTGTGAGCAGGACGCACCGCACTAACTTGTAGTTTTAGCTGAACACTGTGAGCAGGACGCACCACACTAACTTGTAGTTTTAGCTGAACACTGTGAGCAGGACGCACCCCACTAACTTGTAGTTTTAGCTGAACACTGTGAGCAGGACGCACCCCACTAACTTGTAGTTTTAGCTGAACACTGTGAGCAGGACGCACCCCACTAACTTGTAGTTTTAGCTGAACACTGTGAGTAGGACGCACCGCACTAACTTGTAGTTTTAGCTGAACACTGTGAGCAGGGCGCACCGCACTAACTTGTAGTTTTAGCTGAACACTGTGAGCAGGATGCACCCCACTAACTTGTAGTTTTAGCTGAACACTGTGAGCAGGACGCACCGCACTAACTTGTAGTTTTAGCTGAACACTGTGAGCAGGACGCATCCCACTAACTTGTAGTTTTAGCTGAACACTGTGAGCAGGACGCACCCCACTAACTTGTAGTTTTAGCTGAACACTGTGAGCAGGATGCGCCGCACTAACTTGTAGTTTTAGCTGAACACTGTGAGCAGGACGCACCGCACTAACTTGTAGTTTTAGCTGAACACTGTGAGCAGGACGCACCGCACTAACTTGTAGTTTTAGCTGAACACTGTGAGCAGGACACACCCCACTAACTTGTAGTTTTAGCTGAACACTGTGAGCAGGACGCACCGCACTAACTTGTAGTTTTAGCTGAACACTGTGAGCAGGACGCACCGCACTAACTTGTAGTTTTAACTGAACACTGTGAGCAGGAAGCACTGCACTAACTTTTAGCTTTAGATGAACACTGTGCAGAGGTCTCACTACACTAACTTTAGTTTTAGCTGAACACTGTGAGCAGGACGCACTGCACTAACTTGTAGTTTTAGCTGAACACTGTGAGCAGGACGCACCATACTAACTTGTAGTTTTAGCTGAACACTGTGAGCAGGACGCACTGCACTAACTTGTAGTTTTAGCTGAACATGTGAGCAGGACGCACCGCACTAACTTGTAGTTTTAGCTGAACACTGTGAGCAGGACGCACTGCACTAACTTGTAGCTTTAGATGAACACTGTGCAAAGGTCTCACTACACTAACTTGTAGTTTTAGCTGAACACTGTGAGCAGGATTCACTACACTAACTTGTAGTTTTAGCTGAACACTGTGAGCAGGACGCACCCCACTAACTTGTAGTTTTAGCTGAACACTGTGAGCAGGACGCACTGCACTAACTTGTAGCTTTAGATGAAATCTGTGCAGGGGTCTCACTACACTAACTTGTAGTTTTAGCTGAACACTGTGAGCAGGACGCACCGCACTAACTTGTAGTTTTAGCTGAACACTGTGAGCAGGACGCACCGCACTAACTTGTAGTTTTAGCTGAACACTGTGAGCAGGACGCACCCCACTAACTTGTAGTTTTAGCTGAACACTGTGAGCAGGACGCACCGCACTAACTTGTAGTTTTATCTGAACACTGTGAGCAGGACGCATCCCACTAACTTGTAGTTTTAGCTGAACACTGTGAGCAGGACGCACTGCACTAACTTGTAGCTTTAGATGAAATCTGTGCAGGGGTCTCACTACACTAACTTGTAGTTTTAGCTGAACACTGTGAGCAGGACGCACCGCACTAACTTGTAGTTTTAGCTGAACACTGTGAGCAGGACGCACCGCACTAACTTGTAGTTTTAGCTGAACACTGTGAGCAGGACACACCCCACTAACTTGTAATTTTAGCTGAACACTGTGAGCAGGACGCACCGCACTAACTTGTAGTTTTAGCTGAACACTGTGAGCAGGACGCACCGCACTAACTTGTAGTTTTAGCTGAACACTGTGAGCAGGAAGCACTGCACTACCTGTAGCTTTAGATGAACACTGTGCAGAGGTCTCACTACACTAACTTTAGTTTTAGCTGAACACTGTGAGCAGGACGCACTGCACTAACTTGTAGTTTTAGCTGAACACTGTGAGCAGGACGCACCACACTAACTTGTAGTTTTAGCTGAACACTGTGAGCAGGACGCACCTCACTAACTTGTAGTTTTAGCTGAACACTGTGAGCAGGACGCACCCCACTAACTTGTAGTTTTAGCTGCACACTGTGAGCAGGACGCACCCCACTAACTTTTAGTTTTAGCTGAACACTGTGAGCAGGACGCACCGCACTAACTTGTAGTTTTAGCTGAACACTGTGAGCAGGGCGCACCGCACTAACTTGTAGTTTTAGCAGAACACTGTGAGCAGGACGCACCCCACTAACTTGTAGTTTTTGCTGAACACTGTGAGCAGGACGCACCGCACCAGCTTGTAGTTTTAGCTGAACACTGTGAGCAGGACGCACCGCACTAACTTGTAGATTTAGCTGAACACTGTGAGCAGGACGCACCGCACTAACTTGTAGCTTTAGCTGAACACCGTGAGAAGGACGCACTGCACTAACTTGTAGTTTTAGCTGAACACTGTGAGCAGGACGCAACCCACTAACTTGTAGTTTTAGCTGAACACTGTGAGCAGGACGCACCACACTAACTTGTAGTTTTAGCTGAACACTGTGAGCAGGAAGCACCCCACTAACTTGTAGTTTTAGCTGAACACTGTGAGCAGGATGCACTGCACTAACTTTTAGCTTTAGATGAACACTGTGCAGAGGTCTCACTACACTAACTTTAGTTTTAGCTGAACACTGTGAGCAGGACGCACTGCACTAACTTGTAGTTTTAGCTGAACACTGTGAGCAGGACGCACCACACTAACTTGTAGTTTTAGCTGAACACTGTGAGCAGGACGCACCCCACTAACTTGTAGTTTTAGCTGAACACTGTGAGCAGGACGCACCCCACTAACTTGTAGTTTTAGCTGAACACTGTGAGCAGGACGCACCCCACTAACTTGTAGTTTTAGCTGAACACTGTGAGTAGGACGCACCGCACTAACTTGTAGTTTTAGCTGAACACTGTGAGCAGGGCGCACCGCACTAACTTGTAGTTTTAGCTGAACACTGTGAGCAGGATGCACCCCACTAACTTGTAGTTTTAGCTGAACACTGTGAGCAGGACGCACCGCACTAACTTGTAGTTTTAGCTGAACACTGTGAGCAGGACGCACCCCACTAACTTGTAGTTTTAGCTGAACACTGTGAGCAGGACGCACCGCACTAACTTGTAGTTTTAGCTGAACACTGTGAGCAGGACGCACCCCACTAACTTGTAGTTTTAGCTGAACACTGTGAGCAGGACACACTGCACTAACTTGTAGCTTTAGATGAACACTGTGCAAAGGTCTCACTACACTAACTTGTAGTTTTAGCTGAACACTGTGAGCAGGACGCACCACACTAACTTGTAGTTTTAGGTGAACACTGTGAGCAGGACGCATCCCACTAACTTGTAGTTTTAGCTGAACACTGTGAGCAGGACGCACCCCACTAACTTGTAGTTTTAGCTGAACACTGTGAGCAGGATGCGCCGCACTAACTTGTAGTTTTAGCTGAACACTGTGAGCAGGACGCACCGCACTAACTTGTAGTTTTAGCTGAACACTGTGAGCAGGACGCACCGCACTAACTTGTAGTTTTAGCTGAACACTGTGAGCAGGACACACCCCACTAACTTGTAGTTTTAGCTGAACACTGTGAGCAGGACGCACCGCACTAACTTGTAGTTTTAACTGAACACTGTGAGCAGGAAGCACTGCACTAACTTGTAGCTTTAGATGAACACTGTGCAGAGGTCTCACTACACTAACTTTAGTTTTAGCTGAACACTGTGAGCAGGACGCACTGCACTAACTTGTAGTTTTAGCTGAACACTGTGAGCAGGACGCACCATACTAACTTGTAGTTTTAGCTGAACACTGTGAGCAGGACGCACCCCACTAACTTGTAGTTTTAGCTGAACACTGTGAGCAGGACGCACCGCACTAACTTGTAGTTTTAGCTGAACACTGTGAGCAGGACGCACCCCACTAACTTGTAGTTTTAGCTGAACACTGTGAGCAGGACACACCGCACTAACTTGTAGTTTTAGCTGAACACTGTGAGCAGGGCACACCGCACTAACTTGTAGTTTTAGCTGAACACTGTGAGCAGGACGCACCCCACTAACTTGTAGTTTTAGCTGAACACTGTGAGCAGGACGCACCGCACTAACTTGTAGTTTTAGCTGAACACTGTGAGCAGGACGCACTGCACTAACTTGTAGTTTTAGCTGAACACTGTGAGCAGGACGCACCGCACTAACTTGTAGCTTTAGCTGAACACCGTGAGCAGGACGCACTGCACTAACTTGTAGTTTTAGCTGAACACTGTGAGCAGGACGCACCGCACTAACTTGTAGTTTTAGCTGAACACTGTGAGCAGGACGCACCGCACTAAATTGTAGTTTTAGCTGAATACTGTGAGCAGGACGCACTGCACTAACTTGTAGCTTTAGATGAACACTGTGCAGAGGTCTCACTACACTAACTTGTAGTTTTAGCTGAACACTGTGAGCAGGATGCACCGCACTAACTTGTAGTTTTAGCTGAACACTGTGAGCAGGACGCACCGCACTAAATTGTAGTTTTAGCTGAACACTGTGAGCAGGACGCACCGCACTAACTTGTAGTTTTAGCTGAACACTGTGAGCAGGACGCACCGCACTAAATTGTAGTTTTAGCTGAATACTGTGAGCAGGACGCACTGCACTAACTTGTAGCTTTAGATGAACACTGTGCAGAGGTCTCACTACACTAACTTGTAGTTTTAGCTGAACACTGTGAGCAGGATGCACCGCACTAACTTGTAGTTTTAGCTGAACACTGTGAGCAGGACGCACCGCACTAACTTGTAGTTTTAGCTGAACACTGTGAGCAGGACGCACCCCACTAACTTGTAGTTTTAGCTGAACACTGTGAGCAGGACGCACCCCACTAACTTGTAGTTTTAGCTGAACACTGTGAGTAGGACGCACCGCACTAACTTGTAGTTTTAGCTGAACACTGTGAGCAGGGCGCACCGCACTAACTTGTAGTTTTAGCTGAACACTGTGAGCAGGATGCACCCCACTAACTTGTAGTTTTAGCTGAACACTGTGAGCAGGACGCACCGCACTAACTTGTAGTTTTAGCTGAACACTGTGAGCAGGACGCACCCCACTAACTTGTAGTTTTAGCTGAACACTGTGAGCAGGACGCACCGCACTAACTTGTAGTTTTAGCTGAACACTGTGAGCAGGACGCACCCCACTAACTTGTAGTTTTAGCTGAACACTGTGAGCAGGATGCACTGCACTAACTTGTAGCTTTAGATGAACACTGTGCAAAGGTCTCACTACACTAACTTGTAGTTTTAGCTGAACACTGTGAGCAGGACGCACCACACTAACTTGTAGTTTTAGCTGAACACTGTGAGCAGGACGCATCCCACTAACTTGTAGTTTTAGCTGAACACTGTGAGCAGGACGCACCCCACTAACTTGTAGTTTTAGCTGAACACTGTGAGCAGGATGCGCCGCACTAACTTGTAGTTTTAGCTGAACACTGTGAGCAGGACGCACCGCACTAACTTGTAGTTTTAGCTGAACACTGTGAGCAGGACGCACCGCACTAACTTGTAGTTTTAGCTGAACACTGTGAGCAGGACACACCCCACTAACTTGTAGTTTTAGCTGAACACTGTGAGCAGGACGCACCGCACTAACTTGTAGTTTTAGCTGAACACTGTGAGCAGGACGCACCGCACTAACTTGTAGTTTTAACTGAACACTGTGAGCAGGAAGCACTGCACTAACTTGTAGCTTTAGATGAACACTGTGCAGAGGTCTCACTACACTAACTTTAGTTTTAGCTGAACACTGTGAGCAGGACGCACTGCACTTACTTGTAGTTTTAGCTGAACACTGTGAGCAGGACGCACCATACTAACTTGTAGTTTTAGCTGAACACTGTGAGCAGGACGCACCCCACTAACTTGTAGTTTTAGCTGAACACTGTGAGCAGGACGCACCGCACTAACTTGTAGTTTTAGCTGAACACTGTGAGCAGGACGCACCCCACTAACTTGTAGTTTTAGCTGAACACTGTGAGCAGGACACACCGCACTAACTTGTAGTTTTAGCTGAACACTGTGAGCAGGGCACACCGCACTAACTTGTAGTTTTAGCTGAACACTGTGAGCAGGACGCACCCCACTAACTTGTAGTTTTAGCTGAACACTGTGAGCAGGACGCACCGCACTAACTTGTAGTTTTAGCTGAACACTGTGAGCAGGACGCACTGCACTAACTTGTAGTTTTAGCTGAACACTGTGAGCAGGACGCACCGCACTAACTTGTAGCTTTAGCTGAACACCGTGAGCAGGACGCACTGCACTAACTTGTAGTTTTAGCTGAACACTGTGAGCAGGACGCAACCCACTAACTTGTAGTTTTAGCTGAACACTGTGAGCAGGACGCACCGCACTAACTTGTAGTTTTAGCTGAACACTGTGAGCAGGACGCACCGCACTAAATTGTAGTTTTAGCTGAACACTGTGAGCAGGACGCACCGCACTAACTTGTAGTTTTAGCTGAACACTGTGAGCAGGACGCACCGCACTAAATTGTAGTTTTAGCTGAATACTGTGAGCAGGACGCACTGCACTAACTTGTAGCTTTAGATGAACACTGTGCAGAGGTCTCACTACACTAACTTGTAGTTTTAGCTGAACACTGTGAGCAGGATGCACCGCACTAACTTGTAGTTTTAGCTGAACACTGTGAGCAGGACGCACCACACTAACTTGTAGTTTTAGCTGAACACTGTGAGCAGGATGCACCCCACTAACTTGTAGTTTTAGCTGAACACTGTGAGCAGGATGCGCCGCACTAACTTGTAGTTTTAGCTGAACACTGTGAGCAGGACGCACCCCACTAACTTGTAGTTTTAGCTGAACACTGTGAGCAGGACGCACCGCACTAACTTGTAGTTTTAGCTGAACACTGTGAGCAGGACGCACCCCACTAACTTGTAGTTTTAGCTGAACACTGTGAGCAGGACGCACCCCACTAACTTGTAGTTTTAGCTGAACACTGTGAGCAGGACGCACCGCACTAACTTGTAATTTTAGCTGAATACTGTGAGCAGGACGCACCGCACTAACTTGTAGTTTTAGCTGAACACTGTGAGCAGGACGCACCGCACTAACTTGTAGTTTTAGCTGAACACTGTGAGCAGGACGCACCCCACTAACTTGTAGTTTTAGCTGAACACTGTGAGCAGGACGCACTGCACTAACTGTAAATAGTCTAGCTGCCTGACTGTGGTACTAATAGGATCAAAAGAACACCAGCAATTTTCTTCAGGTAGCTGTAAATACTGTAACAAGACAAGCCTGCCTGTCAGTAAGAAGATAACAGGAACGGATCTAGCTAAACTGAATACAGTGTGTATATATATACACTACCGTTCAAAAGTTTGGGGTCACATTGAAATGTCCTTATTTTTGAAGGAAAAGCACTGTACTTTTAAATGAAGCTAACTTTAAACTAGTCCTAACTTTAAACAAATATACTCTATACATTGCTAATGTGGTAAATGACTATTCTAACTGCAAATGTCTAGTTTTTGGTGCAATATCTACATAGGTGTATAGAGGCCCATTTCCAGCAACTATCACTTCAGTGTTCTAATGGTACAATGTGTTTGCTCATTGGCTCAGAAGGCTAATTGATGATTAGCAAACCCTTGTGCAATCATGTTCACACATCTAAAAACAGTCTAGCTCCTTCCAGAAGCTACAAAACTGACCTTCCTGTGAGCAGATTGAGTTTCTGGAGCATCACATTTGTGGGGTCAATTAAACGCTCAAAATGGCCAGAAAAAGAGAACTTTCATCTGAAACTCGACAGTCTATTCTTGTTCTTAGAAATGAAGGCTATTCCATGCGAGAAATTGCAAAGAAATTGAAGATTTCCTACAACGGTGTGTACTACTCCCTTCAGAGGACAGCACAAACAGGCTCTAACCAGAGTAGAAAAAGAAGTGGGAGGCCGCGTTGCACAACTAAGCAAGAAGATAAGCACATTAGAGTCTCTAGTTTGAGAAACAGACGCCTCACAGGTCCCCAACTGGCATCTTCATTAAATAGTACCCGCAAAACACCAGTGTCAACATCTACAGTGAAGAGGCGGCTGCGGGATTTTGGGCTTCAGGGCAGAGTGGCAAAGAAAAAGCCATATCTGAGACTGGCCAATATAAGAAAAAGATTAAGATGGGCAAAAGAACACAGACATTGGACAGAGGAAGACTGGAAAAAAGTGTTGTGGACGGATGAATCCAAGTTTGAGGTGTTTGGATCACAAAGAAGAACGTTTGTGAGACGCAGAACAAATGAAAAGATGCTGGAAGAATGCCTGACGCCATTTGTTAAGCATGGTGGAGGTAATGTGATGGTCTGGGGTTGCTTTGGTGCTGGTAAGGTGGGAGCTTTGTACAGGGTAAAAGGGATTTTGAATAAGGAAGGCTATCACTCCATTTTGCAACGCCATGCCATACCCAGTGGACAGCGCTTGATTGGAGCCAATTTCATCCTACAACAGGACAATGACCCTAAACACACCTCCAAATTGTGCAAGAACTATTTACAGCAGAAGCAAGCAGCTGGTATTCTATCGGTAATGGAGTGGCCAGCACAGTCACCAGATCTGAACCCCATTGAGCTGTTGTGGGAGCAGCTTGACCGTATGGTACGCCAGAAGTGCCCATCCAACCAATCCAACTTGTGGGAGCTGCTTCTAGAAGCGTGGGGTGCAATTTCTCCAGCTTACCTCAATAAATTAACAGCTAGAATGCCAAAGGTGTGCAATGCTGTAATTGCTGCAAAAGGAGGATTCTTTGATGAAAGCAAAGTTTGATGTAAAAACAATGTTATTTCAAATACAAATCATTATTTCTAACCTTGTCAATGTCTTGACTCTATTTTCTATTCATTTCACAACGTATGGTGGTGAATAAGTGTGACTTTTCATGGAAAACACAAAATTGTTTGGGTGACCCCAAACTTTTGAACGGTAGTGTATATATATGCAACACCTGGGATGCATATATATTCTCAATACACTGTAAGTGCAGCTAACTCACTGATTGTCCTGCCTAATCTAGCTAACTCAAATGAAATGACACTGTCTCTCTGTCTATCTATCTCTCTTTCAACGCCGGAACACACACTACACAGGGCCGCCGTGCAGGCGGCCTTATATAGTGTGGGGCGTGTTCTAAACCCCCCTGAGCCATAATTGGCCAAAGCCACCCTGGCTTTGGCCAATTACAGCTCTCTCTACTGACGGCGCTGTGATTGGCCAAGCATGCGGGTCATAGTGCATGCTTGGCCAATCATCAGCCAGCAATGCACTGCGATGCTGCAGTGAATTATGGGCCGTGACGCGCCACACGAATTTGGCGCGAACGGCCCATATCGTTCGCAATTCGGCGAACGGGCGCACAGACGATGTTCGAGTCGAACATGAGTTCAAATCGAACACGAAGCTCATCCCTAATTATGGGTAATGTTATATGCTGGTTGCAGTAGTTTCTTTGCTCTCAAGTACTTTGATTAGCTTACTGGTTAACCAGTTGAGCTCTAGAGCAATTTTTTTCATTTTTGCACACGTGTACAAATTGTCATTTTTGGTAATAAAATTACTTTAACCCCAGAACAGCAGAGGCCTTATAGAATATTATAAATTGCATATTGCTTTACTAGAGCTGATGTGGCTCTATGTGGTGTGGATTAATAAGGGAGAGGGGGTTTTTCATGATTGCTCCAGAAGGGCAAGGAGGAGGGTTCCCTCCTCCTTGCCCTTCTGGAACAATCATGGCGGACCCCTCTCCCTTATATATCCCACACAGTATCAGTCTTCCCTCAGTGGTCCATCTCTCCATGTGGGAGATACTGGGAGGAGGCACACACACACATTGGAAAGCAGGTAACACTGTATTGCTTATATTTGACTATACACTCAATCTAAGACTTGACATACTTTATATAATTTTAAAGGCAGACACTATCCTCTCTGCTTTTCTTTTAGTTGCGGGACCCTTCCTATTGGACCTAATCAAATCCTTTGCCCCGCTGTGCGTGGTCTGAGCCCCAAGACACAGCGGTGTGGCATATTTTACCTAACTTCAAATACCATCATCACGGCACTGGCTATTTGTGCACAAATTCCACAATAAATACCTTTGCTCTGTAATTTAGGTAGGATATCACACTTACCTATATACACACTTGTCTTCTCCCACTCCCCCCTCCACTTCTTTCAATCACCCTCCATCCCCCCGCCCCCCTGTTCCTCTCCCTCCCTTCTTCCCCCTTTCCCCCCTCCTTTTCTCCATTTTTCTCTCCCCTTCCATTTTCTCCTTCCCCCCTTTCTCCCCTCTCCACTCCACTCCACTTTCTCCTTAACTTGAATCTATGTTCTTGTACTATCGTGTAAACCAGGGTTATGCAATTAGCAGACCTCCAGCTGTTGCAAAACTACAAGCCTCTGGGTGTCATGCTTGTGGCTATCATAGTCTTGCTATGCCTCGTGGGACTTTTAGTTCTGCAACAGCTGGAGGTCTGCTAATTGCATATCCCTGGTGTAAACAGTAAGTTGTGGCCATGCCCTATCTTGTTATGTTTTATGTTTTATTTATTTTTTATTTGCGCAACCAATAAGCATCTTTCAGAAAAAATAAAAGAAGAAAGACTAATTTTCAGAATCTGAAATCAAGATTAAGCTCCAGATGATGCAAAATAAACATTTATATACAGATCTATCACAAAGTAGAGCTAACTAATATATTCATTCCAATTTCAACAGATCCTGTCATTCCTAATGTGTGGTTAATGGACCTAGATCCAATTCTATCAAACCTCCAATGACTACCTAATATTAATATTTTGATCCATGGTTTATAATATGTTCCATGACTTTAATTTCTATTTTCAATATGCTACTCAACAATGTAATAAATCCATTATGGCCCAACAACAAGGATGGTTAGGTGTTATAAAAATACTATATACCTTTACCAGTTAGGGAGACTGCCCTAACTGGCACTGGTGGTTCCTAAAAAATTTTGTCACCCCAAGTGAGATTTTACATTTTTCACATGCCATTACCAAGGTGGATTGTATAATTATCCTCGATATTGCATAGGGTTATTACCCATTCTGATCTACCTGTAGTTGTAATTGAAGGTATGGGGTAACTGAAGGCTACCTTTCACAGTGATGCCTGTAAAGAAATTTCCTTCAAAAGTTTTTATATCACTAAAATTCTCTGTATGGTGTCACAGCAACACAAAATGAGTGCACATTATATATTATCCCAGTAGCACCTGTGAATGTCACTCCTGTTTAAATGACACGTTTACCCGAGTAGGATTTTGCATCAGCAACAGCATGCATAATTTCAGTCCTTTTTTGTATAAGAAGCTCACAAAACACAATTTAATAAGTTGTGACTGATGGAGGTGATAGGTGACTTTAAGAGTAAAGGCAGGTTTGTTTCCCGGATATGCTGGAGGAACTATCATTGATGGTGTATGGTGCTAGTTATTACCTGGGGCAGTCTTTAACTGATATTGGTGTATAGTATTTACTATCTCTGAGGACCAGAATAACAATTAAGCACTTTCCTTCACCCCTATTTATATTCAGAGGAACTATGCTTAATCAAAGAGACATTTATTGTCACCCCCATAATACTGAAAAGTGTGATTAAAGATCTTTACAATCTCAAATTTTCAGCCCAAGGTCACTAGGGAATGAGCAGTTCCTACTAGCTCTAAAGTACTGACCTACCAGTACATTCTTTTATAGTGGGATGGGGTGGAAACTCTTTGCATGCAGGAGAATATTCATGGATGTGGGCTTTCTTTATAGTGTAGTAATAATATTGCCAACTCTACTGTGTTCACTCTTCAGAACCAAGAAATCAACAGAATGGTTCATCTGGGTCATCTGCTGGTGGAATTGTGCTTCCCAGAGAGGAAGGTTATAGTTCTGGTGTCCACCAGAGGGTTTCTCCCAGCAGCCAACAGATCCCAATAATCAGTTTGCACCTGATGCTGGCTGCTGAGAGGGTATTTAGTTCATCCTCTACATTTCCTTCTCACTCCAGTGTTTTGCTTGGCTGCCAGATGCTGCTAGCTATTTATCCTGTTTCTGCTCTTGATTTTGCTCTTTGCATTGTACCTATACCCTATACCCTGCTGCCTTGTTCCTATACAACCTTGTTCCTGATCCCAGTTTTGGTTCCCCCTTCCTATATGTTCGCTGCATCTCCTGTTTTACCCTGCTTTTCTGTGTTCCCCATTTTTATATATTGTATATAGTTAATTCCCTAGTTAGGCTCTCTGTATGTACCATAATGGATTCATTACATAGTCAAGAAGTACGGTATATTGGGTTAATTACATTGTTCAGTAGCATATTAAAAATAAAGTTAAAAGTGTAACCAGGTTCACAGTCTCTAACCATGTCTTGCATGATGCTTGCAGTCTCTTTCCATCTCTTGTATCATATCCACAGTCTTTGACTATATTCTGTTGAGTGTCTGCTATCTTAATTTTATGTGCAGTCTTTTGGTGATGTGGGGGGCCACACTTGCGGCCCCCCATATCAAACACGTTTACCACCACTGGATTAGAAACCATGGAGTAACATATTATTACTAGGTACTCATTACAGGTTTGAAGCTTTGATAGACTGTGTACTGCTTTAGGTCTTTTATTCACGTATAGTGAATGATAGGGTCTCTTAAAATTAGAATGGGTTATCTTCATATTGGTTAGTTCTATTTTGGAATTGCTCTATCAATAAAAATTAGTTGGGGCATCTTGAATTTGATCTTCATTTCAGATAATGGAAATACTTTTATCCAGGTTCCCACGGGTGTCAACAGTTGTTATCAACAAAGACCTTAAAAGGTATAAAAAACATATACTGTAGACCCAAGAGAAGTGATTAAACTAGTGATAAGAAGTGTTAAGACAAGTTTATTTATTTTTTTTTTAGATGCACTTGGTTTACCTGGGAATGATATACAGTATATAATCAGCCATCTAGGGGCTTTTGTTGATAATTATATGGAAAATGTAACACAGATAATAGAACATGTATTTAATTCTTGATCCATTAAGGGTTTATTATATCCTATGTATAATTAAATGTAATACACATGTTGACATACAGTATATGACTATTGAACCTATGGTGGATTTTGTAATACATTAACTGATACTCAATTAATCTGAGGAAACAATCATTAACATTGACCTCAATTAGCATTTGGTACACATAGTCACAATGGGCAATAGGGTACTGCTATATGGTGTGTTTAAAATACACTGATTTTTTATATATATTATTAGGAATCTGTATTTTTCTGAAGCTCTGTCCTGTTTTTTTTTTTTTCTTTTGAAACAACATTGTTAGACCTCAGCAGATCTATTACATATTGGTCTTGTGAATAGCATTGGTTTTATGGGGTACATTTATTGGGGTTTTAGAGGTTTTTCATTATTAAGTGTGTGCTATGAGAAGATAGCTCCTGTAATTTTGGAATAGTTTATTGTCAAGAATGTTGTGTACTTGATTTTGTCATTGGCGTCTTTAAAACAATTGCAGTTATTTTTTAGTGAGATTCAGATTGCTACAGATTCCCATTGGTGCAGAGGTTGTTGAGGGAGCCCTATTATACATTTCTGAACATGAGAAGAGCAATGAACACCAGGGATCTTGAAACTACAGCCCTCCAGCTGTTGCGAAACTACACATCCGATGAAGCATTGTAAAACTCTGACATTGACAGACATGACTGGGCATGATGAGAATTGTAGTTCCTGAACAACTGGAGGTCCATAGTTTGAAGCCCCCTGATGTACACCCACCCTTGGGATTTCACCTTTTCTCATTGCCCAACCTGGCAGAAAACCATTGGATTAGAAAAGTTTGTATGTGCAGGACAGCGTTAAGAAATACAGTAAATTTGGCAGCCATGGGTAGACCACTACCCTCCCCCATACTTCGATGCCACACTTTTGCTGCTGTGTTGATGACTTTCACCCTTATATTATGATGATGCTCCTTCAATACAGTTGTCAAGCAATCCCCAGGGCACCATCCCCTTTACCCTCCCACACCCCTCTTCCTCCCCCTCCCTTCCTTTTCCTATTTGTTCAAATGCAACTGAGGATCCCAAGCTCACCACTCCCTATTTTGTTAACACTTTGAACTGTAAGACCATTACTATTGGTCTTTACATATCTATCCATATTGAATTCATGCTCTAGTTCACGGTCATTCATTTGAACTCCTGCTAATGATCACTCACTTAGAGAGGTTTCCTTGTTGCACACAATGTTGATGTATGTGTACAAATTTTTTTGTAACTCGCAAACCAAGTTGACTATCTTTCCTATAACCCAAGTGCCTTTTTGTTATCACAATGTGTAAAATGAATAAATATATTAAACAAGTTTGTAAGTGTATGAATAGACTACAACTTCTGCAGACACCAACTGGTCAATCCCATTCTAAATATCTCAGAAAATTTAGCCTAGCAAAAATGTGTGTGCATGTTAATGGAAAGAGCCATATTATAAAATATGTGTTTGTTTAACCACTTCAGCCCCGGAAGATTTTCCCCTTTAATGACCAGGCCATTTTTTCGATACGGCACTGCGTCGCTTTAACTGACAATTATGTTGTCGTGCAATGTTGTACCCAAACAAAATGTATGTCCTTTTTTTCCCCACAAATAGAGCTTTCTTCTGGTGGTATTTGATCACCTCTGCGTTTTTTATTTTATTTGCGCTATAAACAAAAAAAGAGTGACAATTTTGAAAAAACACAATATTTTGTACTTTTTGCTATAATAAATATCCAAAAAAAATGTCTTCATTAGTTTAGGCCGATATCTATTCTTCTACATATTTTTGGTAAAAAAAAAATCGCAATAAGCCTATATTGATTGGTTTGTGCAAAAGTTATAGCATCTACAAACTAGGGGATAGATTTATGGCATTTTTATTATTATTTTTCTTTTACAAATAATGGCGGCGATCAGCGATTTTTATCGGGACTGAGACATTGTGACGGACAAATTGGACACTTTTGACACTTTTTTCAAATATACATAAGTACATAGGGTAGCCATGTTTATTGATTGCATGTGCAGGTTTTGCTTCCTGCTTAGAAGTACTGCATATTAACTGTGCTTCATTGTTCTTCTTTGTCACAACTATAGATCATGGGGCACTACAGCAAACTTTTGATATGACCTCCCTGCTGTTGTTGATCTTAGCATAAAGTATGTCTATGGGGCAGGTAGCAGGAGAGCTGCCAGCATAGTCAGTAAATTACAAGGGACCAGTACTGTGGACAGATGTTGTCGGGGAAGAAGGGGGCATAAATAAAGTGAATTAACATTCATTTGTCAGCTAACTATCTGTCCTCATTAGCCCACTGGTCTTTTCTAACATCTCAGATCTCCTGGCCTCTATATAAATTCAAAGCCCCCCCCCCACCTTTTCTACTGCCACAGCAATCAAATCCAAAAATAAATGTTGTAGTAGTCAGTGAGAAAAAAGAGTTATGCCGCCTACACACGGTCGGACTTTTCGTCTACAAAAGTCCGACGGACGCCGATGGACTAAAGCTGGCTGACAATCCGATCGTGTGTGGGCTTCCCCGGACTTTCAGCAGACTTTCAGCGGACTTTTGCAGCCTCAAATCTGACGGACTTTAGATTTGAAACATGCTTCAAATCTTTACGTCGTAACTACGCTGGACCCAGAAATCCGCTCGTCTGTGTGCTAATCCGACGGACAAAAACCCACGCTAGGGCAGCTATTGGCTACTGGCTATCAACTTCCTTATTTTAGTCCAGTGTACGTCATCACGTACGAATCCGTCTGACTTTTGTGTGATCGTATGTAGGCAAGTCCGTTTGTAAGAACGTCTGCCGCAAGTCCGCCGCAAGTCCGCCAAAAGTCTGCCAAAAGACCCTCGAAAGTCTGTCGGACAGGCTGTCGGACTTTTGTAGCCGAAAAGTCCGACCGTATGTACGCGGCATTATAGTAGCAATAATAATGAATTATCACAATATGTTATATTATGACATGCAGTAATTGTAATTTCTCCTGCACACATTTCCTCTATAACTCTAATACAAACTTTTTTAAACTATGTTTTTTTTTTTTTTTTTATGTTGCAAAATGACGACAAACAGCTATCAGTTGTTAGCTGAGGAGAAACTCTGGGATTTGTATCACCCAGAAAAACTGCAGTAGGGCAATAAACCTAAATTACCTAAATAAATTCTCACCATATCTCTGCAAAGTGGTCATGAAGAGTTGGAGGAATTATTCCAGCACTCCATTTATGTTTGCAGCAGGAGGTGCTGCAAACAAGCACAGATTATTATGATAAGTTCATCTTCCTTTCTTCTCTGGAGGTGGACTTGTAGGGGCCGAGGAAGGGAGAAAGCAAATTAAGCAACAGGAGGTGGTTAATGCCTTTTAGCCCTCCAGTGCATCTGAGGACGAATGCTTTAATTATAAAAATTAGAGAATTTGTCCTCAGATACACTGAAGTGAAAAAAAAGCTACCTGTGCATTGTGGCTCCACACATAGGAATATTTGACAACAAGAATAGGATGCCGCACACCGAAGACATACAAATCTATGGATAAAAACAGCTTCAGCCCGTCTCCTTCCAGGCCATGCACCTCCACATATAGAACTTTTGTACTGGCTGGCAAACTCCACTGCAACTGGTTAATCTCGGCACAACTGTATCTAATGCCGCGTACACATGGTCTGACTTTTCGACTACAAAAGTCCAACAGCCTGTCCGACAGACTTTCGACTGACTTTTGGCGGACTTTTGGCGGACTTGCGGCAGACTTTCTAACAAACGGACTTGCCTACATACGATCACACAAAAGTCCAATGGATTCGTACGTGATGACGTACACCGGACTAAAATAAGCCATACCTGACCATACCTGAGGGGTGTAGCTTTAATATAGAAAATTGGGAATTTAAAAATGGGGGGGGGGGGGTGGTTTGCAGGAAATGTGGGCTTATGTGTGAAGTGTTTTTTGTACACTTTTTTATTACTTTTTAAAATAATGCAGTGAGGTGTTAGGAAAGAAGGAGAGCTAACAATCTGTATCTTTAGGGCCACTGGCTATTTTTTTTAACCCTTCAATATCTGAGAGCTTTACCTCAAATTTTTAAGTAATGTGGGTTTGTGTAACACAAATGGGGCACAATGAGAGGAGCAGCGCACACAACGAGGAACACCCAATCTGACTGCAAGATCCACACACAGGTGCCTAGTCACAGTGTGTCCGTACACACCAGAACAAAACAAATGGATGGATTGAGCCGGCAACACTGTAGTCAGTATAACAATAAATTGTTATACGGACTACAGTGTTGCCGGCTCAATCCATCGATTTGTCACATCATGATATTAACCTACATAATCTACCCATGCTTTTACATATTCATAGAAAGAAAATCACATGTACCACAAAAACCAGCATAAGAAGATGGTAGTAAATATGAACTAGTCAGGACATGTTCATCTTGTATGGTGACGATCCCACCTAAATTGGATATCTACAAGTTATTTTATGGTTATTTTATATTTTATTCAATATGCTCCCAGTAATAATATTATCCTCCTGTGAATGTATCTGTATGACACCATACATGTTCCCAACAATTGCCCCAAGATCTGCACTCTGAGGACACCTCAGAGTGAGGATTTATTTACACTGTGTTCATGTTTACAGGAGAGGGCAGGCTACATAAACCTGGATACTTCTGTACACTGCTAAAAGTACTGTTAATTTGTAAATTTTTTTAGTAAGTGACCCTTATTGCCTTCTTGGGAAAATGAAAGGGATTTAAAATTTTCTCTGTCCGTGAAGCTGTTTATTTACCTACACAAATCTGCCCCATATATCAAATTAACAATAAGCAATATAGTTATAGGATCTTATAAACCTACCTTTCATTTTCCCCTATTCATTACCATTTCACAACCATAAACACAAAACTTATTGCACTTTGGGAGCATATTTGCATTTATGTACCAAGATTATTTAAAGGCTTTCAAGATACAGCACTCCTATATAATTTCTGTCAAATGCATTTCTCCTATTTACATGAAATCCTACACATGAAAATGAGATCAATGTAATACTGAATTTCTAGAAGGACAAATAAACTGCACTTTTAGTTAGCCTTTGCTGTGCCTTCATATTTATATGGAATTATAAATAAAACATTAAAGAATCTTTAGAATGCAAAATTGCACTGAGATATATTTGTTTATGGTAAAGTCATACATATTGTATTAAGAATGCATATATAGGTTTTAATAAAATGTTAGTGGGAGAATGAAAGCAACTAAACAGAAGGGATCTCCATCTATAGACGAGGCTGAGAGTGATCTTTCTTTGATACCTATTAAATGTTCCAGCAGATGAAACCCTATATTCTGCCAGGAAATGAGTTTGCCACAAGACATTGTGTGCGCTCAACTTTACCACTGTCATTCCTCTTCTCAAAACTGCAATAGATTACACAGCCTCCATTTTTCATTCCTTGCTGCCCGAAATGCAAATTCCTTCTCTCTTGTTTATATTAGGTTTTCAAATATATGGAAATTCAGATATCTTGAGGAAAATGTCAGGGCCAGAAATAGTCTCGATCAGTCTTTTTCAGAGTCTGGCTTTCTCTGCATCATACACTGGATGCTGTGAGTGGTATAGCCAGGAGCCTGTTGATACAGATGCTTCTGGTCTTTGGCCAGCTTATCAGCAGTGTTAAAGTATAGCTGTGCTTTGTTACAGAAAAGCTCTAATATACATCTTTATCTAGTCTATTGTTGCATAGAATATAGGAAGGAAAAGGTAGATATAGTGAAAACACATTATGATTGTTATTGTCATCTTCAACATCTGATATTAATTAATGTGTATGTATAGACAAAACCTAGTGAGTAGGGAGAGGTTAGAACACTGGTCTATTGTTGTCTATTTTAGATAAATTCACCCTTTCTATGTTTCTGTGACCACTGTCACTAAGTATGCAGGAAGTTCAAAGATCTCCAGCATATTACAATTGCCACCAGAATATCACAAGAGTCAAGGGCAATTCTTCCCTTAGGAACACAGGGGTACCTGTTCTGGTGACAACTGCTACCTAATGGAACACCGCACACTTTTTCCTCTAGGACAGTAAGTAAAGGCCAACAGGGTATATTCAACTAAGGATTTAACCCTTCTCTACATTATTCAAAACTGAAAAGCCTGCTGTGTGCAGCAGCCCCCCCCCCCCTCAGCGCCCCTAACACTTACCTGGGGTCCCTCTCTGTCCAGCGATGTCCAGGATTGTCTCAGCCGTCTGAGACTCTCCCTCCTGATTGACTGAGGCACAGCAGCTGTGCCAATGGCTGTCACTGCTGTCAATCAAAGTCATCTGGTCAATCAGGGGAGAGAGGGGAGAGGCCGGGTAAAGGCTCCATGTCTGAATGGACAATGGGAGCTGTGACTCAGCTCGGGTGCCTCCTATAGCAAGCTGCTTGCTGTGGGGGTACTGAACAGGAGGGAGGAGAGCAGAAGAGGGACCCGAGAAGAGGAGGATCTGGGCTGCTCTGTGCAAATCCACTGCAACAGAGTAGGTAAATATAACATGTTCGGGAAAAAAACAAGACTTTACAATAACTTTAACACTCTTTAATTTAACTTATTAAACAAGGATTTAACCCAAATCAGACAGATTTGGTAGACATGGACATGTTCCCTAAAGTTACAATTGTCATATACTGTAAGTTGTGCAACTTCCCCAAATCTGAACTCAGTGGCGACCTGCCCCCCTAATCCATGCGCCCACCCCCCCCCCCAAAAAAAAACGAGCACCAGCCACCATGGCCTTATCTTTTTGTTACATATAGGGATCCTGCCGTAAAGCTGTAGTGTCCCTAGTTTCTTAGGTTTATAAAGACTGTAACTGAACATTTGTTTACCTTTTCTGTACTGTGTTAAGCTTTTGATTGCTTTGACCTACTACTGTTGAGGAAGATACAGCACTGTGAGTGTGAAAAACCAATAGCTAAATTATAATATTTATCCTCTCCAGCCAATCATTGAAGAGTCTGTTCAGTGGTGGGAGCTGAAGGAAGAATAAGTATTTGGAACAAACTTTCAGACCATTGTTTCCTCTTTTCTGTTTTGTTCCAGATTGGATTACAGTTGCTCAGTTTGGATGTCTACGTAAAGACACCTGTCTGTAGGTAGCATCTTGAACAGGGAATCATGGAAAGTATCTTGAACAGGGAATCATTGGTGCTGGATAATGATCAGGGAGAGCTGGGTAGGAACTGCAGATAGACTGGCAAGTAGGATTCAGTGCTTACAAAACAAATTACTCATGGCTGTTCATATAATCATTTTTCACTTTTCTGGAATAAAGAACTCAGTACAAAGTATGTGTCTTTATTTACTGTTTACATTATTTTTTTCATGAAAGAGTAGGGGTATTATGTACCCATTACTCATTCACATGGGGGTATTAACTGGAGGCCCCTTTTTTTCTAAAGGGGACTTCAGGATTCTGATAAGCCCCACCAGTAGATACCCACAATCATTGGGCTAACAAACTACTTTACCAGGAGGGTCCCCCTGGCAAGTTACTCTCCCCATATTGTGGGCATGTGATGTGCCCCCTCTTTCCTGACCTGCCAGGCTTGGATAAGTGTCTGGTATAGATTTATGGGGACCTTGTTTTTTATACTATCCCCACCCATTTGTTTACATTCACCTATCAGTAAGGAATTCCTGGTTGACAACTTAATATAGCTGGCAGGGATGCCTCAGCTACTGAAGCTTGTGACTGTCTGTATCTGCTGGACTTTAGCTCCCTGGCCATAAGAAAAATGAATGTTTATTTATGCTAACGTTTTCAAGAATTGAAATAAACACATTTCTAACAGTTCAATGTATTGGTTATACTGTATTTTACTTAAAATTGTTACACTTTTACTGGGATGCATTTTTATCCAATAGAAAAAATATACACAACATTTCAGAATACCATAAATAAAGACTGCCAAAAAAGTAAGTAAGTAAATCTAATCATGCAAACTCCCCTAGAAAATGAATGAATCTCTTCGTTAGTTATACCACCAATCAACTGAAAGTCATTAATGCTCCAGTAGTACCAAGAGGGCAAGTATATATCTTTCCAAAGTGATAACAATTCAGTCATTAAAATAAATAGCTTGTACAGAAATAATATTGCTTTTGTTTCACACCCTTGTGTACAGTTGATTAACACATAGAAGAGCACATGCAAAACAGAGATGGACAAGGCACAAACATTCAAAACTTAAAGTGTTACTAAACCCACAACAGTAAAATTAATCTGTATACGCAGTAAAACATGCTTGTTATACTCACTGTGTAACTTAAGAAGTTAACCCTCTGCATTGTGTAAAAAGGCTGTTTGATCCTGGCTTCTCTGATCCTCCCCTCCTTCCACTGTCCCCTGATAATTTCCTGGTAACACAGAGTCTATGGAGTCAGGCTGCACATGCTCAGTTTGGTATTACTAGAGAGGTTATTTTTTTTCTTGGGAGAGTGTATGTGATCAGCAGAGGGCCAATCAGCACTGTCCAGACAGAGGGTCAGGAGACTTGCAGTCTCATAGGATAGACAGAAAACTGGACACTGATGGAAGCCACAAGATTCATCCAACTGCTGATGAGAAAAGATATTTAGCAGTCTCTATTTAATAAAATAATTGCATTTCCATGTCCTGTGTACTGTGGGAGACCAGATATAGTGAATGCAGGGTCCTTGATGTAGTAACACTTTAACCACTTGCCATAAGGCCGTTATATTAAAACAGTCAGATGCAGTGGCGGGCCTTCCATACGGGGAGCAGGGGTGCCGGCCCCCTAATCCATGTGTCCGGCTCCTAATCTACATGCATGGCGCCGGACGCATGGATTCCAATGGGGTTTTTTCTTTTTTTCGAAGCAAGTGATTAGAGCCAGTGAGGTTGAAGAGCGAATAAAAGAGGCCCTGTAACTTGTGATTGTTTTAGCCAATCACAAATGTAAACAAAGGCTGCATTTTGCAGCTATCGCAATGTTTCCTCTTATACACTTGTTGGCTGTGTTACTAATTGTGATTACCAGCAACATATTTTAAACTTTCAGCATCGCCAGAAACAGTGTCCATGATCACTAACAACACCAGTCCCAGTGTATCAAGACCAGTGTAAACCAACAACAGTGTTCCTAAATGCTAGCTACACCAGTCATAGTGTCATCAGACCAGTCCCAATCAAGAGCAGTGTTCCTGATTGCAAACAACTCCAATCCTAATATCACCAAATGATTTGTTTTTCACAGAAGAATTATCCAATTTAATTGTGGCGCAATGTAACCTGTCCATTGATTCATTTTCAGAAATCTCAATTATTTTTAAGACTCACTGTTTGAATTGAAGTCTATCATTGTTTCTGAGTTTGAAAACCTTTCTCACCTTACCCTAGACTAAAAAAAAAAAAAAGTTATATATATACAGTATCTCACAAAAGTGAGTACACTCCTCGCATTTTTGTAAAATTTATATTATATCTTTTTATGTGAAAACACTGAAGAATTGGCACTTTGCTACAATGTAAAGTAGTGAGTGTACAGCTTGTATAACAATGTAAATTTGCTGCCCCCTCAAAATTACTTAACACACTGCCATTAATGTCTAAACCACTGGCAACAAATGTGAGTACTACTTTACATTGTAGCAAAGTGTCATTTCTTCAGTGTTGTCACATGAAAAGTTATAATAAACTATTTACAAATATGTGAGGGGTGTACTCACTTTTGTGAGATACTATATATATATATAATATATAAATTGTACAGGACGCCAAGGATGGATCCTGAACAGGTGCTATGTGACACTAATATTTGGGTTATGGTCCCTTCAAGGGAAATGTGTGTGTATTAAGTGGTCTCACCCTTGATGGGTGAGGAATTCCAGGGTAGTCATGTAAAGGAGAGGACTGACTTGCAGTCCTCTCGGTTTTAGCGGAGACATTTTTGGGACACTGAACTTTGGAGGTTTGGAGTGACATTCAGGTGGGAAAAGAACCTCCACTTCTGACTACAGGACTCCAGTCCCTGCGGGGTTAAGCAGCCTCCAGGAAGCAGCACATAAAACAGGAAGCTAGAACTTCCGGTTCCGGCGCCGCATGGAGTAGCTGCTCTCTTCACCAGCTCCCGCAGCTCGACTCCAAAATCGGCATATAAAGCCAGAAAACCCCCAAAAAAACACCGGCACCCACCCCACGCCATCCCAGGGCACAGGATGGACCGGTTTGTGGAAAAAACCGGCACGCGATCGTACGCGGCCGCGGCGGCGCGGATCCCACAGCCGCAAATTGAGGCCCCGGCTTCGGCCTACACGGAGCCTCCCACAGAGTCAGAGCCTGACATGGAGGTAAGCGGCGCTGCGGCCCCCTCCTCACCTGCTGATGCAGCTCCACACCCCACAAGCCCATCCAGCCCATCCAATGCATCCAATATTGAAATGATAGCACAGGCTGTGGCAGCCCTCCTCTCCCCAATGATTACAGCCTCGGTGGAGAAGGCAGTTAACGCAGGCATGCAACAAATCCAGGCCCAGCTAGGGGAACATGCCTCCAGGCTGAATGAAGCTGAACACCGCATAGCAAATATTGAAGAAGATATGTACCACTCTCAATCCTCAATGCAGGCCCATGACAAAACCAACAAATATATCCTTGAAAAACTGGACGATTTGGAAAATAGATCCAGAAGGAGCAACTTGCGATTTGTAGGCATCCCAGAGTCGCTACAATCCTCAGCTCTCTCTGACCTATGCGCCAGGCGCATTCCCAAAGCACTAGGCCTGCCAGGCCCCTGCACAGTAGAACGGGCCCATCGCATGGGAACCTTCAACGCAGAACGCAAATCTCCTCGTCCCATAATAGCAAAATACCTCAACTACTCAGATAAAGCCTACATCTTGCAAAAATTCAGGCAATCCAGAGCTCTCCAAATTGACGGCATGAAAATCCTGATTTTCGCAGACTACTCCATTGAAGTGTCCCAAAAGAGAAAAGCCTTTCAACAGATTTGCTCGGAACTGCACCATCAACAACTCAAATTCACGTTGGCTTTCCCAGCTACCCTTCGACTAAAAGCCCCAAATGGCGACCAACTCTCCTTCCAAGACCCAAAAGAAGCAGAAGCTTTCCTGCGTTCGCTACACTCAGGCCCCAACCTCAGCCCCTCTCCTAGAGCGACTCCTGTCAACCGTGCTCTAGACCAAAGGAGCCCACGCAAAGACTCTCCAAAACGGTTCAGACCTTCAGCACCGGACCATCACCGTCATACTCCTCATTGAGGAACACGACCATATTCACACATTGCTACCACTCAATGCCCCGCCTCTACGGCTATGGTGGCCCGACTCTTAACGGGATATCCCACTCAAGAGACGAAGTTAAAAAAAAAGGAGAGAAAGGGAAAAAAAAAAGAGGAAAAGAATTTTTTCTTTTTTTTTTTTTTTTTTTTTCTCTTTCAAGCTTGTCCACTCTTCCTCACCAGGAAATTCTGATACTGGTAGGCCAAGCAGTTTCTTTCATGTTTAATACGTACTGTTTATACTTAACTAACTGGTAAATTTGGTTTTTGTTACAACTAAGGTATTGTCTCTCTCCCCTGGTTCTCCTGTGTACCCAACTCCTTCTTCTACTGCTGCACAAAACAAGCGGCCAATGCATTTCACTCCCTTAAATGCGGGTTCTTAAATACAGCAGTCGATGAGTCCTGCGTTGGGAGTTGGACTACACAGTCGACTCCATGCGGAAAAAAGCGAAGTTTACTCAATATGTTTTGTTGTTTCTCCTTCCTACCCTCCCCTTCCTGTACCCCTCCCTATACTACGCACCCCCACCTCATTGCACACATGCCCTTAGCGGTTACAAAATCCCTATTTTAAACAAAATAACCCCCCCCAGAACTCAGCCTAATTCCATGCCACACCTCCACATACCAACATGTGAAAACCATACAAAATCTTCACATACCCCCCCAGTGACCCCCCCTATATGAAACTAGTCTCCTGGAATGTTAAAGGGCTTCGTTCACCCAATAAGAGAATGAAAATCCTCCGTCACCTCAAAAGACTCAAAACCGACATTGCCCTACTCCAAGAAACCCACCTCTCCACCCCTGACTTCCACCGAATGAAAAAATTATGGGTAGGTACAGTAATAGGCTCAGATTCTAATGGACGCAAAGCAGGAGTTCTGATACTCATCCACAAAAACCTACCATGTGAGGTCCTATCCACCAAAACAGATGCTCAGGGGCGCCTCATCTCAACCCACATCAAATTAGGTACCAAAGAACTGATAATTTCAAACATCTATGCGCCCAACAACCCCACAAAACAATTTTTTAGCGAACTCTCAACATGGCTCCTCAGCGACCCGACTCTCCCACACATAGTGGGTGGAGACTTTAATTCCACAATACACCCGATAGACGACAGATCCACATCTAAGCGCACATTCCCTCCCTCAGATCTAGATTCACAAACTCTACTAGCCTCCACGATGGAATCCCTCCATCTACACGACATCTGGCGACTACGACACCCAGCTGACAGAGACTTTACATTTTATTCCAATCCCCACAATGTCTTCACCAGAATTGACTACCTCTTCTGTTCAGACGACCTTTTACCAATGATATCCGATGCGGACATTCACGACATTGCCATATCCGACCATGCACCAATCTCGACCACGTTTGACAACCCTGACTTACACCCAAATCCTAAAATATGGCGTTTCCCCTCTTATCTCCACAACAATGCTGACTTTCGAAAATACATCGAAAACGTCTGGTCTGAATACACATCGACCAATGCTGAACACACCGACAACCCCAATTTATTCTGGGAAGCAGGCAAAGCATTCCTCAGAGGCCGTATAATCTCCTATGCAGCATCCTTTAAAAGAAACGCTCTCCAAAAATACAAACAAGCCAGATCCCAACTACACCTAGCCCTAAGAATACTATACACAAACAACTCAAATGACAGCAGGAAGGCATGGCAATCAGCTAAACAGTCTTTTGACACTTGGGCCGAAACCCTAGAACAAACGAAAAAAGCCCACATGGATGCCACCCTCCACAAATTCGGCAATAAGGCAGGCAAACTCCTCGCCAATTTATGTAAGGGACCCTACCATCCGACACATATCTCATCCCTCCGAGACTCTCGGGGTAATATAAAAACCACCCAAATGGATATAAACGATACCATGCTACAATATTACTCATCCTTATATGGACCAGATCCCATAAACCTTGAAACAGCACAATCATTTCTTGAAAAGGTAACCCTATCGCACGTATCACCCACACAGTTAGAAGCTCTAAACGCCCCAATATCCCTCCACGAAATATCCACTACAATTAAAAACCTAGCTCCCTCGAAAGCCCCAGGTCCTGATGGTTTCACGGGAGAATTCTACAAGTCACTACAACCACTCGTAGAACCCACACTACATGAAGTATATCAGCACATTTGGGCAGGGGGAACATACCTACCCACGGGCAATCAAGCCACTATCAAATTACTAGCCAAAAAAGGTAAAGACCCCCAAGAACCAGGCTCATATAGGCCAATCTCACTTTTAAACCTAGATGTCAAAATCCTTTCCAAAATTATTGCCACAAGATTAGCAGACATCATACCCTCCCTGATACATCCTGCCCAATCAGGGTTCGTGAAAGGCAGAACTGCCACCATGAACATCAGGAAGGTAATGATGGCCCTAGAACATGCCAAATGCAATTCAGAGGGAAAGTATGCTATCATCACTCTGGACGCGGAGAAAGCCTTCGATAATGTAAACTTCGAATGGCTTTCTCTGGTCATGAACAAAATGGGATTTTCCGGCTCCTTCGCCCATCTCATAAACACCATGTACACCGCACCAGCCGCTAGACTGGTAGCAGCAGGCCTCCTATCAGAGGAATTCCGCCTACACAAAGGGACCCGGCAGGGCTGCCCCTTATCGCCACTCCTCTTTAACATAGCACTAGAACCATTATCTAGATACTTATCACACGTAGCCCCCCTAAACGGCATCCCCATCGGCAAACAGGAGCTTCGCACCTCACTATTTGCCGACGACGTCCTTATATTCACAGCAATCCCCTCCTCTGACATGTTTACGATTAAGCTTATCTTTGACCAATTTAGATTATGTTCGGGCCTTCGCATAAATTACAACAAAAGCGAAATCCTCCCCCTAGGTACCACATCCAACCCTCCTTGGACACAGAATTCCATATTCTCGGTAGCACACTCCCACATCACCTACTTAGGTATAAGAATAGGCAAACTACCCTCCTCTCTCTATCACCTCAACTACCCACCCTTACTCAAAAAAATCTCTCAGGAACTAACAAACTGGATGGATCTCCCCCTCTCGCTACTGGGAAGATGTCATCTAGTGAAAATGGTCAGCTTCACCCGCCTACTTTACCCATTACAAACCATTCCCTTACTCCTACAACATAAAGACACAAAATTTCTTAACGAGGCAATATCCAAATTTTTATGGCGGAATAAGCGGCCGCGAATTGCACTCACTAAACTTTACCTTCCCATGCGCGAAGGGGGTATTAATCTCCCTAATGTCAGAATTTATAATTTAGCCTGCCTCATGAGGATAAGTCTAGATTGGGTAGCGCAAACATCTCGATACTCCAACTTTTGTTTGGAAACCGAAATGGTCAATCCATACTCCCTGGTAGCTCTCCTACACTGCAAATGGAAATCCACCCCCCCACCCCTTCAACATAACCTACTACTTCGGGACACAGCCATTGCCTGGAGGGAGACCCGGAAATGCCTCAAGCTTTCACCCTTTATATCTAAACACCTTCCAATACAAGGAAACCCGAGCTTCCCCCCAGGTCTGGAACGTCAGCCATACATCACCTGGCAGCAGAAAGGCATCTCCAACTTTTCTTCGCTGTGTGACTTAAAAACTGGCCGCCCCGTCCCTTTCAAGTCATTAGCGGAGACATTCCAACTCCCACAGGCACACATGTTCCACTATGGTCAATGCATCAGCTTCCTCAAAAATGCCTGCAGAGACGATCACAAAAGATTTCAAACGTCCCTATCGGACTCTCTTCTCGCAAAGGGCTCCTACAAAATTTCAGACATATACCAGCCTCTCCTACTAAAAGCCATTCCCTCACTGAAGACATCTTCAGCAGCTAACTGGGCAAAAGACTTCCCTGATGCCGAATTGGTCGACAAAATACTTCAAGGCCTCAACACTATCCACAATCTGGTACCCAACGAATCCTGGAGGGAAACCCAACTTAAGATCGTCCATCGAGCCCACATACCCTTCCTCTCGAACAAACAACCTCAAACCTCCTCCACGTGCCCCTTATGCCGACACCCCAGGCCTACTCTGACCCATCGCTTTTGGTCATGCAGCTACATCTCCAGCTTCTGGGACAAGGTCCTCCATTACATATTCGATGTAACCCTGCTGAAAATTCCCAAAGACCCCCTTCTCCTCATTTTCGGTCACTGGGACCCCCAATTGTTACCCTGGTCTCCGAACCCTGCACCTTCCTACAAGGACTGGATCCTGATATGCCTCCTTTTCGCCAGAAGAGCCATTTTAAAAAATTGGATATCCGATGCATGTCCCAATACCTCTCAAATCAAAAGGGACCTCCTACAGTTGCTGTACAAAGATAGGATCAACATGGACTTTACGAACGACACAACCAGGATGCGCTTCCACCACAAATGGGGGGCCTTCATGACCTCGACACTCTCCCCCACGGATATAACGCATCTTGAGACTTTCTCTTTCCTCTATCAGGAACCCCCCCCCCCCACCGCAGATGGAATGATCCCTCCAAACCAAGATTCCTCAACATAAGGAACCCAACTCCCACCAAACATCACAACACGATCCAGGACTTCCTTCCGCTCCTCAGGACCTCTTATTTCTCCCCTTGTAGGAAAATGGACACCGCAACTGCAACTAAGGACATCAATACCTTACCACTAAAACCGCAATTATCACATATCACGTCAACCTATTTGTTACCATTTAACCTGTACTTTATACCCACAGGCTGTTTTTACACCACCTAAAGCACGCTCTTGGTGCTCTCCCCTCCCACCCCCCCCCTCTCCCTGATGTCTGATGTTGACATTCTACATCTACCTGGCCTTCCCCCAATCAACCCTTCCTCCACCCTATGCGGAGTACTTCCAGTAACATTGTGCTAGCAATTTCAGGGAATCCCTCCCCCCCCCACCTAGATCCATCCAGTTTCTTCCCCTTTATTTCCTCCCTTCTGCTATCTATCTTTATCAGCTGTTTTATGTTCCTATTTTGTATACAGCTAATGTTTACTTTGGTTTTTCTTTTTTTTTGGAAAAAAATCACAAAACAATGATACTGTCTATTGATGTCATTCCCTGTATGTTACATCCTTCAATAAAAATTTATTAAAAAAAAAAAAAAAAAACAGGAAGCTCCTAGTATTAGGTGTGGTGTGTGTAAAAATGGAGAGGAGATCTGGCTCTGTGTTACACGTGTGTTACAAAACACCTGAAGCTGGATGCTGCTAACCTTGCTGGTAAAAACCTTCCTGGACTTTTGCTTATTTAATAGTTTGATTTGTGCTGAAGATAAGCTGACTTTTTGTGCTGCATTTTCTGAAGTTTGTTTTGCTGCTGAAAGCTCTTTTGTGTTTGCTTCAAGAAAAATAAAGGCTTTTATGTTTAAGATAACCAGCTGTTGCACATGGTCCCGAGGTGCTACATCCCCTGATTTATTACAATTTATATATATATATATATATATATATATATATATATATATATATATATATATATATATATATATATATATATATATATGTATATACGTATATACATACATATACACACACAGTGTATATATATATATATATATATATGATGCTATGACCCAGGTTGCTCAACCAGACAGGCTCCATGGGGTTTGCTTAATTCAGAGGAAACTATCTTTTCAGTTTCCTCATTTCCTTAGTAAGTTTCGGGTGGAGGAACATGACTGGCCTGCACAGAGTCCTGACCTCAACCCGATAGAACACCTTTGGGATAAATTAGAGCGGAGACTGCAAGCCAGACATTCTCGTCCACATCAGTGCCTGACCTCACAAATGCACTTCTGGAAGAATGGTCGAACATTCCCATAGACACATGCCTAAGCCTTGTGGACAGCCATCCCAGAAGAGTTGAAGCTGTTATAGCTGCAAAGGGTGGGCCAACTTAATATTGAACCCTATGGACTGAGATGTGCGTGTAAAGGCAGGCGCCCCAGTACTTTTGGTAATATAGTGTGTGTGTATATATATACATATATATATATATATAGGGATGAGCCACCGGTTCGATTTGAACATAACTTCGACTCGAACATCGGGTGGTTGTTTGTTCTAAAATGAACCGAACATATGGGGGGCGTTTGCGGGAAATTTGAGTGATGTACCATTGCTGTATGATGATGTGGCCAAAGCATGCATGTTAGGTGCATGCTTTGGCCAATCACAGTGCGTTCTGCTGAGAGAGCCATAATTGGCCAAAGGCAGTGTGACTTTGGCCAATCATAGCTCAGGGAGACTAAGTCCATGCCCCACACTATATAAGGCTGCTTACAGAGCGGCCGTGTGTAGTGTTGTTGGCGTGGACAGAGATAGCTTGAGTTAGATTACTTAGGCAAGTTACTCAGTTAATGGCAGTGTATATAAATATATATATTCTCTGCATTCAGTGTAGCCTATATCTACAGTGCATTCGGTGGTGTACTGTTTCTAATACACTTCAGGCAGTGTATTAATATATATATATATATGTACAGTCTAGTATATATTGTTGTGAGTGTGGTATGGAATCTTAATAATACATATAGGGAATTTGAATTACATAAAATTTTAGTGTTTTGCGCAGTGCCTCCAGCCTTACGGTAAAAATGTGAACAATCAGTAACATACCACAATAATTTCATGAGTTTGTTAATCTATGGAGAATTCTTACCAACCTATAAATATCTCCCAATGAAATTAATAAGTAAGTAATGATAATTATATGTAGAGGTGGATGTGCAGACATGATCAACTGCATTCAATGGAGCCCATTAGGAGAACAATTGTGAAGGCATACAATCATAACATACATGTTAAAAAAAAAACAAAAACAAAACAATTACTCTTTTTCACACCCTCCTGAAGTGAAACCATCCAGAAAAGGGCGGAAATTTAATTGGGTGTTAAGGCCTGGAAACGAAGGTGCATTAAGGTCAGCAATCAAATGAGCCTCCCTTTGGAGCAGAACTTTGTTCCAGTCACCACCCCTGCCGTCCGGATGGACTCGGTCAAGGATGGTGAATAGAACACGGGGGGGGGGGGTATGCCCGCATGATGATCTTGTACATGTTGTCCTAAAGGGAGGTCGGGATTGGCACATTTGATGCTTGTAATATGTCATGCTGCTTTCTTTGTAGAACTCTAATTTGGGTTTGCCTATATAAAAACATTGGCACTGGCACATTAGTAAGTAAATGAACCCGGGCGTTTTGCAATTCGCATAGTGTCTTGGTTTATGCATTTTGCCGTTTGGTAACAAGAATTTGGATTGTGTATTCATGTAACGACAACATGTGCATCCACTGCAGGTAAAAGTACCAAGTCTTCTACAAGGGTCAGACCGAAAGGTCCCAACATACTCACTTTTGACCAATTGTTTTTTTTAGTGATCGTGCTCTTCTAAAAGAAATGATGGGAGTTGCGGATATATGTGGACTTAGGTTCGGGTCAATTTGTAATAAGTGCCAATGTTTTTGTAAGATTTTTTTTAATAGCTTTATGTTGCTTGTTATAGGTCGTTATCAGTCTGGTGACTAATTTTGAAGCATCAGATGTTTTTTTGGAGAAGAGTAAATCTTGTCTCATTTGTCCATTTGCTCGTCTAAAGGCCTTTTTGAGGCATGTAGATGAGTAGCCTCGATCTAGGAGGCAATTCTTAAGAGACTTAGCCTCCCAGATCAACTCTGTATCTGTAGAACAGTTGCGTTTGAGCCTCAGGTACTGTCCATATGGAATGGATCGAACCAGAGGCTCAGAATGTGAACTGGACACATGTAGAATGGTGTTTCCAGTGGTCTCTTTGCGATATAGACCGCTGGAAAGTGAACCATCCACTAATTTGGTAATTTTCAAATCAAGGAATGTGATGGAAGTATCACTGAACATCATTGTAAAATAGAGATTAGAAGCATTCTTGTTCATGGCACAAATAAAAGCTTGTAAATTGTCTGGTGTACTGTCCCATATCATCAGAATATCATCTATATACCTGAACCATGATAGAACATGGGTTCTATATGATGATAAGCTGTCATTAGATAGAAGAGATCGCTTCCACTCCCCCAGGTACAGGTTGGCATACGATGGGGCACAACAAGTCCCCATCGCAACCCCCTGCATCTGGAGGTAGTGGGATCCGTCAAAAGAAAAGGTATTGTGCATTAGAATAAAGTCTAATGCCTCTATCAAGAAAGAGTTGAACTTAAGATCGTCCTTATGGGATTGGGATATGGCACGTTTTGTTGCCAAAAGGCCAAGATCGTGGGGAATGGAGCTATATAACGCTTTAACATCAATAGCAACTAAAAGAGACTGAGGTGGGATATGCAATCCCTCTAAGTTTTGTAATAAATGGATAGTATCTTTGATGCACGAAGATAGGTTAGTGACAAAAGGTCTGAGATAAAAACCAAAAAAAAAACCCAGATAAAAACCAATTTAGAGTTCTACAAGAGAGCAGCACGACATATTACACGCATTAAATGTGCCAATCCCGACCTCCCTTTGGGATGGCATGTACAAGATCATCATGCGGGCATAAACCCCCGTTTTCTATTCACCATCCTTGACCGAGTCCATCTGAACGGCAGGGGTGGTGACTGGAACAAAGTTCTGCTCCAAAGGGAGGCTTGTTGGATTGCTGACCTTAATGCAACTTCGTTTCCAGGCCTTAACACCCAATTAAGTTTCCTTGGATGGTTTCACTTCAGGAGGGTGTGAAAAAGAGTATTTTTTTTTTTTTATACATGTATGTTATGATTGTATGCCTTCACAATTGTTCTCCTCATGGGCTCCATTGAATGCAGTTGATCATGTCTGCACATCCACCTCTATATATAATTTTCATTACCTATATGGTGCCATTATTTTTTTGGCTTTCATGTAGGATTGCTCAATTTTTTCTTTATTTGATACCAAGCAAGCCATTAGAATAAAATAACCCTGCTGCTGCATACATGTTCCCGCCTTTCGGGCTCGGTTCATCCCCGCCCAGGGCATGGGAGCCTGTTTCTTCCTCCTGGGAGGGCGGGCACTCATTATACGTGGCATACCCGGATGCCCCTTGATTATCCATGGGATATTTTGCCGCTGTTTTGCACTGGTGGGCTTGATCTGCATGATGTTCTCCCATGTTTATTAATAACGGGTTGACGCTGTTCAGCCTTTGCCCTGAGGATCGCATTTACATGTCTGCCCATGTTCTTCTTTACATACTTAGACCCCTTCCCGTTTTTTGATTCAGTGCTCATTCTTTATTTTGTTTTTTCAATTTTTTGACATCCAATCAGCGTTGTAGTACTCAGCGGTTGCCAAGGTGATCATTGGGGATATCTTCTTGCCATGTTTGGTTCACTGAGACACCATACTTACGCCACTTTTGAGCGCTGCGAGTTACCCACTCGCCTTTAGCCTTAGTCGTGGTGAGATGACGTCACTACGTCATCTCACACGGTGACGTCTTTCACTGACACCAGGAAACATCGCCAATGGCAGTTGAATTGCCTACTGCGCATGTGCCAGCGTCCTTTAAAGTCTGCAGACGGCGCACTGGCCATTGCAGACTTTACCTCTCAGGACTAACAAAATTCTAGCCACGTGTACGCATATATCCATCTTAGGTAAGCTAAAATATATGTACTCTTTTCGTTGCTATTTTCTGTATCTCTCTTTTTTCATATACTCAAATGATCCCTGGAGAAGGGGGAAGAGAAACTTTTCTTTTGTCCCCCTCTCCTTCATTACTTCATAATAATAATATGTATTATTTTCTACACTATTTGTTATGTGATACAAATATTTTGGCCACTTAGCTGTATTTCGTTAAACAATTTTAATTTTCTGTATATTTACATATACATTTTATTATATGAGGATTTTTGACCACTACCAGTTTGTTTGCGGCTGAACTGTGGGGGCTGTTTCGTGGAGACCCTTGTGAGGACTGTACCAAGCCCAGATGGGGTTCATCATTTTTTTTTTTGGATGGACAAGCAGCAGCAAATTTGCTTTTTCATGAAATTTTGATTTTAAAGAATCTCTATGAAAATCGTTTACAATTCAGTATCGGAATGTATGTTGGACATGCTCATGTGCTAAAATGTTGATGCCACTTTGAAATGTCATGTTAAAACTATTATTCCTGCTCTTTTTCAGAATGTATTTGTACTCTCTGCTATAATGCCTCTGAGGAAGGAATAAAATTCCTGAAACATGTCATGCCAAAGGAGGAAAATTACGCTTACTGGAATTTGTCTCATTATGAGCATAATGCTGTTCATACAAATGTACGGTACAAATTGTTGATGTGTTTGTCAATACACATACAGTCAGGTCCATAAATATTGGGACATGGACAAAATTCTAATATTTTTGGCTCTATACACCGCCACAATGGATTTGAAATGAAACCAAAAAGATGTGTTTTAACTGCAGACTTTCAGCTTTAATTTGAGGGTATTTACATCCAAATCAGGTGAACAGTGTAGGAATTACAAGAGTTTGTATATATGCCTCCCACTTTTTAAGGGACCAAAAGTAATGGGACAATTTGCTGCTCAGCTGTTCCATGGTCAGGTGTGTGTTATTCCCTCATTATCTCATTTACAAGGAGCAGATAAAAGGTCCAGAGTTCATTTCAAGTGTGCTATTTGCATTTGGAATCTGTTGATGTCAACTCTCAATATGAGATCCAAAGAGCTGTCACTATCAGTAAAGCAAGCCATCATTAGGCTGAAAAAACAAAACAAACCCATCAGAGAGATAGCAAAAACATTAGGTGTGGCCAAATCAACTGTTTGGAACATCCTTAAAAAGAAAGAACGCACCGTTGAGCTCAGCAACACCAAAAGACGTGGAAGACCATGGAAAACAATTGTTGTGGATGACCGAAGAATTCTTTCCCTGGTGAAGAAAACACCCTTCACAACAGTTGGCCAGATCAAGAACACTCTCCAGGAGGTAGGTGTATGTGTGTCAAAGTCAACAATCAAGAGAAGGTTTCACCAGAGTGAATACAGAGGGTTCACCACAACATGTAAACCATAAAACAGGAAGGCCAGATTAGAGTTTGCCAAACAACATCTAGAAAAGCCTTCACAGTTCCGGAACAACATCCTATGGACAGATGAGACCAAGATCAACTTGTACCAGAGTGATGGGAAGAGAAGAGTATGGATAAGGAAAGGAACTCTTCATGATCCAAAGCATACCACCTCATCAGTGAAGCATGGTGGTGGTAGTGTCATGGCGTGGGCATGTATGGCTGCCAGTGGAACTGGTTCTCTTGTATTTATTGATGATGTGACTGCTGACAAAAGCAGCAGGATGAATTCTGAAGTATTTCGGGCAATATTATCTGCTAATATTCAGCAAAATGCTTCAGAACTCATTGAACGGCGCTTCACAGTGCAGATGGACAATGACCCGAAGCATACTGCAAAAGCAACCAAAGAGTTTTTTAAGGGAAAGAAGTGGAATGTTATGCAATGGCCAAGTCAATCACCTGACCTGAATCAGATTGAGCATGCATTTCACTTGCTGAAGACAAAACTGAAGGGAAAATGCCCCAAGAACAAGCAGGAACTGAAGACAGTTGCAGTAGAGGCCTGGCAGAGCATCACCAGGGATGAAACCCAGCGTTTGGTGATGTTTATGCGTTCTAGACTTCAGGCTGTAATTGACTGCAAAGGATTTGCAACCAAGTATTAAAAAGTGAAAGTTTGATGGATGCTTGTTAATCTGTCCCATTACTTTTGGTCCCTTAGAAAGTGGGAGGCACATATACAAACTGTTGTAATTCCCTACACCGTTCACCTGATTTAGATGTAAATACCCTCAAATTAAAACTGAAAGTCTGCTGTTAAAGCACATCTTGTTTGTTTCATTTCAAATCCATTGTGGTGGTGTATAGAGCCAAAAAGATTAGAATCGTGTCGATGTCCCAATATTTATGGACCTGACTGTATGTGTTTTTAAGAATAACTTTTTCAAATAAATGATATTTTATGATATATGATTTTCTTTTTGTTCGCCCATAAAGTCCCACTGTACTGGGGGGTACTTGTGCCCTTTTTTTAGGGTCTCTACTTAACAAATGTTTGGGATGTTGGCAACGTCATATTGAGAATACTATAATTCTCTCTGTGGTTCACTATCTATACTTAATATTTGACAAATAACCCAAGTGTAGCCCAAATGATTATGTAAAAAATAATTTGATGTAATCGCGCCTTAGGTTCAAAAACACAAAGTGGGTTATTTACTAAAGGCAAATCTACTTTGCACTACAAGTGCACTTGAAAGTGCACTTGGAAATTCAGTCGCTGTAGATCTGAGGGGGAAATGCAAGGAAAATAAAAAACAGCATTTTAGCTGGCACATGATTGGATGATAAAATCAGCAGAGCTTCCCCTCATTTCAGATCTACCCCTCAGATTTACAGCGACTGCACTTCCAAGTGCACTTGCAGTGTACTCTCAAGTGCACTTGTAGTGCAAAGTGGATTTGCATTTCCTAAATAACCCCCAAAATCTCTTGTCGCTCAGAAAAACAATCCTCTGAATTTCTTCGGCCAGAAGGAATACAAAGTATGTCTAGCGGAGTCAACAGATATTATCAATTTGAAGGAGGTATTAGTTTAACAGAGCTACCAGATTGAATGGGGCGATAAATAATTTCCCTGGGACCACAGTAGTCAATTTTGTTGTAATACAGGTGATCTTAATTTCACCCACAAATTGCTTCAACACACAAGGCCAATAACGTGGCCTTGTGTATACTAATCTAGCCTTCACACAGAATTGTATAAGATAAATGTAGACAGTAAAATACGATTCCTATAATTTTCCCTTCACACAGTATTGGATAAGATAAAAGTATACAGTAAGATACAATTCCTATGATTTAGGGAAGAGAAAAATAATATCAATAATTATATGATCAGTATCTCACCACTGTTTAAAGGAAAGGATGTATATCCGATTCGTCCTAGCAGCAATGTCCAGCGAGATGGAGAGTGGTCGCTTATTACCAAATGTGTGTTCATCCAGAGAGTGTATGTCAGCATGTGGGTCTGTGGTCCCTCTCTATGGCACCTCACATACTTTATACCATCTGGGACAATAAGCTCATAAAATTATAATAATTTTAGCCCAGCCCAGAAGGTATGGCTTATTTTCCATTGGTTGGAAAAATCTAATGATTTACTTTGGTGAGTTCAGGTAATATCACCTTCAACCACTACCGTAGGCTTAAAACAAGTAATAATTCACGCTGAACTGAAAAAAGCAAGCGGCCAGCAACGTTCGTAGATAACAAACAAAAAGTCACATGCATAAAAATTATTGCGGCGCTGAAAAGTTCAAAAATGAAATTGAAGAGTGGGAGGAATCCAATCACCAAATATATTGTGCAGATGTAGAAAGATTCACTCGTCACCACGTGGTAATGTAGTCTGCTTACCAGAAGGTGTTAAGGATTAGGCATAGATGATAAATTCTCAATAGCATCCAGCAAATCCAGCCCACTGGAACCCCTCATCAGACCTCAACATCCGTGGGATTTCCTTCACATATAAACATCTCCCAATGGTCACTTCAGAATTAGGCATTCAGGCATGTAGTCATCATATATCCGAGAAAAGAAAATGAAGGACCCATAGTGAAGCCCGTAATGATAGATAAAAAAACTTTTATTGTAGTAACTTACAGTTGAAGCTTAAAACAGCATGCATCAATGATAGGGACAAACGGCTGCAGCAATCAGCGTACGGATGTCAACCTGCCTTAATATCCATACCAGACCTGAAGGGCCTAGTAGGTAAATTAGGGGGACCCCACGCATTTTTCAAAAAAAATTTGGTTCAGGGTTCCCCTGTGGGGAAATTCCATGCCGTTTTTATCAATGAACTTTTATGTGTATTGCCGGACCGACAATTCATTATAGCCGGCACTAGCAATAGTAGTTTTAAATGACTTTTTTTCCTTTAGAAATGTCATTTTGCACTCGGACTGTTCTAAACATGGGAAATATGCGCCACTTTACAGGCATACTATAGACACCCCCCAGGTACGAAATGTAAAGGATTATTACACTTTTATTGTTTCACTTTAAGCATTATTAAAATCACTGTGTCCCGTTTTTAAAACTTTTTTTGCATTGATACATGTCCCCTGGGGCAGGACCCAGGTACCCAAACACCTTTTATGACAATACCATGCATATAAGCCTTTAAAATTAGCACTTTGATTTTTCATGTTCATGTCCCATAGACTTTAACGGTGTTCGCATGTTCGAACAAAGTTTTTGCCTGTTCGCATGTTCTGGATGTGAACCGAATGGGGGGGTGTTTGGCTCATCCCTACCTGGAAGCCTCCTGGCAGGGGAAGGTACCTGTGAGGTACGACTGTTTAACTGCGATAGCAGTTCTGGACTCTTCAAGTTGGTGAGAGTGAAATTACATTCTGTTGTTTTTGCTGCTGTGAAGCTGTTTAAGTTAAATAAACATTCTTTTGATTGCAAAGCCTGTGTCCTGCGATCTAGCTGGCTCCCTGAACTTAACAATATATATACAGTCTAATATATATATATATATATATATATATATATATATATATACTCTGTATTCAGTGTAGCCTATATCTACAGTGCATTCTGTGGGGTACTGTTTCTAATACACTTCAGGCAGTGTACACAGTATACAATACAGTGTAGCCGTTGTACACTTTCTAATACACTTCAGGCAGTGTACACAGTATCTAATACAGTGTAGTGTGGTGTTGCAAAACAAAAAATACATCATGTCTGGAAGGCCACCAAGGAGAGGCAGACGGTCACAGGCCACTAAAAGAGGGCAAGCAGCCTCTGTGTCTACAGTCACAGTAGTTGTCGTGGACATGGTGCATCCTCTGCAGGTGGCCGTGGGGCACACGCTTCCTTTTTTTCTGCTGCTAGCCATGTTATTGAGCCACAACATGCAGAAGAGTTGATGGAGTGGATAACAAAGCCATACTCATCCTCCTCATCCTGTAATTAAAATTTTTGATATAATATTTCAACATAGGGCTCGTTCCTGCACCCAACAAGAGTAACTGTGAGGGCTTACAGTGTTCTGGTACCACCAACACCTAAGGCCCAATTTTCTGCAGAGTATATAGGGCAGGCCGTATAGTGTATATACTGCGGTTCAGAGTATATCGTGCCTGGGGAGCCTGGGGGACCTCCACGCCATTTTTTTTAAATGTGGGTGCGGGGTTCCCCTTAATATCCATACCAGACCTGAAGGGCCTGGTATGGATTTTGGGGGGACATCCATGCCATTTTTTTTGTATTTTTATCTATATTGCCGGGATCCAACAATACATTACAGCGGCAAGCAGTTTTAAATGAAATTTTTTCTTTTAGAAGTGTAATTTTGCTGTGGCACTTTTATAAACATGGGAAAGATGCGCTACTTTACAGTCATACTAAGGAAACCTTCAGGCTCGATATTTAAAGGAATATTTCATTTTTGTTGTTTCACTTTAAGCATTATTAAAATCACTGCCCCCGAAAAAACACCCGTTTTTAAAACTTTTCTTTTGCATTGATACATTTCCCCTGGGGCAGGACCCGGGTTCCCAAACACTTTTTATGGCAATAACTTGCATATAAGCCTTTAAAATGAACACTTTAGATTTTTCACATTCGTGTCCCATAGACTTTAATGTTGTTCACGTGTTCGCACAAATTTTTTGCCTATTCACATGTTCTGCTGCGAACCAAACCGGGGGTGTTCGGCTCATCCCTATATACACTGAGCAAAATTATAAACGCAACACTTTTTTGTTTGCTCCTATTTATTATGAGCTAAACTTAAAGATCTACGACTTTTTCTATGTACACAAAAATAATATTTCTCTCAAATATTGTTTACAAATCTATCTAAATCTGTTAGTGAGCACTTCTCCTTTGCCAAGATAATCCATTCACCTCACAGGTGTGACATATCAAGATGCTGATTAGACAGCATGATTATTACAGGTGTGTCTTAGGCTGGCCACAATAAAAGGCCACTCTAAAATGTGCCGTTTTATCACATAGCACAATGCCAGATGTCACAAGTTTTGAGGGAGTGTGCAATTGGCATGCTGACTGCAGGAATGTCCACCAGAGCTGTTGCCCTTGAATTGAATGTTAATTTCTCTACCATAAGCTGTCTCCAAAGGCGTTTCAGAGAATTTGGCAGTACATCCAACCGGCCTCAAAACTGCAGACCAGGTGTAACCACACCAGCCCAGGACCTCCACATACAGCATCTTCACCTCCAAGATCATCTGAGACCAGCCACCCGGACAGCTGCTGCAACAATCAGTTTGCATAACCAAAGAATTTCTGCACAAACTGTCAGAAAGCATCTCGGGAAGTTCGTCTGCATGCTTGTTGCCCTCATCGGGGTCTCGACCTGACTGCAATTCGTCCTTGTAACCAATTGAGTAGGCAAATGCTCACATTCGATGGCTTCTGGCACTTTGGAGAGGTGTTCTTTTAACGGATGAATCCTGATTTTCACTAAACAGGGCAGATGGCAGACAGCGTGTATGGCATTGTGTGGGTGAGTTTGCTGATGTCAACGTTGTGGATCGAGTGGCCCATGGTGGCGGGTTGGTTATGGTATGGGCAGGCATATGCTATGGACAATGAACACAGGTGCATTTTATTGATGGCATTTTGAATGCACAGAGATACTGTGATGAGATCCTGAGGCCCATTGTTGTGCCATTCATCCACGACCATCCCCTCATGTTGCAGCATGATAATGCACGGCCCCATGTTGCAAGGATCTGTAAGCTGAAAACATCCCAGTTCTTGCATGGCCAGCATACTCACCGGACATGCCACCCATTGAGCATGTTTGGGATGCTCTGGATCAGCGTATACGACAGCGTGTTCCAGTTCCTGCCAATATCCAGAAACTTTGCACAGTCATTGAAGATCTTTTGCCTGCATACTGACTATGACTCTGCCTTCCACCTGAGCTAATCATGGCCTGTTAATGACCAATTTCTGTCTGCTGCCTGGACTAATCCAGGGCCCCCAAAAATGTGGTAGGTAGTCAGGAAATTAGATACGCAATTCATGCCCCTAGAAAGGCTGATGGTGCTCTTTGGATTTTGGGCCCCTCTATGCCCCTAGACTGTGAAAGTCTCACACATGCTCATAGGATGAGTACAAGAATGTTTTTTGGTATAATTGTAAGTATACCTATGCTTTGCTTACAAAGTCTCTCACAAAATACCTTTAGAGAGCTAACTTTCCAAAAATGGGTCATTTTGGAGGTATTTCTATTATCCATTCCTGGCATTTTTGGGTGTCAAGAAATGAGACATACAACCAGAACATCAGGATTGATCAATTAAAAAATATATACCATGGTTTGTAGACTCTATAGATTTTCACACAGACTAAATAATTTACACTGATTTTGTTCTGTTCTATTTCTTCACCAAAAAATGTAGCAGAATACACCTTGGCTTACATTTATGAAGAAGGATTATTTATTTGAAAGCTTTATAACAGAAACCAAGAAAAATATACAGTATATTTTTTCAAAATGTATGGTGTGTATATATATATATAGATATATTCTATATATATATATATACAATATCTCACAAAACACCCCTCACATTTTTGTACATATTTTATTATATCTTTACACTTTGCTACAATGTAAAATAGTGAGTGTACAACTTGTATAACAGTGTAAATTTGCCGTCCCCTTAAAATAACTCAACCCATAGCCAATAATGTCTAAACCGCTGGCAACAAAAATCAGCACACCCCTAAGTGAAAATGTCCAAATTGGGCCCAATTAGCCATTTTCCCTCCCCGGTGCCATGTGACTCATTAGAGTTACAAGGTCTCGGGTGTTAATGGGGAACAGGTGTGTTAAAATTGGTGTTATTGCTTTCACTCTCTCATACTGGTCACTGGAAGTTCAACATGGCACCTCATGGCAAAGAACTCTCTGAGAATCTGAAAAAAAGAATGCTTGCTCTACATAAAGACAGCCTAGGGCAATGATGGCGAACCCCAGATGTTTTGGAACTACATTTCCCCATGATGCTCATGCACTCTGCAGTGTAGTTGAACATCATGGGAAATGTAATTCCAAAAATCTTGGGGTGCCAAGGTTCGCCATCACTGGCCTAGGGTATAAGAAGATTGCCAAACCCTGAAACTGAGCTGCAGCACAGTGACCAAGTCCATACAGCGGTTTAGCAGGACAGGTTCCACTCAAAACAGGTCTCGCCATGGTAGACCAAACAAGTTGAGTTCATGTGCTCAGTGTCATATCCAGAGGTCGTCTTCGGGAAATAGTCGTATGAGTGCTGCCAGCATTGCTGCAGAGGTTAAAGAGGTCAGGGTTAGCCTCAGACCATATGCCGCACACTGCATCAAATTGGTCTGCATGGCTGTCATCCCAAAAGGAAGATGCACAAGAAAGTCTGCAAACTGTTTACTGAAGACAAGCAGACTAAGGACATGGATTACTTGGTCTCATCAAACCTGTGGTTTGATGAGACCAAGATAAACTTATTTGGTTCAGATGGTGTCAAGCATGTGTGGTGGCAACCATGTGAGGAGTAAAAAGACAATTGTGTCTTGCCTAAAGTCAAGCATGGTGGGAGTGTCATGGTCTGGGGCTGCATGATTGCTGCCGGCACTGGCGAGCTACAGTTCATTGAGAAAACCATGAATGTCAACATGTACTGTGACATGCTGCAGCAGAGCATGAGCCCCTCCCTTTGGAGACTGGGCCACAGGGCAGTATTCCAACATGATAATGAACCCAAACACACCTCCAGGATGACCACTGGCTTGCTAAAGAAGCTGTGGGTAAAGGTGCTGGACTGATCAAGCATGTCTCCAGACTAGGGATGAGCTTCGTTTTGGAGTCAAACCCATGTTCGACTCGAACATCGGCTGTTAGGTCGTTCGCCGAATTGCGAACGATATGGGCCGTTCACGCCAAATTCGTGTGGCGCGTCACGGCCCATAATTCACTGCGGCATCGCAGTGCATTGCTGGCTGATGATTGGCCAAGCATGCACTATGACCCGCATGCTTGGCCAATCACAGTGCCGCCTGAACAGAGAGCCGTAATTGGCCAAAGCCAAGGAGGCTTTGACCAATTATGGCTCAGGGGATTTAGTACACGCCCCACACTATATAAGGCCGCCTGCACGGCGGCCCTGTGTAGTGTGTGTTCCGGCGTTCATTGAGAGAGAGAGAGAGACAGACAGTGACATTTGATTTGAGTTAGATAGATTAGGCAGAACAGTCAGTCAGTTAGCTGCACTTACAGTGTATTGTGTATATATATGCATCCCAGTGTTGCATATATATATATACACTGTATTCAGTTTAGCTAGATCCGTTCCTGTTGTCTTGTTACAGTATATACAGCTACCTGAAGAAAATTGCTGGTGTTCTTTTGATCCTATTAGTACCACAGTCAGGCAGCTAGACTATTTACAGTTAGTGCAGTGCGTCCTGCTCACAGTGTTCAGCTAGATCCGTTCCTGTTATCTTCTTACTGACAGGCAGGCTTGTCTTGTTACAGTATATACAGCTACCTGAAGAAAATTGCTGGTGTTCTTTTGATCCTATTAGTTCCACAGTCAGGCAGCTAGACTATTTACAGTTAGTGCAGTGCGTCCTGCTCACAGTGTTCAGCTAGATCCGTTCCTGTTATCTTCTTACTGACAGGCAGGCTTGTCTTGTTACAGTATATACAGCTACCTAAAGAAAATTGCTGGTGTTCTTTTGATCCTATCAGTACCACAGTCAGGCAGCTAGACTATTTACAGTTAGTGCAGTGCGTCCTGCTCACAGTGTTCAGCTAGATCCGTTCCTGTTATCTTCTTACTGACAGGCAGGCTTGTCTTGTTACAGTATATAAAGCTACCTGAAGAAAATTGCTGGTGTTCTTTTGATCCTATTAGTACCACAGTCAGGCAGCTAGACTATTTACAGTTAGTGCAGTGCGTCCTGCTCACAGTGTTCAGCTGAAACTGCAAGTTAGTGGGGTGCGTCCTGCTCACAGTGTTCAGCTACACCTACAAGTTAGTGGGGTGCGTCCACCTCACAGTGTTCAGCTAAACCTACAAGCTAGTGGGGTGCGTCCTGCTCACAGTGTTCAGCTAGATCCGTTCCTGTTATCTTCTTACTGACAGGCAGGCTTGTCTTGTTACAGTATATACAGCTACCTGAAGAAAATTACTGGTGTTCGTTTGATCCTATTAGTACCACAGTCAGGCAGCTAGACTATTTACAGTTAGTGCAGTGCATCCTGCTCACAGTGTTCTGCTAAACCTACAAGTTAGTGGGGTGCGTCGTGCTCACAGTGTTCAGCTAAACCTACAAGTTAGTGGGGTGCGTCCTGCTCACAGTGTTCAGCTAAACCTACAAGTTAGTGGGGTGCGTCCACCTCACAGTGTTCAGCTAAAGCTACCTGTAGAAGGTTGGTGGTGTTCTCATACTACAGGCAGGCAGTTGATTTTGCTAGCTGCAGTATCAGTACATTTATATATATATATATACATATACATATATATATATATCCCAGCTTAGTGCAGCTACAGGCCATTAGTATGTCTGAAAGGCCAAGAAGGAGAGGCAGACAGTCACAAGCCAATAAGAGAGGGCAAGCAGGCTCTGTGTCTAGTGCTGGTCGTGGAGACGGTGCATCCTCATCAGCACGTGGCCGTGGGACACGCTTGGCCTTTTTTTCGGCAGCTGGCCGTGTTGAGCCGCAACATGGGGAAGACTTGGTCGAGTGGATGACCAAGCCGTCCTCATCCTCCTCATCCTCTCTCACCCATGCCCAGGGTACTTTGTCTGGCAAAGCAGCGGCCTCTTCCCTCGGCTCAATGTCATAAGTGACTCCTTCCCTAGCCCCACCATGTCCTCCTGAGGAGTCCCTCGAACTGTTTGACCACAGTGTTGGGTACATGCTCCAGGAGGATGCCCAGCGTTTGGAAGGCTCTGATGATGATACTGAGCTCGATGAAGGCAGTAACATGAGCACGGACAGAGGGGGTGCCCAAGAAGGACAGCAATCTGGCAGCCATGCTCCCCGTGCTGCAGCATACTGCCAGGTTTTCTCCAGTGATCAGGAGGGAGGGGATGATGAGGTCACTGACTCAACGTGGGTGCCTGATAGGAGAGAGGAGGAGGAGGAGGCGGCACATCACCAACGAGGCAGGATGCCCTCCAGGGTCCAGCCTAAGGGCAGCACATTGACTGCATCACACCCCAAAGCTCAACATGTGCAGGACGCTGCAGTCTCTGCGCGTTATTCAAAAAGTTCTTTGGTGTGGGCCTTTTTTGAGAGGGGTGCATCAGATCGCACCGCTGCTATTTGCAACATATGTCTCAAGCGTATCTCGCGTGGCCAAAACATCTCCCACTTGGGTACCACATGCTTGACCAGACATATGTTGACCTGCCATGCAGTTTGCTGGCAAGCGTATCTAAAAGACCCACACCAAAGAACAAAGAGGACCTCTCCTTGCTCCTCATCAGCTGAGATTTCCAACCCCACTAGACCTTCAGTCCTCTCTGAGACCTGCACTGAGAGGAATGAAGGTGTAGAATTAGGTGTGTCACAGCCAAGTACTTGTGGGCAATCTGCTTTTGGTACACTGACATCAGATTGTACCAGGCAAATTTCCCTGCCCCAGCTGCTGCACCGCCGAAAGAAGTTTGCTCCCAGCCATCCACATGCCCAGCGGTTGAATGCTAGCTTGGCAAAATTGCAAGCACTTCAACTGCAGTTGGTAGACTCTGCCCCCTTCCGTGAGTTTGTGGAATGTGTGGTTCCTCAGTGGCAGGTACCCAAACGCCACTTTTTCTCACGGAAGGCGATTCCGGCTCTCTACCGGCATGTGGAAGGCAATGTCCATGCCTCGCTGGACAGGGCGGTCAGCGGTAAGGTGCATATTACCGCTGACTCATGGTCCAGCAGGCATGGACAGGGACGTTACCTAAGTTTCACGGCGCATTGGGTGACTCTGCTGGCAGCTGGGAAGGATGCAGGACAAGGTGCAGTAGTGTTGGAGGTTGTTCCGCCACCACGCCTCCAAAATGCTAATGATTGTAACACACCTCTCTCCTCCACCCCCTCCTCTTCTTCTTCCTCCATGGCCTCTTCCTGTGCTTTGTCCTTGGAACCAGCGGTGCTCCGTAGCTGTTCAAGGGGCTACGCAAGTACGCAGGCCAAAAGATGCCATGCGGTGCTTGAGCTGGTGTGCTTGGGGGACAGGAACCACACTGGGGCAGAGGTTCTGTCAGCTCTGCAGGGGCAGGTTCAGAGGTGGTTGACGCCACGCCAACTTAAGGCAGGAATGGTTGTTTGCGACAATGGCACCAACCTCCTCTCTGCCCTCCGACTTGGACAAATGACCCATGTGCCCTGTTTGGCTCACGTCCTTAACTTGGTGGTGCAGCGGTTCTTGGGCAGGTACCCGGGCTTACAGGATGTCCTGAGGCAGGCCAGGAAAGTCTGTGTGCATTTCCGCCGGTCATATAATGCCAGTGCTCGGCTGACGGACCTCCAAAAGGAGTTTAACCTGCCCAAGAACTGCCTAATCTGTGACATGCCCACCAGGTGGAACTCAACGTTGGCAATGCTGCAACGGCTGCACACGCAGCAGAGGGCCATCAATGAGTACCTGTGCGACTATGGCACCAGGACAGGGTAGGGGAGCTTGTTTTTTTTTCCCCACACCAGTGGGCCATGATCAGGAATGCATGCACTGTCCTGTCACCATTTGAGGAGGCCACGAGGATGGTGAGCAGTGACAGTGCATGCATCAGTGACACTGTCTCCCTTGTCCACCTGTTGGAGCATACGCTGCGTGGAATAATGGACAGGGCACTTGAGGCAGAACAGAGGCAGGAAGAGGAGGACTTCCTTAGCTCTCAAGGCCCCCTTTATCCAGACAGTGTTCCTGCATGCCCGCCGATCACACAGGAAGAGGAGGAGGAGGAGGAAGATTGTGTCAGTATGGAGGTGGAGCCTGGCACTCAGCATCAGCAGCAGTCTTTAAGGAATCAGTCCCAAGAAACACATGGACTTGTACGTGGCTGGGAGGAGGTGGCTGCGGACCATGTCGTCCTTAGTGACCCAGAGGACTCCTGACTGAATGCCTCAGCAAACCTACGCTGCATGGCCTCCCTGATCCTGCAAAGCCTGCGTAAGGATCCTCGTATTCGTGGTGTCAAGGAGAAGGACCAATACTGCCTGGCAACCCTCCTTGATCCACGTTACAAGGGTAAGGTTGCGGACCTTATCTTGCCATCGCAGAGGGAGCAGAGGATGAAACATCTTCGGGAGGCCTTGCAGAAAGGTCTGTGCAATGCGTTCCCAGAGACTGGGAGGTTACAAACTCCTGTTTCTGGACAACATGTTGCTGAGGCTTCGGTCAGTCAAAGAAGGAGCGGTGGAGAAGGTGGCCGTCTGACCGATGCGTTCAGACAATTTTTTGGTCCGCAGCCCCAAGGTATGATCGGTTCCAGCAACCATCGCCAGCGTCTGTTTTACATGGTGCAGGAATACCTAGGGGCAAGATCAGATTTGGACACCTTTCCCACCGAAAATCCTCTGGGTTACTGGGTCTTGAGGATGGATCACTGGCCAGAGCTTGCACAGTATGCAATTGAGCTACTGGCCTGTCCTGCATCCAGCATTCTTTCGGAACGCACATTCAGTGCTGCTCGAGGCGTGGTAACCGATCACAGGGTGCGTCTGTCCACCGACCTTCATAAAAATGAATCAGTCTTGGATCACCACCAGCTACCAAGCACCTGATGCTGATGTAACCAAATAATTTTTTTTGAAATCTCAGATTCCTTCAAAGACTGCCTATGCTGATGCTGAGTGACTATCCCTGAGTAATTATCCTCTTCCTCCTCAATGATCACGCTGATAGCTTGTAAGAACATTTTTGGTTCTGGGCGCCACCACCAGTACCTAAGGCACAATTTTTCAGCCCCTGTTTAACAGGGGCGTGTAATTACAATTTTTGATGCAATACTTTGCAGCAGGGCTCGTTCCTGCGTTCCAACTAGAGTGTCTGTGAGGGGTTGCAGTGTTGTGGCACCAGCACCAGTGCCTAAGGCCCAATTTTTCTGCCCCTGTTTAACAGGGGCGTGTAATTACAATTTTTGATGCAATACTTTGCAGCAGGGCTCGTTCCTGCGTTCCAACTAGAGTGTCTGTGAGGGGTTGCAGTGTTGTGGCACCAGCACCAGTGCCTAAGGCCCAATTTTTCTGCCCCTGTTTAACAGGGGCGTATAATTACAATTTTTGATGCAATACTTTGCAGCAGGGCTCTTTCCTGCGTTCCAACTAGAGTGTCTGTGAGGGGTTGCAGTGTTGTGGCACCAGCACCAGTGCCTAAGGCCTAATTTTTCAGCCCCTGTTCAACAGGGGCATGTAATTACAATTCTTGATCTAATATTTCACAGCAGGGCCCTGTGAGGGCTTACAGTGTTGTGGCCACAACAACACCTAAGGCCCAAATTTTTGCTGAGTATATAGGGCAGGACCCTACTTTCAAACATCTAACTTACAAACGACTCCTACTTGCAAACGGAAGGAGACAACAGGAAGTGAGATGAAATCTACCCCTAGGAAGGGAAATTCTCTCCTGTAAGAGTTAATATGGGAAAAACATTTCTCCTTTCCACTGATGCTTTCCAATCCTTGTTCCACAAAAAAACCCAAATTTTCAAAAAACAATTGTCATTGGGACAAAAAGTGAGGTGAAATCTTCTGAAGAGGAGGAAAGACAGCAAAACAAATGTCACAGGGGTGATAACCCTTCCCTATGTTTTCCAAAAAGCTTAAAAAAGATTTTTTGGCTGGAGCTAAACACGTTAAAAATGTACCCGTTCAAAATTACAAACAGATTCTACTTAACAACAAACCTACAGTCCCTGTCTTGTTTGCACCGCCTGTATACTGCTGTTCAGAGTATATAGGGCCTGGTGGCCCCACACCTTTCCTTGTTTTAATTTGGGTGCGGGGTTCCCCTTAATATCCATTCAAGACCCAAAGGGCCTGGTAATGGACTGGGGGGTACCCATGCCGTTTGTCTCACTGATTTTTATCCATATTGCCAGGACCCGACATTACATTAAACCCGCAAGCAGTTTTAAATGAGATTTTTTGCAGGGACTGTTCTAAACATGGGAAACACGCGTCACTTTACAGGCATACTATAGACACCCCCAGGTACGATATTTAAAGGAATATTTCACTTTTTTTTTTTACTTTAAGCATCATTAAAATCACTGCTCCCGAAAAAACGGCCGTTTTTAAAAGCTTTTTTTGCATTGATACATGTCCCCTGGGGTAGGACCCGGGTCCCCAAACCCTTTTTAGGACAATATCATGCAAATTAGCCTTTAAAATGAGCACTTTTGATTTCGAACGTTTGAGTCCCATAGACGTCAATGGGGTTCTAACGTTCGTGCGAATTTTCGGTCCGTTCGCAGGTTCTGGTGCGAACCGAACCGGGGGGGTGTTCGGCTCATCCCTACTCCAGACCTAAACCCTATTAAGCATCTGTAGGGCATCCTCAAATGGAAGGTGGAGGTCTCTAACATCCACCAGCTCCGTGATGTCGTCATGGAGGAGTGGAAGAGGACTCCAGTGGCAACCTGTGAAGCGCTGGTGAACTCTATGCCCAACAGGGTTGAGGCAGTGCTGGAAAATAGTGGTGGCCACACAAAATATTGACACTTTGGGCCCAATTTGAACATTTTCACTTAGGGGGGTACTTGTTGCCAGTGGTTTAGACATTAATGGGTTTTTGTTGTTATTTTGAGGGGACAGCAAATTTACACTGTTATACAAGCTGTACACTCTTTACTTTACATTGTAGCAAAGTGTCATTTCTTCAGTGTTGTCACATGAAAAGATATAATAAAATATTTACAAAAATATGAGGGGTGTACTCACTTTTGTGAGATAATGTGTGTATATATTTTTATACAAAACAAAAAGAGTTCGCCCATGGGACTTTAAATGAGTTGATCATAGAGGTCATAATGAATAGTATAAAAATGTATTGAAGTTCCAAAAACATGATTATCGATGAGCATAAAAACATCATAAGGCATGATTAGACCATAGGCATGTTGGTTACAGTAATGAAATACATAGTATGCATATACATCTTTTGTACTCAACGCGTTTCACGAGCTCTGCTCGCTTCCTCAGGAGTTGGTGTATATGCAGGATATCTAAAAAATAATAGGTATCGATAAGATATAACATTCAATGCTGATAATGGTCAGAAAAGAAGCACGTGGCCTAAAAAAGGGTGGATATGAACATAATATGAAGAATAAGGTAAAACAACCAAGATAAAGGAAGGAAAAAATGATAAAAAATAAAATAAAATAAAAAATAAAAATAAAAATAAAAAAGGAGGTGTTTGCCATTAAGTAATAAGTATAACACTACACACATAATATGTGCGAGTGAGATTGAATACAATGGAGTGACATAGTAGGTGACTAAGATGTGCTTACCCATGTGTGGAACCTCAGATGTAGGTGAACAATACACGCAAGGAAAGAAAGGAGAGTTTGCCATGTCACAGCCTCCAAACTTTTATCCCCGAGCGGGAGCATTGGGCTACGCCCCTAACGCCATATGAGCGTGGCTAACGGAGGATGCCCGCGCTGCGCATGCGCAAGCTCCTCCAGCCAGCGGGATGACACGCTGCACGCCAAACGTCCAATGGTGGACCTACTATGTCACTCCATTGTATTCAATCTCACTCGCACATATTATGTGTGTAGTGTTATACTTATTACTTAATGACAAACACCTCCTTTTTTATTTTTATTTTTTATTTTATTTTATTTTTTATTATTTTTTCCTTCCTTTATCTTGGTTGTTTTACCTTATTCTTCATATTATGTTCATATCCACCGTTGCTTGTCTGTGTTCCTTTCTCATTTAGTACATTACATGGACATAGTAAGATATCTATTTTTACATATTTATTTTACCATTATGGTGTTCACCACCAGATTCATATATATTTTATTTTACTTCAACATTGCTATCATACCATATATGGCTAATGAGACTTATTAAGGAACATAATCCTTCTCTCTTTTTCTTTACACATCCTTTACACCCTTCTTATCACTCTCTTTTCTTTCCTGTTTGCATCCACGCCTACTATGTCATGGATTTCTCTATACAAGAGTGATAATACATTATTTATCCTCTTAAACTACCATTCAAGTTTTACTTTGACTCAGATACATACATATATATAATTTTCATTACAGTTATCGTGACTTGTGTGGCTATTGGGGCATCCTAGGATACACAATATTTCCTTCCCTCTTTCTTTGCCATGTCCGCCCTCTGCAAGACCCCCGTTCGGTCACTGCGGGCTACGCCCCTTCAGCTCCCGGGTTGGAGCACTTTCTGCTGCTGCCTTTGTAGACCAGTCCTATGGACTCATTGACCATAATGTAAGTATGGGGTGCCTTTTTTAGGCCACATGCTTCTTTTCTGACCATTATCAGCATTGAATGTTATATCTTATCGATACCTATTATTTTTTAGATATCCTGCATATACACCAACTCCTGAGGAAGCGAGCAGAGCTCGCGAAACGCGTTGAGTACAAAAGATGTATATGCATACTATGTATTTCATTACTGTAACCAACATGCCTATGGTCTAATCATGCCTTATGATGTTTTTATGCTCATCGATAATCATGTTTTTGGAACTTCAATAAATTTTTATACTATTCATTATGACCTCTATGATCAACTCATTTAAAGTCCCATGGGCGAACTCTTTTTGTTTTGTATGTTGAATAGGGATGGAGTTGTGTTATATTAAGAGGCAGCACCCAGACCGCTCTCTTTTTCTCTCGTATATATTTTATATATATATATATATATATATATATATATATATATATATATATATATATATATATATATTACACTATATTATCAAAAGTATTGGGACTTCTGCCTTTACACGCATATTAACTTTAAAGGCATCCCAGTCTTAATTCATAGGATTCAATATTGTGTTGTTCCACCTTTTTCAGCTATAACAGCTTCAACTATTCTGGGAAGGCTGTCTACAAGGTTTAGGAGTGTGTCTATGGGAATGTTTGACCATTCTTCCAGAAGCGTATTTGTGAGGTCAGGTACTGATGTTGAACAAGATGGCCTGGCTCACAGTCTCCACTCTAATTCATCCAAAAGGTGTTCTATTGGGTTGAGGCCAGGACTTTATGCAGACCAGTCAAGTTCCTCCACCCCAAACTCACGCATCCATGTCCTAATGGATCTTGCTTTGTGCACTGGTGCACAGTCATGTTGGAACAGGAAGGGGCCATCCCCAAACTGTTTCCACAAAGTTGGGAGCATGAAATTGTCCAACTATGTCTTAGTATGCTGATGCCTTAAGAGTTCCCTTCATTGGAACTAAGGGGCCAAGCCCAACTTCTGAAAAACAACCCCACACCATAATCCCCCCTCCACCAAATGATTTGGACCAGTGCACAAAGCAAGGTCCATAAAGACATGGATGAGTGAGTTTGGGGTGGAGGAACTTGACTGGCCTGCACAGAGTCCTGACCTCAACCCGATAGAACACCTTTGGGATGAATTAGAGCGGAGACTTGAGCCAGGCCTTCTTATCCAACATCATTGCCTGACCTCACAAATGCACTCCTGGAAGAATGGTCAAACATTCCCCTAGACACACTCCTAAACCTTGTGGACAGCCTTCCCAGAAAAGTTGAAGTTGTTATAGCTGCAAAGGGTGGGCCAACTCAATATTGAACCCTACAGGCTAAGACTGGGATGCCATTAAAGTTCATGTGCGTGTAAAGGTATGTGTCCCAATACTTTTGGTAATATAGTGTATATATAAATTCAAAAACCCAGTATTCAAAAACCCAGTCATGATTAAATACCACCAAAAGAAAGTTCCATCTGTCTCAAAAAAATATAGTATTAATTTGGGTACAGTAATGCATCACTGAGTATCATTCAAAGTGTAATGCCCCGTACACACGGTCGGATTTTCCGATGGAAAATGTCCGATCGGAGCGTGTTGTCGGACATTCCGACTGTGTGTGGGCTCCATCAGACTTTTTCCATCGGATTTTCCGACACACAAAGTTTGAGAGCAGGCTATAAAATTTTCCGTCAACAAAATCCGATCGCGTCAATTCCGACCGTGTGTGGCCAGTTCCGACGCACAAAGTGCCACACATGCTCAGAAGATATTCCGAGACGGAACAGCTCGGTCTGGTAAAATTAGCGTTCGGAATGGATACAGCACTTTCGTCAGGCTGCAATGTTTGAAATAGTTTAATACAGCCCACTCTCTTCTTCTTTATAATGTGAGAAGAATGAAGTAGTTTTGCTGCTCATACTCACACAGACTTCTCACAAACTTCTTTCTTTATTTTTTATTGTGATTCCCTCAATATATTTAGATTTGTCACATCTGACCAAATTTTTTTTGTTGGTTTTTAAATATTTCTTTTTTTTTTTTGGTCAAGGCATTTTTTTTTTTTTGGGGCTTTTTTTATTTTTTCCTTGTCAAAAGAAGTTTATTGAGTATACAATGTTATAAAGATACATAAAGTAAGTTTACAAGGATCTATAAAGTAAGCTCATTGTTTTACAGTAGGGTTTATATAGGTAAATATCATGGAATTTCAAATATTAAACATCGAGTTCACGTAAACCTAAATTAAAGATATATATCATTTCCTTAGTTACTTTTGTAGGTATTTAAATGATTTATACCTACTATACATATTGTTTACAAGTAGAGTGTATATAGGTCAAATAAATTCTGATAATGAGCTTTAATCGTAAGGTGGAGAAAAGGAAAGAGAAAGAAGAAAAAGGGTTGAAAGGTAGAGCTATGGTCCACAAGGTTGTCCCGCTCGTCAGTTTATTATTCTTTTTAGTTCTCTTTGAAGCCTTAGAATGGGTGTCTCTGTAAGTCATTTAATCTGTTACCATGGCAACAGGACAGAGTCATTGAAGTTTGACAGGAACTGTTGTTTTATCCAAGGATGCCAAAGTTTTTCAAATTTTGGAATTTGATTTTGATCGATGGCTACCATCTTAGCATGGGACATTGTATTATTCATTCTGTGAATTGTTTCTGCTAGTACCAATGTAGGAGATTTCCATGCCTTGGCCACTGTTTGTTTTGCAGCTGTTATTAGTTGGATCATAAGTTTGAATTGAGAGAGTGTTAACCATTCCAGTTTTAGATTAAGTAAAGTTAAATATGGAATTGGTTGTATTATTTATTTAAATATTTTAGATGCAATCACGAAGACTTCCTTCCAGAAGGTTTGGATTACTGGGCACGTCCACCATATGTGTAAATATGTGCCTATTTCTGGGCATCCTCAAAAACAAAGAGCTGAGGTATTTGGTGAATATTTTGCCACTCTAGCGGGTACAAGGTACCAGCGAGTTAGGACTTTATAATTTGTCTCCAGTGCTAAGATGTTGGGTGAAGATGACTTAGATGTGAGCCATATGTTAGACCAGTCCGTGTCTTCTAAAGTTCGTCCCAGGTCCTCCTCCCACCTCTGAACGTAAGAGGGTCTATTAAGATTTGCTACTCCATATAATTGATTATAAAGTGATGAAATTGTACCTTTAGCAAATGGATCTTTTGTACAGATTGATTCAAAAATGGATAATTGGGATAATGGTGTATCCCCCTTTAGGAATGGTGTATAGAAATTTTTGATTTGGAGATATCTAAATATCTCAGAGTTTGGTAGATCATATTTTTCTCTAAGCGATGGGAATGAAAGGAATGATTTAGATGCTATGAAGTCATTTAGTGTCTGAATGCCTGATGTTGTCCAAGCTTTAAAAGAATTTGGGTAGATCCATGCCGGATAAAAGGCCGGATTTCTGATAAAAGAAAGGAGAGGATTGTGTGGAGATTGTAACTGATATTTGGTTTTTAGTTTATCCCAGAGAGATAAGAAGTGTTTAGTTATGGGATTATGAATTTTAAAGCGGTCTTTAGGATCAAGCTATAATAAATTTGATATTAATAGAGGGTCATTTTCTGAAGCCTCTATAAATACCCATAATGGGATTTCCTGTTTTGCATGGTATTTGGACAGACTGGCCAAATGTGCTGCTCTGTAGTAGTTAGTAAAATTAGGGTATCCCAGGCCTCCTTTTTTTGGGGAAGATGTAGTGTGTGTATATGTATACGTGGTTTAGAAGAGCCCCATATAAACGAAGTTGCTCTTTTTTGTACTATTCTCAAAAAATAGGAAGGAATTGGAATAGGGAGGACTCTGAATAGATAAAGCAATTTAGGTAGAATAGTCATTTTGATTGCATTAATCTTCCCTATCCAGGATAAAGGAAGTTGCGACCATTGTTTTATTAGATTTGTGATCTGTCTTAATACAGGAGGATAATTGGTTGAGAATAAGTCAGAATGAGATGCTGTTAAATGAATTCCAAGATATGGGATTGATTTTTCTGCCCATGTGAATGGGAGTGCAGCCCTAGCCGGGATCAATTCCATGTTTGTGAGTGAAATATTAAGCACTAGGCATTTCTTAGGATTAATCATAAGGCCGGATAGGGCTGCAAATCCATCAAGAGCTGGTATTAAGTTAGGACCAGAGACCTGTGGTGATGATAGAAAAAGTAATATATCGTCTGCAAATATACATAGTTTGTGTGTAATACCTCCTACTTCAATGCCAGTTATAGTTTGGTTTGTTCTGATGTATTGGGCCATGGGTTCGAGTATAAGGGCAAATAATAAGGGAGATAATGGGCAACCCTGTCGGGTACCTCTTTTGATATTAAAGGCTTCAGATTTGTATCCAGCATATTTTATATAGGCTTTGGGTTTATTATATAATGCTTTGATCCATGTTAAAAAGTGGGGTCCAAAACCCCATTTTTGTAATGAATATTGCATATATTGCCAGGATACTGTGTCAAATGCCCTCTTAATATCGAGAGATAGAAAACATAAAGGGATTTTTCGTTTTTTAGCAATATGTGCCAATAACACTGCCCTGCGTATATTATCGCCTGCCTGTCTATTTGGCATGAAGCCTACTTGATCTCTATGTATTAATTTTCCTATAATGCTATTGAGGCGTTTTGCTATTATTTTTGCTAATAATTTAATATCAAGGTTTAACAGAGAGATAGGCCGATAATTCACACAGGAAGTATCATCAGAAAGGGGTTTTGGGATCATACAAACAATTGCCATTAGTGTTTCTTGCCGAAAAGAATGTCCATCTAGAAGTTTGTTAAAAGTTTCAGTGAGAATGGGAGAGAGTATTTCTGAGAATGTTTTATAGTATAAAGCCGAGTAGCCGTCTGGGCCTGGTCTTTTTTTAAGTTTTAGGTCTTTTATGGCGTTAGCAACTTCATCTATAGTTATAGGCTCATCCAAACTGCTTTTTTGATTCTGAGATAACTCAGGTAAGGTTATTTTTGAGAAGAAGGATTCAGCCTCTGTAGGATTAAATTCATTGTTTGTCTTGTATAAAGTTGCGAGATGTGAGTGAAATTTATGGACTATTTTAACTGGATTACAAGTGTAAACATTTTTTGATAATTTCAAACGTATTGGTTTGAAAGATTTGTTAGTTGAATTTAATGCCCGAGCCAAATATGTACCTGGTTTGTTTGTATTCATGTAGAAATTGTGTTTGGAGCGTTTGAGGGATTTATCAACTGACTCAGTGAGAAATAGATCGTATTCCAATCTAGATTTTTCCAGATGAGATTTTGTACTCTGAGATGGATTATCTTGAAATGATATGTAGGCTGCATTAAAATTGAGTTCTAGTTTTTTTGCTAGATGTTTGCGTTCCCGTTTAAATAGTGCCATTTGTCTTTGTATTGTACCACGCAAGACAGGCTTATGAGCTTCCCACAGTGTTATTGGGGAGATGTCTGTTGTATTATTAATTGATATGTATTCCTTTAAAGCTTGTTCAATGGCCATCTGATGTAGTGGGTGTTTGAGCATTATGTCCGGTAAGTACCACGTTGGGTCATGCGCTTTTGGTATGGCTGAGGCTATAGTAGTGTATACTGCATTATGGTCAGACCACGGAATCGGAATTATATCTGATGCAATAATTTCTGGTATCATTCCTATTGTTAGAAAAATATGATCTATTCTGGTGAAGGTTTGATGAGGGTGCGAGAAATAAGTGAATTTCTTTTTCATTGGGTTACTTTCTCTCCACGAATCTACCAGATTGTATTTGGAAAGAAGTTGAGAAAAAGGTAATCTAGAGGTTATTTTGGATGGTGTAAAAGGTGATTTATCTAGAAATGGGAGGAGGACCTGGTTCGAATCCCCACACATTATCACTGTTCCTATTTTGTGTGTATTAATCACTTGTAATATATGTGAGAGGAATGGTGTAGGTTGTTTGTTAGGAGCGTAGTAGGAAATCACCATGATTGCTGTATCCATTATATAACCCATGAGTATCAGGTATCTACCTTCTGGGTCTTTAATTTCTGATGATAAGGTGAATAGTGTGGATCGGTGAAATGCAATTAGAGTTCCCCTTTGCTTGGTACAGGCAGAAGCCGTGTAAATTTGTTGATAAAGAGGAGAAATATATTTTGGAGTAGAATCTTTGGTGAAGTGTGTTTCTTGGAGGCATACTATGTGAGCCTTGTTGTTATGGAAAGTACGGAAGGCTTTGGTCCTTTTTTGAGGGACATTTATTCCCTGAGCATTCAGGGAAAGTATATTCAGTGGTGCCATGGCAATAGATCAAATAGTTTTGACTTACTTTTTGTTATGCAGAGCTGACTGCGCAGATCAACCTGTGTGGACTGAAGAGATGAATAGATAGAAAAGAAACCAGTGAATTCTGGAGTAAAGAGTAAACAAAAAACATATGAGATTAGATGATACATTGTATAAATTATTTTTTGCAAGTAATCACAATTTACCCGTGAAAGAGAATAAATATCTCTCTCAGGGGAATAAGTGCCTTCGTCACACTCCCACATAATATGGTTGGGAGAATGAGGAGGGCTAATGGGGGTACACGGATCTTGCGCTTACAGGAGAGAAGTGCTATGTCAAAAGACATCAAAATGATGTTTCATTAATTGGAGTGCAGAATATAGTTTTTGTTGAAATTATTTATTCCAGGGTGGTTGTATATGGTTAGTCTTGCCCTAGGCTAAATAATTCAGTTAGAAAGGTACTGTTAATAACTTTGGTATTGATGAAGATAGTTTGAATTATTTTGGGATTTTAACCCTTTTAGAGTAAACAATTACATATTTTATTCATATGTAACTGTTTAGATATGTTAACTCATAAAATTGAGGTTGTATTGCTTCAGATTAGAATAAACAAAAACATAGTTCTAGGAACTAGTTAGGTAATAATATATTTGTTTTAAGAAAAGAAAGAAGAAGCTTCCATTACTTCTGGATTATTGAACATATTTGTCCTAAAAAGTAATAAATCTATTGTTATTACCTGATAATATATAACTGAACAAGAATTTCCTTATTTCACTTATATATTCTAAGGCTATATGAATCAGAAGTAATAATAAATATAACTGGAATGTAACATGATCCCACACAGTGTGTGACTATCAGAATGCAGTTACATTCAGTTATAAATATAGGTTTTTTATAGAGAACCATCTCTTAGTATAATAAATGAAGTGATATCAGGAATTAGGATGTCAGTCCATTGAATCTTCTTGGTCCATGGATGATGTGGCATAACGGCCTCTTTTGTGAGAATGATGATTCCCATTTTGTTCTGAAATTTTCTGGGTGCTGCCTGAAGGTGAAGATGATGCCATTCTTCTGCGTGCGGGAGTGTTGCTGCTTGTGGGTTCTGTCAGATTTAATTTTAAAAGGGTTTGTTGTAGTTCATCTGCTGATCTGCTTCTGTAAATTGTACCTTGGTAGTTAAATCTGACTGAAAAGGGGAAGCCCCATTGATACATAATGTTGTGGCGTTGCAGTTCCATTAGTTGGGGTTTCATGGATCGTCTTTTAGTAATAGTAAGTTGGGATAGGTCAGCAAAAATTTGATAATTGTGTCCTTGAAAATTAAGTTCCTTTTTTTCTCTTGCAGCAATTAGTATTTGTTCTTTCGTTCTGTAATAATGAGATTTTGTGATTATATCACGTGGGGGTCCATCTTTCTTTTTGGCTGTGAGGGCTCTGTGTACTCTGTCCAGTTCTAAACGTTCAATAGGGATATCTGGCTTTAGTTCTTGTAATAGAGCAGTAATAGTAGATTGCAGGTCTGTCACAGTTTCAGGTATTCCCCTTATGCGCAAGTTTGAACATCTGGCTCTATTTTCGTAATCTTCGAGCTTAGTTTGAAGTATTAAATTCTCTTTTTTTAATTGTTCCAATTCTGTTATATTTTCTTGGGTTGTAATTTCAATTTCATCCATTTTTATTTCTAAGGCTGCGGTGCGGTTTCCCAGCTCTCTTATTTCTTTGGTTAGGCTTTTTGTTATTTGGTCTGAGGTTTGTTTTAAAGCCTTATGAAGCATCTTTTCAAATTGTAATAATATTACTGGGGATACTAAGGAGTAGGGATGAGTTTCGTGTTCGAGTCGAACCCATGTTCGACTCGAACATCGGCTGTTCGACCGTCCGTCGAATTGCGAACGTTATGGGCCGTTCGCGCCAAATTCGTGTGGCGCGTCACGGCCCATAATTCACTGCGGCATCGCAGTGCATTGCTGGCTGATGATTGGCCAAGCATGCACTATGACCCGCATGCTTGGCCAATCACAGCGCCGTCAGTAGAGAGAGCTGTAATTGGCCAAAGCCAGGGTGGCTTTGGCCAATTATGGCTCAGGGGATTTAGTACACGCCCCACACTATATAAGGCCGCCTGCACAGCGGCCCTGTGTAGTGTGTTCCGGTGTGCTGATAGAGAGAGAGACAGACAGTGTCATTTGATTTGAGAGCTAGATTAGGCTAGATCTGTTCCTGCTCTTTACATTTAGTGCAGTGCGTCCTGCTCACAGTGTTCAGCTAGATCTGTTCCTGCTCTTTACATTTAGTGCAGTGCGTCCTGCTCACAGTGTTCAGCTAGATCCGTTCCTGCTATTTACATTTAGTGCAGTGCGTCCTGCTCACAGTGTTCAGCTAGATCTGTTCCTGCTATTTACATTTAGTGCAGTCAGTGCGTCCTGCTCACAGTGTTCAGCTAGATCTGTTCCTGCTATTTACATTTAGTGCAGTGCGTCCTGCTCACAGTGTTCAGCTAGATCCGTTCCTGCTATTTACATTTAGTGCAGTCAGTGCGTCCTGCTCACAGTGTTCAGCTAGATCCGTTCCTGCTATTTACATTTAGTGCAGTCAGTGCGTCCTGCTCACAGTGTTCAGCTAGATCCGTTCCTGCTATTTACATTTAGTGCAGTCAGTGCGTCCTGCTCACAGTGTTCAGCTAGATCCGTTCCTGCTATTTACATTTAGTGCAGTGCGTCCTGCTCACAGTGTTCAGCTAGATCCGTTCCTGCTATTTACATTTAGTGCAGTGCGTCCTGCTCACAGTGTTCAGCTAGATCCGTTCCTGCTATTTACATTTAGTGCAGTGCGTCCTGCTCACAGTGTTCAGCTAGATCCGTTCCTGCTATTTACATTTAGTGCAGTCAGTGCGTCCTGCTCACAGTGTTCAGCTAGATCCGTTCCTGCTATTTACATTTAGTGCAGTGCGTCCTTCTCACAGTGTTCAGCTAGATCCGTTCCTGCTATTTACATTTAGTGCAGTGCGTCCTGCTCACAGTGTTCAGCTAGATCCGTTCCTGCTATTTACATTTAGTGCAGTGCGTCCTGCTCACAGTGTTCAGCTAGATCCGTTCCTGCTATTTACATTTAGTGCAGTGCGTCCTGCTCACAGTGTTCAGCTAGATCCGTTCCTGCTATTTACATTTAGTGCAGTGCGTCCTGCTCACAGTGTTCAGCTAGATCCGTTCCTGCTATTTACATTTAGTGCAGTGCGTCCTGCTCACAGTGTTCAGCTAGATCCGTTCCTGCTATTTACATTTAGTGCAGTCAGTGCGTCCTGCTCACAGTGTTCAGCTAGATCCGTTCCTGCTATTTACATTTAGTGCAGTGCGTCCTGCTCACAGTGTTCAGCTAGATCCGTTCCTGCTATTTACATTTAGTGCAGTGCGTCCTGCTCACAGTGTTCAGCTAGATCCGTTCCTGCTATTTACATTTAGTGCAGTGCGTCCTGCTCACAGTGTTCAGCTAGATCCGTTCCTGCTATTTACATTTAGTGCAGTGCGTCCTGCTCACAGTGTTCAGCTAGATCCGTTCCTGCTATTTACATTTAGTGCAGTCAGTGCGTCCTGCTCACAGTGTTCAGCTAGATCCGTTCCTGCTATTTACATTTAGTGCAGTGCGTCCTGCTCACAGTGTTCAGCTAGATCCGTTCCTGCTATTTACATTTAGTGCAGTGCGTCCTGCTCACAGTGTTCAGCTAGATCCGTTCCTGCTATTTACATTTAGTGCAGTGCGTCCTGCTCACAGTGTTCAGCTAGATCCGTTCCTGCTATTTACATTTAGTGCAGTGCGTCCTGCTCACAGTGTTCAGCTAGATCCGTTCCTGCTATTTACATTTAGTGCAGTGCGTCCTGCTCACAGTGTTCAGCTAGATCCGTTCCTGCTATTTACATTTAGTGCAGTGCGTCCTGCTCACAGTGTTCAGCTAGATCTGTTCCTGCTATTTACATTTAGTGCAGTGCGTCCTGCTCACAGTGTTCAGCTAGATCTGTTCCTGCTATTTACATTTAGTGCAGTCAGTGCGTCCTGCTCACAGTGTTCAGCTAGATCCGTTCCTGCTATTTACATTTAGTGCAGTGCGTCCTGCTCACAGTGTTCAGCTAGATCTGTTCCTGCTATTTACATTTAGTGCAGTGCGTCCTGCTCACAGTGTTCAGCTAGATCTGTTCCTGCTATTTACATTTAGTGCAGTCAGTGCGTCCTGCTCACAGTGTTCAGCTAGATCCGTTCCTGCTATTTACATTTAGTGCAGTGCGTCCTGCTCACAGTGTTCAGCTAGATCTGTTCCTGCTATTTACATTTAGTGCAGTCAGTGCGTCCTGCTCACAGTGTTCAGCTAGATCCGTTCCTGCTATTTACATTTAGTGCAGTGCGTCCTGCTCACAGTGTTCAGCTAGATCTGTTCCTGCTATTTACATTTAGTGCAGTGCGTCCTGCTCACAGTGTTCAGCTAGATCCGTTCCTGCTATTTACATTTAGTGCAGTCAGTGCGTCCTGCTCACAGTGTTCAGCTAGATCCGTTCCTGCTATTTACATTTAGTGCAGTGCGTCCTGCTCACAGTGTTCAGCTAGATCCGTTCCTGTTATCTTCCTACTGACAGGCAGGCTTGTCTGGTTACAGTATATAAAGCTACCTGAAGAAAATTACAGGTGTTCTATCCCAGCTTAGTGCAGCTACAGGCCATTAGTATGTCTGGAAGGCCAAGAAGGAGAGGCAGACAGTCACAAGCCAATAAGATAGGGCAAGCAGGCTCTGTGTCTAGTGCTGGTCGTGGAGACGGTGCATCCTCATCAGCACGTGGCCATGGGACACGCTTGGCCTTTTTTTCGGCAGCTGGCCGTGTTGAGCCGCAACATGCAGAAAACTTGGTCGAGTGGATGACCAAGCCGTCCTCATCCTCCTCATCCTCTCTCACCCATGCCCAGGGTGCTTTGTCTGACAAAGCAGCGGCCTCTTCCCTCAGCTCAATGTCATCAGTGACTCCTTCCCTAGCTCCACCATGTCCTCATGAGGATTCCCTCGAACTGTTTGACCACAGTGTTGGGTACATGCTCCAGGAGAATGCCCAGCGTTTGGAAGGCTCTGATGATGATACTGAGCTCGATGAAGGCAGTAACATGAGCACGGACAGAGGGGGTGCCCAAGAAGGACAGCAATCTGGCAGTCATGCTCCCCCTGCTGCAGCATACTGCCAGGTTTGCTCCAGTGATGAGGAGGGAGGGGATGATGAGGCCACTGACTCAACGTGGGTGCCTGATAGGAGAGAGGAGGAGGAGGAGGAGGAGGAGGCGGCACATCACCAACGAGGCAGGATGCCCTCCAGGGGCCAGCCTAAGGGCAGCACATTGACTGCATCACACCCCAAAGCTCCACATGTGCAGGGCGCTGCAGTCTCTGCGCGTTATTCAAAAAGTTCTTTGGTGTGGGCCTTTTTTGAGACGAGTGCATCAGATCGCACCGCTGCTATTTGCAACATATGTCTCAAGCGTATCTCGCGTGGCCAAAACATCTCCCGCTTGGGTACCACATGCTTGACCAGACATATGTTGACCTGCCATGCAGTTCGTTGGCAAGCATATCTAAAAGACCCACACCAAAGAACAAAGAGGATCTCTCCTTGCTCCTCATCAGCTGAGATTTCCAACCCCACTAGACCTTCAGTCCTCTCTGAGACCTGCAGTGAGAGGAATGAAGGTGTAGAATTAGGTGTGTCACAGCCAAGTACTTGTGGGCAATCTGCTTTTGGTACACCGACGCCAGATTGTACCAGGCAAATTTCCCTGCCCCAGCTGCTGCACCGCCGAAAGAAGTTTGCTCCCAGCCATCCACATGCCCAGCGGTTGAATGCTAGCTTGGCAAAATTGCTAGCACTTCAACTGCTGCCTTTTCAGTTGGTAGACTCTGCCCCCTTCCGTGAGTTTGTGGAATGTGTGGTTCCTCAGTGGCAGGTACCCAAACGCCACTTTTTCTCACGGAAGGCGATTCCAGCTCTCTACCGGCATGTGGAAGGCAATGTCCATGCCTCGCTGGACAGGGCGGTCAGCGGTAAGGTGCATATTACCGCTGACTCATGGTCCAGCAGGCATGGACAGGGACGTTACTTAAGTTTCACGGCGCATTGGGTGACTCTGCTGGCAGCTGGGAAGGATGCAGGACAAGGTGCAGTAGTGTTGGAGGTTGTTCCGCCACCACGCCTCCAAAATGCTGATTGTGACACACCTCTCTCCTCCACCCCCTCCTCTTCTTCTTCCTCCATGGCCTCTTCCTCGGAACCAGCGGTGCTCCGTAGGCGTTCAAGGGGCTACGCAAGTACGCAGGCCAAAAGATGCCATGCGGTGCTTGAGCTGGTGTGCTTGGGGGACAGGAGCCACACTGGGGCAGAGGTTCTGTCAGCTCTGCAGGGGCAGGTTCAGAGGTGGTTGACGCCACGCCAACTTAAGGCAGGAATGGTGGTTTGCGACAATGGCACCTGTAAGGAGATTCCATATTACAATTCATTATTGATTAATTGATTAATTGTTGATTTCACTCTGTTCATGATTTCACATTGCTTATTTTGCTTTAATAATCAGAAACATATCTTAGTATATTTTTGATTAAGATCAGACTGTCTTATGATTTACTGAAATATCTCATATATGTCTTTTCCTCTTTTTCCGTGTTCATCTGAGGAAACATCTGCTTGTGGTTTTGTCTCTGTACTTTTTAGGGAAGCTGCGGTTGTCCAGCAGACAAGTGACAGAGGATGAGGAATGTTTTGACCTATTAACTTGAACTACAGGGGTCACCATTTTTGATATCACAAGATATTAATGTTTGGAAAATCACAAGATTGAGATATGTTTGGAAATTACCGAATATGCTAATATGTATTATCATTTTGATTGGCCCCCAAATTGTGGGCAGAGTCTTGTAAAGACAGCATAAAACAGCGAATCCTGAAATAAAGAATTGTAATCATTCAATACGTACATTGTGTATGTGTAATTGATTAACCGCCGGCGAGGACCTCCACTGAGCCACCTCCAAGAGCCTAGGCCACAAATGAGAAGACGGAGCGCCTAACAGCACCAACCTCCTCTCTGCCCTCCGACAGGGACAACTGACCCATGTGCCCTGTTTGGCTCACGTCCTTAACTTGGTGGTGCAGCGGTTCTTGGGCAGGTACCCGGGCTTACAGGATGTCCTGAGGCAGGCCAGGAAAGTCTGTGTGCATTTCCGCCGGTCATATAATGCCAGTGCTCGGCTGATGGACCTCCAAAAGGAGTTTAACCTGCCCAAGAACCGCCTAATCTGTGACATGCCCACCAGGTGCAACTCGACATTGGCCATGCTGCAGCGGCTGCACACGCAGCAGAGGGCCATAAATGAGTACCTGTGCGACTATGGCACCAGGACAGGGTCAGGGGACCTTGGTTTTTTTTCCCCACGCCAGTGGGCCATGATCAGGGATGCATGCACTGTCCTGTCACCATTCGAGGAGGCCACGAGGATGGTGAGCACTGACAGTGCATGCATCAGTGACACTGTCCCCCTTGTCCACCTGTTGGAGCACACGCTGCGTGGAATAATGGACAGGGCACTTGAGGCAGAACAGAGGCAGGAAGAGGAGGACTTCCTTAGCTCTCAAGGCCCCCTTTATCCAGACAGTGTTCCTGCGTGCCCGCCGATCACACAGGAAGAGGACGAGGAGGAGGAGGAGGAGGAGGAGGAAGATTGTGTCAGTATGGAGGTGGAGCCTGGCACTCAGCATCAGCAGTCTTTAAGGGATCAGTCCCAAGGAACACATGGACTTGTACGTGGCTGGGAGGAGGTGGCTGCGGACGTTGTTGTCCTTAGTGACCCAGAGGACTCCGGACCGAATGCCTCAGCAAACCTACGCTGCATGGCCTCCCTGATCCTGCAAAGCCTGCGTAAGGATCCTCGTATTCGTGGTATCAAGGAGAAGGACCAATACTGGCTGGCAACCCTCCTTGATCCACGTTACAAGGGTAAGGTTGCGGACCTTATCTTGCCATCGCAGAGGGAGCAGAGGATGAAACATCTTCGGGAGGCCTTGCAGAAAGGTCTGTGCAACGCGTTCCCAGAGACTGGGAGGTTACAAACTCCTGTTTCTGGACAACGTGTTGCTGAGGCTTCGGTCAGTCAAAGAAGGAGCGGTGGAGAAGGTGGCCGTCTGACCGATGCGTTCAGACAATTTTTTGGTCCGCAGCCCCAAGGTATGATCGGTTCCAGCAACCATCGCCAGCGTCTGTTTTACATGGTGCAGGAATACCTAGGGGCAAGATCAGACTTGGACACCTTTCCCACCGAAAATCCTCTGGGTTACTGGGTCTTGAGGATGGATCACTGGCCAGAGCTTGCACAGTATGCAATTGAGCTACTGGCCTGTCCTGCATCCAGCGTTCTTTCGGAACGCACATTCAGTGCTGCTGGAGGCGTGGTAACCGATCACAGGGTGCGTCTGTCCACTGACTCGGTCGATCGGCTGACCTTCATAAAAATGAATCAGTCTTGGATCACCACCAGCTACCAAGCACCTGATGCTGATGTAACTGAATAATTTTTTTCAGATCCCTTCAAAGACTGCCTATGCTGATGCTGAGTGACTATCCCTGAGTAATTATCCTCTTCCTCCTCAATCATCACGCTGATAGCTTGTAAGAACATTTTTGGTTCTGGGCGCCACCACCAGTGCCTAAGGCACAATTTTTCAGCCCCTGTATAACAGGGGCGTGTAATTACAATTTTTGATGTAATACTTTGCAGCACGGCTCGTTCCTGCATTCCAACTAGAGTGTCTGTGAGGGGTTGCAGTGTTGTGGCACCAGCACCAGTGCCTAAGGCCCAATTTTTCTGCCCCTGTCTAACAGGGGCGTGTAATTACAATTTTTGATGCAATACTTTGCAGCAGGGCTCGTTCCTGCGTTCCAACTAGAGTGTCTGTGAGGGGTTGCAGTGTTGTGGCACCAGCACCAGTGCCTAAGGCCCAATTTTTCTGCCCCTGTCTAACAGGGGCGTGTAATTGCAATTTTTGATGCAATACTTTGCAGCAGGGTTCGTTCCTGCGTTCCAACTAGAGTGTCTGTGAGGGGTTGCAGTGTTGTGGCACCAGCACCAGTGCCTAAGGCCCAATTTTTATGCCCCTGTCTAACAGGGGCGTGTAATTACAATTTTTGATGCAATACTTTGCAGCAGGGCTCGTTCCTGCGTTCCAACTAGAGTGTCTGTGAGGGGTTGCAGTGTTGTGGCACCAGTACCAGTGCCTAAGGCCCAATTTTTCTGCCCCTGTCTAACAGGGGCGTGTAATTACAATTTTTGATGCAATACTTTGCAGCAGGGCTCGTTCCTGCGTTCCAACTAGAGTGTCTGTGAGGGGTTGCAGTGTTGTGGCACCAGCACCAGTGCCTAAGGCCCAATTTTTCTGCCCCTGTCTAACAGGGGCGTGTAATTACAATTTTTGATGCAATACTTTGCAGCAGGGCTCGTTCCTGCGTTCCAACTAGAGTGTCTGTGAGGGGTTGCAGTGTTGTGGCACCAGCACCAGTGCCTAAGGCCTAATTTTTCAGCTCCTGTTCAACAGGGGCATGTAATTACAATTCTTGATCTAATATTTCACAGCAGGGCCCTGTGAGGGCTTACAGTGTTTTGGCCACAGCAACACCTAAGGCCCAAATTTCTGCTGAGTATATAGGGCAGGACCCTACTTTCAAACATCTAACTTACAAACGACTCCTACTTGCAAACGGAAGGAGACAACAGGAAGTGAGATGAAATCTACCCCTAGGAAGGGAAATTCTCTCATGTAAGAGTTAATATGGGAAAACAATTTCTCCTTTCCACTGATGCTTTCCAATCCTTGTTCCACAAAAAAACCCAAATTTTCAAAAAACATTTTTCATTGGGACAAAAAAGTGAGGTGAAATCTTCTGAAGAGGAGGAAAGACGCAAAACAAATGTCACAGGGGTGATAACCCTTCCCTATGTTTTCCAAAAAGCTTAGAAAAGATTTTTTGGCTGGAGCTAAACACGTTAAAAATGTTCAAAATTACAAACAGATTCTACTTAACAACAAACCTACAGTCCCTGTCTTGTTTGCACCGCCTGTATACTGCTGTTCAGAGTATATAGGGACCTTTCCTTATTTTAATTTGGGTGCGGGGTTCCCCTTAATATCCATACAAGACCCAAAGGGCCTGGTAATGGACTGGGGGGTACCCATGCCGTTTGTCTCACTGATTTTCATCCATATTGCCAGGACCCGACATGACATTAAACCCGCAAGCAGTTTTAAATGAGATTTTTTCCTTTAAAAATGACATTTGGTGCAGGGACTGTTCTAAACATGGGAAACACGCGTCACTTTACAGGCATACTATAGACACCCCCCAGGTACGATATTTAAAGGAATATTTCACTTTTTTTTTTTTACTTTAAGCATCATTAAAATCACTGCTCCCGAAAAAACGGCCGTTTTTAAAAGTTTTTTTTGCATTGATACATGTCCCCAGGGGTAGGACCCGGGTCCCCACACCCTTTTTAGGACAATACCATGCAAATTAGCCTTTAAAATGAGCACTTTTGATTTCGAACGTTCGAGTCCCATAGACGTCAATGGGGTTCTAACGTTCGTGCGAACTTGCGGTCCGTTCGCGGGTTCTGGTGCGAACCGAACCGGGGGGTGTTCGGCTCATCCCTACTAAGGAGGCTTGTGGAGAAGTTTGTGAGAGGATTTGTTCTGTATCTGACTCAAATGGAGAGTCTTGCTGTGACATTTTCTGTCTGTGAGAGCGCCCTGATGCTGTATCTTGTGAGGTGACTGGAGCTGCTTCAGCTGCAGTAAGTGCCTGTGAGCTCTTTGTGAGGTGATTTTTATTTCTGCCACGGTTTCCTCCCAGTACCATATTTCCTGCCCAAACTTTCACAGTTTGTTCCCTGGGGCAAAAAGGTTCAACTGGATACCTTTTGAGCCTGCAGGCTCCGCTTTGTCCTGCTCTTCTCTCCTCAGCGGTGTGGAGCTCTAACAATGCATGTCTGCTCCGCTAGGCTCCGCCTCCTGCCCCCCTTTTTATTTTTTCCAAGGCTGATGTTTTTTGTTGTTTTTTTGTGTTTTACTCCATAATATTTTTGTGTGTGTTTTGTGTGTCAAGTTACCACAACACCATTATTATCTTGTATTATTTAATCTCAAGGAGGTTGCTTGGTGTTGGTGTCTCTTGTTAATTTCACATTGTATTTTTGAAATGTACCTGCCTCCTCACAAACAAACTGTCCTTTTTGAAGGAAAACACACATAGGCGAGTATAATTGAAACAAAAATTCCTTTATTAAGGGCTCAGAACCAAACAAAGAGGGAGGCAACACTGGAGAAACAGCTGAAATTGAAGCCTTTGGCCCCCAGGGCACACATCAACTATTTTCAAGCAAAATTGGTGGCCTAAGGAGTCCTTATCTAAGGTAGTGCAGTCTGGTCCAGAAGTCCCAGAGATCCTGAAAGCAGCAGATGACATACATGTCCCCAGGCTGTGGTCATACAAGAGACTGCATCTTTTGTCAGACCAGACTGAACCCAGGGCCATCACTCTCTGGTCTTCCTTCCACGCTTCCTTCCACGCTGTGGCTGTGGTGGTGGAGTTGTGGCAGGAGGAGGAGGAGGAGGAGGATGGTCCAACTCAATCACGTCGGTATTGGGTGTGATTTCGCCACTTACCCCCTTAGTTAGGACTTTATAAAGAAGTTTCTCACACGTAAGGCGTTGACCCTCCTGCATGCCCTTCAGTTTGGTGGCAGCCATGCAGGCAAAGGCCTCTTCAGGAGTGGGTAAGGCTCTGAGGGACACAGAAGCCTCCTGAATGAGCCTGAGCGCTGAATCCTGCATGTGAGTCCCCTTCCTCGGTCTTTTGTATGGAAGGCGGAGGGAAGGATCCTGCGATTCTGTCAGGCTGAGACTGGTCCCAGGCTTCTCCTGGCTGCCACTTAGCCCCGCCTCCTCCTGGCTGCCACTAACCCCCTCCTCCTCCTGGCTGCCACATTCCACAGCCTCCTCCTGTGTGCCACATTCCACAGCCTCCTCCTGGCTGAGGTCTTCCTGTGTATGAAAAGGGGACATAGTTTTAGTTTTTTCTTCATCAATCACACACAATTTTCATCTCATGACTGTTGCAAATTGAATGTTAACAAATATAACAGACTATCATTCTGAGCCCAGCATTTTTCTTTCTTGTCCGAATTTTTGGTGCCCACTACTCTCTATTGATATGTAAAACACTTTATGAAATCAGCAATTAGTGATCAATAATAACATCTAGTAAACATCATTTATTTATTGACAAGAAATCTGTAGAAGAATGCTATACCTGGCTCAAGCTGGGCTCCTCCACTTCTTCCTGGCTGGAAGTCCCAGGTTGGACATCAGAAGCCTCAGCTGGGGTGGAAGGAAGAGTGGAAGGAAGAGTGGAGAGGGATTCCCTGACTCCAGTCTGGTCTGACAGAAATCGCAGTCTCTCATAGTACCACAGCCTGGGGACATAAATGTCATCTGCTCCTGCTCCGGATCTCTGGGAATCCGTGACCTTCTTGCGCTCCCTAAGATAAGTGCTCCTCAGGCCACCAATTTTGTTTTTTAAATAGGGGATGGTTGCCGTGGGGACCACCGGCTTCACCAACTCCAGCAGTTAATCCAGCGCTGCCTGCCTCTTTTGTTTATTATTGTAATCTGGATGTCTCACCTGCCACAGACAGGGCAGCTCCCTGTATTTGTCTATGAACAGAGGGAGGAAATTGTGGTCATTGAAGCCATCCATTTTCTCTGCAAGACACAACACAAGACAAACACTAATGTCAGGCGAAACTCTCCTAATAGAGTTACAATATAGGCCTCAATTTAGAAGCAGGATAGGCCCAAGTTTAGATCTTACCTTCGTTTTCATGATCAGCGCCTCTGATACTCATTCCTCTGCTCAAAGATCGTACGTACTACGCACGCGTGTTACGCTTTATAGACACTGCGCATGCGTGTAACTCCACCCGCCCCTGACGTTCTTTCTAGTCTCTTCCCCACCCCTTCTCGTTCTGCGCAGTGGGGAAGAGCACATGGCGGAGTCAGAGCAGGTGCGTGCTAATTACAGCAACGAGGAGGAGGAGGAGGAAAGCCCAGAGCCTGAAACGTCCCGATCCCGGAAGAGACGATTTAAGGCATCAAATATGTCCTTTGGGGAGATGTTGGAGATGGTGAACATCCTGAAGAAGGCCGACTATGACGGGAAGTATGGACCTTACCCCAACCCCAATGTCCGAAAGGCCAAGCTCATGGCAAAAGTGGTCAAGAGCGGTGGTCGGACCTCAATTTAAGAGAGCACGAGCAATACAGAAAGATCCGGAGAGTGCTGCAAAAAACTAAGTAGTTGTGCTGTGTTCCTATTCTTTATGTTTATTATGTTCGTGCTGCTCCATGTGCTTTTATTAACTGTTATCCAGTTTCAAAAGGCAACTTTCATGTTCATGGGCACATTATTCGTTCGTATCAAACATAGTTTGTTTGGCCATATGCATTTGCCAGCATTTTTTAGGGCCTACTTGTGTGAAAAGAATTGGGTTGTGTAGATGGGTTTGTTACTAGAATGAAATGCCAACTACATTCTGTGTAAGGAGAGGACACTCAGCAGCAGTTTACACATCTGGACGCTGGAGCACTAGTGTGGGACACAAGAACACCCTTTTTATTAGGGGGGCCACATAGGTTCTCCAGTGTATACTATAGGGGTGTCTCCATCTGTGAAGCTTGTACAAGACAGGTAAGTATTCAAGCTTGACAAAGGACAAGAAAAATGCCACATCTTGGAACTCTGCCAAAACAGACAATTGTACCCCACTTCCAAACAATGTTTCATATTCCTATTTCTGCCATCAAATATCTGTGTGCTAAGTATACCTATTTTTTTTGACATAGGGGAGAAAAGACTCGGAGGACACCCCTAATCCGAGGAGACCACAGACCCCCCACCTCTGGAAGAAGGGGAAATCCACCGAAGACCAGCAGAGCATGAGGAGGAAGACATGGTAGAACTAGTCACCACAACAGGTGAGTGTCTGCGACCACAGGCTCAGGTAAGAGATGGATGCCGCCATATTTATAATACATGGTGTTTTTTTGTTTCTATCTTTTTAGGGGATCGTGATGTTGTGGATCCAGATCCTTTCACCAGTGAAAGTGCCCAGATCCTGATCGGGGAGATCATGGGGTGTAATAGGGACTTGGAAAACATTGTGAAAAGCATCAATGATGTTCAGCAAAAAATGAAGAACATCATTGATGTTTTAGGGAGAGTTTAAAACCCCATAAAATGCCTTGGGTTTTTGTTGTGCCAAATTTTTTTGTATTTTTTATGTCAATTTGTAGCAAAGCCAAATTTGGAAGAGGCACACAGTGTGTCAACATGTGCTATCTGCCATCACGGGAGATCAATGGACGCGTTTTGGGGGTGCAACCCCTTCCTCAATAATAAAGTAGCTGTGAGGAAGGGGTTGCACCCCCAAAACACGTCCCTTGATCCCCCTAGCACATGTTAACATTTGGAAATTTATGTGCATCTTCCAAATTTGGCTTTTCCTTCACCCCATCTGAACGCAATATCAAACACAGTTTGTAAATACTCATGTCTGATATTGCCTTCAAGTTCTACCAAATGTGAACTTTGTAAGTTCTAAAATTGTGTATTTCTTGTTGGTTTTACACATGCCTGTTTTATCTTAAATGGACATTTCTACTTTTTCTAATGTGACCCCAAAAATTGTTAAACAACAAACATGTTGGTTTGTTTTAAAAACCTTTTGGAAATGCACATGTGATTGGGCTGTTATTAAAAAGATTCTTAATCAAGATTGTGTGGATTATTGTCTCAACGCTCCAACACTTTTGTGGTGTTCTAATTGGTGTTTTCTGTGACAATGGGGGTTATTTCCTAAGGGAAAATACACTTTGCACTACAAGTGCAGTTTCAGTGCAGTTTCAAGGGCACTTGTAGTGCAAAGTGCCTTTGCCTTTAGTAAATAACACCCACCACATTTCTGTCAGGGTCAGCTAAAAAAAACACAAGCAGTAAATGTCACCAAAGATTTGAGTTTTTTTTTTTTAAAAGGTTTTACACATTGTCTGGCATATTGATAGCCCCCCTACCTGCAAAGAAATCAAGGTATCGTAGCCGGACATTACGGGCACTCAGGAGGGGCAAGCCAGGACGGCCACTTTCAAGCGCCGTCAGGGTTGGTTCATTTTGAATTCCGGCCTCAGGCCCAACTGAGCCAGCATAGTTGGCAGAATGTTGCCGTAAAAAGTTGTGTAGAACACAGCACGCCAGGATGATGTGATTCAGTTTGTACTCCGCCATATGTATGGGTGTAAGAAATAGGCGGAACCCGCTGGCCATGATTCCAAACGTGCTCTCCACCACTTTTTTGGCTCTGGCCAGCCGGTAATAAAAAACCTCTGGTCCGGGGTGAGGGTCCTCATAGGGAATGGCCGCATAAGATGGTCCCCCAGCGCAAAAGCTTCATCCGCAACGAAGACGAATGGGAGTCCTTCCACATTGTCTTCTGGAGGTGGCAAGTCCAAGCTTCCATTCTGGAAACGCCTGTAGAACTCTGTCTGGGCGATGAATCCACCATCAGACATCCGGCCATTCTTCCCCACATCCACATACATAAATTCATAAGTAGCCAACACCACCGCCAACATCACAATACTATTGAACCCCTTATAATTATAATAGTACGACCCTGAGTTGGGTGGTGGGATGATGTGGATGTGTTTCCCATCAATTGCCCCTCCGCAGTTAGGAAAGTCCCACCGCTGGGCAAAGTGGGAGGCCACAGTCTGCCATTCCTGTGGCGTGGAAGGAAACTGTGGAGTCAAAACCAAAAAAAAATTAGTCTTTGTGCACATAAACAGGGAAAGCAGATTAGACACAAACATTGTTGGCCAACATCAAGATAACATTTATTAGAGGAAATTTTTAAAAACCAAAGTATAAGGTCCAACTATCAGATTCCCCCTCCCCTCTCCTGGGCCATTTCTAACATTATAGGGGGGGGACTCTGGGACAGGTAACCCTCTCCACTTCATTGAGAGATGAATGCCTAAATAATGGGTATTACTTTGGCCAGCCCCTCCTTAGTTACACTATTGACAGCCCACTGGACAGGTAAGAAATGTCATAATACAAAGATATAAATACACACTGTACACATTTTAGCACATTTGGACATTCTGCTATTAGCTAGCAAGATAATAATAGTATACAAAAACTTGAAACAGTACCATTTGAAAGTATTCAGGCAGGCCCTTTTGCACTACATGCTTTGGGGAATTCATCCATAAATCTGACCACTAAAGAGATGGGTATCGTGTGTATGGGTTTGGCAAAGTCAGCAGATAGATTATTGAGGATAGCTAGAGAATTGGTATCAGCTGACTTAGCAGTTGGGGGGGAGGGTTCCAAATGATTTGGGGACCCCCAAAAAAAACCTCTGGAACTCGGCATGAATTTTAAGCACCAATCACATCTCCTTAAATTTTAGGGGGTGTTTGGGGTAAAGACCTACTATGAAGCTGACAAAATACATTGTTAAGTGACTACATGAGGTGAATATAGGGGTAGTAGACCATGCTGGGGAGGTAAGTGAAGGCAAATATGTATGAAGGAGCAAAATAATAATTACATAAAAATCCAGCATGCATTAGGACAAAGGGGACATTCACAGCATATTACAATCATGGTAATTAGGGAATGAGGAAAGAAATAAAATATATTATCAAACATTATATACAATAAAATGTGATATTAAAGGATAAAAATCTTACCTTATACTCTAGGGATGAGCCGAACACCCTCCGGTTCGGTTCGCACCAGAACCTGCGAACGGACCGAAAATTTGCACGAATGTTAGAACCCCATTGACGCCTATGGGACTCGAACGTTCAAAATCAAAAGTGCTCATTTTAAAGGCTAATTTGCATGGTATTGTCCTAAAAAGGATTTGGGGACCCGGGTCCTGCCCCAGGGGACATGTATCAATGCAAAAAAAACTTTTAAAAACTGCCGTTTTTTCGGGAGCAGTGATTTTAATGATGCTTTAAATATTGTACCTGGGGGGTGTCTATAGTATGCCTGTAAAGTGGCGCGTGTTTCCCGTGCTTAGAACAGTCCCTGCACAAAATGTCATTTTTAAAGGAAAACAAGTCCTTTAAAACTGCTTGCGGCTTTAATGTAATGTCGGGTCCTGGCAATATGGATGAAAATCAGTGAGACAAACGGCATGGGTACCCCCCAGTCCATTACCAGGCCCTTTGGGTCTTGTATGGATATTAAGGGGAACCCCGCACCCAAATTAAAATAAGGAAAGGCCCTATATACTCTGAACAGCAGTATACAGGCGGTGAACACAAGACAGGGACTGTAGGTTTGTTGTTAAGTAGAATCTGTTTGTAATTTTGAACGGGTACATTTTTAACGTGTTTAGCTCCAGCCAAAAAATCTTTAAGCTTTTTGGAAAACATAGGGAAGGGTTATCACCCCTGTAACATTTGTTTTGCTGTCTGTCCTCCTCTTCAGAAGATTTCACCTCACTTTTTGTCCCAATGACAAATGTTTTTTGAAAATTTGGGTTTTTCTGTGGAACAAGGATTGGAAAGCATCAGTGGAAAGGAGAAATGTTTTTCCCATATTAACTCTTATGCCCCATACACACGGTCGGATTTTCCGATGGAAAATGTCCGATCGGAGCGTGTTGTTGGAAATTCCGACCGTGTGTGGGCTCCATCGGACATTTTCCATCGGATTTTCCGACACACAAAGTTGGACAGCAGGAGATAAAATTTTCTGACAACAAAATCCGATCGCGTCAATTCCGACTGTGTGTGGCCTGTTCCGACGCACAAAGTGCCACGCATGCTCAGAAGAAATTACGAGACGGGACAGCTCGTTCTGGTAAACTTAGCGTTCGCAATGGATACAGCACTTTCGTCAAGCTGCAATGTTAAAAATGGTTTAATACAGCGCACTCTCTTCTTTTTTATAATGTGACAAGAATATAGTAGTTTTGCTGCTCATATTCACACACACTTCTCACAAACTTATTTTGTTACTATTTATCTGGATTCCCTCAATATATTTTGATTTCTCACATCTGACAACATATTTTTGTATATTTTTTATTTTTTTTTTGGCTTTAATGTAGAATCTTTTTTTGTGTTTCTATTTTTTTTTTTTTTTTGGTGATTTTGATTTGTACTCCCGAAAATGGTTGTGTGTGTTTTTTGTGACAAGTTCCCACAGCACCATTAATATGTTGTTCTATTTAATCTGTAGGAGATTGTTTCATGTTGTTGTCCCTTGTTAATTTCACATTGTACTTTAGAAATGTACCTGAATCGTCACCAACAAACTGTCCTTTTTGGATGAAAACACACACAGGAGAGTAGAATTTCCCAAAAAATTTTTTATTAAGGGCTCACAACTATAAACAAAGAGGGAGGCAATGCTGGAGAAACTGCAGAAATTGGCGAAGCCTTGGACCCCCAGGGCAGACATCAATTATTTAAAAGCAAAATTGGTGGCCTGAGGAGTCCATATCTAAGGGAGGGCAGTCTGGTCCAGAAGTCCCAGAGATCCGGAAAGCAGCAGATGACATCTATGTCCCCAGGCTGTGGTCATACAAGAGACTGCATCTTCTGTCAGACCAGACTGAACCCAGGGTCATCACTCTTTGGTCTTCCTTCCACGCTTCCTTACACGCTGTGGCTGTGGTGGTGGAGTTGTGGCAGCAGAAGGAGGAGGAGGATCGTCCATCTCAATGACATCCATCTTGGGTGTTAGTTCCCCACTCTCCCCCTTACGTAGGACTTTATAAATCAGGTCCTCAGAGAGCCTGCATTGGCCCTCCTGCATGCCCTGCAATTTGGTGGCAGCCATGCAGGCAAAGGCCTCTGCAGGACTGGGGAAGGCTCTGAGGAACGCAGAAGCCTCCTGGATCAGCCTGCACAGGACTGGGAGTCGCCTTCCTGGCCCTTTTGTATGGCAGGCGGAGGGGAGGAACCTGAGACTCAATCAGGCTGCGACTGGTCCCAGGCTTCTCTTGGCTGACAATTAGCCCCGCCTCCTCCTGGCTGCCACTAATCCCCGCCTCCTCCTGACTGCCACATTCCACAGCCTCCTCCTGGCTGAGGTCTTCCTGTGTATGAAAAAGGGACAATTTTAGTATTTTTTCAATCAATCACACACAATTTTCACCTCCTGACTGCTGCAAATTCAATGTTAACAAATATAACAGACTATCCTTCTGAGCCCAGCAGTTTTCATTCTTGTCCCAATTTTGGGTGCCAACTACCGTCTATTGATATGTAAAACACTTTTTTTAATCAGCAATTAGTGATCAATAATAACATCTAGTAAACATTATTTATTTATTGACCAGAAATCTGTAGAACAATGCTATACCTGACTCAAGCTGGGCTCCTCTACTTCTTCCTGGTTGGAAGTCCCAGGTTGGACATCGGAAGCCTCAGCTGGGGTGGAAGGAAGCGTGGAAGGAAGAGTAGAGAGTGATTCCGTGACTTCAGTGTGGTCTGACAGAAATCGCAGTCTCTCATAGTACCACAGCCTGGGGACATAAACGTCATCTGCTGCAGCTCCGGATCTCTATGACCTTATTGCGCTCCCTAAGATAAGTGCTCCTCAGGCCACCAATTTTAGCTTTTAAATAAGGGATGGTTGCTGTGGGGACCACCGGCTTCACCAACTCCAGCAGTTTCTCCAGCGCTGCCTGCCTCGTCTGTTTGTGATTATAGTGGGGGTGTCTGACCTGCCACAGACAGGGCAGCTCCCTGTATTTGTCAATAAACAGGGGCAGGAAATTGTTGTCGTTGAACCCATCCATTTTCTCTGCAAGACACAACACAAGACAAACCCTAATGTCGGGCAAAACTCCCCTAATCTTGTTACAATATAGGCTTCCATTTCGAAGCAGTATAGGCCCAAGTTTAGATCCTACCTTCGTTAGCACGATCGGCGTCTCCGATGCTCCTTCCTCCGCTCACAGATCGTACGTAAGACGCACGTGTGTTACGCTTTATACACACTGCGCATGCGTATAACTCCGCCCACCCCTGACGTTCTTTCTAGTCTATTCCCCGCCCCTTTTCGTTCGGCGCAGTGGGGGAAGAGCACATGGCGGATAGACAGCAGGTGCGTGCTAATTGTAGCAACGAGGAGGAGGAAAGGCCGAAGCCTGAAACGTCCCGATGCAGAAGGAGATTTAAGGACTCAAATATGTCCTTTGGGGAGATGTTGGAGATGGTGGACATCCTGAAGAAGGCCGACTATGATGGGAAGTATGGGCCTTACCCCAACTCCAATGTCCAAAAGGACAAGATCATGGCGAAAGTGGTCAGGAGTCTGCACCGGAATTCCGGGGTACGCCGATCGAAAGATCAGCTCAGGAAACGATGGTCGGACCTCAAATTCAGAGAACATGAGCAGTACAGAAAGATCCGGAGAGTGCTGCAAAAAAGTAAGTAGTTGTGCTGTGTTCCTATTCTTTATGTTTACTACGTTCGTGCTGCTCCATGTGCTTTTAGGAACTGTTGTACAGTTTAAAATGGCAACTTTCATGTTCATGGGCACATTATTCGTTCGGATCAAACATTTTTCGTTCCAAATATAAAATACCATTGTTTAGCCCATATGCATTTGGCCACCATTTTGAGGCCCCATACTTGTCTTCAAAGAATTGGGTTGTGTAGATGGCTTTGTTACTAGAATGAAATGCAAACTAGATTCTGTGTAAGGAGAGGACACTCAGCAGCTGTTTTCACATCTGGACACTGGAGCACTAGTGTGGGACAAAAGAACACAATTTTTATTAGGGGGGCCACACAGGTGCTCCAGTGTATACTATAGGGGGGTCTCCATCTGTGAAGCTTGTACCAAACAGGTAAAGTATTGCAGCTTGACAAAGGGCATTAAAAAAAATTACATCTTCGAACTCTGCTAAAATAGATAATTGTACCCCACTTCCAAGCAATGTTTCCTATTTATAGTTCTGCCATCAAATATCTGTGTGCTAATTATACCATTTTTGTTTTACATAGGGGAGCAAAGACTCGGAGGACACCCCTCATCCGAGGAGACCAGAGACCCCCCACCTCTGGAAGAAGGGGAAATACCCCAAAGACAAGCTGAGCAGGAGGAAGAAGAAGTGGTGGAACTAGTCACCACAACAGGTGAGTGTCTGCGACCACAGGCTCAGATAAGAGATGGATTGCAGCATTTTTTTGAAACCAAATTTATTTTGGGGTTCCTCTCTTTTTAGGTGATCGTGAGGTTGTGGATCCAGATCCTTTCACATCCGAAAGTGCCCAGATCCTGATCGGGGAGATCATGGGGTGTAATTTACAATTGGAAATAATCAAGCAAAACATCAATGATGTTATTCCAAAATATAAAAACATCATTGATGTTTTGGGGCGAGTTTAAAGCCCCTCCAAATCACTTTCTTCTTTTGTGTGCTACAATGTGCTAAATGTTTTTGTGATTTTTCCCAAAGCCAAATTTGGAGGATGCACACAGTGTGTCAACATGTGCTATCTGCCATCACGGGAGATCAATGGACGCGTTTTGGGGGTGCAAGCCCTTCCTCAATAATAAAGTAGCGGTGAGGAAGGGGTTTCTCCCCCAAAACACATCCCTTGATCCCCCGTGATGGCAGATAGCACATGTTGACATTGTGAAATTGGTGTGCATCTTCCAAATTTGGCTTTTCCTGGGGTGATTTCACCCCATCTGAACGCAATATCAAACCCAGTTCCTAAATACTGATGTCTGATATTGCCTTCCAGTTCTACCAAATGTGAACTTTGTAAGATCAAGATTTGTGTCTTTCTTGTTGTTTTTACACACGCCTGTTTTCTATAAAATGCACATTTTGATTTTGGATAATGCCACCACAAAAATTGGTATACAACAAACATGTTGGTTTGTCAGAAAAACCTTTGGTAAATGCACATGTGATTGTGCAGGTATTAAAAAGATTGTTAATCAAGAATGTGTGGATTATTGTCTCAACGCTACAACATTTTTGGGGTGATGTAATTGTTGTTTTTTGAGAAAATGGGGGTTATTTCCTAAGGGCAAATCCACTTTGCACTACAAGTGCAGTTTAAGTGCAGTTGCAAGTGCACTTGTAGTGAAAAGTGTCTTTGCATTTAGTAAATAACAGCCAACAGTGCTTTGTATAAGGTTACACAATCACGCCATTTTCTGGACTTCACACATTTCTGTCAGGGTCAGCTCAAACAAACACAAGCAGTAAATGTCCACAAAGATTTTTTTTTTTATTATAAAAAGGCTTCACAGATTTTCAGGCATATTGATAGCCTCCCTACCCGCAAAGAACTCCAGGTATCGTAACCGGACATCACGGGCACTCAGGGAGGGCAAGCCAGGACGGCCACTTTCAAGCGCCGTCAGTGTTGTTGGATGTATCATTCCAGCCTCAGGCCCAACTGAGCCAGCATAGTTTGCCGAATGTTTCCTTAAAAAGTTATGGAGAACACAGCACGCAAGTATAATATGGTTCAGTTTATACTCAGCCATATGGATGGGTGTCAGAAATAGTCGGAATCGGCTGGCCAGGATTCCAAATGTGTTCTCCACCACTCTTCGGGCTCTGGCCAGCCGGTAATTAAAAACCCTCTGTTCCGGGGTGAGGGTCCTCATTGGGAATGGCCGCATCAGGTGGTCCCCCAGCGCAAACGCTTCATCAGCAATGAACACGAATGGGAGTCCTTCCACATTGTCCTCTGGAGCTGGCAAGTCCAAGCTGCCATTCTGGAGACGCCTGTAGAACTCCGTCTGGGCGATGACTCCACCATCGGACATCCGGCCATTCTTCCCCACGTCCACATACAAGAAGTCGTAATTAGCCGACACCACCGCCAACATCACTATACTATTAAACCCCTTGTAATTATAATAGTACGACCCCGAGTTGGGTGGTGGGATGATGTGGACGTGTTTCCCATCAATTGCCCCTCCGCAGTTAGGAAAGTGCCACCGCTGGGCAAAGTGGGAGGCCACAGTCTTCCATTCCTGTGGCGTGGAAGGAAACTGTTGAGGAAAAAACAATAAACATTACTATTTTTTCACAGAAACATGGCAAGCAGATTAGACACAAACATTCTGGGGCAACCTCCAGATAGCATTTATTAAGGGGAATTAAACAACGCCAAAGTATAAGGTACACCTATCATATTCCCCCTCCCCCCTCTCATTGGCCATTTCTAACATTATAGGGGGGGGAACTCTTGGACAGGTAACCCTCTTCACTTCATTGAGAGATGAATGCCTAAATACAGGGTATTACTTGGAACAGACCCTCCTTAGTTACACTATTGGCAGCCCACTGGACAGGTAAGTGTCATAATACAAAGATATAAATACACACTGTACACATTTGAGGACATTTGGACATTCTGCTATTACCTATCAAGATATTAATAGGATACAAAAACTTTAAACAGTACCATTGGAAAGTATACAGGCAGGCCTTTGCACTACAAGCTATGGGGAATTCATCCATAAATATGACCAGTAAAGAGATGGGTATAGTGTGTATGGGATTGGCAAAGTCAGCAGATAGATGATTGAGGATAGAGAATTGGGATCAGCTGACTTAGCAATTGGGGGAGGGAGGGTTACTAAAAATTATTTGGGGACACCACAAAAAAAAGCCTCTGGCACTCTGCCTGAATTTAAATCAAAAATAACATTTCCAAACATTTCAGGGGGTGTTTGGGGTAAAGCACTACTATGGAGCTGATAAAATACATTGTTAAGTGACTACACGAGGTGAATATAGGACAGGAGAGAACATGCTGGGGAGGTTAGTGAAGGGCAAATATGTATGAAGGGCCTAAACTAATAATTACATAAAAATCCAGCATGCATGAGGAGAAAGGGGACATTCACAGCATATTACAATCATGGTCATTAGGGAATGAGGAAAGAAATACAATATATTAGCAAACATTCAATACAATAAAATATGATATAAAAGGATAAAAATCTTACCTTCATATACTCCTTCTGCAGGACCTGGATGATGGCAGAACAGGTCTCTGGGATAATGATCCCCAGAGCCTGGGGGGAGATGCCTGTCAAGAACTTGAGGTCCTGCAGGCTTCTCCCTGTCGCCAAATACTGCAGGGTAGTGACCAACCTCTGCTCCGGAGTGATGGCTTGCCTCATGCAGGTATCCTGCCTGCTGATATAGGGGGTCAGCAAAGCCAACAAACGGTGAAATACGGGGTCCGTCATCCTGAGAAAGTTCCTGAAATCATCAGGATTATTCTCACGGATCTCACGGAGCAAAGGCATATGAGAGAACTGGTCACGCTGAAGCAACCAATTCTTGGTCCATGAACTCCTCCCCACCCTGTTCATGGACTGGACTTGTGTCAAGGTCAGGACCCCAACACCAAGCCCCCGCACAGCATGAACTCTACGAGGAGTACGCATACGAAACATGGCTAGAAAACGGTCGGCTGCTCAGAACGAAGTAACAGAACGCACTGAAGAACAGCAAGGCCTGTGAAGAGCGACCTGAAAAACAGCAACAAGCAGCCAAGATCACACAGAAAACTCTGATACGAACTGACTGCACGCACTGAAGAGCAGATACAAACCCACAAGCACAAACTGAACGGCAGAAAACGATCTGAAAGCCACGAGTCTGAAAAAGCGTGAATCGTCTCTCACCAAACTTTTACTAACACGAGATTAGTAAAAGGAGCCCAAAGGGTGCCGCGCTTGGTTCTGAACCGGCCTTTTCTAGTCTCGTCGTACGTGGTGTACGTGACCGCGTGGTTGGCGATCGGAAATTCCGACAACTTTGTGCGACCGTGTGTAGGCAAAACAAGTTTGAGCCAACATCCGTCGGAAAAAATCCTAGGATTTTGTTGTCGGAATGTCCGAACAAAGTCCGACCGTGTGTACGCCCTATAAGTCCTCACAGTTACTCTTGGTGGGTGCAGAAACGAGCCCTGCTGCAAAGTATTGCATCAAAAATTGTAATTACAGGCCCCTGTTAAACAGGGGCTGAAAACTGGGCCTTAGGCACTGGTGCTACAACACTGCAACCCCTCACAAATACTCTAGTTGAGCGCAGCAACAAACTCTCCTTGCAAATTTTGCATCAAAAATTGTAATTACACGCCCCTGTTAAACAGGTGCAGAAAAATTGGACCGTGTGTAGGCAAAACAAATTTGAGCCAACATCCGTCGGAAAAAATCCTAGGATTTTGTTGTCGGAATGTCCGAACAAAGTCCGACCGTGTGTATGGGGCATTACAGGAGAGAATTTCTCTTCCTAGGGGTAGATTTCATCTCACTTCCTGTTGTCTCCTTCCGTTTGCAAGTAGGAGTCGTTTGTAAGTTAGATGTTTGAAAGTAGGGGCCTGCCCTATATACTCAGCAGAAATTTGGGCCTTAGGTGTTGTTGTGGCCACAACACTGTAAGCCCTCACAGGGCCCTGCTGTGAAATATTAGATCAAGAATTGTAATTACATGCCCCTGTTGAACAGGGGCAGATAAATTGGGCCTTTGATGGTGGTGGTGGTGCTGGTGCCACAACACTGTAAGTCCTCACTCGCTCTTGGTGGGTGCAGAAATGGGCCCTGCTGTGAAATATTAGATCAAGAATTGTAATTACATGCCCCTATTGAACAAGGGCAGAAAAATTGGGCCTTTGGTGGTGGTGGTGGTGCTGGTGCCACAACACTGTAAGTCCTCACTCGCTCTTGGTGGGTGCAGAAATGGGCCCTGCTGTGAAATATTAGATCAAGAATTGTAATTACATGCCCCTGTTGAACAGGGGCTGAAAAATTAGGCCTTAGGCACTAGTGCTGGTGCCACAACACTGCAACCCCTCACAGACACTCTAGTTGGAACGCAGGAACGAGCCCTGCTGCAAAGTATTGCATCAAAAATTGTAATTACACGCCCCTCTTAAACAGGGGCTGAAAAATTGGGCCTTAGGCACTGGTGCTGGTGCCACAACACTGCAGCCCCTCACAGATACTCTAGTTGGAACGCAGAAACGAGCCCTGCTGCAAAGTATTGCATCAAAAATTCTAATTACACGCCCCTGTTAAACAGGGGGTGAAAAATTGGGCCTTAGGCACTGGTGCTGGTGCCACAACACTGCAACCCCTCACAGATACTCTAGTTGGAACGCAGAAATGAGCCCTGCTGCAAAGTATTGCATCAAAAATTGTAATTACACGCCCCTGTTAAACAGGGGCTGAAAAATTGGGCCTTAGGCACTGGTGGTGGCGCCCAGAACCAAAAATGTTCTTACAAGCTATCAGCGTGATCATTGAGGAGGAAGAGGATAATTACTCAGGGATAGTCACTCAGCATCAGCATAGGCAGTCTTTGAAGGGATCTGAGATTTAAAAAAAAATTATTTGGTTACATCAGCATCAGGTGCTTGGTAGCTGGTGGTGATCCAAGACTGATTCATTTTTATGAAGGTCAGTCGATCGACCGAGTCGGTGGACAGACGCACCCTGTGATCGGTTACAAAGCCTCCAGCAGCACTGAATGTGCGTTCCGAAAGAACGCTGGATGCAGGACAGGCCAGTAGCTCAAATGCATACTGTGCAAGCTCTGGCCAGTGATCCATCCTCAAGACCCAGTAACCCAGAGGATTTTCGATGGGAAAGGTGTCCAGGTCAGATCTTGCCCCTAGGTATTCCTGCACCATGTAAAACAGACGCTGGCGATGGTTGCTGGAACCGATCATACCTTGGGGCTACGGACCAAAAAATTGTCTCAACGCAACGGTCAGACGGCCACCTTCTCCACCGATCCTTCTTTGACTGACCGAAGCCTCAGCAACACGTTGTCCAGAAACAGGAGTTTGTAACCTCCCAGTCTCTGGGAACGCGTTGCACAGACCTTTCTGCAAGGCCTCCCAAAGATGTTTCATCCTCTGCTCCCTCTGCGATGGCAAGATAAGGTCCGCAACCTTACCCTTGTAACGTGGATCAAGGAGGGTTGCCAGCCAGTATTGGTCCTTCTCCTTGATACCATGAATACGAGGATCCTTACGCAGGCTTTGCAGGATCAGGGAGGCAATGCAGCGTAGGTTTGCTGAGGCATTCGGTCCGGAGTCCTCTGGGTCATTAAGGACGACATGGTCCGCAGCCACCTATTCCCAGCCACGTACAAGTCCATGTGTTTCTTGGGACTGATCCCTTAAAGACTGCTGCTGATGCTGAGTGCCAGGCTCCACCTCCATACTGACACAATCTTCCTCCTCCTCCTCCTCGTCTTCTTCCTGTGTGATCGGCGGGCATGCAGGAACACTGTCTGGATAAAGGGGGCCTTGAGAACTAAGGAAGTCCTCCTCTTCCTGCCTCTGTTCTGCCTCAAGTGCCCTGTCCATTATTCCACGCAGCTTATGCTCCAACAGGTGGACAAGGGGGACAGTGTCACTGATGCATGCACTGTCACTGCTCACCATCCTTGTGGCCTCCTCAAATGGTGACAGGACAGTTCATGCATCCCTGATCATGGCCCACTAGTGTGGGGAAAAAAAACCAAGCTCCCCTGACCCTGTCCTGGTGCCATAGTCGCACAGGTACTCATTGATGGCCTTCTGCTGCATGTGCAGCTGCTGCAGCATGGCCAGCGTTGAGTTCCACCTGGTGGGCATGTCACAGATTAGGCGGTTCTTGGGCAGGTTAAACTCCTTTTGGAGGTCCGCCAGCCGAGCACTGGCATTATATGACCGGCGGAAATGCACACAGACTTTCCTGGCCTGCCTCAGGACATCCTGTAAGCCCGGGTACCTGCCCAATAACCGCTGCACCACCAAGTTCAGGACGTGAGCCAAACAGGGCACATGGGTCATTTGTCCCTGTCGGAGGGCAGAGAGGAGGTTGGTGCCATTGTCGCAAACCACCATTCCTGCCTTAAGTTGGCGTGGCGTCAACCACCTCTGAACCTGCCCCTGCAGAGCTGACAGAACCTCTGCCCCAGTGTGGCTCCTGTCCCCCAAGCACACCAGCTCAAGCACTGCATGGCATCTTTTGGCCTGCGTACTTGCGTAGCCCCTTGAACGGCTACGGAGCACCGCTGGTTCCGAGGACAAAGCACAGGAAGAGGCCATAAAGGAAGAAGAAGAGGAGGGGGTGGAGGAGAGAGGTGTGTCACAATCATTAGTAGTGGCATTTTGGAGGCGTTGTGGCAGAAAAACCTCCAACACTACTGCACCTTGTCCTGCATCCTTCCCAGCTGCCAGCAGAGTCACCCAATGTGCCGTGAAACTTAGGTAACGTCCCTGTCCATGCCTGCTGGACCATGAGTCAGCGGTAATATGCACCTTACCGCTGACCGCCCTGTCCAGCGAGGCATGGACATTGCCTTCCACATGCCGATAGAGAGCCGGAATCGCCTTCCGTGAGAAAAAGTGGCATTTGGGTAGATGCCACTGAGGAACCGCACATTCCACAAACTCACGGAAGGGGCAGGGTCTACCAACTGAAAAGGCAGCAGTTGAAGTGCTAGCAATTTTGCCAAGCTAGCATTCAACCGCTGGGCATGTGGATGGCTGGAAGCAAACTTCTTTCGGCGGTGCAGCAGCTGGGGCAGGGAAATTTGCCTGGTACAATCTGATGTCGGTGTACCGAAAGCAGATTGCCCACAAGTACTTGGCTGTGACACAACTAATTCTACACCTTCATTCCTCTCAGTGCAGGTCTCAGAGAGGACTGAAGGTATAGTGGGGTTGGAGATCTCAGCTGATGAGGAGCAAGGAGAGGTCCTCTTTGTTCTTTGGTGTGGGTCTTTTAGATGCGCTCGCCAATGAACTGCATGGCAGGTCAACATATGTCTGGTCAAGCATGTGGTACCCAAGCGGGAGATGTTTTGGCCACGCTTGAGACATATGTTGCAAATAGCAGAGGTGCGATCTGATGCACTCGTCTCAAAAAAGGCCCACACCAAACAACTTTTGGAATAACGCGCAGAGACTGCAGCGCCCTGCACATGTGGAGCTTTGGGGTGTGATGCAGTCAGTGTGCTGCCCTTAGGTTGGCCCCTGGAGGGCATCCTGCCTCATTGGTGATGTGCCGCCTCCTCCTCCTCCTCCTCTCTCCTATCAGGCACCCACGTTGAGTCAGTGACCTCATCATCCCCTCCCTCCTCATCACTGGAGCAAACCTGGCAGTATGCTGCAGCAGGGGGAGCATGACTGCCAGATTGCTGTCCTTCTTGGGCACCCCCTCTGTCCGTGCTCATGTTACTGCTTTCATCGAGCTCAGTATCATCATCAGAGCCTTCCAAACGCTGGGCATCCTCCTGGAGCATGTACCCAACACTGTGGTCAAACAGTTCGAGGGACTCCTCAGGAGGACATGGTGGGGCTAGGGAAGGAGTCACTGATGACATTGAGCTGAGGGAAGAGGCCGCTGCTTTGCCAGACAAAGTACCCTGAGCATGGGTGAGAGAGGATGAGGAGGATGAGGACGGCTTGGTCATCCACTCGACCAAGTCTTCTGCATGTTGCGGCTCAACACGGCCAGCTGCCGAAAAAAAGGCCAAGCGTGTCCCACGGCCACGTGCTGATGAGGATGCACCATCTCCACGACCAGCACTAGACACAGAGCCTGCTTGCCCTCTTTTATTGGCTTGCGACTGTCTGCCTCTCCTTCTTGGCCTTCCAGACATACTAATGGCCTGTAGCTGCACTAAGCTGGGATATATATATATATATATATATATATGTACTGATACTGCAGCTAGCAAAATCAACTGCCTGCCTGTAGTATGAGAACACCACCAACCTTCTACAGGTAGCTTTAGCTGAACACTGTGCAGAGCTCGCAAAAACTAACTTGTAGCTTTTTTAGCTGCCTGCAGTAGTGATAGGATCAGGAAAACACCACCAACCTTCTACAGGTAGCTTTAGGTGAACACTGTGCAGAGCTCGCCAAAATATAACTTGCAGCTTATTTAGCTGCCTGCGGTAGTGATAGGATCAGAAAAACACCACCAACCTTCTACAGGTAGCTTTAGCCGAACACTGTGCAGAGCTCGCAAAAAATAACTTGTAGGTTTAGCTGAACACTGTGAGGAGGACGCACCACACTAAATTGTAGTTTTAGCTGAACACTGTGCAGAGCTCGCAAAAAAATAACTTGTAGGTTTAGCTGAACACTGTGAGGAGGACGCACCACACTAACTTGTAGTTTTAGCTGAACACTGTGAGCAGGACGCACTGCACTAACTTGTAGCTTTAGATGAACACTGTGCAGAGGTCTCACCACACTAACTTGTAGTTTTAGCTGAACACTGTGAGCAGGATGCACTGCACTAACTTGTAGCTTTAGATGAACACTGTGAGGAGGACACACCACACTAACTTGTAGTTTTAGCTGAACACTGTGAGCAGGACGCACTGCACTAACTTGTAGTTTTAGATGAACACTGTGCAGAGGTCTCACTACACTAACTTGTAGTTTTAGCTGAACACTGTGAGCAGGACGCACTATATTAACTTTTAGCTGTCACGGAACGTCCCACACTCCGCTTGAGTGCTTCCGTCATATACCACTTCTTCCCAGTCTGTATACAGATATCCCAACCTCTCTGAGCACAAAACAAGGCGACACTTGCTTGTTGCTAACATAAACTCCCTTTATTTAGAATCAAAATTACAAGACTTTATATGCCGTTGGAACCTCCTCTAACAATACAACTGTAACCTAATTAACCTAATTAACATGAGCTAATTAACTAATCCTTTATACAGCCTAGGTGACTGAGACATGCAGCAGCTCCAATAGGAGTCGTCCCGTCTCCTACATTGTATAGAGGACAATGTGATCAGCTCATTCAATTAACATAAACACAGGTAGTTGGAGTTGATGACACCAGCATCTCCTCACAGGATGTGTCCCAACAGTATGAATCAGTCTTATCAGCAGGGGGCTGCTGGAGGAATCCCCCCTCCCTCTTTAGGGACACAAATCCCAGCAAGGAGTCCCCAACAGAATCAAACAACATACAATATATACACATATACACGACTGAGTCCGATTAGTACAGTTCATGCTGGATTTCTCATTCACCTCACAAAGAGTATTGTTCCATTGAAAATCCAGGGCCCGTAATCAAAAGGCAACAGGCTTGCATTCAGTCCTCTCCAACAGCCTCTCTCCTGGCTAGGTCTGTCACAGTAGCTTTAAAAGAACACTGTACAGAGCTCACAAAAAAATAACTTGTAGGTTTAGCTGAACACTGTGAGGAGGACGCACCACACTAATTTGTAGTTTTAGCTGAACACTGTGAGCAGGATGCACTGCACTAACTTGTAGCTTTAGATGAACACTGTGAGCAGGACGCACCGCACTAACTTGTAGTTTTAGCTGAACACTGTGAGCAGGAAGCACTGCACTAACTTGTAGCTTTAGATTAACACTGTGCAGAGGTCTCACTACACTAACTTGTAGTTTTAGCTGAACACTGTGAGCAGGACGCACCGCACTAACTTGTAGTTTTAGCTGAACACTGTGAGCAGGACGCACCGCACTAACTTGTAATTTTAGCTGAACACTGTGAGCAGGGCGTACCCCACTAACTTGTAGTTTTAGCTGAACACTGTGAGCAGGACGCACCACACTAACTTGTAGTTTTAGCTGAACACTGTGAGCAGGACGCACCGCACTAACTTGTAGTTTTAGCTGAACACTGTGAGCAGGGCGCACCGCACTAACTTGTAGTTTTAGCTGAACACTGTGAGCAGGATGCACCGCACTAACTTGTAGTTTTAGCTGAACACTGTGAGCAGGATGCACCCCACTAACTTGTAGTTTTAGCTGAACACTGTGAGCAGAACGCACCGCACTAACTTGTAGCTTTAGATGAACACTGTGAGGAGGACGCACCGCACTAACTTGTAGCTTTAGCTGAACACTGTGCAGAGGTCTCACTACATTAACTTGTAGTTTTAGCTGAACACTGTGCAGAGCTCGCAAAAAAATAACTTGTAGGTTTAGCTGAACACTGTGAGGAGGACGCACCACACTAACTTGTAGTTTTAGCTGAACACTGTGAGCAGGACGCACTGCACTAACTTGTAGCTTTAGATGAACACTGTGCAGAGGTCTCACCACACTAACTTGTAGTTTTAGCTGAACACTGTGAGCAGGATGCACTGCACTAACTTGTAGCTTTAGATGAACACTGTGAGGAGGACACACCACACTAACTTGTAGTTTTAGCTGAACACTGTGAGCAGGACGCACTGCACTAACTTGTAGTTTTAGATGAACACTGTGCAGAGGTCTCACTACACTAACTTGTAGTTTTAGCTGAACACTGTGAGCAGGACGCACTACATTAACTTGTAGCTTTAAAAGAACAGTGTACAGAGCTCGCAAAAAAATAACTTGTAGGTTTAGCTGAACACTGTGAGGAGGACGCACCACACTAACTTGTAGTTTTAGCTGAACACTGTGAGCAGGACGCACTGCACTAACTTGTAGCTTTAGATGAACACTGTGCAGAGGTCTCACTACACTAACTTGTAGTTTTAGCTGAACACTGTGAGCAGAACGCACTACACTAACTTGTAGTTTTAGATGAACACTGTGCAGAGGTCTCACTACACTAACTTGTAGTTTTAGCTTAACACTGTGAGCAGGACGCACTACGCTAACTTGTAGCTTTAGATGAACACTGTGCAGAGCTCGCAAAAAAATAACTTGTAGGTTTAGCTGAACACTGTGAGGAGGACGCACCACACTAACTTGTAGTTTTAGCTTAACAATGTGAGCAGGACGCACTGCACTAACTTGTAGCTTTAGATGAACACTGTGCAGAGGTCTCACTACGCTAACTTTTAGTATTAGCTGAACACTGTGAGCAGGACACACTACACTAACTGTAAATAGTCTAGCTGCCTGACTGTGGTACTAATAGGATCAAAAGAACACCAGCAATTTTCTTCAGGTAGCTGTAAATACTGTAACAAGACAAGCCTGCCTGTCAGTAAGAAGATAACAGGAACGGATCTAGCTAAACTGAATACAGTGTATATATATATATATATATATATATATATATATATATATATATATATATATATGCAACACCTGGGATGCATATATATACACAATACACTGTAAGTGCAGCTAACTCACTGATTGTCCTGCCCAATCTAGCTAACTCAAATGAAATGACACTGTCTCTCTGTCTATCTATGTATCTCAACGCCGGAACACACACTACACAGGGCCGCCGTGCAGGCAGCCTTATATAGTGTGGGGCATGTTCTAAACCCCCTGAGCCATAATTGGCCAAAGCCACCCTGGCTTTGGCCAATTACAGCTCTCTCTACCGACGGCACTGTGATTGGCCAAGCATGCGGGTCATGCTTGGCCAATCATCAGCCAGAAATGCACTGCGATGCCGCAGTGAATTATGGGCCGTGACGCGCCACACGAATTTGGCGCGAACGGCCCATAACGTTCGGAATTCGGCGAACGACCGAACAGCCAATGTTCAAGTCAAGCATGGGTTCGACTCGAACACGAAGCTCATCCCTATTATACTCCTTCTGCAGGACCTGTATGATGGCAGAACAGGCCTCTGGGATAATGATTCCCAGAGCCTGGGGGGAGATGCCTGTCGAGAACTTCAAGTCCTGCAGGCTTCTCCCTGTCGCCAAGTACCGCAGGGTGGCGACGAGCCTCTGCTCCGGAGTGATGGTTTGCCTCATGCAGGTATCCTGCCTGCTAATCTAAGGGGTCAGCAAAGCCAACAAATGGTGAAATAAGGGGTCCATCATCCGGAGAAAGTTCCTGAAATCATCAGGATTATTCTCACAGATCTCACGGAGCAAAGGCATATGAGAGAACTGGTCACGCTGAAGCAACCAATTCTTGGTCCATGAACTCCTCCCCACCCTGTTCATGGACTGGACTTGTGTCAAGGTCAGGACCCCAACACCAAGCCCCTGCACAGCACGAACTCTACGAGGAGTACGTATACGCAACATGGCTAGAAAACGGTCGGCTGCTCAGAACGAAATAACAGAACGCACTGAAGAACAGCAAGGCCTGTGAAGAGCGACCTGAAAAACAGTAACGAACGAACAAGAACACAATCACAAGTCAATGGTACTCGCTGCACGCACTGAAGAGCAGATACAAACCCACAAGCACAAACTGAACAGCAGAAGACCACGATCTGAAAACCACGAGTCTGAAAAAGCTGTAATCGTCTCTCACCAAACTTTTACTAACACGAGATTAGCAAAAGGAGCCCAGAGGGTGCCGCGCTTCGTTCTGAACTGGCCTTTTCTAGTCTCGTCATACGTGGTGTACGTCACCGCGTTCTTGGCGATCAGAAATTCCGACAACTTTGTGCGACCGTGTGTATGCAAAACAAGTTTGAGCCAACATCTGTCGGAAAAAATCCATGGATTTTGTTGTCAGAATGTCCGATCAATGTCCGATCGTGTGTACGGGGCATAACAGTGCTGAAAACAGAAAAAATGGCCTTGCAGGAAGGGGGTTTAACATACTTGTCTTCAAGTGTGTTAATATAGTATCCCTCTAAATGTTTCATAGTTAAATGCTATGCCTCCTTAAAGCATATATATTTTCAGAGACTACATGCACCCTTTACTTCTGGTCTTTGTGGTATAGATATTTACATATTTATGTTTAACTATTGAGTATTGAATTGCATTGCTTCCCCCTCTCTATCAGCTATGTTTTGTTTTTGTTTTTTTACTTAGACTGTTGATAGTGGTTATTTATATGGTTAAAATATCTGGAACATCTGTGCACCCATATCCATCCAGAGGCATTGTATAATGGAATAATACAATTGTTATTTGGAGATATTGAGAATAACTTTCTCAGATTTAAATTATTCAGCAGCTTTCAAAGAATAAGACTTGATATGTGTTTTTCATCACAATGATTTAGATAAAAAATAAAACCTGTACTCATATTATAATAGTAAGCAGAGGAGCAGTAGTAAGTAAGATTTTACTCTATATTTCCATGGCCTTCTAAAAAGAAGCTGCAAAAAGTAAATTATCTGGAGTTTTCTTCATCTCTGGGACCAGCTACTGTTATAGCATGAGCTGTGAAGGGACACATAAGGATAAATTGGGATACTTGTACATGAAAGTCAGAGTGACAAATCAATTGCAATGAATGAGGAATACAGCCTCAGCAGCATCATTTCCATTTCCTATTCTGAATTTCAATTGGAATCTACATTACATTGGAAAATTTCATTACCCTGCTCATAGGGAATTATAACACTACTTGACATAAAATATACAAGCTCCAGAGACATTCCATAGTTCTAAGTCTCATCTAAGCTGAGCAGTACCAGCAGAAACGCTTACAGAATTTTCATCAGATGTGTCAAAGTTATTGTAGTCAACCACTTGCAATGATATTGTCAGCAATAAAAAGTAATTGTACTTAATTATTTTTCTATTGCAATTCTCTGTTGTTATTCATTCCTGCACTGTACACATTTAGTGCACACAGTTCATTCCATTTGTCGATGTGGCCAACTATGAGATCAGAACTAGGCAGTTAATGAGCTAAAACAATTATTTTATGTTGCCAACTTGACATGAACATTGTACCAATAACCTTTTTAAAAGCTTCTAGCCATTTAAGAGTTGTCATTCATAAGAAAAATGTTATTTTCCATTTAGGCCTGATTTTGTACAAAAGACCACTCAAGTAAAATACAAGGTAGTTTAAATAATAGTTCCATTAATACCAATTATTTTATACTGCATCTATGCAAAACATGCATGACGTGTTTAGAATAGCCCTTATGTCTATAACTTTTGTTTAATAGTTGCTTAGTAGTTAATTTACATATATCCTTACATTTCCTAGGAATCTTAGTGGAATCTCAGCAACTGACTACACAGAATATATTATGAATTAGCTTTCTCTTTACTTTCACTATGATGGAAATGAAAAGTGTTTACGTTTCCCAACAGGTACTTAGTATGTGTGTTGAAACTCCAAGGAGAGCTAATTTAGTGTTACATTATTTTTTCAAACCTTGGGAAAATCAGATGATATTGGTTTGCAGAGAGAGACTAGGTGATGGCAGCCTTGTAAGCACAAACAATTGTTTTGTGAAGCTCGACACAAGGTCCATTTGGTAGGAAGGGGCTTGAAATATTTTAAGTACCAGACAGGTCAGAATGTATTTAATGTTTTTTTTGTTTACCATTGGAAACATTGTATGCTGGAAATGCTGCCTATAATTTATAGGTGCAACAATAGCCAACTTATTCTGAGTCATTAAAAGAAGATAGGTGACAATAGAAATTAGTGGCAGCTAGCATTGCTAATTAATTAGAAATAGCAAATATCTCTAAAGCCCCGTACTAGACATGTGCAATTCATTTTGTAACGAAACGAAATTCGGCCACATTTTGCATAAAAAAATAATACATTTCAACTAATACGAAAGATACGCTATAATAAGAATTATAGCGAATATAATGAGTGAATTTGACACGATTCGGTAATTCTTTAAAGATCTAATGAAACAAAAGGTCAACTCAAAGTAAATCTTACAGTTCAATCAGCTGATTAATTTTGTGCCGGAGGTTGGATTACTGGCAAAGTGCATTCCTGAGAACTGTGTGAGAAGGGTGTTGTATTGTATTTGAGCAGAGGAGAAGAGATATTGTCATTGTGTGTGTTAATAGATTCAATAAACAAATGACTTTCCAAACTACGAATCATTATCATGAATCAATATACATACATAAATATTCTATTTCAACTAATATGAAAGAAATTATAGCGGATATAACGAATGAATTCGACATGATTCGGTAGTTCGTTAAAGATCTAATGAAACAAAAGGTCAACTCAAAGTAAATCTTACAGTCCAATCAGCTGATTAATTTTGTGCTGGAGGTTGGATTACTGGCAAAGTGCATTCCTGCACTTTGCCAGTATGCGGATATAACGCATGAATTCGACATGATTAGAGATTCAGTATAACGAATATCGACATACGAATATTAACAAATGATCTGAAAATGAATTAAGGTAACATAACGAATATAACAGAATAAAATTATGTATTTTACGAATGATAATGAACCCGAAACTAAACAAAATTTTCCGTTGCGCACACGTCTACCCCGTACACATGGGCCGAATATCGGGAGATGTCGGCCGGTGAAGAAAAAATGTCCGAAATTCGGCCTGTGTGTCTGTCACCCTGTTCGACAGAAGCCAGCTGTTTGGCCGGCTTCTGTCAGAGGAGTATGCTGGAAAACCAGCAGCTGACCGACTCCTAATCAGCGCTCTCAGCCAATGGTGGAGTGTGTTGATTGGAGTGTTCTGGTGGGGGCCGTCCCCCTTTCAGAACACAACAGCTCAGCAGAAGAGATCGCTATTCTAACTTTGCATAGTTAGTACAGCGGCTCCGACCCGAGCTGACAGTTTTTTTTGTTCAACCCACTGGGGTTGAATGAAAAATCCTTATAAATCATTAAAGTCAAACCTTTAAAACTGTGACATTAACTATATTGTACTGCTATGTCACTTCAAACATACCAACAACCTGTTTTGGCAGTAAAGACTTCATTTGTTTTATTCATTGTATTTATTCATTTTATTGAATTATTCATTTGCATAAATTAAATATTTGTATTGGGTGTGTAAATTATAGCCTTCTTTAACTCATCCACTTTTTTTTTTTTTTTTTTTCATCCACTTTTTTAATTTTGTAAAGCTGTTTTTTTTTAAACCCTAAAATGGGATATTTTCGGCAATAACATTACAGAAATGTACAGAAATTTTAAAAGCAGACTGGGGATGACACATAACACAAACAATACTACTCTGTTTGAAAGATGCTGTTAAAAAAAGGGTACAAAAGGGAATATTTATTGACACACATTATGAACTATATAAAATATAATAAAAATTAAAGAGAGGTGGTTGATAAATGGACCTGTGACCTGTGAAAAACTTGGTGAAAGGTTCCAAGAGATTACTGCTTTATAAAGTTACTAGTCTAACCACTTCTCAAACACAAAATTATTAAAAGTGTATAAACATATACATACACAGCAGGTTAAACAAAGTACAGCTTATACCTTTTCTCTTGTTCACTATAACACATATATGCATATTTCACAATCTTTAAAAGCTAGATCATAGCCTACAAGAGTTTTTATAAGCCAGCAATTTCAGACTGGGTGGTTTAATACTGACAGGGTCTTATTTTCAGTAATGAGGAAGAAAGGTATAAAGAGAATCACCAACCATTGTTCTTTAATTTAATAAGCTTCAGTACCTCACCATGCGTTGTTCTAATAAACTCATACAGTGTCAGATCCTGAACTTGTACCTGGGACCTCTGCTGTGTCTGGCAATGACTCTTCTCACTGAGCTACCTGAGATGCTGGACAGCACCCTGTCTGATCCATTAGACAACCCTACCTTGTGCCTTGACTTCTGCTGAACTTTGAACTCTTTGCTCCTCCCATGAACTTCCTGATTTAAGCCATGGCTCTGCACTTCCTGTTTGCAAGATTTTTGTGCTCTCTCCAGACAAACTATGTCTTCCCTGCTGCCGACCCAATCTTTGCTACCACTCGTTACCAACCCTTGGCTTGTTCCTCAACTACGCTCTTGCCTGATCCCAATCTGCAACTACTTGTTACTGACCTTTGGCTTGTATACTGACTACGCTTCTGTTTGATCCTTACCTGCTATATTCGCTTCTGGGCCCTGCCTTGCTCACCTCCTGGTGGGGCAATCCTGAGGACCGCAACCTGGTACTATCATGCAGCTAAAATCATCTTCATGATCAGGAGCTCTGGTGAACACTGGTTAGTACCTAGACCCGGCACCTCAGATGAGCCCACGTCATCCACCAGGGTGACCCACTTTTATACCTGTCCCGCTGGTCGGTGGAAGTCCTGCTACTAGTCTTCGAGCCTGAGCCCTGTTAATGACATACAGTTAAGATAAAGATATTAGCTTTCCTCCCAAACTTCTGAAGCCAATAATATTGTTAAGTAAGAACAAAAAATACATAATTTCTATGCATGAGCAAAGTGCTGAAACAGCACTGTGTTCTTGACTTTTTTTTGGGTTGCTCTTTGCAGCATTACAAAATGTTGGCACAATATCAGAAGGCATATTACTAAAGGTAGAAACTAGGTCTATTTACATATACCCAGTGTAGTGACTGGCCTCAGGTGATACAGAGAGATGAAACAAATCCTTCTACATAAGTTGCACCTGTTTACAGTATCTGCAGTCTCTTCTTCTCTATAGCTATGCAAAGTCCAGAATTTAGACAGCTTGTCTGAGGTTTCAGAAAACAGGGGGAGCTGAAGTTAGGAGAGTGAGGAGAGCTGAGCCCACAGGAACATAGCTAAGGCTGTCAACAGGCTGTGTGCTTGAGCCCCCTCCCCTGTCAACCTTTTACTTCTTGGTGTCAAGAAGACTTGTTAGAAGGAACAAGGTAGTGGACAGAAATGACTTAGTGCTCTGGATTGAGACAAGTACACACTATAGAGGGATATGCTTTGTTCATATTTTATGTCAGAGGTTTACAACTACTTAAATATGAGCGAACTTATCCTGAAAACAATTATGTAAGAATAATTGTGTCAAGCAGTTAAAAATTAATGGTGTGAGGGTAATTGTATAACTAAAGCAATCATAATGGAACATTGTGATAACATCACTGTAAGGGCTTGTGTATCCAGCTTTAATGGGGAAATACAGGGTGCTTTTTACTTCAGTTTGAAATGCTTCTGAGATCATTCAGAATTAATTGTAGATGAATTAGATTTTTTTTTTGCGAACAACTTTCATGGATATGCTAATATATGCTTCTTTAAATGAGACTACTGCATACAGACATTCTTGCTCTCTTGTCCCTATGTAAAAGACCTTTATTAGCTTACCATTGGCCAAAACAAAAAAATGCATGCAAATGCAGGATAAATGCATTGCAACGCATCAAAAACATATCAAAATATGTGTGGAGAAGCAGAAGCATGGGTGCTATCCTAAGTAAGGCTAACCAAATGGTCTGATCCTATAAAAAAAAAAAAAAAAAATCAACCAAACACATTACAGTAAGGTACAATTTTTTTTTTACTACAAGCAGAAATAGGACTGTTACTTAGTTTAGTACTGTAGGGTAAAATTAAAGTGTTTATAAAACTAACATTTTTTTAATTTTAGTAATGGATATAGGTTTTGTCAGGTTAGATTTGTATTGCTGTCTGTGTCCCAGCTGGAGAGATCCACCCTTTTTATCTGTCTTGGTGATCGTAGTCACCAGGGCAGAAAGCGATGAACAAATGTAAAAAAATTTTAACAGCAGAACAGGAATAAAGGGGCAATCTACCTACTGGTACCTACCTACCAGTAAAATGGGGAGTTGTATCTAAACTTTTGAAAGATTTCTTTTTACTTCCTTAACAGGGCAGAAATGAAAAGAAGGTATCTTAAATGGTAGGCAGATGGCAAAAACTAACTTGATAAGAGTTTTAGCTCTTTCCCACACTATCCATTAATGAACAAAGTTTTGGCTTTAGATATACCGTACTTCAAGCTTGAAAACACAATATTTTCCGATATGATACACTATTTTTACAGTATTTGCATACTTTAGATTTCAACCATCATCAAATTCAGTACAAATCTCTGATTTTCCTCCTTGTTAGATGATGAATTCTACCCAGTAAATAAAGCTGCTGCATTGTTTTTGGCACATCAGAATTGTTTGCTGTCCAGTCTTTTCAGTACAAAAAATTAAATATAAAATTTTTACATATAGTGTAGCTTTCATCAAACAATATTAATACACTTGAATACAAATATGTGTGTTTGTTGGTTTACCTTTAGTATTGTTATATTGTTATATTTGTAATAGTAGCTGCTATTAAGGTTATTGTTATAGGTGTAATTTTTGAATGTGCCAACCAGATAACCTTTATTGCCGATAACTAGGGATGAGCTTCGAGTTCGAGTCGAACTCATGTATGACTCGAACATTGGCTGTTCGTAAGTTAGCCGAACAGCGAACAATTTGGGGTGTTCGCAGCAAATTCGAATGCCGCGGAACACCCTTTAAAAGTCTATGGGAGAAATCAAAAGTGCTAATTTTAAAGGCTTATATGCAAGTTATTGTCATAAAAAGTGTTTGGGGACCCGGGTCCTGCCCCAGGGGACATGGATCAATGCAAAAAAAAGTTTTAAAAATGGCTGTTTTTTCAGGAACAGTGATTTTAATAATGCTTAAAGTCAAACAATAAAAGTGTAATATCCCTTTAAATTTCGTAGCTGGGGGTGTCTATAGTATGCCTGTAAAGGGGCGCATGTTTCCTGTGTTTAGAACAGTCTGACAGCAAAATGACATTTCGAAGGAAAAAACCCATTTAAAACTACTCGCGGCTATTGCATTGCCGACAATACACATAGAAGTTCATTGATAAAAACGGCATGGGAATTCCCCACAGAGGAACCCCGAACCAAAATTTAAAAAAAAAATGACGTGGGAGTCCCCCTAAATTCCATACCAGGCCCTTCAGGTCTAGTATGGATATTAAGGGGAACCCCGGCCAAAATTTTTTTAAAAAAAGACGTGGGGTTCCCCCTAAATTCCATACCAGACCCTTCAGGTCTGGTGTGGATTTTAAGGGGAACCCCGCGCTAAAAAAAAAAAAAATGGCGTGGGGTCCCCCCAAAAATCCATACCAGACCCTTATCCGAGCACGCAACCTGGCAGGCCGCAGGAAAAGAGGGGGGGATGAGAGTGCGCCCCCCCCCTGAACCGTACCAGGCCACATGCCCTCAACATTGGGAGGGTGCTTTGGGGTAGCCCCCCAAAACACCTTGTCCCCATGTTGATGAGGACAAGGGCCTCATCCCCACAACCCTGGCCGGTGGTTGTGGGGGTCTGCGGGCGGGGGGCTTATCGGAATCTGGAAGCCCCCTTTAACAAGGGGACCTTCAGATCCCGGCCCCCCCTGTGTGAAATGGTAAGGGGGTACTTACCACTACCATTTCACTAAAAAACTGTCAAAAATGTTAAAAATGACAAGAGACAGTTTTTGACAATTCCTTTTATTTAAATGCTTCTTCTTTCTTCTATCTTCCTTTATCTTCTTCTCCTTCTGGTTCTTCTGGTTCTTCCTCCGGCATTCTCGTCCAGCATCTCCTCCGCGGCGTCTACTATCTTCTTCACCTTCACCCATGGCATGGGGGGAGGCTCCCGCTCTTCTCTTCTTCATCTTCTTCTCTTCTTCCTTCTTCTCTTCTTCTCTTCTTCATTTTCTTCTCCGGGCCGCTCCTCATCCATGCTGGCATGGAGGGAGGCTCTCACTGTGTGACGGCGTCTCCTCGTCTGACGGTTCTTAAATAACGGGGGGCGGGGCTCTGACGCACGGGACATGACGGGACTTCCCTTTGGCATTCCCCGTGACATCACAGGGAAGTCCCGTCAAAGCGCCAAAGTTGCATCAAAGTTACACCAAAGTTGCACTCCAAAGTTGGCGCAACTTTGGAGTCAAGGGGTCAAACACGCCTTGCACCCTGTGCAAACATTCCCTCCCAGGGATCATCAGAGAATCTTGGTGGCTCAAAGGATGAAAGTAATGAAAATCAGGTAGGTACTCCTTCCACTGTGCTGCTTCAAACTTTAAATCCACAATGACTACCAGTAAGTTCAGCAACACATGAAAAAAACGAGAGAAAGTGCCTCCTATAGTGCAGTATCCGAGGGGTTAAATATGAAACCACTCCACCCCAGCTAGCATTGACCTCACATTTAATGAAATTAAAGCATTAAAAATGACATGACAGTCTCACTCAGTAGTAGTAGTCCACTGCCAGTCTCCATCTCAAGTTTGCACAGGGTGTTGCACAGGGTGCAAGGCGTGTTTGAACCCTTGCAGGGTCAATTAAAGGAGGTGAGCGAGCATTGCATGAGGTGTTGGGAGCACTCCCTTCATGGAGGTTGTCTGAAGACATCACACAAGCTTGTTTTTGTTTTGTTTTTTTTGCACAACGTGGATTCATTCATTTTATGTTTTTGGACTTTTTTCATATTATTGCAATATCAGTAGAAACAGAAAAATACCGCGCTACCACAAAGAACCCCCCAGAAAAGCAGCAGTTCAACTGCGTGATATACACAGAAATACGAAGAAAACAAAAAAGGAACTGTGCTAAACTATCATGAATATGTGAGTGCATAAAAATCAATTAGTGCATATCAAAGTTCATAAAGTATAAAATCCAGGAAATCTTCTAGGCAAATACCAATAAACAGAGAATAGAGCTTTACTAAAACATATGAATAATGAAATCATGAGTGCATAAAATCAATTAGTGCATATAAAAATCATTGTAGTGTAAGTACAAAAAAAATTAATTTTATGGAAATAGACAAAGTCCCAAAGAAAGTCCTTTCAATGATTCTCAGTGAAAGCTAGCGTGAGAAAACTTGAATTAAACACCGCTCACAGTGATCCTCCACCACATGAAATACACGCTTACCAAAAAGCAAGCAAATAAAGCTTGTATGGGGACCCGGATCCCAATGTCTGGCTAGTGATGAGGCTTCTCTGTGTACAGCGTGCCTGCGGAGGTACGATGGATGATGCACCAACCCGAACTCAAAGGCATGAGGACAAAAGAAAGGTGGCCATAGCGTAAATCCGGTATAAACTATGTATTAAAAAAGGTAAAACACTTACAGAAATGTAGTTAAAAAGAGCAGTTCGCCGGCCGGCATAGCTAGCGCCCGTTCTCAGCAAGATCGCGATAACGTCAGAGCGTCAACCTCCCGAAGTACGTTTCATCTATAACTTACATTGTTTGGGGAACGGGCAACGCTCTGACTCATCGCAATAAATAGGTAAGTATAACCATGCCTCGTTGTGACCTCTCAATGGCGGGAAAATGAACGGCCAATCCCTGAGCATATTGAAGCCAGGAAATCCAAACAGGTATTGAACGGTTCTCTCAAAAATAATGCAAATAAAAATAAAAGTAAGAATAAAAAAATATAAAAATAAAGAGGACTAGAGCAAAATTAAACTATGTGCAAACCTAAGATATTGGATACATCAAAGGCTGACCAATCGGTATCAGGCCAGTGAATCAAAAACCGCACCAGCATATATCCATTTAGGCATAGAGTATATATTAAACATCACTACGTCATCTTGTGGAAACAAGAAAAACTACCATTAGTAGAATTTCTTGATAGTGATTCATTGAGAACGTCCGCTTGATGACGAAATGCGTCTGGGTACGCACGTAGTGATGCTAACACATGACCAGAGAAGGAGGACGGGCTCCGCTTTGTGTTTGTTATGCCGGCCGGTGTCTTTTTTACATTTTTACGCAGATTCATCTTTTAATTGTAAGTGCATTACTTTATCTATTAAAGTGTCTCTTGGATGTATTACACTATGGTCAGTTTATCTCCTTTTTGGGTCACATACTGAGGATATGGATTTCCTGGCTACAGTGGGTGAATAATCTACTTCCTATCATCATTCAATTGAGTCCTAGTGGGGTTTAGAGCCAAATGTGTTTTAAAGCTTGCGAGTTGCAATACTACACTATGGCCAGTTTTCTTGTTATTTCCTTCTTCCGGTATCAAACTGAGGGAACGGTAATCTGAACCTGGACAGAGCGGATCGCTCTCTACCTTAAAGGCCCTGGCTGGGTTTAAGCCATCCGCCCACATTGTTTGCTGTTCTAGTAAGGGCAACTTATTACTATGGTGTTTGGGTTCTTCAGTTGGACTGTTAATCAATTCTGTGTACATTGAAGCGTTTTGGTGATCCGGAGTGCTTTCGCTTGAAGAATAATTCGGACTTTTTGTTTTGAATTTATTCCAGGATATTTATTCAAAGTATTTTATTGAACGTCTAGCGCAGTTTATAATTTAATAGTGATTGATGTGTACCAGATAGGTACAAAGATAATAAAGAACCTACAAATTAAAACAAAATGTGGTATATACTCAAAAAAGGTAACAATCTCATATAATACATAAAAATAATAATAATAATAAAAATACGGACCCTAGATGCAAGGGTCACTTAGATCACGTGACATACAAAAAGGTTAAAAACCTAAAAATCAATTAGGATGTCAAAAATATTGTCTGATACTGCCACTGAGATGTCACACCGAGTTCACATCAACACACAAAATAACATTGTTAGCCATTATTAGGGATGAGCCGAACACCCCCCGGTTCGGTTCGCACCAGAACCTGCGAACGGACCGAAAGTTCGCACGAACGTTAGAACCCCATTGACGTCTATAGGACTCGAACGTTCGAAATCAAAAGTGCTCATTTTAAAGGCTAATTTGCATGGTATTGTCCTAAAAAGGGTTTGGGGACCCGGATCCTACCCCAGGGGACATGTATCAATGCAAAAAAAACTTTTAAAAACGTCCGTTTTTTCGGGAGCAGTGATTTTAATGATGCTTAACCACTTCAGCCCCGGAAGGATTTACCCCCTTCCTGACCAGAGCACTTTTTACAATTCGGCACTGCGTCGCTTTAACTGCTAATTGCGCAGTCATGCAATGGTGTACCCAAACGGAATTTGCGTCCTTTTCTTCCCACAAATAGAGCTTTCTTTTGATGGTATTTGATCACCTCTGCCGTTTTTATTTTTTGCGCTATACACGGAAAAAGACCAAAAATTTTGAAAAAAAATGATATTTTCTACTTTTTGTTCTAAAAAAAATCCAATAAACTCAATTTTAGTCATACATTTAGGCCAAAATGTATTCGGCCACATGTCTTTGGTAAAAAAAATGTCAATAAGTGTATATTTATTGGTTTGTGCAAAAGTTATAGCGTCTACAAACTAGGGTACATTTTCTGGAATTTACACAGCCTTTAATTTATGACTGCCTATGTCGTTTCTTGAGGTGCTAAAATGGCAGGGCAGTACAAAACCCCCACAAATGACCCCATTTTGGAAAGTAGACACCCCAAGGAATTTGCTGAGAGGCATGTTGAGCCCATTGAATATTCATTTTTTTTGTCCCAAGTGATTAAATAATGACAAAAAAAAAAAAAAAATTACAAAAAGTTGTCACTAAATGATATATTGCTCACACAGGCCATGGGCATATGTGGAATTGCACCCCAAAATACATTTAGCTGCTTCTCCTGAGTACGGGGATACCACATGTGTGGGACTTTTTGGGAGCCTAGCCGCGTACGGGGCCCCGAAAACCAATCACTGCCTTCAGGATTTCTAAGGGCGTACATTTTTGATTTTACTCCTCACTACCTATCACAGTTTTGAAGGCCATAAAATGCCCAGATGACATAAAACCCCCCCAAATGACCCCATTTTGGAAAGTAGACACCCCAAGCTATTTGCTTTGAGGCATGTTGAGTCCATGGAATGTTTTATATTTTGACACAAGTTGCGGGAAAGTGACAATTTTTTTTTTTTTTTTTTTGCACAAAGTTGTCACTAAATGATATATTGCTCACACAGGCCATGGGCATATGTGGAATTGCACCCCAAAATACATTTAGCTGCTTCTCCTGAGTATGGGGATACCACATGTGTGGGACTTTTTGGGAGCCTAGCCGCGTACGGGACCCCGAAAACCAATCACTGCCTTCAGGAATTCTAAGGGCGTACATTTTTGATTTTACTCCTCACTGCCTATCACAGTTTCGGAGGCCATGGAATGCCCAGGTGGCACAAACCCCCCCAAATGACCCCATTTTGGAAAGTAGACACCCCAAGCTATTTGCTGAGAGGCATGGTGAGTATTTTGCAGCTCTCATTTGTTTTTGAAAATAAAGAAAGACGAGAAAAAAAAAAATTTTTTTTCTTTTTTCAATTTTCAAAACTTTGTGACAAAAAGTGAGGTCTGCAAAATACTCACTATACCTCTCATCAAATAGCTTGGGGTGTCTACTTTCCAAAATGGGGTCATTTGGGTTTTTTTTTTTGCCACCTGGGCATTCCATGGCCTCCGAAACTGTGATAGGCAGTGAAGAGTGAAATCAAAAATTTACGGCCTTAGAAAGCCTGAAGGCGGTGCTTGGTTTTCGGGGTCCCGTACGCGGCTAGGCTCCCAAAAAGTCTCACACATGTGGTATCCCCGTACTCAGGAGAAGCAACAGAATGTATTTTGGGGTGTAATTTCACATATTCCCATGGCATGTTTGAGCAATATATCATTTAGTGACAACTTTGCGCAAAAAAAAATAAAAAAAATAAAAAATTGTCTCTTTCCCGCAACTTGTGTCACAATATAAATTATTCCATGGACTCAACATGACTCTCAGCAAATAGCTTGGGGTGTCTACTTTCCAAAATGGGGTCATTTGGGGGGGTTTTGAACTGTCCTGGCATTTTATGCACAACATCTAGAAGCTTATGTCACACATCATCCACTCTTCTAACCACTTGAAGACAAAGCCCTTTCTGATACTTATTGTTTACATAAAAAAATAATTTTTTTTTGCAAGAAAATTACTTTGAACCCCCAAACATTATATATTTTTTTTAAAGCAAATGCCCTACAGATTAAAATGGTGGGTGTTTCATTTTTTTTTTTTCACACAGTATTTGCGCAGCGATTTTTCAAACGCATTTTTTGGGGAAAAAACACACTTTTTTACATTTTAATGCACTAAAACACACTATATTGCCCAAATGTTTGATGACATAAAAAAGATGATCTTAGGCCGAGTACATGGATACCAAACATGACATGCTTTAAAATTGCGCACAAACGTGCAGTGGCGACAAACTAAATACATTTTTAAAAGCCTTTAAAAGCCTTTACAGGTTACCACTTTAGATTTACAGAGGAGGTCTACTGCTAAACTTACTGCCCTCGATCTGACCTTCGCGGCGATACCTCACATGCATGGTGCAATTGCTGTTTACATTTGACGCCAGACCGACGCTTGTGTTCGCCTTAGCGCGAGAGCAGGGGGGACAGGGGTGCTTTTTTTTTTTTTTTTTTTTTTTTTTTTTTTTCTTTATTATTATTATTTTTTTATCTTATTTTTAAACTGTTCCTTTCATTTTTTTTTTTAAATCATTTTTATTGTTATCTCAGGGAATGTAAATATCCCCTATCATAGCAATAGGTAGTGACAGGTACTCTTTTTTGCAAAAATTGGGGTCTATTAGACCCTAGATTTCTCCTCTGCCCTCAAAGCATCTGACCACACCAAGATCGGTGTGATAAAATGCTTTCCCAATTTCCCAATGGCGCTGTTTACATCCGGCGAAATCTAAGTCATAAAATGCTCGTAGCTTCCGGTTTCTTAGGCCATAGAGATGTTTGGAGCCACTCTGGTCTCTGATCAGCTCTATGGTCAGCTGGCTGAATCACCGGCTGCATTTTCAGGTTCCCTGTTGAGACAGGAGAGCCAGAGAAAAACACGGAAGACGTTGGGGGGGGGGCATTCCCTCCCACTGCTTGTAAAAGCAGTCTAGAGGCTAATTAGCCGCTAGGATTGCTTTTACATGAAAGCAGACCGCTGGCTGAAAAGAGTGATACCAAGATGATACCTAAACCTGCAGGCATCATTCTGGTATAACCATTCAAAGTCGTGAATGGCGTACCTGAAGACAAAAAAATGGTTAACAATAAAGCACAGTAAACGGTAAAGTATACTATGGGAAAGGGGAGCGTTTTACATCAAAGAAACATATAAACAAGTACATGTACCATCATCCCAAATATCTTATACAAGGGCAAGAGGCATGAGGTAGAGAGAGGTCGCAGGTAGCTGCCACTGTCGATCAGTATCTCAATACCGCATGCACTAAGGCAAAAAACCCCTAAAGAGGGGGGGGGGGGGGAAACGGGGGGACTATTCCGGTACCAGGTATAATCAATATTAATAATAAACGGTAATAGTGACAAAAACTATAATAAAATATAAAAATTCCATTTTAATAGAAAGCATGATTAAAAGATTGTAACAATAACACATACAGTTGCAATTAAAAACGGGAGCAATGCATACAACCAATTAAATTACAACTTGTAGTGAGGTAGACACAAATAGAGCTTGGATTCTCGACCGGTTTCGCGGTTTCACCGCTTCCTCAGGAGAGCAATATCTGTGGTGCAACATACAGTAATTGTAGTAAATACAATCATACAAAAATTATACAAGAATATAGGAAAGCAGCAAGAACATTGAATAATACATTAAATAATATACAATATAGATAGAAAAAGGATGGGCTCACCCGTTCTATGGTTGCCTGTGGGTACGCATGGCCCCAAGTGATTCCCCCTGCGGCGAACACAGGGGATGACTAAACAGACCCTGGATTGACAAATTGTATAATGAGGTAGAATGAATAAATGAGAAATCAATTAAGGGGAGGAGTAGAGTGGGGGGGGTGCCAGTGATGTGTTTTTTAAAGAATCAAACAGTGTGCAAATAAAGAAAGAACCACGGGAAGTGTGTGAATATAGGAAAAGTGGGGGGGGGGAAAGGGGGGGAGGAAATGAAGGGAAGGAGGAGGAAGGGGGGGGGGAAGGGGAGGGAAAAAGGGGGGGAGGGGAGGAAAAGGGGAAAAAGGGGGGGGGGGAAAGAAGGAGAGGGAAAGGGGGGGAAAGGGGGGAGGGGGGAACAAGGGAAAAAGAGAGGGGAGGAAACGAAAAGGGGGGAAAAAAAGGGGGGAAAAAAAGGGGGGGGAGAAGGGGGGGGGAAAGGGGGGAGGAAGGGGGGGGAAGGGGGGGAAGGGGGGGAGGGGGGGGGAGGAAGGAGGGGGGAAAAAGGGGAAAGGGAAGGGAAAGGAGGGAAAGGGGAAGAGGGGGAACAGTAGGTAAGAGGAAACCCCACAGGTGAAGTGTGTGGGAAGAAAATAAAGAAAGATTGCACACATAGATATGAACCGGCACTCACCCCTAAAATGCATAAACAAGCGCATGGACTTGAATGAGGACCAAATGCAGATGATCGTATAATGGATGGAATGAGGCCACTGGTTGTTATTGGGCAGTGAACAGGATCCCCCCAGGTAAAGCTGGAGTGCTTGGTATGCACTCAGAGAAGTTACACTGACAGCTGTAACAAACATGATAATAGAGTCATGTGGGAGTTGACTCACCGGTCAGTGAAACCAGTTGGCTAGGGTTCACGTCACAGGACAACAAGTCAAGGTAACAGGGTATATAGTCAGTGCTGGGATAACAACATGGAAGGTATAAGGGAGCATGCTCTAGGCATAATATAAGAGGATATCTTATTCAGCACAAAATATAGGCTTAAAGGGAGGCTGTCTGTCGGCAGGCAAGGAGGGAGGGGGGGGGGAAGGGGAAAAACGGCGGGGAATGGGGGGCCACAACACTTGCCCAAAGCAGTGGTCCTCAGTTGATCAACGTCCAGGGGCTGTAGGCTCAGATAGCGGCCATGGCTGGCCGCTATAAGAGCACCCCAACCCGGAAGTCAGGGACGGCATAGAGGGCGGCCCCTGACGTCACCGGGTCTGCTCGCCCGCACTGCGCAGGTGCAGTGTTGGCTGCTACTGCGCAAGCGCGCGCTCCTGTCAAAGGGAATCGAGTTCCCAGGCATGGAGACGCAAGCAGCTGTGAGGCTGCCAGGGCGGGCATGTGTCCGCCGCAGAAAGAAGGCTCGGGGCAAGGCGAAACCACAGGAACCTGACGGGTTTGGAGAAAAGGAAGAGCGCATCCTTGTACAGCAAGCAAATGAAAACAATTCAATGGGAATAAACATGCATAAAAGTAATTGAACAAAATGTGACATTACATCTAGACAATGGGCAGTCAGTAGCAACAGACCATAGGTGTTCACCAATGGTGAAAAGGCATCATAGGGTATATTAGGACCCAAGTGCAGGGGACAAGGGGTGGGGTCAAAGTTGCCATTAGAGGTCATAGGAGTCGTCCCCCATTATCCAATTCTCATCTCTAGCCCTGGGTAGTGGGTGAGTCTGGAATCAGGTATAGATTCAGCATTAGGAACGGTGGCACACAACGACTCCAAAGTGACCTGTCATATAAGGAAGAAAGAAAAGGGGGATTGGATTTTGGTTATGTTAGAAAGGATCTTGTGGCAGCCAGCAGGGGTTGGAGGGCTCTCCTGTTTTTAAGAGTGATGGGGGATAAGTCCTGGTTAATGTTGTCTTCATTAAATATAACTTGGTTGTTCAATCAGGCTTTGGTCAGAATTTCTTCTTTCATAACAAAGCTTTGTAGGCAACATATAATGTCTCTTGGAGGGCAGGTTTCGGAACCCTTAGGTTTTGAGGCACTATGAGCTCTGACAAAATCAATAGAGAAATCTTCCAGTCTGTCTAGTACGGTGTTAAAGATTTTTTGTAAGACTTGTTTAATTTGGTCTGAAGGAATCGGCTCTGGGATACCCTTCACCCATAATATTATTACGTTTGCTTTGGTTGTCCAAGTCCTCGATTTGTCTGTTCATGTCTCTCAAATGCATAAGGTGTGTGTCAGCCATCTGCTCGAGCCACTATATGGCTCTGCTTCTGTACTTTCCGGTTCTCTTTGCTGTGGACAGTTTCTCAGTTATCACTAGCAGATCTGCCTTTAGGTCTGTTATGGCCATGGAAAACATATTTTTAATATCTGCAGCGATGGTGGTTATGTCGGCGTATGTGAGGGGGTGGTCAGTAGAAGAAGTATTCCTTACTGGGTTCTCCGAGGCTGAGAGTGACTCCTCGCTGTAATCTGCCTCGTGTTGGGCCCACACCATTCTGTCTGCCAGGGAGCCAGAGCATGCAGAGGCCTTGTCTTTAAAGATGGAAGAGCTCTTTTGGGCCAATTAGGATGCAGATGAACAGTGCTGGCAGGTCTGTGTAGTGTGCCAGAGAATTTTGCCCATTTCAATGCCACCGGGAGATCTCTGAGGTGGAGAAAGGCCAAAGGTTTCACGGAGCTCTGCTAGTGTGCAGCCATCCGCCGCGTTGTCCAAGCCACACCCCCTGTTTACTTTTTTAATGCTTTCTGTTTGCTTCTTTGATGAAGCTCAATAACTCACCAGCAGTGACTCATTCAGTGGTCCATCATTTCTTTTATGCTCTCATTACATTTTTTTTTTTATTTATTAGCAGCAAAGGGGTGAGTCACAGTAGACTGCTGGTAAAAAGAACAATCTGGCACACCTGTAAGTGGATTTCTGTTATTACAATGGTGTTTGTGATTCTGTGAATATAAAGTGGATTTCTTAAAGTAAGGAATCAAAAGTACGGTAAATACAATTCAAGCATTTCAAAGAGAAGTGTTCAAATAGAGAAATGAAGTGTGGTGACAGGGTTTTTAACCACTTTTCTAAAGTGTTGCTTTTATAAAAGGCTAAATGGTGGACAGTTATTTACCCAATATTGTATATGAATGGCACTTGATAAAGTTCAGTTCACAAACATATTCTACCAAGCTGATCTGAGTGGATTAGCCCCTTCATCTCCATCTTCCCACTGGTGATTGGCATATCAACTGTTTCACCTCTATTGCAACATACACAAAGAGCTGAGATAAAATGAGATGTAAACAATACATACACTATATATAAATAGATATTAAAAAGACACCGCCCTGTCACCTATCAATATCTCCACCGCGCCTGCTGGAAAATAAGAGTGTAATATAGCTGTGTACACTGATAACAAAAACGTGTGGTGAATCAACTCCCCACAACTGAAGTGAAGCAGCCCCTTTAAAATAAATCTAATATAAAAAATGTATTTAATCTAGTATGCCTGCAGCAAAATTTACCTACAGGCACTACACAGAAAAAATCAGAGGCGCTATTGATCAATAAAAGTGAACATGTGCTACAAACCAGTGATGGTGTGACCCCCTAAAGGAGTCAGCGTATCCAAATAATTAAAGTGAACCGACAAAAAATGTGTAAAAGAAAAATGTTCAAGACCATACATAAAATGCACTCAATGTGTGGTAACAATACAGTGATGGTGTGACTCCCTCCGTATAACTCACCATCAATGAGTGAATCTTTTAAACAAAAATAATGATGCCTCTCCAGTGATGAAGTGCAAAATATTCATGCTAAGCATGCATTATATACATAGAAAATATTCACACTTTCAAAAATTCAGTCCAAAAAAATGACATGACATCACACGTGATGAATAGTGTCCTAAATAAGTGTTCAATCTTGATGCAACCAGGTGATACCATAAATCATCCACCTCTCCCTTGGTGCACGGTGCTTCCACTCCCTTAAGAATAACACTCACCGACTAGCTTTGCCTGCACTCTCATGCACGGCAAAAATCGCTTATTTACCACCCCCGGGTAATAGGATCAGTCGTTGTTTCCACGGTGATTGTTTCAACATGAGGCCCACATGAAAGAAATAATAAGTGCTCCAATAGTGTGAACCAATTAAACACTTTTATTAAAATCACTGCAATCTTCTAATATATCACTCACATTTAAAACGATAAAAATCAGCCAAACGATTAAAGTGCAGATCACATCAAACTGTGTATAGTGGAACCAAACTGCAACAAATGGTCACGGCGGACCCGAGGTGTGTCGGCGCACAGCGTTCAATCTCACCACCTCCCTGACAGCTCCTCCGCGCCTCCGTGTACTCACAAACTTTCTCCCTCCGTGAGGATAGCAGCACTGTGTGTCACGTATTACGGCCACGCCCCCGACATGTTTCGTCACAAGATGACTTATTCATGGGATAGGCCGCATTCTCCATCAATCACCCCTTATATGCATATTCAGCCTGCGTCTAACAAGCCGCGCTTTGCGCCTGCGCACATCTCGGGTCCCCGCTGTATGAATTACGCTGGGAGCTTCACAGCGGTGCAAAGCAGGGGTCAGATAGAATAATGACATGGACTGATGTTGACAACAATGAATACATACTGATTGGTTTAAATGACACACACGGTTATACCCTACGTTGATCACTCCATTGCAAACCTTAGTACGGGTTGACATTAACTGCCTAAACATCCGCTCTCCGAATTAGGTTCGTAAGGCTCATAGAGTAAATTGTCTCTCTATATATATGCACCTCACTACTCCATATACCTATATATATTAAAGACATCAGTCATATATACACATGGTAAGATGCTGAATAGTGGATTATTTTATTAAATCTATAAGTGAAAATAGACCCGGAAAATAAAAAATAAAATATTAAAATATTAAAATGTTATAATTAATCTTCATTAAAAATAAATCCCATGTGTGATAACTAGCTAATATGCATGTTGAATGACAATGAACTTAAATCTAGAAACATGGATACATTAAATGTATTGCAGTGTGTAATGAGTACTTTCTATGAGGATTAATGATGAATGACAAAAATCGCATATAAAAAAATTGCATATAAAAATCGCATATAAAAATCGAATGGAGTTTATCCATAGATCCCAATCTACCTCAGATTTGATCATACCTATTAAACTGTACATGTGGAATTTTCTCGACTAGTAGATCCGCCACCCAAGCCTTCACAAACTATGGATATGTTCCTTAGCCCTGGTTAGAAATAATTCATCCTTAGGGGATTAAAAATAAATTACCACTAAAAGTCATTGATAAAACAGTTTAAATCTAGTTCTATATTCAACCCCTTGGGGGCCAGACTCTTCAATAGAAATATCCACCTAGTTTCCCTCTGGGACAGGTTCCTTACTCTACTAGAGCCCCTCCATGTTGGGTGAACTACATCTATCCCACAGAACTGCAATAAGGAGGGGTCCTGCTGGTGTTTTTCCTTAAAATGCAGAGAAACACTATGGTACTTATAACCATTTTTTATATTGGTTAGATGCTCGGCGATTCTAACCCTTAAAAGCCTCTTTGTTCTCCCCACATATAAAAGGCCACAGGGGCACCACATGAGATATACTACGTGTGAGGAGTTACACGTACTGAACTCCTTAATATCAAAGGATTCTCCATTCCTATTAGTCACACTTTTTATCCCTCTGTGTTTCACTTTAACCGTCCTACAACAAATACATCTTCTGCAGCAATAAAATCCCTTGAAATCCAATCTCAGGTTATACTGTCCTGGTGGGTTCAGAATTTTCTTAACCACCAGGTCACCAAAACTTGGGGCCCTCCTATATATAAATTTAGGGTGGCTGGGTAGTACTTCTCCCAGGTGTCTATCCCTGCAAAGAATATGCCAATATCTTTTAAAAATGTCTTCAATGTCCTTGTATTGACAGTGAAAACCAGATATAAAGCCAAACTGATGTTGGTTATCTTCTACTCCCGTGTCTTTTTTAGTCAGGCACTGCTCTCTAGGCATTTCCGCCACTTCCTGAATGACCCCATCCAATATTTCCTCTCCATAACCTCTTTGTATAAACCTATTTTTCAAGGTACCAGCCTGCTCAAAGAAATCCTCTAACTCTGTACAATTCCTACGTACTCGCAACATTTGTCCTTTCGGGATATTTCTTATCCATGTCGGATGGTGCCCACTTCTTATTGACAAATAACTGTTGCGATCGGTGGGTTTAAAAAATACCTTTGTTTTCAGGCCACTTCCTTCTCTTGTTATCGTAACATCCAGAAAATTTACCGATTGGTTACTGATTTGATGCTCCAATTTGATATTATTATTGTTGGTGTTCAATTCCTGAATGAACTCAATGGCAGATTCCTCTGTGCCCTCCCAAATAAACAGGAGGTCATCAATGAACCTTCGATAAAATAACAATTGTGGTCTACTTTGGCTAAAAACTTTTCTGTCTTCCCACTCAGCCATAAACAGGTTGGCGAGGCTAGGGGCAAATTTGGCTCCCATAGCCACGCCAACCTGCTGGGAATAAAATTGGTCATTGCACCAAAAATAATTGTGGGACATGCAAAAATCTAATACATGTCCCAAAAAACGTTTCTGGATCACCGGGATATCTTCCCTTTTACTCAATGCCCAATTGAGGGCCAACGCAGCATCCTCATGTTGTATAACGGTATATAAAGAGGCTACATCCGCCGTCACTAGATATACCATTGAAGAAGCCTCTAACTGTACATTACTGAGCAAGGCCAATAAATCACCAGTATCCTTCAGGTAAGCTTTAGTAGCCTTCACACTTGGTTGCAGGAATTTATCTAAGTATTCCCCCAATCTGGCTGTGACTGATCCAATCCCATTGACTATGGGGCGTGGAGGGGGACATTGCGCATTTTTATGAACTTTGGGCAAGGTATAAATAATTGGGATTCTACAGGCACTTGGAACCAAATATCTTTTTTCTTTTAGGTTTACTGCATCAATCCTATAGCCCCATTCAACCAGGGTTGCTAATTGCGATCTATAAGCTTCAGTGGGATCAGAGGATAGCCTCCTATAAGTGGAACTGTCCCCCAGTAGCTCTAACAGTTGATTCAGGTAGAAAGATTTATCCAACAATACGACCCCACCACCCTTGTCAGCAGGTCGTATTATGAGATCCTTTTTTTCTTCCAAAGATTTAATGCCTTCCCTGATGTATTGGGGATTTACTCCTTTACGTGGAACCAATTTTTCAATGTCATTCAATACTAAATTCTTAAAAACTTCTATAAAATGATTGCTTGGGTTCTGAGGATTAAAAATAGACCTGTTCCTCAACCCAGTGTCCACTTTATTGGTGGGTATCACAGCTTTCATTGTAGAGACCACCGGATGACTCAGGAAGTACTTTTTGATGTTCATGGATCTGATAAATTTGTGTGTGTCTATGTAGACATCAAATTTATTCATTTCCTTTTTTGGAGCACATTTCAGACCCAGGTTTAATATGTTGAGTTCCTTGTGATTGAGCTCAACACTGCTGAGGTTATAAATACCCGTATTTATACATCTCTCGGTCTTTTTCTTGGGTTTTTTGGATCTTCCTGCCCTACATCCCCTCCTTCTCCTCGGGGGTACGTATTCTCGTTGTTGTATCCTCGGGGGGGCACCTGCCTCCCTCCTCCTTTCTGATATACCCCATTGGGATTCCTCCTCGGTGTCCCCCCTCCCCTCCCCCGTTGTCCTAAAAAAGGAACATATTCTGGTTGTTCATATCTTTCTAGTGGTGAGAACCTGTTATAGAGAGGCACATCTCCATAGTCTCCTGGATACTTCTGGGGAGGGGGATATTGCTGCCATTGTCTATACTCGTGGGGTGTGTCATCTCTGTAATTCCGGGGGGATGAGTGTTCATAATATCCCCGTGGATAACCTCCTCTTCCCCGTGATGGTGGTCTCGGGGATTGGTAATGACCTCTTCCTCCTCTTCCCCGTGAGGGGGGTCTGGGTGAATATTCATATTCTTTGCAGGGATAGACACCTGGGAGAAGTACTACCCAGCCACCCTAAATTTATATATAGGAGGGCCCCAAGTTTTGGTGACCTGGTGGTTAAGAAAATTCTGAACCCACCAGGACAGTATAACCTGAGATTGGATTTCAAGGGATTTTATTGCTGCAGAAGATGTATTTGTTGTAGGACGGTTAAAGTGAAACACAGAGGGATAAAAAGTGTGACTAATAGGAATGGAGAATCCTTTGATATTAAGGAGTTCAGTACGTGTAACTCCTCACACGTAGTATATCTCATGTGGTGCCCCTGTGGCCTTTTATATGTGGGGAGAACAAAGAGGCTTTTAAGGGTTAGAATCGCCGAGCATCTAACCAATATAAAAAATGGTTATAAGTACCATAGTGTTTCTCTGCATTTTAAGGAAAAACACCAGCAGGACCCCTCCTTATTGCAGTTCTGTGGGATAGATGTAGTTCACCCAACATGGAGGGGCTCTAGTAGAGTAAGGAACCTGTCCCAGAGGGAAACTAGGTGGATATTTCTATTGAAGAGTCTGGCCCCCAAGGGGTTGAATATAGAACTAGATTTAAACTGTTTTATCAATGACTTTTAGTGGTAATTTATTTTTAATCCCCTAAGGATGAATTATTTCTAACCAGGGCTAAGGAACATATCCATAGTTTGTGAAGGCTTGGGTGGCGGATCTACTAGTCGAGAAAATTCCACATGTACAGTTTAATAGGTATGATCAAATCTGAGGTAGATTGGGATCTATGGATAAACTCCATTCGATTTTTATATGCGATTTTTATATGCGATTTTTTTATATGCGATTTTTGTCATTCATCATTAATCCTCATAGAAAGTACTCATTACACACTGCAATACATTTAATGTATCCATGTTTCTAGATTTAAGTTCATTGTCATTCAACATGCATATTAGCTAGTTATCACACATGGGATTTATTTTTAATGAAGATTAATTATAACATTTTAATATTTTAATATTTTATTTTTTATTTTCCGGGTCTATTTTCACTTATAGATTTAATAAAATAATCCACTATTCAGCATCTTACCATGTGTATATATGACTGATGTCTTTAATATATATAGGTATATGGAGTAGTGAGGTGCATATATATAGAGAGACAATTTACTCTATGAGCCTTACGAACCTAATTCGGAGAGCGGATGTTTAGGCAGTTAATGTCAACCCGTACTAAGGTTTGCAATGGAGTGATCAACGTAGGGTATAACCGTGTGTGTCATTTAAACCAATCAGTATGTATTCATTGTTGTCAACATCAGTCCATGTCATTATTCTATCTGACCCCTGCTTTGCACCGCTGTGAAGCTCCCAGCGTAATTCATACAGCGGGGACCCGAGATGTGCGCAGGCGCAAAGCGCGGCTTGTTAGACGCAGGCTGAATATGCATATAAGGGGTGATTGATGGGGAATGCGGCCTATCCCATGAATAAGTCATCTTGTGACGAAACATGTCGGGGGCGTGGCCGTAATACGTGACACACAGTGCTGCTATCCTCACGGAGGGAGAAAGTTTGTGAGTACACGGAGGCGCGGAGGAGCTGTCAGGGAGGTGGTGAGATTGAACGCTGTGCGCCGACACACCTCGGGTCCGCCGTGACCATTTGTTGCAGTTTGGTTCCACTATACACAGTTTGATGTGATCTGCACTTTAATCGTTTGGCTGATTTTTATCGTTTTAAATGTGAGTGATATATTAGAAGATTGCAGTGATTTTAATAAAAGTGTTTAATTGGTTCACACTATTGGAGCACTTATTATTTCTTTCATGTGGGCCTCATGTTGAAACAATCACCGTGGAAACAACGACTGATCCTATTACCCGGGGGTGGTAAATAAGCGATTTTTGCCGTGCATGAGAGTGCAGGCAAAGCTAGTCGGTGAGTGTTATTCTTAAGGGAGTGGAAGCACCGTGCACCAAGGGAGAGGTGGATGATTTATGGTATCACCTGGTTGCATCAAGATTGAACACTTATTTAGGACACTATTCATCACGTGTGATGTCATGTCATTTTTTTGGACTGAATTTTTGAAAGTGTGAATATTTTCTATGTATATAATGCATGCTTAGCATGAATATTTTGCACTTCATCACTGGAGAGGCATCATTATTTTTGTTTAAAAGATTCACTCATTGATGGTGAGTTATACGGAGGGAGTCACACCATCACTGTATTGTTACCACACATTGAGTGCATTTTATGTATGGTCTTGAACATTTTTCTTTTACACATTTTTTGTCGGTTCACTTTAATTATTTGGATACGCTGACTCCTTTAGGGGGTCACACCATCACTGGTTTGTAGCACATGTTCACTTTTATTGATCAATAGCGCCTCTGATTTTTTCTGTGTAGTGCCTGTAGGTAAATTTTGCTGCAGGCATACTAGATTAAATACATTTTTTATAATACATACACTATGGGGGTTATTTATAAAAGGTAAATCCACTTTGCACTACATGTGCACTGCAAGTGCACTTGGAAGTGCAGTCACTGTAGATCTAAGGGGAACATGCAAGGAAAATAAAAAACAGCATTTTAGCTTGCACATGATTGGATGATAAAATCAGCAGAGCTTCCCATCATTTCAGATATTCCCCTCAGATCTACAGTGACTGCACTTCCAAGTGCACTTTCAGTGTACTTGTAGTGCAAAGTGGATTTGCTTTTCGTAAATAACCCCCTATATTACCAAAAGTATTGTGACACCTTCCTTTACACACACACACATGAACTTTAATGGCATCCCAGTCTTAGTCCATAGGGTTCAGTATTGAGTTTGCCCACCCTTTGCAGCTATAACAGCTTCAACTCTTCTGGGAAGACTTTCCACAAGCTTTAGGAGTGCGTCTATGGAATGTTTTACCATTCTTCCAGAAGCGCATTTGTGAGGGCAGGCACTGATGTTGAACAAAAAGGCCTGGCTCGCAGTCTCTGCTCTAATTCATCACAAAGGTGTTCTATCAGGTTGAGGTCAGAACTCTGTGCAGGCCAGTCAAGTTCCTCCACCTCAAACATGCTCATCCATGTCTTTATGGACCTTGCTTTGTGCACTGGTGCCCAGTCATGTTGGAACAGGAAGGGGCCATCCCCAAACTGTTCCCACAAAGTTGGGAGCATGAAATTGTTCAAAATGTCTTGGTATGCTGACGCCTTAAGAGTTCCCTTTACTGGAACTAAGGGGCCAAGCCCAACCCCTGAAATACAACCCCACACCATAATCCCCCCTCCACCAAATGATTTGGGGTGGAGGAACTTGACTGGCCTGCACAGAGTCCTGACCTCAACCTGATAGAACATCTTTGGGATGAATTAGAGTGGAGACTGCGGGCCAGGCCTTCTCATCCACATCAGTGCCTGACCTCAGAAATGCGCTTCTGGAAGAATGGTCAAACATTCCCATAGACACACTTCTAAACCTTGTGGACAGCCTTCCCAGAATCATTGAAGCTGTTATAGCTGCAAACAGTGGACCAACACATTCTAGATTGGTATCTTTTTGAAAAATGTTGATCCAATGGCAAAAAAAAAATCCTGAAAGTTTCGCAGAAATGAACATTAGGAAAAGATTTGACTTTCACTTGTGCACTGGAACAGTAGAAGGAAAGTTATTATTCCAGTCACTAAAATCCTCTTTAACGTGTCCTTCACTTAAAAACTGAAATGAAAATAAAAAATAATAATATACAATGTTAACTGTTACTTGTGGTAAAAAAGTTTTAGAAGTAAAATGTTGTTGTTGATAGCACTTTGATTTTTGTAGCTGATCTTATAAAGCTACTGGTTCTAGGATTAAAGTGCAGGGTTATGGAAAGTACAAGTTTATTGGAATAATTTAAACAAAGTTGTGCTTGCAACTATTGCAGGAAACAAGGTAATCAGGATTTTAATGAGTGATTTACGGCTGGTTTGACCAAAAATATAATTTCTTTCTCCTTGAAAATGTTCTGAAAATGCAAAATTTGTATTATGCTTGACATCTCGCATATATTTTAATCTTTTATCTACAATAACCCTGAGGTGCTTTTCACCGAGTAGCTATTTATGTCTGTACCTCTTGTAAAATACTTTGAACAAAGGTTTTTGGTACCCAAGTGCATTAAATATGAACACCTTTTGTACATGGAATGTCATCTACAATTTGTCTATGAAACGTAAATTCTGATGAAGTATTTCAATAACCTCTGCATATAAGCTTTCGCCACAGAACTCCCTTTGAGCTACATTTTCAATACCATAACTGGGTCACCATAATTTTTTCGATTACAACTGAATTTGGGATTGATTTATAGGTTTTAATAAAACCCATTTATACAATCATTTAACTAATTTTTAGGATATGGGGAATGTGGGATATGTATAGATTAATAAGGCAGCTGAAGATTAAGGAGGTGAACATAACTCTAATATGGAAACAAGAAAGAAGTAAATTAATTTACCTATACTGTATGGTCTTTTCAATGTTTTTGGCTGTGAATGCAAAAGAAATCAGCTTGATGTAAAAAAATATTATCTGTATGTTAAAAAATGTAATGTTATATACTATATATCTCTAGGCACCACAATTTACCTTTTAACATTTCTAAACTAAAGTTACATTTATATACCAACTACAAGCTTACTGTAAAAATGCAATACAACCTTACATGCACATATTATACACATCAAACACTACAATATCTGTGCTGGCTGCTGGTTGAAGAAAACAGAATTTAGTCTTGGTCTAGGCATAGTGATGGTGTGGAGTTCTGTTCTTGGTGTAGTTCCTCTGATCTTTTTTTTTTATTAAAGCTAAAGTTAAGGTATTGCAATTTTTATATTGATTCATTGGTCCAACTTGAACCATTGTAAGTATATATGTACCAGTACCTGTGGGATCCCTGTGGAAGCAGGATTCATTGCAGTAGTAGGCACCGTTACTACAGTGATCCCATCTAGCTTCCAGGTTCTGTATAATTGGCTGCAATGGTTCATTGTGAACATAGGAGCCACTCACTATGCTGGGTGCCATTCAATGAACACTTTGCATTCTGTAAACTAATGCAAAGTGCTCTCTGTTTGGACAAGGTGGAGGTCATGATGTTGTCACCCTCCTATCCAGTTTACCCAATCAGAGAACACTTTACACTATCTAAAAGAATGCAAAGTGTTCTGTGAATGTTGCCAAACAAACATCCTCTTATGTTCAGTAGGCAGCAGGACAGCTGCTTGGAACCAGACCCAGAAGATAGTGAAAATCACTGGTGCCTACTACACTGATTTACTGCTTGCATGGGGATTGCACATGTTTGACACATACATACTTACATTGGTCCATGCTGTAAATATTGCAATACCTAAACTTCATCTCCAAGTACTTTATAATGAGATAGAGTGTCTTCTTTCTGACATACTTTATGTTGTTCTGTAACATGAATGACCACAGGTTAGATTGCTCAAAGGTCAGCTGTAAAGATTTGGCCATCTCAGTTCTGTTTTTCCAGGTGTTTATTCAGATGCAGCTTCCTTGTTTTAGTGCATTGCCAAAGGTAAGCTAGATTGCAGGGAAATTTCATTGTACAGTTCTCCTAGAAATTCTGTGATTATTAATTTACAGTAGGCCTTGTGCATATTGTAGGTGCTACTAGGCTTGGAAAGTTAGCACAATGTACTCATTATGTTGCAGTAATCATTCACACATCTCAGAGGAGTGAAAGAAGAAGCACTTCTAATTTCAACTTGCTGCTTTGTTTTTGTTTGGATGGATATAAGAGGAAATGTGTGGAGGAGCAAATGGAGGTGGACCAGGATGACAATCTCTATCTTTCTATCTTTTTTTGAATGTGTGAGAATTTTGATCAAATGCAATTCATTTGGTATTTTTTTTTTAGACATCCAGCTATAAAATGTATTGAGCTTGTAACTTATAGCTGCTGTTCACTTTTTGTTCGGTGTATGGTATAGGCCTGAAAGGGCTTAAAGCTTATCTGGCAACCTACCCTCAGACAAACTGTACCAGCATTATCAAAAACTAGCAGTGATAGAAGCAAAAGCAGCAGCCACTACTACAGCCTGTGTATTATATACAGGTTGACATTTATATATTAATATATTATGTATCCTATATTTTCATTATAATACATATTTAGGAAATAGAATTCATGTACATACATACATTCTTACCAACTCAAACGCTGTCATTAAAGTAACTCAAAATTAAAATAAAAAACATGCAAAGGAACATTACTAATATATACCCATCCCTACAACCATGCCATAGATCTGTGCTTTTCTACAAAGCTACAGCTATTGGCAGAATCATTAGCATCCAAAATGTTTCAGTGTGATGAATGTCTGCCTACCCAATGACACTCTGAGGTTCTACTGGCTGGCCACTCCTAGGAACAGAACAGTCAGGTAGTCACTGGTGGGTGGAACTGCAGCACCTGGTGTAGGACACACCCAGAAGTCTCAAATGCTGAAGATACTGCCAGGCCAGCAGCCTTAATACTACAACAAATAAGGGTGGTATTAGCAGTGTTCTTTTTGTATTTATTTTCCTATTTTTCTGAGTTGCTTTAGCTACTGTTCAAAGTGAAATGAAGGTAGAGTCTGGTGGTGTGAAAGTGCTATGTTGAACAAAAAAGTTATTCAAGAGCCAGAGCATGTGAAGAGTGGCCATCAATTACTTAAAGTCTTGCTAAACCCAGGACCCTGTATTCACTATACCTGGTCTCCTACAGTACACAGAACATGGAAATGCAATAGCTTTAGTAAATAAATTAATAAACTGCTAAATACCTTTTCTCATCAGCAGTATATAGCAGTCTTGTGACTTCTGGTTGTGTCTGGTTAAAGCTTGTAGGAGGAGCTTTCATTCTCCCCTGACTATCCTATGAGGCTGCGTGACCTCTGACACTCTGTTTGGAGCGTGCTGATTGGCCCTGTGCTGATCACATGCACTCTCCCAAGAAAAAGAAACCCTCTAGCAATACACACCAAAGTGAGCATGTGCAACTTGCCCCCAAGGCTCTGTTCTATCAAGAGATGGTTTGGGGACCATGGAAGAAAGGGAGGATCAGAGAAAACAGCCTTTTTACACAATGCAGAGGATTGACCCCCTAAGTTCCACAGTGAGTATAACAAGGATGCTTTATTGCTTATACAGACTGATTTTACTGTTGTGGGTTTAGTAACACTTTATATGATACTGTTTATTTTGATACACACTTTTCCTGTTACTGCTCTCTACTTAGTTGAATGACTAAATCTATAGTATCTAAAGTAGTATCTAAAAGTAAGTTGCTGTCTATAAGACATAGATGTGAACTTTATTTGGCACATTGTGGCAGGGTATTCTTATTGGAATATTGAAAGAAACGCAGCACTATTTATCATTATTATCTGTGTTAATGGGTTGGAGTCAATTTTGGGAAATATCAGAATTTTTGCTATAGATTCTCAGTAGTGTTTGTACAAAGTAAATCTAAGCATGCCAAATACACAACAGTCTTGCAGCATATATAAAAGTTACTTTAAACCAGTGTTTCTCAACTCCAGTCCTCAAGGCGCCTCAACAGGTCATGTTTTTAGGATTTCCATTATTTTGCCCAGGTCTGCACTGATTTGATCCGTTTCACTGCCATAGTAATTACCACAGCCATTTCATCTGATGGAAATCCTGAAAACATGACCTATTGGGGCGCCTTGAGGACTGGAGTTGAGAAACACTGATCTAAACGATAAATGTTTAGCTTAGGTACTGCCATGTGAGTCACTAAAGGCCTGTGTGTGTTTCAATAGCAGCACACATGTAAACCTTTCATTCAAACATGCCGAGATACTGGACCTATTTCTTGATATTGCTTGGAATAGTACAGCTTGCATTATAAGCAGGGCTTAAAATTTCAAGTCCTGAGCCACTAGCCAGGCCTTATGCCGCGTACACACGGTCGGACTTTGCGGCTACAAAAGTCCGACAGCCTGTCCGACAGACTTTCAACGGACTTTTGTCAGACTTTTGGCAGACTTTTGGTGGACTTGCGGCAGACTTTCTTACGAACGGACTTGCCTACATACGATCACACAAAAGTCCGACGGATTCGTACGTGATGACGTACACCGGACTAAAATAAGGAAGTTGATAGCCAGTAGCCAATAGCTGCCCTAGCGTGGTTTTTTGTCCATCGGACTAGCACACAGACGAGCGGATTTCTGGGTCCGGCGTAGTTACGACGTAAAGTTTTGAAGCATGTTTCAAATCTAAAGTCCGTCAGATTTGAGGCTGGAAAAGTCTGCTGAAAGTCCGGGGAAGCCCACACACGATCGGATTGTCAGCCAGCTTTAGTCCGTCGGCATCCGTCGGACTTTTGTAGACGAAAAGTCCAACCGTGTGTGCGCGGCATTAAGAGTTACTCACCACCAGTTGCTTCACCCAACCCCTCCCCTGCCCCGCCCCTAAGCCCGCCCCTAAACACACCCTCGTAAATTATCTCATGAAATTACACTGTTAAATGTTTTATGCAGAATGAAGTTCCAAAAGTAAATATTAATAACAACTTTAACAATATTAACATAAAGCATATCATTGCCCATCAAATGCAGCTTTATGGTGCCCATGAATGCAGCCTCACTGTGCCCATAATTGCAGCCTCACTGTGCCCATCGTTGCAGCCTCACTGTGCCCATCAAATGCAGCTTTATGTTGCCCATGAATGCAGCCTCACTGTGCCCATCAATGCACTCACACTGTGCCCATCAGTGCAGCCTCACTGTCCCATCAATGAAGCCTCACTGTGCCCATCATTGTAGCCTCACTGTGCCCATTATTGCAGCCTCACTGTGCCATTAAATGCAGCTTTATGGTGCTCATGAATGCGGCCTCACTGTGCCCATCAATGCAGCCTCACTGTGCCCATAAATGCAGCTTCACTGTGCCCATAAATGCAGCCTACGTGTGCCCATAAATGCAGCCTCACTGTGCCCATAAATGCAGCCTCACTGCCCATCAATGCAACTCACTGTGCCCATGAATGTAGCCTCACTGCCCGTGAATGCAGCTCACTGTGCCCATGAATGCAGCCTCACTGTCCATCAATGCAGCTCACTGTGCCCATGAATGTAGCCTCACTGCCCGTGAATGCAGCTCACTGTGCCCATGAATGCAGCCTCACTGCTTGTGAATGCAACTCACTGTGCCCATGAATGCAGCCTCACTGTGTCCATGAATGCAGCCTCACTGCCTGTGAATGCAGCTCACTGTTGCCATGAATGCAGCCTCACTGCCTGTGAATGCAGCTCACTGTTCCCATAAATTCAGCCTCACTGTGCCCATAAATGCAGCCTCACTGTGCCCATGAATGCAGTCCCACTGCCCGTGAATGCAGCTCACTGTGCCCATGAATGCAGCCTCATTGTGCCAATAAATGCAGCCTCGCTGTGCCCATAAATGCAGCCTCACTGCCCATTAATGCAGCTCACTGTGCCCATCATAAATACAGACTCACCATGGATGATGGATCACACACACACACACAGCGGGCATCTCCCACTGTGTGTCACGGAGCTGGGTCTGTGTTCGGCGGCACTGTAACAAGGTCCCGCCCCCCTAGACCGGCTCGTGTGATAGGTGGAACACTGATTCAATCAGTGTTCCATCTACTATAACACGAGACGGTCTAATGGGGCGTGACCTTGTTACAGCGCCGCCAAACACAGACCCAGCTCCGTGACACACAGCGGGAGATGCCCGCTGTCTGTGTGATACACTAGAGGAGGAGGTGAGAGAGAGGCCTCAGCTCAGCTCAAAGCAGCCCCCGGGCAGTCTGATCCTGCCGCTCTGTGTCCTCTGACTAACAGGTTCCTGGCTGATCTCTTTTGGCAGAAGTGGTGCAGGCTTTTTTACAGGACATCAGAGTGGTCGGGGGGGGGGGCAGAAATCCCCCCCTCCCGGCCACTCTGATGTCCTGTAAAAAAGCCTGCACTGCTTCTGCCAAAAAATCAGCCAGGAACATGTCAGCCTGGTCTGCCCCTGCTCCTTACTTGGCCTACACTAAATTACACTCGCAAAATGCGAGCAGGTGAGTGGAATTTTTGAGGGCTGTTATAAGTATTAAAAATTAAACTCAAAGGCAATGACCTACTACATGCTTTTCATCTGGTAAAATTGCATTATGACTTAGCATGAAGTTACATAGTTACATAGTAGGTAAGGTTGAAAAAAAGACACAAGTCCATCAAGTCCAACCTATGTGTGTGATTATATGTCAGTATTACATTGTATATCCCTGTATGTTGCAGTCATTCAGGTGCTTATCTAACTATCAAACTATCGATGCTCCCCGCTGAGACCACCACCTGTGGAAGGGAATTGCACATCCTTGCCGCTCTAATGCCCGTACACACGATCGGACATTGATCGGACATTCCAACAACAAAATCCATGGATTTTTACCGACGAATGTTGGCTCAAACTTGTTTTGCGTACACACGGTCGCACAAAGTTGTCGGAATTTCCGATCGACAAGAATGCAGTGACGTACACCAAGTACGAGGAGACTAGAAAAGGGCAGGTCTGAACCAAGCGTGGCACCCTTTGGGCTCCTTTTGCTAATCTCGTGTTAGTAAAAGTTTGGTGAGAGACTATTCGCGCTTTTTCAGACTCGTGGCTTTCAGATAGTTTTCTGCTGTTCAGTTTGTGCTTGTGGGTTTGTATCTGCTCTTCAGTGCATGCAGTGAGTTTGCATTGATTTATCATTGTGTTCTTAGTCGTTCGTTACTGATTTTTAGGTCTCTCTTCACAGGCCTTGCTGTTCTTCAGTGCGTTCTGTTACCTCGTTCTGAGCAGCCGACCGTTTTCTAGCCATGTTGCGTATACGTACTCCTCGTAGAGTTCGTGCTGTGTGGGGGCTTGGTGTTGGGGTCCTTACCTTGACCCAAGCCCAGTCCATGAACAGGGTGGGGAGGAATTCATGGACAAAGAATTTAAAAACAAACAAAGGCACCTCTAAGTGCAGAAGATAAACAATTTTAATACCCCAACTGGGTTAAAAACACTTACAAAATAGGAGTGGTAAACAGGCACATCGTGGGTGAGGCTGCATTGGAAGGGGTCACGATCAGAGGAAGCCTTCAGGAGGATGGATGTAGTCACTGTCAGCAGCGGTGTAAAGCACAGGGAACAGCTGTGAAGCCGGCGTCGTCAGCGTGTGAAGGCTGCGAACCCGGAAGTGATGTCATCCGCATCCGTAAATTTTTGATTTCACTCCTCAATACCTATCACAGTTTTTAAGGCCATAAAATGCCAAGATGGCACAAAAACCCCCAAATTACCCCATTTTGGAAAGTAGACACTCCAAGCTATTTGCTGAGAGGCTTGTTGAGTCCATGGAATATTTTATTTTTTGACACAAGTTGCGGGAAAGTGACATTTTTTTTTTTTGCACACAGTTGTCACTAAATAATATATTGCTCACACAGGCCATGGGCATATGTGGAATTGCACCCCAAAATACATTCTGCTGATTCTCCTGAGTACGGGGATACCACATGTGTGGGACTTTTTGGGAGCCTAGCCGCATACGGGGCCCCGAAAACCAAGCACCACCTTCAGGATTTCTAAGGGCGTAAAGTTGTGATTTCACTCCTCACTACCTAACACAGTTTTGAAGGCCATAAAATGCCCAGATGGCACAACCCAGTCCCCAAATGACCCAATTTTGGAAAGTAGACACCCCAAGCTATTTGCTGAGAGGCATGTTGAGTCCATGGAATGGAGGTTGAGAAAGGAACGAATGACGGTTCCGAAACGCGTCCCTCATTGATGACATCACATCCCCTCTCTGGCCTTTCGTTTGCGGTTCAGGCTGGTCACAGAGCCGCTCAGCTGGTGACATCACTTCCGGGTTCGCAGCCTTCACACGCTGACGACGCCGGCTTCACAGCTGTTCCCTGTGCTTTACACCGCTGCTGACAGTGACTACATCCATCCTCCTGAAGGCTTCCTCTGATCGTGAACCCTTCCAATGCAGCCTCACCCACGATGTGCCTGTTTACCACTCCTATTTTGTAAGTGTTTTTAACCCAGTTGGGGTATTAAAATTGTTTATCTTCTGCACTTAGAGGCGCCTTTGTTTGTTTTTATGTCATTTTAGACCCTGCTTCAAGTCTTTTAAAGTTGCAGCCCTTTTGCTGAAGATTACCATCCTTTCATCCCTTTCAACCAACATTTCTCCCGTTCATTTTGGACTGCCGACCTTTAATAGAGACATTATTTGGACTACGTTAGTCCTGTGCGCCCTATACAACTTTTTATTTCCATGGACAAAGAATTTGTTGCTCCAGCGTGACCAGTTCTGTCACATGCCTTTGCTCCGTGAGATCCGTGAGAATAATCCTGATGATTTCAGAAACTTTCTCCGGATGACGGACCCCGTATTTCACCGTTTGTTGGCTTTGCTGACCCCCTATATCAGCAGGCAGGATACCTACATGAGGCAAGCCATCACTCTGGAGCAGAGGCTAGTCACCACCCTGCGGTGCTTGGCGATGGGGAGAAGCCTGCAGGACCTCAAGTTCTCGATAGACATCTCCCCCCAGGCTCTGGGGATCATTATCCCGGAGACCTGTTCTGCCATCATCCAGGTCCTGCAGAAGGACTATATTAAGGTAAGATTTTTATCCTTTAATATCACATTTTATTGTATTTAATGTTTGATAATATATTGTATTTCTTTCCTCATTCCCTAATTACCATGATTGGAATATGCTGTGAATGTCCCCTTTGTCCCCTTTGTCCTCATGCATGCTGGATTTTTATGTACTTATTTTTTTTGTCCTTCATACATATTTGCCTTCACTTACCTCCCCAGCATGGTCTCTTGGCCCTATATTCACCTCATGTAGTCACTTAACAATGTATTTTATCAGCTCCATAGTAGTGCTTTACCCCAAACACCCCCTAAAATGTTTTAAAATGTGATTTGTGTTTTAAATTCTGGCAGAGTGACAGAGGCTTTTTTTGGGGGGTCCCCAAATCATTTCGAACCCTCCCTCCCCCCAACTGCTAAGTCAGCTGATACCAATTCTCTATCTATCCTCAATCATCATCATCTGCTGACTTTGCCAAACCCATACACACTATACCCACCTCTTTTGTGGTCAGATTTATGGATGAATTCCCCAAAGCATGTAGTACAAGGGCCTGCCTGTATACTTTCAAATGGTACTGTTTAAAGTTTTTGTATACTATTATTATCTTGATAGGTAATAGCAGAATGTCCAAATGTGCTCAAATGTGTACAGTGTGTATTTAGATCTTTGTATTATGACACTTCTTACCTGTCCAGTGGGCTGTCAATAGTGTAACTAAGGAGGGGCTGGCCAAAGTAATACACATTATTTAGGCATTCATCTCTCAATGAAGTGGAGAGGGTTACCTGTCCAAGAGCCCCCCCTAAAATGTTATAAATGGCCCATGAGAGGGGGGGGAATCTGATAGGTGTACCTTATACTTTGGTCTTTTTTTTTTTTTCAAAAAGTTTTTATTTGATTTTCAAAAGAAAAGGATACACTTACATTATAGTATTGTGTACAATCAGATTTTGTAGCATGTACTGAGGCGACAAAGAAAAGTATAAACTTAGGTACAAAACTTAGTTTTAAGTAGGGGAAGATACTATTGAATTTACCCATATGAGTTGGCTGAAAGAGTACATTTATCAGATCGTAACAATTCCATTTTTAATTACCATTTATGGATACCTGGATGGATCAGTTTGGGAGATCCCTACTTAAAATTAACTTATACGCTAGTAATATTACAGAGAAGAGAACAAAAGAAAAGGGGGGGGGGGCCCTATATGGAATATGTAAAATAAGAGAGTTGTTAAGAGGTAGTGTACTATATGATTGTCCAGGTTTATAAGGTCCCATTAACATTAACATTGATCAGGGTGGTGTCAGAGGTTAGAATGGGTTTCCGTTTGAGCTAACTTGAGATGCCATCTGATGAGAGGGGTCGTAGTAGGAGAATGAGGATAGGCTGAAATTTGCTATTTCCTCCTGTGAGAGGGAGGAGAGCATAAAGGCATGCCACTTGGAGTGGAAGTGTTCTGAGGCGTTTTTCTGTTTGAAGTCCGTGTTTAGTCGGTCTTTGATGAGTAGATGCATGAGATCTCGCTTGATTTGGGTGATGTTGGGGCATATAGGTGAGATCCAGTTTTTGAGAATAGTTCTTCTTGCGATTAGGAGGCATGTCAGGGACCACACTTTGTGTGGGGTAGCTCCTTTCGAGGTCATTGTGGGTCCAGCAGAGACATTGGCGGTGTTGGACCATGGCAGGAGTAATGGGTCCCAGTGGCCGAAGATGAGGAGCAAAGGATCCTTAGGTAGTTTAATTAGGGTTACTTCGAAAATGTAGGCAAGGACTTGTTCCCAGAATGTGGATATGTAGGAGCAGTTCCAGAAACGATGTGCCAGAGATGGTTTCTGGTGGTTGCATAATGGGGAGAAGGCTTTGCTTTTGTCCGTTTTTGATGAAAGGAAAGGCATATAAGCTCTGTGGGCTATTTTCAGCTGTGTTTCTCTCCATATTTCGTTGGGTGTTAACTTTTGTACAGTATTGAGTCCATGGAGGATTTTGTCGACTAGGTTTGGATCCGGGAAGTCTTTGTTCCAGTTTTTAATTGAAGATGATGAGGGGGGTAGAGAGGATTTGTTGAGAAGAGGTTTGTAAATTTCTGAGATGTTGTATGAGTTATTCGAGATCATTTGGTCCGTAACATTGGTTTGGAACCTTTTATCGACTTGTTTGCACGCCTCCCTTAAAAAACTGGTGCATTGGCCATAGTAGAAGATATGTGTTGAGGGTAGAGAAAATGTTTCCGCAATACTGGCAAAAGGTAACGGTTGACCTGTAAATTTGTTGCAGAGAAGGGTGAATTTAGTTAGGCCTTTCTGTTCCCATAATTCAAAAGGTTTGTGTTCTAGACTTGGCGGGAAAGCTGGGTTTCCTTGAATCGGGAGGTGAACCGACATAAAGGGGGATATCTTGAGTGTTTTCCGGGCTTCTCTCCATGCCACTGCGGTGTCCCTTAATAGGAGATTATGTTGGTAGGGAAGAGGGACTGCCTTCCATTTGCAGTGTAGGAGGGCTACTAGTGAGTAGGGATGGGCCATGGCAGATTCCAAAGAAAAATTTGAGTAGCGAGAGGAATGCGTTATCCAGTCTAGACTAGTTCTAAGCAAGCATGCTATGTTGTACATTCTAATATGGGGGAGACTGATGCCCCCTTCGCGTCTGGGAAGATATAGTTTTTTGAGAGCTATACGTGGTCGTTTGTTTTGCCAAAGGAATTTAGATATAGAGTTATTTAGTGAAGTCACATCTTTATGATGGAGAAGTAATGGGATAGTTTGCATTGGGTATAGTAATCTAGCAAAACTGACCATTTACACTAAATGACATCTTCCCAAAAGCGAGAGGGGCAGATCCATCCAGATATTCAGTTCCTGGGTTATTTTTGATAATAAAGGAGGGTAGTTGAGGTGATATAAGGAAGAAGGGAGTTTTCCAATTTTTATTCCCAGGTAGGTGATATGGGATTTAGCAACAGGGAAGATTGAGTGCTGGGTCCATTTTGGTAGGGCGTGGGTACCGATGGGTAGAATTTTGCTTTTGCTGTAGTTGATACGGAGACCAGAGCACAAGCGAAATTCGTTGAATATATTTTTTATGGTGAGCATATCGGAGGTGGGGTCAGCTGAAAATATGAGGACATCATCTGCAAATAGGGATGTACGCAGGTCATGTGCGCCTATCTTTATACCGTGAAGGGGGCTAATAATGTTAGGTATCTGGAAAGAGGTTCTAGTGCGATATTAAAGAGGAGTGGGGAAAGGGGGCAACCTTGACGTGTGCCCTTATGGAGGCAAATTTCTTCTGATAGAAGGCCTGCTACCACTAATCTAGCTGTTGGAGCTGTGTACATGGCGGTGATAAGATGATGGAAGGGACCAGTGAAGCCCATTGCTGACATTGTCAAGGATAACCAGTCGAAGCTGACGTTATCAAAAGCTTTTTCTGCGTCTAACGTGATGATGGCATGATCAGTGTTTGGGGAATGGAGTGCATGTTCGAGTGCTAGCATGACTTTACGTATGTTAAGGGTGGCAGTTCTTCCTTTGATAAAGCCTGATTGGGCGGGGTGAATTAGAGAGGGCATAATATCTGCTAGCCTAGTGGCAACGATTTTTGAGAGGATTTTCACGTCTAGGTTGAGTAGGGATATGGGCCTATATGAACCCGGTTCCTGAGGGTCTTTGCCTTTTTTTTCCAATAGTTTTATAATGGCTTGGTTCCCTGATTGTAGGTATGAACCTCCTAACCATATGCTCTGATAGACTTGGAGAAGAGTGGGTTCCAGGAGGGGTTGTAGGGTTTTGTAGAATTCACTGGTGAAGCCATCTGGGCCCGGGGCCTTAGATAGAGTTAGGTTCCGGATGGTTACCGAGAGTTCAGGGAGAGTGATAGGTGCGTTGAGGGCTTCTAGTTGTGTTGGGGATATTTTGGGTATAGTTATTTTTTCGAGAAAGGCACGTGCTTTTTGTGTATCTATGGGATCTGTGGCATAAAGAGTAGTGTAAAATTTTTGCATGACTTTGTTAATTGGGAGTGGGGTGGTGTGTATGGCGCCTGTGTCGTCACGTAGAGATGTGATGTGTGTGGGTCGGTATGAGCCTTTGCATAATCTGGATAAAAGTTTTCCTGCTTTGTTTCCGAATTTGTGAAATGTAGCATCTAGATGGGCCTTCTTGGTTTTTTCCAAGGTGTTTACCCAGGTGTCAAATTCTCTTTTTGCTACGTGCCATTCAGAGCGTGCGGCTGAGGAGTCTTTAGTGTATAGTTCTCGTTGTGCTTGATGTAGGCGGGAGCTAGCCTCTTTGTATTTAGTAAGAGTGTTGCGTTTGTAGGAGGCTGCATATGATATGATATGGCCCCTTAGGAATGCTTTACCAGCATCCCAGAATAGATTGGGGTCATGAATGTGTGGGGAGTTGTTTGAGGAATATTCTGCCCATGCTTGTGAGATATAATGTTGAAAGTCCGTGTTGTTGTGCAGGTAGGACGGGAATCGCCATACGTTGGGGTGTGGGGGTAAATCTAGGTTGTCGAGTGTCACCTCAATAGGGGCGTGGTCAGAGATGGTTATGTCGTGAATAGTGGAGTTCTGGAGGAATGGGAGAAGATTGTCAGAGCCGAAAAAGTAGTCTATCCTAGTGAATATTTTGTGTGGGTTAGAGTAGAAAGTGAATTCCCTTTCTGTCGGGTGGGATAGGCGCCATAGATCTTGAATGTGGATAGAATCCATGGTACTGGCCAGGAGGGAGGGGGCTGGAGGGTTCGTGCCCTGTTTAGGTCCTTTCGGAGAGGATCTGTCATCTATCTGATGGAGAGTGTCATTAAAGTCTCCTCCGATCAGGTGGGGGAGATGCGTGTTGTTTAGAAGCCAACTGGTTAGTTCAGTGTAGAATTGTCTGCCTGGGTTGTTGGGGGTGTAGACATTAGTTATTACTAGTTCTTTGGAGCCTATTTTGACGTGAGCCGTGAGTAGACGGCCCTGAGTGTCCTTGTTCACAGAGAGGACTGAGCACGGGAGATTCTTGTGTATGAGCAGGAGGACGCCAGCTTTGCGTCCAGCTGCCTCTGAGCCTAGAACCGTGCCTACCCAGAGCTTTTGCATACGGTGAAAGTCTGGGGCAGATAAGTGTGTTTCCTGTAATAGTGCTATGTCAGCTTTGAGCCGTTTGAGATGCCTTAGGATTTTCATTCTCTTTTGGGGGGATCTGAGACCCTTTACGTTCCATGAGATTATTTTCATATTAGGAGGGGTTGAAAGGGGGTATGTGTATATAGGTTTGGTTTAACATTATGTGTATGGTGTGGTAATGTACCTGCTGTGACCGGGGGGATGACGTTATTATATGGGAGGAGATTGAAACCTGGAGTGCACTTGATTTGGTAAGGGCCATGGAGGAGAAAGGGAGGAGGGGGAGGAGCATAGCATAAACAGGGAGTAATAAACAGGAGAGTGTCACAAATAAAACCATTAAACATGAGAACTTCGCTTTTTTCCGCATGGAGTCACTGTGTAGGTCAACTCCCATATCAGGACCTTTGCGGTATATCCCCAGTGAGCCCTTGGAATTTAGCCAGGTATTCGTATAGGCACCAAGGGGTCATAGTCTTGAGGGAAAGAAGGGGGGGTGGAGTGTAGTTAGCCGTACACAGTGAGGCCAGGAGGGCGTGAAGAACATATTTCAGAAAAGTACTACTACTATGTAACCTAGAAAAATGAAACATAGAAAACAGCTGTATATAACAACATTATACATTACGTGTCGATGCACGATATAGAATAGGAGGAACCTGGGAGGGGACAGAGGAATCTGCTGTCCAAAATTTTGAGACCAGAGAAGTATGATGCTGGTTTCCGTTCAGCGGGCAGTGAAGCGGTGCTGGTTCGGGACGGAGGATCTGAAGCGCTTGGGAGAGTCCTTGCGCGGGCTTCTTTGATCCAGAGAGCGGTTGAGTTGGGAGCCTTTTGAAGGGGTGTGTTGTTGCGCGTTGGGGAACAAGGACCGCATGTAGGCTTCTGCTTCTGAAGGTTCCTGGAAGGAGAGTTGGTCCCTGCTTTGTGTCTTAAGGCGCAGGGTGGCCGGGAAGGCTAAGATGAATTTGATTTGTTGTTTAAAGAGTTCGGAGCATATCTGTTGAAAGGCCTTACGTTTCTTGGAGACTTCGATGGAATAGTCGGCAAAAATCAGGACCCTCACCCCGTCGATTTGAAGTGAGCGGGATTGTCTGAATTTTTGGAGGATAAGAGCCTTATCAGCGTAGTTCAGGTATTTGGCTATGATGGGCCGAGGGTTTTTGCGTTCTTCACTATAAGACCCCATCCTGTGAACGCGCTCCACCGTGCAGGAGCCTGTTAGGCCTAGCGCCTCTGGGATGCGTTGAGAGCAGAATTCCGTTAGGGCAGATGCTTGGAGCGATTCGGGTATCCCCACGAATCGCAGGTTGCTCCTTCGGGATCTGTTTTCCAGTTCGTCAAGTTTTTGAATTATGTATAGGTTTGTCTTGTCTTGTGCTTGTTCCGTGGCTTGAGCTTGGTACATCTCTTCTTCCATGCTTGATTGGCGATGTTCTAGCTCGTTTAGCCTAGTGTTATGTTCTCCTAGCTGGGCCTTTATCTGTTTCATCCCCGCGTTTACAGCCTTTTCCACTGATGCAGATATCATGGGGGACAGAAGTGCTGCTACAGCTTGTGCAATGCGTTCTGTTTTGTGATCCCCGGCTAGCTGTGGAGACGTGGCTGACAAGGAGAAGGCCTGGGAGGAAGGTGCTTGAGGAGAGGAGGCATGAGATTGTGGTTGGGCAGGAGATGCCTGAAGGGAAGTGTGTGAAGCAGTGCTTTCACTTACTTCCATCTCCGCCGAGTGCTGCTGCTGCGCGCCTGTGTGAGGGTCCGTGTAGGCCGAAGCCGGGGCCTCGATTTGCGGCTGGGCCGGCGGCGCCGTCAGGGCCGTATTGGAGCGGGAACCGCGGACCTCCACAAATCGGTCCATAAAGCGGGTAAGTATGCCCAAGGTGTCCGGTGGTGTTGGTTGGCTTCTGGGCAGGCTTTTTATGCCATTTTGGTGTCCTCAGAGCGGGAGCTGTGCGAGGGTGCAGCTACTCCATGCGGCGCCGGAACCGGAAGTATACTTTGGTCTTTAAAAACTCCCTCAAATTAATGTTATCTTGATGTTGGCCAAGAATGTTTGTGTGTAATCTGCTTTCCCTGTTTATGTGCAAAATGACAATTTTTTTGTTGTTGTTTGACTCCACAGTTTCCTTCCAACCCACAGGAATGGCAGACTGTGGCCTCCCACTTTGCCCAGCGGTGGGACTTTCCTAACTGCGGAGGGGCAATTGATGGGAAACACGTCCACTTCGTCCCACCACCCAACTCGGGGTCATACTATTTCAACTATAAGGGGTTCAATAGTATTGTGATGTTGGCGGTGGTGTCGGCTACTTACGAGTTCTTGTATGTGGACGTGGGGAAGAATGGCTGGATGTCCGATGGTGGAGTCATCGCCCAGACGGAGTTCTACAGGCATCTCCAGAATGGCAGCTTGGACTTGCCACCTCCAGAAGTCAATGCGGAAGGACTACCATTTTTCTTCGTTGCGGATGAAGCGTTTGCGCTGGGGGACCATCTTATGCGGCCATTCCTGATGAGGACCCTCACCCAGGACCAGAGGGTTTTTAATTACCGGCTGGCCAGAGCCAGAAGAGTGGTGGAGAACATGTTTGGAATCATGGCCAGCCGGTTCCGCCTATTTCTTATGCCCCATACACAGGGTCGGATTTTCCAATGGAAAATGTCCGATCGGAGCGCGTTGTCGGACATTCCAACCGTGTGTGGGCTCCATCGGACATTTTCCATCGGATTTTCCGACACACAAAGTTTGAGAGCAGGCTATAAAATTTTCCCACAACAAAATCCGTTGTCGGAAATTCTGATCGTGTGTACGAAATTCTGATCGTGTGTACACAATTCTGACGCACAAAGTGCCACGCATGCTCAGAATAAATAAAGAGATGAAAGCTATTAGCTACTGTCCCGTTTATAGTCCCGACGTACGTGTTTTACGTCACCGCGTTCAGAATGATCGGATTTTCCGACAACTTTGTGTGACCGTGTGTATGCAAGACAAGTTTGAGCCAACATCCGTCGGAAAAAATCCTAGGATTTTGTTGTCAGAATGTCCAATCAATGTCCGACCGTGTGTACAGGGAATTACATCCATACACATGGCGGAGTGCAAACTGAATCATATCATCCTGGCATGCTGTGTTCTTCACAACTTTTTACGGCAACATTCTGCAACATTCTGCCAACTATGCTGGCTCAGTTGGGCCTGAGGCCGGAATTCTAAATGAAATAACCCTGATGGCGCTTGAAAGTGGCCCCCCCTGAGTGCCCGTGATGTCCGGCTAAGATACCTTGAATACTTTGTGGGTAGGGGGGCTATCAATATGGCAGACAATGTCTTAAACCTTTTTCAAATAATAAAAAAAAAATAACTACTAAAATCTTTGGTGACATTTACTGCTTGTGTTTCTTTTTTTTTTCATAAAGTAGTTTATTGAAGAAGATTAAGCATATATAAACATACATGAGTGCAGATAGGATCTGATATACATCAATCAATTGGTATCAAACTTAAAAGCAAAGTCGTATCTAACATGTCCGTGAGTCATAGCTATGCATTCTGACAGTTAAACAAGCTGTCTTTAGATATGAACTTCTATGTGTTCTGGGAACTATGCCCACCTGTAGGTATCTTTTTGAAATCTGCAATTGTTTGGTGAGTAGGGAAAGAACAGAGTGGAGATAAGAAAAGAAGAGGTAAGAAAATTAGCGAGAAGGATAGGTGTTATGACCTATACGTCACAGTGACTTGAGGGAGCTATTAAGAGCTTATTGGGCTCTAACGTCTAATGTACTTTCTCAAGTTCAGCATAACAAAACGGTTCAGGTTATTACATGGTTATGTATTCGATCAAGTAATGGTAAGCATTGACCAGTTATTTAACCAAATTTTCATAATCTTGGGAATATCTATATATGAACCAGGGAGACCAAGTTTCGTGATAACGTTCTACCTTTTCTTCTGACTGTGCCCGTGTGTCTTCCATTTCACAAATATCTGAAATTTTTTGCAACCAGTCTTTCAGAGAAGGAACTGTGGTTGATTTCCAAAACAGTGGAATGAGAGACTTGGCCGCATTTAGTAGGTGTCTGGTGAGAGAATTTTTGTATCTTTTAAAGGTAAAATTTGTAATGTGAAGCAGGCAACATGCTGCGTTAAGTTTGAGCTTGGTCTCCGTGATTCGGCAAATTATCTCTTTAACCTTGTTCCAGTACGGTGTTATTCGTTCACATTGCCACCAAATGTGCATTAGAGTTCCTTTTTCTTTGTTGCACCTCCAGCATGTGTCAGGCGTCTGGGGGAACCATTTGTGAATCGTTGCTGGAGTTGCATACCAATGCGTGAGCATTTTATAAGCCGTCTCCTGTATTCTCGTGCTTAAGGAGCATTTATGCGCCATAATACAGGCTCTCTCCCATTGGGTATCTGAAATTGTCATGTCAAGGCAGTCTGACCATCTCTCTCTGAGCCTATTATCTGCGGGTTTTTCCGAGTTTTGTAACCATTGGTAAGCGACTGATGTGGTCTTTTCGACCTGCTCTCCCTTTAGGCACACTGACTCCAACTCAGTAGGCTCTCTAGTGAAGTGTCTCTTACGAGTGACATTGTTAACGTAACTTCTGACCTGGAAGTACGACCACAAGGGAAGGGAAGGTATATTGTTGTCAGCCTTTAGATTAGTCAAGTCTTTCATTATCTTGTTGTCGAAGCAATGGGAAGTCAGAAGTGGTAGTTTTTGATCAGAGGAGCGCAAGAGGCGATTCCCCATTCCAGGCGGGAAGTCTGGGTTGTTTTGCAATGGGGTGAGAGGGCTGAGAGGCGAAGAAAGTTTGGGTTGTTTAGTCAGATGATGAAAGATTTCTAGAGTGGTCCCTATCAAAGGGTGGACTCTCAGAGTCGGGGGGTATTTGAGTTTTGGTATCCAGGGGGAGAACCGTAGGGGAATTGGGCTCAAGTCGTTCTCTAACGACACCCAATCTTTTATGCCGCCATGACAATGCCAGTCTATGATCCTGGCAATGTGTGTGGCATGATAGTACATTTTAAAATCTGGTATCCCTAACCCACCCACTGCTTTGGCTCTTGTTAGTAAGGAAAATTTAATACGTGGTGGTTTGTGTGCCCAAATGAATCGCATTTGAAGGGCCTGAAGCGATCTAAAAAAGCTTTGTGGGATTTTAATAGGGAGTGTGCGTAATAAATATAGAATTTTAGGCAGTATGGCCATTTTGCAAACGGCCACCCTGCCAAACCACGAAAAGAACCCCGTGTGCCAGGTTTGTAAATCCTTTTCTATGATTTTGAGAAGGGGAAGGAAGTTTCGGGAGAAGATAGAGGACAACCTAGGTGTAAGCCAAACTCCCAGGTATTTGACGGCCTGTGTTTCCCACTTGAATGGGCTATTGTCTTGGAGTGTCTTTAGTGTTTGTTCTGGGAGTGAAATATTCAACGCCTCTGATTTCGAAAAGTTTATCTTAAGGTTAGAGATATAACCAAATATTGCGAACTCTCTCATGAGGGAGGGGATGGATATATGCGGATCAGTCAAGAAGAAGAGTAGGTCATCGGCATATGCCGCTACTTTGAATTCACGCCCTATGACCTCAAATCCCTTTATGGCCGTGTTCACTATGATTCGTCTAACAAATGGTTCTAGTGATATTATGAATAGCAGGGGCGACAATGGGCAGCCCTGTCTTGTTCCATTGTTTATGCTTACTTTATCGGATAGTGAACCATTTATTTTGAGTCTAGCTGAGGGGCTTTGGTATAAGGAGGTTATCCAGCCCATCATTCCTGGTCCCAGGCCTATGTGTCTGCAAGTTTCAAACATGTAGTCCCAGGCTACTCGATCGAAGGCCTTCTCCGCATCCGTAGACAGGAGAAGACCCTCGATCTTTCGTCCATGGGCAGCGTGAATCAGGTTTAGGGCTTTGGTGACATTATCCCTTGCCTCTCTTCCAGGCATAAAGCCCGCCTGTTCCGGTCCTATCACATTATGAAGTAGAGGTTTCAGTCTGTTGGAGATGATTTTGGCCAGTATCTTCACGTCTAGATTCAGTAGCGATATAGGCCTATAGCTAGAACAGTGAAGTGGGTCCTTGTCTGGTTCGGGTAACACTGTGATAAAGGCCGATAAAAATTCTGGGGGGATCGTTCTTGGCTTTGAAAGGGTATTTAATGCATCTTGGAGGTGTGGGGACAATGTGTCGACGAATGTCTTGTAGTATATGGCCGTGAATCCATCAGGACCCGGGCTCTTACCTTGTTTTAGGTCTTTAATAGCGAGTTTGAGTTCCGACAGGTCTATGGGACTCTCGAGTGATGCGGCGTCCTCCGCTGTGAGCGAAGGAAGGCCTGAATCCCTCAAGAAATCCCGCATTACCTGGAGCCTTTCTCCCTGTAAGTCATGTGGTCTATGTTGGGTTGGGAGATTATATAAATTGGAATAAAAGTCCTGGAAGTGTTGTGCTATTTTGTCCGTTGTTCTGTCTACCCTACCCCCCTTATTTTGAATGCCTGAGATGTTATATTTAGGGGTGGGTCCCCTCAGTGCCCTGGCAAGCAGATGGCCGGGTTTGTCGCCTTGCTCGTAGTATATTTTTTTTCTAAAGAAAAGGAAGCATTTCGTTTTAGATTCTAGAAGCTGTTTAAGGGTCAGTCTTGTCTCGAGAAGAGCAGTCGCTGATCTGGATGTCAGGGATTGCTTGTGTAAGGTTTCTAGGCGACGTATTTTTTGTGTTAGTTGGAGAATTTCCTTTTCTTGGTCTTTCTTTTTTGTGCCCCCATCCTAATTAGCTCTCCCCTGATGGAGCACTTGTGGGCTTCCCAGACCATCAGTGGGTCCATGCCCGGGGTCACGTTATGCCTGAAGAACTCTTTCAGAGCTGCGGTCAGTGTAGACAGCAGACCTGGATCTGTTAACAGAGAGGAATTCAGTCTCCAAGTTCCCGATCCGGCCGGGTTATCGGTCAGGTTTAGGCCAATGGAGACTGGGGCGTGGTCAGAAATTGTCTGTATCCCTATGTTTGCCTCTCTGACTATATGGAGATCCCTCTGTGTGATAAAGATGTAATCAATCCTAGAGTGGCGATCATGGGGGATTGAATAGAAGGAGAAATCTTTATCCTCAGGGTGTAGGAAGCGCCAAGTGTCAACTAAATCTAAAGAGTGGAGGAGAGTTTTGATTTTTTTTAATATTTTATAGGTAATGAAGGTTTTTCCTGTTGACGTGTCTACTAACGGGTTTAAGGGAATGTTAAAGTCCCCCCCTAAGATTAAGCGACCTGTGCTGAAACCCTCTAACTCCCTCATCAATTTTTTGTGGTGGGTACCCCAGAACATTTCCCTTTGACAAAAATATATCTCCCCCCTGGATCAACCAATTTGTCTGTGATCTCGAATGAAGCCTCCCTACTGAGTAATATTGTCACTCCCTTAGATTTGGAACTGTCGTTTGTGGCATGGTGTGCCTCTGTGAAGTAGGAGTCGGTGAGCCTGGGAACCTGGTTTGTCTTAAAATGCGTCTCTTGCAGGAAAACAATTTTAGGCTTACCTTTTTTTAATTCCCGCAAGAGAGTAGTGCGTTTCTCCGGAATATTTAGGCCTTTGACGTTGTGAGATACCACCGTAGGGGTCCGACCCAACGCAGAGTAGGCCATTGTTCAGGATCAGAGAGAGACCGCAAACAGTACCTGTAATCACAACTATAAAAAAGTACCTGTTAGAATTTAAATACTTAAACGTAGTTGTACCACCTCAATCAGTGACTAAGAAGAATGGGAAGAAGTAGACTGAAAGATGTGAGTATAGTAAGGAATTAGAAGTAAGAGTACGGAGAGTGAGATTTACAACCCTCCCAGACAATAACAACGTCTGAGTGGATCAATATTTAGTGTGTGAAAGTGAGTCTATAACCCCTCTGACACACTCTGTGGGGACGCAGGAGGCACGCGGCTAGATACCAGACCCAACTTAACAAAAAAGAATGAAATGAACTGTCAGGGACTTAGGACAGCCAGACCACGGCCCATTTCAGCAAGTGGATAGTGCCTGATGGTCTTTTTTGCCGCTTGAGCTGTTAGAGCGGGGCTCCAACCAATGGAGCGGGACAAGCAGTAGCTATAATAACTTGTAGAAATATATAGGGTGGTGGGGTCAGGACGTGAAAGGCATAGTCGCCTCCCTACCTTTCCCCTCCCCCTTCCCATACGGGAATCACTTAGTGCAGGAACCAAAAAACAGAGAAAACTTAAAAAAGGAATAAAAACAGAAACTCTCTGAGGGAAGTATAAGCAGAAACTCTACATTAAGCTAAAAGTCCCCATCCGGCTTGTATTGACATTTAAAATGGATAGGAGGTGTGAGGTTCTTGTTAGGTCTCTAGGTAGGCCGGGCCCTCACCATAGTCCAACAGGGCTTTTCGTGGAGACAAATCATCCAGCAAGCTGTGTCGTGTGTTCTGAGTGGGATACATGTCAACGCCCTGGGCAGCGACCTTTTCCCCCATATTCCCGTTAGGCTGGCAAGTTCACCGGGAGTGGAGCAAAGGTTAGTGTGATTCACCACAGGGATCTTGTAGTACCCCCTATGTGCGTGGTTAGGAGGTGCCCAGGTCTCTGCCATACAGACACTAATAGTAGTGGGCCTTTTCCTCCAAGTGTCCAATAATCCGGAATGGGGAGTCCTTGCCTGAAAACTTAACTGTAGCATAAACAAAGCATCTGCTCAATTTAGTACATATGCTAAGGTGTGAGTTGAAACCTGAACAAAACAGAACATCGGTATGTGATAGGATTCTCTCACTCACGCATCTATTAACATCCTGGAGGAATGTGCTTTGCCCCTTGGAGTGCCAGCGATTGATCCTTCCTGCCGATTCTGCTTCTGTTTCTTGGCTTGATGCTTCTCAGGGGTCACCGTAGGGGAGTACGGTGGGCTTCTGTCTCCGGTTGGGAGTAGAAACTCCTGATACCACTCCGGTAGGTCAATCTCACCTAGCTGTAGGGCGCTGCAAAACTCCTGGAGGTCACTTGGAGTGCGGAGAATGTGTTGTTTGCCATTGTGCGACACTGAGAGGGCAAAGGGGAAGCGCCACGTGTACCGAAGATCTTTTGCCCGTAGCGCCTCTAGCAAGGGTCGCAGGGCCCTGCGATTTTTCAGCGTAATTTGGGAAAGATCTTGAAATAAAGTTATGTGGGCGCCGTTGAAAACAATCTGCTCATTTCTGCGCGCCTTGTGCATGATCTCCTCTTTCAGGGAAAAACTTTGCAGGCAGCAAATGATGTCACGAGGGGGAAGTGTATCTGGGCCTCTGGCTCTTAGGGCTCTGTGCGCTCTGACAAATTCAATGTCCGTGTCCTCTGGTCTCTCCAGGAGGCTATTGAAAACCCTCTGCAGTGCATGAGTTATTTGGTCTGCATCAACCGATTCTGGTATACCTCGAACTCTGATGTTACACCGTCTCCCCCTGTTATCGAGGTCTTCCAGGTGTCTGTTCATCTCAATAAAATGGAGTGCATGAGATGAGACCACTCTGTCCAGCCTGTTTATGGCTTTATCTCTGTGTTTTCCTGCTGTTTCAGCGGTGGCCATTTTCTCTGTGAGAACTAACAGGTTGGTTTTGAGGTCCGTGATAGCTGCAGAGAACGAGGCTTTAATGTCAACAGCAAAGACTGACATATCTGCATAAGTTAGTGGATGGTCAGGACGTGCCTCTCTCCTACCATTATCCTCTGTAGCAGACAGGGAGTCTTCGCTGAGATCCTCCTCACGCTGCACCGGCGCCATCTTCCCTCCTGCAGTCACTCTCTGTATCACGGCTTGATTCCTGAAAATCTCTGAAATGTTCCTCCCGGCTGATGCAGCGGTAGAGCGGCGGGAACGGGTGTGCTGTGGGAAACGATTCTGTCTGCTCATCGTCGCTTGCAGTGCGGCAGAAAGACTGGTTTGGGCCGTTGGTCTGACAGAGCTCCTCGTTTAGGCTGCCATCTCCATCGCGCGCCAAGCCACGCCCCTACTGCTTGTGTTTCTTTTAGCTGATCCTGGCAGAAATGTGGTGAGTCCTGAAAATGGCGTGATTGTGTAACATTACAAAGCACTGTTGGGTGTTATTTACTAAAGGCAAAGACACTTTGCACTACAAATGCACTTGAAACTGCACTTGTAGTGCAAAGTGGATTTTCCCTTAGGAAATAACCCCCATTGTCACTGAAAACACCAATTAGAACACAACAAAAGTTTTGGAGCGTTGAAACAATAATCCACACATTCTTGATTAACAATCTTTTTAATACCAGCACAATCACATGTGCATTTAGAAAAGGTTTTTAAAACAAACCAACATGTTTGTTGTATAACAATTTTTGGGGTCACATTAGAAAAAGTAGAAATGTCCATTTAAGATAAAACAGGCATGTTTAAAACCAACAAGAAAGACACAAATCTTGAACTTACAAAGTTCACATTTGGTAGAACTTGAAGGCAATATCAGACATAAGTATTTACAAACTGTGTTTGATATTGCGTTCAGATGGGGTGAAGTCACCCCAGGAAAAGCCAAATTTTGAAGATGCACACAAATTGCCGAATGTCAACATGTGCGACCTGCCATCACGGGGGATCAAGGGACGTGTTTTTGGGGTGCAACCCCTTCCTCACAGCTACTTTATTATTGAGGAAGGGGTTGCACCCCCAAAACGCGTCCATTGATCTCCCGTGATGGCAGATAGCACATGTTGACACACTGTGTACATCTTCAACATTTGGCTTTTCGCAAAAATGTCAAAAAAATGGTAACAATTTTTAGCTCACAAAAAAACAAAGGGATTTGGAGGGGTTTTAAACTTTCCCTAAAACATCAATGATGTTCTTCATTTTTTTTTAACATCATTGATGTTTTTCTGGATGTTTTACAAGTCCCTATTACACCCCATGATCTCCCCGATCAGGATCTGTGCACTTTCAGAGGTGAAATGCCCTGGATCCACAACATCACGATCACCTAAAAAGATAGAAACAAAAACACACCATGTATTATAAATATGCCGGCATCCATCTCTTACCTGAGCCTTTGGTCGCAGACACTCACCTGTTGTGGTGACAATTTCCACCACGTCTTCCTCCTCCTGCTCTGCTTGGCTTGGGTAGATTTCCCCTTCTTCCAGAGGTGGGGAGTCTGTGGTCTCCTCGGATGAGGGCTGTCCTCCGAGTCTTTTATCCCCTATGTAAAAACAAATAGGTATACTTAGCACACAGATATTTGATGGCAGAACTATAAATATGAAACATTGCTTGGAAGTGGGGTACAATTGTCTGTTATGGCAGAGTTCCAAGATGTTGAAATTGTATTGTCCTTTGTGAAGCTTGAATACTTACCTGTTTAGTAAAAGCTTCACAGATGGAGACACCCCTATAGTATACACTGGAGCACCTGTGTGGGCCCCCTAATAAAAAGGGTGTTCTGGGGTCCCACACTAGTGCTCTTGTGTCCAGATGTGAAAACTGCTGCTGAGTGTCCTCTCCTTACACAGAATCTAGTTTGCATTTCATACTAGTTACAAACCCATCTACATAACCAAATTATTTTCAGACAAGTAGGCCATAAAAAATGTTTAAAAATGCATATGGCCAAAACAATGGTGTGTTCTAGGCCGAACGAATAATGTTTCATACGAACGAATAATGTGCCCATGAACATGAAAGTTGCCATTTTAAACTGTACAACAGTAAAGAAAAGCACATGGAGCAGCACTAACGTAATAAACATAAAGAATAGGAACACAGCACAACTACTTACTTGTTTGCAGCACTCTCCGGATCCTTCTGTACTGCTCATGCTCCCTTAATTTGAGGTCCGACCACCACTTCCTGAGCTGATCTTTCGATCGTCGTACCCAAAAATTCCGGTTCAGACTTTTGACCACTTTCGCCATGATCTTGGCCTTTCTGACATTGGAGTTGGGGTAAGGTCCATACTTCCTGTCATAGTCGGCCTTCTTCAGGATGTCCACCATCTCCAACATCTCCCTAAAGGACATATTCGATGCCTTAAATTGTCTCCTTCTGGATCGGGACGTTTCAGGCTCCGGGCTTTCCTCCTCCTCCTCCTCGTTGGTGTAATTATCTGACACCTGCTGTGACTCCGCCATGTGCCCTTCCCCCACTGCACCGAATCAGAAGGGGCGGAATAGACTAGAAAGAACGTCAGGGGCGGGCAGAGTTTCACGCATGTGCAGTGTCTATAAAGTGTAACACGCGTGCGTAGTACGTACGATCTGTGAGCGGAGGAAGGAGTAACGGAGGCGCCGATCGTGATAGCGAAGGTAAGATTTAACATTGGGCCTATACTGCTTCTAGATTGAGGCCTGTTTTTGCACAAGTTTAGAAGACTTTAGGCTGACATTAGGGTTTCTCCTGTGTTGTGTCTTGCAGTAAAAATGGATATCTTGAAGGATCATGACTTTATGCCAATCTTCATTGATATGTTCAGGGAGCTGCCCTGTCTGTGGCAGATAAACCACCCTGAATATAAGAATCAAACAAAGAGGAAGGCAGCGCTGGATAAATTTCTGGAATTTGTGAAGCCGGTGATCCCCACAGCAGACATCACCTATTTGAAGATCCTAATTGGTTGCCTGAGGAGCACTTATCTAAGGGAGCACAAGAGGGTCCAGGATTCCCAGAGATCAGGAGCAGCAGATGACATTTATGTCCCCAGGCTGTGGTACTATGACAGGCTGCATTTTCTGGCAGGTCAGACTGACTCTTCCTTCCATGCTTCCTTCCCCCCCAGCTGAGGCTTCTGACGCCCAACCTGGGCCTTCCAGGCAGCAACATGTGGAGGAGCCCAAATGAAGCCAGGTATAGCATTCTTCTAAATATTGCTGGTTGTCCAATCAATGATGTTAAATAGATGTTAGTTAGGAGTACTAATTTATGATTGTGATTGATGATGCAAAAACTAAAACCATGTCCCTTTTTCATACACAGGGAAGTCTCAGCCAGGAGGTGGCCGGGCCAAGAAGGCTGCCTGATATCCAGGTCCCTCCCCTACACCTTCAAAGACAAAGTGGCAGGAAGAGGAGTAACCTGGAGGAGGCTGCCATAGGCCTCTTTTGGAAGGCTACTGAGGCCCTCAGAACACCCCACAGTGTGGAGGAGGACTTTGCTGGCATAACTGCCTGCAAAATGATGTAGATGGAGGAGGGCCAACGACTCCTGTGTGAGTTCTTAATTTTGGAAGCTCTAAATAAGGGGTTGAGGGGCCAACTCACATGTGCAACCCACATTTGTCACCTCACCCATAGTCCTCCTCCTCCTCCTCTTCCAGGCCCTACTCCTCCTCCTCCAGGTCCTACTCCTCCTCCTGCCACATCTCCAACACCAGAGCAACAGCTGGGAAGGAAGCGTGGAAGGAAGACCAGAGAGTGATGACCTGGGTTCAGTCTGGTCTGACCAAAGGTGCAGGCTCTTGTATGACCACAGCCTGGGGACATACATGTCATCTGCTGCTTTCATGATCTCTGGGACTTCTGGACCAGACTGCACTCCCTTACATATGGACTCCTCAGGCCACCAATTGTGCTTTCAAATAATTGATGTGTGCCCTGGGGGTCCAAGGCTTCGCCAATTTCAGCTGTTTCTCCAGCGTTGCTTCCCTCTTTGTTTGGTTCTGAGCCCTTAATAAAGGCATTTTTGTTTCAATTATAATTTCCTATGTGTATTTTCCTTCAAAAAGGACAGTTTGTTTGTGAGGAGGCAGGTGGCAGGTGCATTTCAAAAATACAATGTGAAATTAACAAGAGACACCAACACCAAGCAACCTCCTTGAGATTAAATAATACAAGATAATAATGGTGTTGTGGTAACTTGACACACAAAACACACAAAAAATATTCTGGATGTTAAATAACTAAAAAAAAAAAAATAACAACAAGATCAGGCTTGAAAAAAATACAAACCAAAAAAAAAAAAAAAAAAAATCACATCAGGCTTGAAAAAAAAAAAAAAAACACAAAAAAAAATTATATAGATTTTTGGTCAGATGTGACAAATTATAATATATTGAAGGAATAACGATAAATAAGAAAGAAAGAAGTTTGTGAGAACTCTGTGTGAATATCAGCAGCAAAACTACTTCATTCTTCCTGCATTATAAAGAAGAAGAGAGTGCGCTGTATCAAACAATTTGAAACATTGCAGCGTGACGAAAGTGCTCTATCCATTCCGAACGCTAATTTTACCAGACCGAGCTGTTCCGCCTCGGAATTACTTCTGAGCATGCGTGGCACTTTGTGCATCGGAATTGTTCACACACGGTCGGAATTGACGCAATCGGATTTTGTTGTCAGGAAATTTTATAGCCTGCTCTCAAACTTTGTGGGTCAGAAAATCCGATGGAAAAAGTCCGATGGAGCCCACACACGGTCGGAATTTCCGACAACACGCTCCGATCGCACATTTTCCATTGGAAAATCCGACCATGTGTACGGGGCATTACAGTAAAGGACCCTCTACGTAGTTTAAGGTTAAACCTCTTTTCTTCTAATTTTAATGAGTGGCCACATGTCTTGTTAAATTCCCTTCTGCAAAAAAAATGTACCCCTATTGTGGGGTCACCAGTACGGTATTTATAAATTTAAATCATATCCCCCCTCAAGCATCTCTTCTCCAGAGAGAATAAGTTCAGTGCTCACAACCTTTCCTCATAACTAATATACTCCAGAGCCTTTGTTATCTTAGTTGCCCATCTTTGTACTCACTCCATTTCCAGTACATCCTTCCTGAGGACTGGTGCCCAGAACTGGACAGCATACTCTAGGTGTGGCCAGACCAGAGTCTTGTAGAGCGGGAGAATTATTGTTTTATCTCTGGAGTTGATCCCCTTTTTAATGCATGCCGATATAATGTTTGCTTTGTTAGCAGCAGCTTGGCATTGCATGCCATTGCTGAACCTATCATCTACTAGGACCCCCAGGTCCTTTTCAATCCTAGATTCCCCCAGAGGTTCTCCCCCAGTGTATAGATTGCATTCATATTTTTGCCACCCAAATGCAATATTTTAAATTTTTCTACATTAAACTTCATTTGCCATGTAGTTGCCCACCCCATTAATTTCTTCAGATCTTTTTGCAAGGTTTCTACATCCTGCAGAGAAGTTATTGCCCTGCTTAGCTTAGTATTGTCCACAAATACAGAGATTGAACTGTTTACCCCATCCCCCAGGTCACTTATGAACAAAATAAATAGGATTGGTCCTAGCACAGAACCCTGGGGGACCCCACAACCTACCTCTGACCATTCTGAGTACTCTCCATTTATCACCACCCTCCGAACTCGCCCTTGTAGCCAGGTTTCAATCCATGTACTCACCCTATGGTCCATGCCAACAGACCTTATTTTGTACAGTAAACGTTTATGGGGAACTGTGTCAAATGGTTTTGCAAAATCCAGATACACCACGTCTACGGGCCTTCCTCTATCTAGATGGCAACTCACCTTCTCATAGAATCTTAATAGATTGGTGTGTCAAGAACAATTCTTCATAAATCCATGCTGATTACTGCTAATGATACCGTTCTCGTTACTAAAATCTTGTATATAGTTCCTTATCATCCCCTCCAAGTCTACTACTGTTCAACAAAGTGATTACAGATGATTCATGTGGCAGACCGCATAGAAACGTATAGGGTATAGAACATAAGGAGCAATGTGTAAAGTGAGTAAACCCATCAACAGTTATATTTTATTTGTCCTTTGATTAAAAGTGGAATTTGATTGGTTGATATGCATTACTAGGCATTTAAAAAGTATGCAGATAGCTATCTTTTAGAAACTAACTAGCAATATGCACAAGCTAAAACATGCTGGATGGTTCAAGCTCAGATTTCTGCTAATTGATACTAAATGCATTACTTTCAGCAAAAATATAACAGAGGTTGCTATTTAAGTAAGCACTCAGCATGAAAATAAGTGCTGCATTTACAGATAAGAGAACAGCTTTAATTCTATTATTTTATTACCATTTTAAAGGTAACTGAAGAATGTGCCAGCCATCATAATTATTGTCACAGGTTGGAAGGTTACACGAGGGCAAGACCATTTTTATAGATTAACAGTCTCTAGAGACTGCAAGGGACCAAATGTGTTTCTTCTTACTAGGAAAAAATAAAGCTGAGAAGATTAAATCTGAACAGTTCTTCTCCAGCATGGAGACCCTATCAAGCAAATGAGATTGACTGTCTTAAAACCCATTGTGCTTACCAAGAATTGTTTGTCGGTTTTATTACAATTTGTTCCTATGTATAGAATAAAAGCATACATTTTTATTTTTGTATTGCACATTGATTATTAAAATAAACAGTTTTATTTTGACTGTCATCATTGTTAGAAAAATATTATCACTGAAGGTGCTTTACATAACTGTTTTCACCATTCAATCCAGTAAATACAATATGTCTCAAATTAATAATACTAGAACAAGAATTGTTTTGCCATGTTAAATAACATGAAAAAGTTAGATAACACCAAAATGTTTATGCCGTTCAGATTCTCATTATGTTTCTCATCCTTGATGTTTCCGTGCTGTAAAAAAAGGGATATCAGTGTCCAATTATGAAAGATCTTTGATGCCATTTAGGGTCTTAGAAGTTTTTTTATTGGTGGTGAACTTACTACCTTCTGTCTCTGAGGAATTTTATGATGTGCTGACTCAAATGTCAAATTAAATGACACAAGCAGTTTGTTAAGAGAACCTGCATGATTTACTTTTTCATTTTGTATGCACATTTTTAACTGAAAATGTATTATATTAAAATAATTTATACAGAAATTCCATATTTTCTTTGCTCACCCTACCTTATTGAGACAAGCAAACCTGCTTAAAAAAGTATTATTATCATTGTTGTTATTATTATTATTACTACCCATGTCTATGCTATCATTATGTCCTAAATATATTTTCTTTAGGATTACACTCTGGTTGTCAATTTGGTATTTCACACCTTTAGATTAATAGCTATACCAGAGCAAATATGATGGTTGTGAACAAAAAGAACCATGCAGGAAAATGTGTACCTGCATGGTGAACTTCAAACATTCAATAGACTCCATAATGCAAGGATCCCAAAAGATCTATGGTATATAATATAATAATAAAAATAAACATTTGCATATTGTCTGCATTGACTACCACATACATGAGATGTCCAGAAAATTCACCTAAAGTATAACTAAAGTATTTTTTTTTTACTTTTGGGGATAGTGGAGAGGGATTAGAACACTTGTGACATTTTTATTGCAGGCTGTGTCCCCATTAAGCAGATTCACCCTCTCAATTTGTCCCGTTTACCCTTACCACCAAAAGGGACAGTAAATGAAAATGTCAAATGTTGGGTTGTCCCCAGAATAGTAATAGTGGGGAAATCTTCCAATGGGAGCTCTGGTGACTCTGGTGACAACTGGAAATTCTCTGACTTTGGAGCGATTTCCTTCTCACTTTCTGTTTTTGGCTTTGGGAAAACATAACATTACCATAAAGTGATTGTAAAGTCAAATTGTTTTTTTCCTATAAAAAGTAACAAACATGTTATACTTACCTGCTCTGTGCAGTGGATTTGCACAGAGCAGCCCAGATCCTCCTCTTCTTGAGTCCCTCTTCTGTGATCCTGGCCCCTCCCCCTTGTTCACTGCCCCCACAGCAAGAAGCTTGCTATGGGGCACCCGAGCCAAGTCACAGCTCCCTGTGTACATTCAGACACAGAGCCCCGACCCCATCCGCCCCCCTTTTTCCCCTGATTGGCTAGCTGACTTTGATTGACAGCAGTGGCAGCCAATGGTGCCGCTGCTGTGTTTCAGTCAATCAGGTGGGGGGAATCTCAAATGGCTGAGACATTCATGGACATTGCTGGACAGAGAGGGACCTCAGGTAAGTATTAGGGGGGCTGATGCACACAGAAGGCTTTTTATCTTAATGCATAGAATGCATTAATTTTTGCAAAAATATCAACTTTCCATTAAATCTACAGACATTTACATCACTTGTCCTCATCCATGTTTCCAAATGTATCCATTGCTTTTGCCTTACTTCCTGGTCAGGCTTTAGGTCATGACACAGGAAAGAGTTGACCAGCTGACCTCATTAGCACACACCCTGCATCATCCACCCTCCTACCTACCCACCCATTCCCAGCTGCATGTTTTTTAAAGGAAGTGCGATCAATCAGTGCTCACCCTTCTCACTAAATACACAATATACGATCAGATTGTATAGTCTATAGCCACCTTTATACACCTAAAATTACTAGTTGCATTTTCAGTGCAATTAATTGTTAATGACGCACCAAATACAAAAGCAAACACACATTTTGCCATGTGAAAAAACGGGTGGCAAATGCTGCAAAACGCACAGTAAAAAACATGCAACCCACAAAACCCCAAAATGTCCCATAAGCCACATGTAGTGCAGCCCATTGAAATTAACAGGCTGCCCTGTGCGTGTCAAAGGAAAAACGAGCCACAAAATGTACGCTCCCACTATGCTAGATGTGAATGGGGCCTAAAAGTGAAATTGGAGCGTTAACACAAGAACAGTGAATCTCCATTCACATCTGTGCATTTCCTTGCATTTCAGAAATGTGCTGCACCAAAAATCCCAGTAAAAAAACGCACCAAGCTCCACTCTTTGGGCAGATTGCTGTGTGCAGGGCAGCCCATTCTCACCAAAAAATAAAAAATAAACCGCATCTGGCAATGTGAGTTCCCATTATGCAGAGATGTGAACATGGCTTGACAGATGAGTGTTTCTGTCCACTCCCTCTTATGCACTTGTATAAAGATGGCCGTACACTATGCAATCTGATTGTATAGTGTGTATTTAGTGAGCAGGGTGATCACTGATTGATTGCACTGCATTTAAAAAACGTGCAGCTGGGAATGGGTAGGAGGGTGGGTGATGCAGGGTGTGTGCTAATGGGGTCAGCTGGTCAACTCCTTCATGTGTTATGACCTAAAACCTGACCAGGAAGCAAGGCAGAAGCAAAGGACACATTTGGAAACATGGATGAGGACAAGTGAAGTAGGTGACTATAGATTTGTTGGAAAGCTTTGATATTTTTGCAAAAAAAGTACATTAATGCTGAATTGGTACATAGGGGAGCTGGAATTTAGAAAAAAAAGAAAGGTGAACAAAGGTGAACTTATGCTTTAAGTTTAGATTTATTGGTTGTATAGAAGAAAGTACAATATGGTTGTTCCATATCTATTATATAATGTCAATATCACATATTGTAGAATTTACAGTGTTATTAGACCTTAAAGACACGGTTTATTGTTTTTTTTTTAACAAGTACTAAGTTATTGTCTTGGCATAGGAACAACTTATCATGAATCGGCATGTGTTGTTTGATTGCTTTTCATTTATGTTATATACAGTAGAAACCTATGATGTATACATGGGAGCTGTCTGAAGGGAGAGAGAGAGAAAGGTGTCAAATTCTTTGTATAATCTATAAATATACTATATTAGCAAAAGTATTGGGACACCTGCCTTTACATGCACATGAACTCTAATGGCACCCCAGTCTTAGTCCGTAGGGTTCAATATTGAGTTGGGCCATTTGTTCACACTGCCCTATGGGAACTGCTGCAGGTGTCAATACAAAGTTATTGACACCCCCAGATCGGTTTGCAGATCGCAGTGCTAACTGTGAAATGGTGCAGGAATCAGATGACATGGGTGTGAACATCCATGCGACCTGATTCCAGTGAGAAAAAAAAAAGGGTCCTGCACCATTTTGGTCTGAATGCGATGTGAATTCAGCCATAAATCTCATTCTCTTCATAGCTATTTAAACACACTCCTCAATTACTTCTGCCTTACTTCCTAGACAGACTTTAGGTCATGACACAGAAAGGAGTTGTCCAGCTGATCTCATTAGCACACAACCCTGCATCATCTACCCTCAGCTGGTCAACTCCTTCCTGTGTCATGACCTAAAGTCTGTCCAGGAAGTAAGACAGACGTAATCAAGCAGTGTATTTAAGCACGTAAGGACCGAGCCTCTTTCTGAGATTTGTTCTTTTCTTTGCTAGAAAATTATTTAGCACCCCCAAACATTATATATTTTTTAAAGCAAATGCCCTACAGATTAAAATGGTGGGTGTTTCATTTTTTTTTTTTTCACACAGTATTTGCGCAGCGATTTTTCAAACGCATTTTTTGGGGAAAAAACACACTTTTTTAAATTTTAATGCACTAAAACACACTATATTGCCCAAATGTTTGATGGAATAAAAAAGATGATCTTAGGCCGAGTACATGGATACCAAACATGACATGCTTTACAATTGCACACAAAGGTGCAGTGGCAACAAAATAAATACATTTTTAAAAGCCTTTAAAAGCCTTTACAGGTTACCACTTTAGATTTACAGAGGAGGTCTACTGCTAAAATTACTGCCCTCGATCTGACCTTCGCGGTGATACCTCACATGCATGGTGCAATTGCTGTTTACGTTTGACGACAGACCGCCGCTTGCGCTCGCCTTAGCGCGAGAGCAGGGGGCGACAGGGGTGGTTTTTTTTTTTCTTTATTATTTTTTTGCTTTTATATCTTATTTTTAAACTGTTCCTTTCATTTTTTTTTTTTATCATTTTTATTGTTATCTCAGGGAATGTAAATATCCCCTATGATAGCAATAGGTAGTGACAGGTACTCTTTTTTGAAAAAATTGAGGTCTATTAGACCCTAGATCTCTCCTCTGCCCTCAAAGCATCTGACCACACCAAGATCGGTGTGATCAAATGCTTTCCCAATTTCCCAATGGCGCTGTTTACATCCGGCGAAATCTAAGTCATGAAATGCTCGTAGCTTCCGGTTTCTTAGGCCATAGAGATGTTTGGAGCCACTCTGGTCTCTGATCAGCTCTATGATCAGCTGACTGAATCACCGGGTGCATTCTCAGGTTCCCTGTTGAGACAGGAGAGCCAGAGAAAAACACGGAAGACGGTGGGGGGGGCATTCCCTCCCACGGCTTGTAAAAGCAGTCTAGAGGCTAATTAGCCGCTAGGATTGCTTTTACATGAAAGCCGACCGCTGGCTGAAAAGAATGATACCAAGATGATACCTAAACCTGCAGGCATCATTCTGGTATAACCACTCAAAGTCGTGAATGGTGTACCTGAAGACAAAAAAATGGTTAACAATAAAACACAGTAAACGGTAAAGTATAAAAAATTGCATACCTGAAAAACAAACATGATAAAACATAATAACAATAAAACATTGCAGAATAGAATACAGTAAAAAAGAGCAGAACAATAGAGAGAGAATAGAGAGAGAGAGAACAATAAAACGACAACTATTTTTTTTTATTTTATATATATATTTTTTTTTTTTTACACTTTTTTTGTAACTAACTTTTATAACTGTAACCGGTTCCAGGTTCGGGTCTCTCAAAATGCGATGGCATCTTGGGAGACCCTGTGAAAGTGTGCCTAGTCTGTGCAGTGCTGTACCCTATGCTAATACTCAACTAGTGAATGGTAGCGTTCAAAACATTCACCAATGCAAAGACCAGGATTGTCAGGACAGGAGGGACAATAATAGCGGGTGTCACGCCTATATCCGCGCTTGCTGCAGACACAACATCATTTTTTGGGGGGTTCGTTGGGTAGGGGTACTCGGGAGGACATAAAGAAAATGCCTCTCATGCAGCTGACTGCATTTGGTTGGGGATGTGAATGGGGGAAGTACGGGCGCTGCAGAAGCGGTGGGTTCCCGACGGGCCTGTGTTTGTCTTCTTCTTGGTGGCAGCGGGACACTTCTTGTGCTTGCCACCTCACCAGCTTGAACTGCACTTATGGGATTCGCCATGTCACCAAGTGTTACTGCAGTGCTGGTTTGACTACGACCAGGGTGTACTAGGCCACTGGTGCTTGCCAGTTCACCAAAACGCTACCAAAAAAACTGTTAGCGATCGCAGGGATCAGGCCTGACTCTGCGAACACTGCAGTTATGCATTTAGTGTTTTGTAAGTGTCAGTGATCGATCAATACTTCACTTGGGTGGGCTGGGCTGGGCCGGGCGGAGGGGCAAAACGCAGGTGCTAGCAGGTATCTGGGCTGATCCCGCTAACACTGCGTTTTTGGGAACCCTAATCTGCTGGGGACGTTAGTATAGATCTGATCGGATCAGATATTGATCCGATCAGATACTATACCACTAAGGGAGGTGTATGCTGCGAGCGTGGGTGTTAGCGGTACTGGCGCTAACCTGACGCTGCCTGGGGCTGGTGCTTGCCAGTTCACCAAAATGCTACCAAAAAAACTGTTAGCGATCGCAGGGATCAGGCCTGACTCTGCGAACACTGCAGTTATGCATTTAGTGTTTTGTAAGTGTCAGTGATCGATCAATACTTCACTTGGGTGGGCTGGGCTGGGCCGGGCGGAGGGGCAAAACGCAGGTGCTAGCAGGTATCTGGGCTGATCCCGCTAACACTGCGTTTTTGGGAACCCTAAACTGCTGCGGACGCTAGTATAGATCTGATTGGATCAGATATTGATCCGTTCAGATACTATACCACTAAGGAAGGTGTACGGTGCGTGCATGGTTGTTAGCGGTACTGGCGCTAACCTGACGCTGCTTGGCGCTGGTGCTTGCCAGTTCACCAAAATGCTACCAAAAAAACTGTTAGCGATCGCAAGGATCAGGCCTGACTCTGCGAACGCTGCAGTTATGCGTTTAGTGTTTTGTAAGTGCCAGTGATCGATCGATACTGCACTTGGGTGGGCTGGGCTGGGCCAGGCGGAGGGGCAAAATGCAGGTGCTAGCAGGTATCTGGGCTGATCCCGCTAACACTGCGTTTTTGGGAACCCTAAACTGCTGGGGACGCTAGTATAGATCTTATCGGATCAGATATTGATCCGTTCAGATACTATACCACTAAGGGAGGCGTATGCTGCATGCGTGGGTGTTAGTGGTACTGGTGCTAATCTGACGCTGCCTGGGGCGACGCATATCACCGCCGGGCGATCAGAGGGCTAAACCTTTATTCGGTAATAAACGGCGGGTGCCCTGACACTATAAAAAATAAACGAACTAACCAGCGTCACCCGTAACACTTATACGGTGATCAGTGGTGAAAGGGTTAACTAGGGGGCAATCAAGGGGTTAAAACATTTATTAGGTAGTATATGGGGGTCCCTGTCGCTATAAAACGCTGACGGCGAACCTAAATATTTACCTCCCTAACTAGCGTCACCAGCAACACTAATACAGCGATCAGAAAAATGATCTCTTAGTGACACTGGTGATGGGGGGTGATCAAGGGGTTAAAACTTTATTAGGGGGGGTTAGGGGGGTACCCTAGACCTAAAGGGGGCTAACAGTAACTGTCCCACCACAGTAACTGTCACAAACTGACACCATGCAGTAATCGGAAAAAAAAAACTGCTTGGTGTCAGTTTGTGACAGGGGGGGTGATTGGGGGGTGATCAGGGGGGCGATCGGGGGGGATCGGGGGTGTTTTGGGTGCCTGGCATGTTCTACTGTGTGTGTAGTGTTTGTGCACTCACATTGATGTCTTCTCTCCTCGTCGCCGAAACGGAAAATACCGAGCCGAGGAGAGATGACATCATTTCCTTTGCTGCTGTTTAGCATACAGCAGCAAAGGAATGTTCCCATTGGCTGGCGGTGATCGCGAGGGGGGGGCCACGAACGGATGGCCTCCCCCTCACCTCCGATCGCCGGGGGACAAAAGAGGACCGCCTCGGGCACCGGGGGGGGTCCGATCGGACCCCCCACCCGCGGGAGGCAAATCACGTGTATGTACGTGATTTTGCCTGCCCGTGCCGCCTTGCCGACGTACATCGGCGTGAGGCGGTCCTTAAGTGGTTAAAAAAAAATGTGTCACTTTTATTCCTATTAAAAAGAATGTAAACATCCCTTGTAATAGAAAAAAAAAACATGACAGGACCTCTTAAATATGAGATCTGGGATCAAAAAGACCTCAGATCTCATATTTACACTAAAATGCAATAAAAAAATAAATAAAAATGTTTGTCATTTGAAAAAAAAATAAAAATGGCCCTTTAAGAGCTATGGGTGAGAATGAGGTTTTGACGTCGCTTCCACCCTGCAATGATATGGAGGTGGGTGGGGGTCATCTTCTTCTTACTCGTCTCTATACCAAGCCAGGAGAAGGATCGATCGCCTCCGCCATTACCGACGGCTCCGGTAAGCGGCGGAGGGCACTGGAGCACAATGGGAGGGGGCCCTCTGTCCGCCGCCGATAAAAGTGATCTTGCAGCGAATCTGCCACAGAGACCACTTTTATCTGAAAGCAGACCACCTGCTGAAGAAGAGGATACTGGGGTTATGGCAGCTAGCTGCTGCCATAACAATGATATTCCTCTTCAAAATAGCGACGAAAACCTGCTGCGGGCGGTCCGTAAGTGTTTAAACAGCTATGGAGAGAGTGAGTTAAGCCTGTGTAGAATTAATGGAAAGCTGTTTTATTTTTGCAAAATAAGTACATTAATGCTACACAAGCAGTTTGTTCTTAAGTTGAATCTGTTTGTAAGTCAGAACAGGTACATTTTGTAAGTGTAGCTCCAGCCAAAAAATGTATTTTAAAGCTTTTTGGATAGCATAGAGAAGGGTTATCACCCCTGTAACATTTGTTTTGCTGTCTGTGCCCCGGTTCAGAAGATTTCACCTCACTTTCTGTCCCAATGACAATTGGATTTTGAAAATTTTGAGTTTCTAGGGAAACATGGACTGGTGATAAAGCATCAGTGGAGACACCTTTTTTTGCCTCAGAAAAGGAAAGTTGGGGCCTGAAATTTGAAGCCCAGCAGCCTCAGATACATCTGGATGAGAGGTGCTGACTGCCAAGGGGTGAGTGAGCTCACCATCCATTCTTGTCTGTGACTGAAGTCTCCCCCTGAGTAAGTACACTAGGGCAAATTAGGGTTCTCAGAGCACCCCTTACATCAGAGTTCCTGTCAGGATGCGCATACCAGCAGAGAGATCTGCCTCCCTACAAGAGCTTTGAGACGTAGAAATACACGCATTCCTGTTGCCCATAGGAATCGGGCCTTGGCTCACAGAAGTGCGCATGTGTAAACTGGCGCGCAAACAGAAGCCGTCACACACCCGTGTGTGTGTCGACACTCGCGCGCACACGTGAGCGCCGCTGGTGCCAGTGAGTCTATCTAGGCACAGCCAGTACCCAGCCCCAGTGCTGCTTCGTCTTCAGCTCTGTGCATCCTGTTTCCTCAGAACCTGTATCTTGATCCCTGTTACCTATGCGGCTTGTCTTGACCATCCCTTGATCTCCACCTGCACCAACCCCGGCTTGTCCTGTGACCATCTTCTTGTCTTCTCCTTGGCACCTGCCTGCTGATCCGGCTTTTGACCTCGGCTTGCCGCCTGACAACGAACCTGCCTGCACCCTGCATCCGATTGTCCTAGCCGTGTATGACCCAGCCTGCCTGACCTTGCTTCTTCTTTACTGTCATCCGCACCAGCTGCCTGCCTGTCGGTCTTCCTGCTGAAGTCTGCCGCTGTCTTCTCCAGCCCTTCCAGGACTGTCGTTCAGCTTCCAGCTAAAGACTCTTGGCACTCGTGCGACTCTGTACCTTGGCGCCTTCTGTTCCCAGTATCAGAGGTCCCAAGTCAGAGGTGTAAGGGAGGCCTTGCTTGTCCATTCAGGCTCTTCTACCAGTACGTGATAGTTCCCCTTTACACCAAAGGCCACAGTGTTTTTCCTTACATCAGAGTCTTCTCTGTAAATCAGAGTTCTCAGTGTTCCCCCTTAAATCATGGTTCCCAGAGCATCCCTTATGGTAGAGGCCCAAGAGTTCTCTCTTAAGTCAGAGAATCGGAACTCTGCAAGTTCAGATGTAAAAGGGGAACTCTGTGGATTCAGATGTAAAAGGGGAACTCTGTGCACTCTGATGTAAAGGGGGACTCTTGTTTTAAACTTCATATGATTAGAAATGTTATTTAATAGCAAAATATATGTATAGTTTATACTATAAAAAAAATTGCAGTGCATTGCTAAAGTGTTCGGGTTTGACTTGAAGAAAAGGTGGCAACAGTAATGCCAGCTTCAGTATGTAGGAAAAACAACCAGGCCACTATATGTCAGAATCTGGGAGCACATCAACAACATTAGGAAAGGGTTCATAAAACATGGTGTATCAAGACATTTCAGAGAATTTCACCAAAGGGATCCATCAGTCATGACCTTCTATGCAATAGACAAGATTACAGGACACTGGAGAGGGGAGAACAAAAAGAAAGACATATAACAGAATGAAACAAATGGATATTACTGCTGAATACGCTCCAACCAGAAGGCATGAATATAGACATAGACCTTAACTGTTTCATCTCTAATTTTTAACAATATCTTGGCCTCATAAGACTATGCCTACAAAACACAGTACAGTATATATGAAACTCACCAAGGCCCCTTAGAACAACAATCCCTTTGTATCAGTAAACCTATAATTGTTCCTCCTCCTGAATAATAATTAAATTTCTTAAATAACTAGTCCTAAACTGAATAATCCTCCAAGTTATTTTAAAATAGATTATTTCATTTTTATTTTTTACTTTATTTTTCCATTTATTAAAGTATTAACGTCTTTTCACATTTTATTCTTATTTTATTTACATTTTACAAACATTTTTCTCACATAATTCATAGTGAGGTATCTGTGCCATGCATTGCATTTGATTTGTATTTTCATATATTTTATGTATTTTATGTAAATTTGTTTTTAGAGTATATAATACGTGGTGTCCCCAATATGCACGTTTGGTGTAGTTCCAGTCTCTAGGATATGACCAGCACATCCCCTATGTTTTTTTTTTTTTAAATGGCACAGCTCCTGATGACATTGTGCTGACGAAACACGTGGGGCGGAGCTTCCAGCATCATTGCATCACTTTCAGTTTGGTCCATGGAGAGCATGAGCTTACTAAACTCAAACTAAATGTAAGTGCATTTCCAATCGTTTTAAATGGAATAAAAAGTCAAAACAATATTGCACTATGGAATGTTATTTATTTATTTGAGATGAAAGGCTAACTGTATGAAGGATAATACGTACCAACGTGGATCTGTGTCCTGCCACACAGTGACATAGCTGTGAATGCGAGATACCCTCTTGAGGACAGAGCTCTCTGACAAGTTCAGTGGCATAGGAGGAGCACAGAGTGGAACACCTGCACCAATATATATCTGTTACAAGCACAGAGAAAGAGCACCTGTCACTTAAAGTTTCTTGTTTACATTTTTAACATATATGGACTAATTAATGATACCAGGACTTGATTGCTCACAGATTGTGCACTTTTACCACTATAGAGCTTAGTGGCTACTATATTTGTTGTTCATAAATGTATTTAATCAATCACTTCAAGAGTTCAATGCTTACTATATAAGGTCCATAAAAGCACCTGTCTCTTTATCAACTGCATATGCAATTCAATTATTGATTTTTGCACATACCATGAAGTCAACGTTTACTCACTTGTTGGTTTAATAGAACACAAGTCACTTTATTAACTTATCATGTATTTTTTTTTATTTAAATGAGTTGGTTTATGGGGTAGCACAAAGCACTAAGCACTTTTACACAATTAATTTGAAGCACACACCCATCACATTAAAAGAGCAGCGATATACCCATTACCCCTTTAACCACTTACAGTTAACTCCGAAAGGTTTTACCACCTTCCTGACCAGAGCACTTTTTGTAATTTGGCACTGTGCTGCTTTAACTGGTAATTGCTTGGTCATGCAATGCTGTACACAAACAAAATTTGCGTACTTTTTTTCCCACACATAGAGCTTTCTTTTGGTGGTATTTGATCCCCACTGGGATTTTTATTTTTTGCGATATAAATTTAAAAAGACTGAACATTTTGAAAAAAATTATATTTTCTACTTTTTGTTATAAAAAAAATCCAATAAACTCGATTTTTGTAATACATATAGGCCAAAATGTATTTAGCTACATGTCTAGGGTAAAAAAGAGGTTAATAAGCATATATTTATTGGTTTTTGCAAAAGTTATAATGTCTACAAACTATGGTATATTTACTGGAATTTATGCAGCTTTTAGTTTATGACTACCTATCTCATTTCTTGAGGTGCTAAAATGGCAGGGTAGTACAAAATTCCCCCAAATTATCCTTTTTTGTAAAGTAGATACCCCAAGGAATTTGCTTAGGGGCATGTTGAGCCCATTAAATATTTCTTTTTTTGTCACGAGTGATTGAAATAGGACACTAAAGAAAAAAAATGTACACAAAGTTGTCACTAAAATGATATATTGCTCACACATGCCATGATTATATGTGTAATTACACCCCAAAATACATTCTGCTACTTCTGCTAAGTACAGGGATACCACATGTGAAAGACTTTTTGGGAGTCTAGCTGTGTACAGGACCCCAAAACCAATCACTGCCTTCATAGTTTAAAGTGCGTAAATTGCTCATTTCACTTCCTCACTAGTATGTGTGTGATGGAAAAATCTGGACAGCCGCACTCCGGATTGGAAAAGTGAAAAATAAAATCCTCTTTATTGAAAAAGTAATAACATGATTAAAATCCGTACATGGCTTTGTTGGGATGATGCAGCATAACCGCTAACGCGTTTTTTTTTTTTTTTTTTATATGGGCTGGTGGGAGAGGTCCCGCATCTTTGGACCAAATAGTCCCCGCCGCAAAGATACAGTCTTTTTCTGTCGCTTTATAGACGACCTGTTATTTATTACATCAGATAAAGAAGCTAATTTGGATATCTGGCTGGCATATTTCAATGACAATTCATTAAACTTAAAATTTACGGGAAATCTGCAATCCAGATCCATAGAATTCCTTGATGTGCAACTGGCGGGGTCCGGTGATGCGATTCAATCCAGTCTGTACAGAAAACCTCTCAGTGGCAACACTCTACTTAGAGCTGACTCTGCACACCCTAAACACACCATCAGAGGCATTCCATATAGCCAGTTTTTAAGGTTAAAGCGCCTATGTAGCTCTCCTGATGCTTTTGAGGCTGAAGCCAAAAGCATGGCAAACAGGTTTAAAGCTCGAGGCTATAAAGAAACATCAATACAAAAAGCACTCAACACAGTAAGATCCATCCCAAGACCTTCACTTGTAAAGAAAAAAACAGCTAGAAACATTCAACAGAGAAGGGACATGTCCCCTAGAATCCCGGTATTTTCTACTCCATACAGCTCAGAATTTAATACAATCAAGAAAATTATCATGAAACACCTTCCTGTTTTGTATAATGACCCTATATATAGTAACATCCTTCCTAAAGGGATCAAGGTTGTATCCCGCAGAGCACCCACATTGGGATGTTCACTGTCTCCCAGTTTGTTCTCAACCAACCGAACAAAATCCAATTGGCTCAATTTCACAGGCAATTTCAAGTGTGGAATAAAAACTTGTAATTACTGCAGGTACATTAAAACGGGTCAACTCATAAAATCATGCAGCAATCAAAAAGAATTCTCGATCCCCGTGTTTATTAATTGCAACACCAAATTTGTGATATATGTTATCACATGCACCAGTTGCCAGGTACAATATGTTGGACGCACAACACGGCGTCTCAGAGACAGGTTACATGATCACCTGTATAATATTGAGAAGGAGATCTTAACCAATGTATCAAAGCACTGGGTTTACACACACCACAAAGACACTTCCAGTTTAACTATTCAGGGCATTGAGAAAATCATCACACCGGTGAGAGGAGGTGACAGATTCCAGTTACTGTGCAAACGAGAAGTCCTTTGGATATTCTCGTTAGACACCAGGATTCCACGGGGGTTAAACTTTGAGTGGGACGTTTCACATTTCTATGAATAAAACAACATTGAAGCTATATCCCCGAGCAATACATCTGTAACCCTTTCCTCCCAACTTTTTCCTTGATTACACATCCACATTCTTTTTTGGTGGATAATGGAGCAAAAAAACATATAGGGACACATATCAATATATCAGTTCCCTCTTTTACACATATTCCCAGTAACCGATACATCTTATTGGGCTACACACACTCCAATCCATACGAGCAAATGACTAGTGATATGCATATATGTTTTCATTTAAAAGAAACAATTTACTATATCTTTTGCATTCACTGTCACTTGAATCTCGTTTCTAATTAGACATTATTGTTTGATGGTAGCTGCAGGTAGACCATAACACTAAAGCTGGCCATACACCGTGCAATTTTCTTGTTCAATTTTCTTTGGATTTGCCTTCAGCTGTGTGGTAAAAGGGCCTGCCTGATTGCATACAAGTTGAGGGTGTTTGGGTTTGGCCTCCTATTGTATGGTTTTGGTGAATCCAGACCAGAGTTGCACGGGAGAATTGTATAATGTATGGCTAGCCTAACTTTGCACAAATGTTTTTTACCACATGTGTACATGGTTCATTACCTTCTTTGCAAAGTTCCCATGTGTTTTGAGTTGATTTAAGAGCTGTGGTCTTCAAAGAGGTAGACCAGTTGTTTATTTCACATAGTAATTGGTTTAGTGAGATTGTTAATTATCTATTGATATAAACATATATATTGGAAGAACCTGTCATATGGTCACTGCCAATATTATACTATGTATAGAAAGAATAGAGACAGATGCATAAACACTGCATTTTTTCCCATTTTTATCTACCTCATATAGTTCTGCCCATACACTTGAAGACAACTCATCGAGAGATGTGATTGCTTCAAAGAAAGACGTTCAGCAACGTTAATGTTGTTACCTGATTGGGATTAATGCATCCCATACGGAGTGATGCAAGGTTTTAAATGAGCACTTTTGTGAAGCTGGAGTGGCGGGGTTATCAGAGAGTGATAAGTTTCACAATCCTTTATATGTTGCAAAGAATAATATTCACACATGTAGGAATTGAAGCAAAAGCATTTATTCACACATAGACTCCTGTAAATCAGGAGACTTTTGGTCGCATTATTGCGACAGGACGCCAGTTTTCTGCCCAGCTTCCAATTCACATATGTCATCACGTTTTTTGAAAGTTGAAATCATCATGTATATACACATACACACACATATAAAGAATTGCTTTTCATCATTATTTTTATTTTTATGTCGTTAAAATTTTTTGCATATATTTATGCACCATACACACATATTTAGTCTTTTCTTGTAGACACTGATAGTGGTGTTGGATGCACATCTTTTTATCACATGCATATAGACCCAATTCCAATTCTCATTCTATACACCGTTTACATTATACTGCAGCCACCAGCTCACATAGTTTGCCCATACTTGCGCCTATCCGTATGATAATTTATACGTTTGAACGTCAAATTCCAGCACCCATCTCATTATTGTGGTTTTGAAAAATAACAAACATGTTTTTCAAAAACCTTGAATAGAATTTTTTATTATTTATATATGTTGACATTTGCCAATATGAATACATTTCATTTATATATTCATGTCTTCATTAGTGATTCCACTATAGGACGCACATCCAATCACATCTATGCCAAAAAGATCCCACACAGACTAACGATCAGCTGTTTAAAATCAGATAATCAATATGTAGTCATGTGGTAGATAAATTATGTGTATATAAGTGGTGATCACTTTCGTACAAACCAGCTATGAGTAAGCGCTCTATGGGAGCGTGAAACGCGTTAGCGGTTATGCTGCATCATCCCAACAAAGCCATGTACGGATTTTAATCATGTTATTACTTTTTCAATAAAGAGGATTTTATTTTTCACTTTTCCAATCCGGAGTGCGGCTGTCCAGATTTTTCCATCACACACATACCATTGGAATAGCAATTGCCGGCACCTGGGGCTCTCACAATCATCCACACAGCGGAGGACGGGAAGTTTGAACCCGATCACCTAGAGCGGTGGTAACTATCCTGTTTATCACTTCCTCACTACCTATCACAGTTTTGGAGGCTCTGAAATGTCAAGATAGCGCCCCCCCCCCCCACAATGACCCCATTTTGGAAAGTAGACACCACAAAACATTTGCTGAGAGGCATGTTGAGTCCATGAAATATTTAATATTTTGCCACAAGTTTTGGGAAAATTATTTATTTATTTTTTTACACAAAGTTTTCACTCAAATTATATATTGCTCACACATGCCATGGATATATGTGGAATTGCACCCCACAATACATTCTGCTGCTTCTCCTGAGTATGAGAATAGCACATATGAGCCCTGAAATGTAAAGATAGCACAAACCCCCACCATGACTCCTTTTTAGGAAGTAGACACCCCAAGCTATTTGCTGAGAGGCATGTTGAGCATTTTGCAGATCTCGCTTTTTGTCACAAAGTTTTGAAAATGGAAAAAAGAAAAGAAAAAATAAATTTTCTTTTTCTTTCTTCATTTTCCTAAAAATTGTGGCAACAAATGATATCTGTAAAATACTCACCATGCCTCTAAGCAATTATCTTGGGGTGTCTACTTTTCAGAATTGGGTAATTTGGGGGATTTTGCGCTATCTTGACATTTCAGAGCCTCCAAAACTGTGATAGGTAGTGAGTAAGTGAAATGAGCAATTTACATCCGTAGAAAGCCTGAAGGCGGTGGTTGGTTTTTAGGGTCCTTTATGCGAATAGACTGCCAAAAAGTCTCACACATGTGGTATCCCCCTACTCAGGAGAAGCAGCGTAATGTATTTTGGGGTGTAATTTCACATATATCCATGGAATGTGTGAGCAATATATAATTTAAATGACAAATTTGTGTAAAAAAATACATACTTTTTTGTCATTTTCCCAAAACTTGTGGCAAAATATAAAATATTCCATGAACTATGAGGATCTTGCGAGCTACCTATTTTAAAAGTGACAAAATATATAAAAAACAAAATATACTATATGAGTAATAATGATAGACAGCTGCTAGCTCTGATCACGTCCCATAAAGTCGTGTGAAAACAATATAAATAGAAAATTACTATGCTGCACTATCTTCTAACAAATAGTTCCACAAATAGTTTTAAAGTGCCTACTTTACACTGATGAGAAAAATAATAATAATAATAATAATAAAAAACCGTGATAAACTAACAAAAATTATAATATATTCCAAAACTGTATATAGAGTTTTTTTGATTGCTGTGATGATAAATTCTGTGTTAAGTGTCACATTCCACAGACAAAATAAAAATAATAAGCAAACTAATAAAAATTAATTATATGGTGCCACAAACGTGAATCATAAAATGCTATAGTGCATATAACAGTGACGTTCTAATCAAATGCAGATCAGTCCAACATAATCAGTATACAGTCCTTTTTAAAGGTATAATGGTGACTTAATAAAAAAATGAAAATAACGCGTTGTGGTGTCCACACTCAGGTGCTCCCCACCCTCAGGCAATGCCCACTCACGTTAGAGCGTGTGACCTTGCAATTAAGTTCAGGGATTCTAAGTTAGCTGTATGGATCCAGACTGCTCACTGATGCTGTATCCTCATATACAAACAGTAGAAAGAGACTCCATAGCATGACACCGCTCAACACAAATTTATTGTACAAACAAAAAGCCCAGTACAGGGTACTCACATGGGTTAAGTGCATTAAGTACACCAATCTGTAATGTGCCTTAAAAAGCTGTGTTTTGGTTGAGGTTGTATGTCTGTTTTCTGTGGAGCAGACCAGCTGCTTCCTGCACCGTCCTTTCCCCTCCCCTACATGTGACGATACAAGAGAAATTCATATCTTCCTTTTTTTTTTTATTATTCATTTTGCTTTTTTATTTTATTTTTACACTGTTCCTTTCATTTTTTTTTAAATCATTTTTATTGTTATCACAGGGAATGTAAATATCCCCATGATAGCAATAGGTAGTAACAGGTACTCTTTTTTGAAAAAATTGGGGTCCATTAGACTCTAGATCTTTCCTCTGCCCTTAAAGCATCTGACCACACCAAGATCGGTGTGATAAGATGCTTTTCCAATGGCGCTGTTTATATCGGGTAACTGTAGCAAGTTCCATATCTGGCACGCTTGCTGGAGAGAAACTGTTTGAAAACAAGGCGGCCAGAAAACTCATCAAATACAGACATCTTGTTCGGGGGTATACAAGGCTGCAATTTTTTGGTTGAAGTGGTTTACGAAGGGCCAAATTTTGTGGAGCCGATCGTATCCAGGGTCACCCCAAGGACGACAAAGTTCATTGTCGTTGACGTACATAAACCGCAATATTTGCTTGTATCTAACCCTGGCCATGGCAGCAGAGAACATGGGCATATGATGAATTTGGTCAGTGGACCAATATGACCGCAACTCATTCTTTTTAGGTAAATCAGCCAGAGAATCAGCAATCTCCTCATCATTATCATCATCATCATCCACCTCCTCCCCACCATTGTGAAAGTGCAGTAATTTTTTTCTTACTTGGGCTACCTGGCGCAGACAGGCAAAGGGTGAATAAGCTGCCCTCTTGCTCCTGTCTATGCTCGGTGTGGCTGTAGGACTGGAGCACTCCATGTGAGGAGGTTCACGTTGTGCAGAGCATGGAGGGGAAGTGCCTGTTCCTCCCTGGTCTCTGTGCCTGGTGCCATCTTGGGACCTGTGCACCCGTGAGCAGCTGAAAAAAGTTGGTCAGCCGGCAGGGTTCTGGCGGCTAGCTGTTCCGCTTTCGGGACATGACTGTGGGGTCCCCAGTCAAAGCAGTGCTGGGCAGTGGGATCTGAGGTGGCTGGGTCAGCTCTTAGATGCTGCTGTGTCCCCTGTGTCAGCAGTGAGCGCACTTCAGGTTGCCAAACCAGATTGCTGCCAGACTCCCCCCCATCATGAGGTTTTTTCCTGACACATTGTGTTCTGTATGAATGTATAGCCTTTGAATTGGCGAACGAATAACCTAGTAACATTTGATTTTGCCCCTATCCAAACTGTATGAATGTACATGCAATTTCACATGAGAAATAGCTCAGTGGATTTTTACTGTACACTCCTAAGAATTTTCTTTTCCTGCTCAAACCTGACATTTTTCTTCTCCCTAACTCAGCCAATAAACAGAGGATAGCCAACAGTTATAAATGCTTATTATGACTAATATATGTTCTCATCGGTCTAATATTTGAGGAAGATTCAGAATAAAGTAAGAAAAGGAGCCAATGGGCCAGTAAGACAGCTTGTAATCAAACATTGTATGGGATAGTTTATCAAAAAATGTATTGCATACTGATATTGTATAGAGTTAACACAGATTCTCACAAACAAAAATAAAAACACACCTTTTGCTTTAGGGCAGGACCCTGGTAAAAAATGTCTTATAGACTAATTTCTTGTACATAAAAGGTGCTGCTCATAAATTAAAAAGTGGCAAAATTGCATTATATTGATTTGTACCTTTCACATTTGTTGAAGCAAAGAGATTTAGTGGATGCACACAATGTGCTGAGCTCTATTGTAACACTGCCAGCAGATGTTATTTCTTAAACAAAGCTGTTCTGATATTGTTGAAAAAATTCAGTCAAAAGTTCAATTGAGATGGTAACTGTTCAAATCACTAGAAGGGTCGAACATAGATGTTTCAGTAACAATTGTGGGCTTCATATTTTGTTTAAAAATCAATTGATATATTTGCATTTCTATATTGTTGTCTTGATTTTAATATAGTAACCATCCCTTATGTAAACCCTTATGCCCTGTACACACGGTCAGATTTTCCGATGGAGAATGTGTGATAGGACCTTGTTGTCGGAAATTCCGACCGTGTGTAGGCTCCATCACACATTTTCCATCGGATTTTCCGACACACAAAGTTTGACAGCAGGATATAAAATTTTCCGACAACAAAATCCGTTGTCGGAAATTCCGATTGTGTGTACACAAATCCGACGGACAAAGTGCCACGCATGCTCAGAATAAATAAAGAGATGAAAGTCATTGGCTACTGCCCCGTTTATAGTCCCGACGTACGTGTCTTACGTCACCATGTTCAGAACGATCGGATTTTCCGACAACTTTGTGTGACCATGTGTATGCAAGACAAGTTTGAGCCAACATCCGTATAACCTGTGTTGCAGGCCGTCCCTGCTGCTGCAGGCACCCGCCTCGAGTTTTACCTCTATAAGAGGTATGTCTGGTTCTGCTCTGCTTCCCCAGCTATTTGGGGGTGATCCAGTTCAATGCAGAGGGTTTCTCGTTCAGGTTGAGATATACTTCGAGATACTGCCCCAGGTGTTTCCCATGGACAGAAGCAAAGTGGGTTTCCTGATATCTTTGCTTTCTGAGAGAGCCTTGGCCTGGGCAAACCCTCTATGGGAAACGCAAAAACCCATAGTCCTGAGTTACCCAGAGTTTGTGCCTTCCTTTAAAAGGGTATTTGACATTCCTGCATACTCCGCTTCTGCTGCCAAGTGCCTCATGTCCATCAAACAGAGTTCGAGAACTGTTGCTGATTACGCCATTGAATTCCGTACTCTGGCAGCAGAGGTTATGTAGAACAACGAGGTCCTCGTGACTGCTTTTTCTCATGGTCTCTCGGATACCATCAAAGATGAGATAGCAGCCCACTGAGATGGAGAAGTTGATCATGTTTGCCATCTTCATTGACTACAGTCTGAGAGAAAGACTCTCTTTTAAGGAGCACTTGCGGAAGCCTCCTGTACACTTGTCTCCGAGCTTTGCAGTCCCACCCTTGCCTCCCTCACCTCCCATTCCTCCTGGTACTGAGTCGGCCAGTGAAGATGTACTCATGCACTTGGGCTTCACACGTCTCTGTGTGGATAAGAGAACCTTTAGGAGGAGGAAGAGATTGTGCCTTTATTGTGGCCAGGAAGGTCACTTTTTGAAGTCTTGTCCTACCTGTCCATGGAACGCCTGAACTTTAAGGTCCTGTAGGAGACAGACCTTAGGTGGCATTGTTTCGTCCCCAGTAATCCAGAAGGATAAGCCCCTGGTTCCGGTTACTCTTTCTTGGTCTGAGTCGTCCAGCAAGATACAGGCTCTAATCGACTCTGGAGCTGCAGGCCTGTTCATTGATGCTGCCTTTGTATCTAAGCACTCCATTCCGCTGCAGCTTTGTGCCACTCCACTTGCCATTGAGGCTCTTGACGGGAGACCTTTACAGCCTGCCCATGTGACTCAGGAGACTGTTCAGTTGTTCATGGCCATAGGGGCTCTTCACCATGAGATAATCCAATTCCAAGTTATTTCCTCACCTAAGTTTCCGCTGGTTATTGGTTATCCTTGGTTACAGAGGCACAACCCCTCTTTTGATTGGCTTTGTGCTGAGGTTCATTCTTGGTCACCACAATGTAGCAAGACATGTTTCCAGAATGTGGCTAAGGTCCTATGCACGTCTACACTCTTCTCCCTGCCGGAGGAGTACCGCAATTTTAGCGATGTCTTTGACAAAGGTCAAGCCGGTAGTTTGCCTCCACACCGGTAATATGATTGCGCAATTGACATTCAACCTGGTGCAATATCCCCTTGTGGCCTGGTTTCCCCTTTGTCGGTCTCAGAGGATAAGGCCATGGAGGAGTATGTTGCAGACGCACTTTCTTGAGGATTCATCCGCAAGTCCTTGTCTCCTGCTGGTGCTGGTTTCTTCTTTGTGAAGAATAAGAGTGGTGAACTGAGACCTTGTATTGATTATAGGGGTCTCAATTGTTTCACGATTAAGAATGCTTATCCAATTCTGTTGATTATGAAGTTATTTGACAGCCTCAAGGGAGCAATGGTTTTCACAAAGCTGAATTTGAGAGGAGCATACAATCTCGTGAGGATCAAGGAGGGCGTTGAATGGAAAACTGCATTTAATACCAGAACAGGCCATTATGAATAGCTCTTAATGCCATTTGGCCTTTGCAACGCTCCGGCAGTTTTCCAGGAATTTATCAACAATGTCCTCCAAGATTTGTTGCGGTTATGTGTGGTGGTTTATCTCGACTATATCCTCATTTTTTCCAAGCCCCTAGAGAGCCACCACACAGATGTCTGACGTGTGCTTCAGAAGCCGAGAGAGAACAAGCTCTATTGTAAATTGGAGAAGTGCGAGTTCCATCGTAAACAGGTTAAATTCCTGGGTTATGTCATTTCCACTGCTGGTTTTTTTGTGGACCCAGAGAAACTTTAAGCAGTCCTATAGTGGCCCTGACCCGTGGGTATACGTTCTCTGCAACGTTTCCTTGGCTTTGGCTTTGGCAATTATTATCAAAAGTTTATTCGTAACTTCTCATCTCTGGTGAAGCCCCTGACTGATATGACCAGAAAGGACGGTAACCCACAGAGTTGGTCTCGGGAGTCCAATAAGGCCTTTGAGATGCTCAAGGCTGCCTTTATTTCTGCTCCTGTGTTGGCACATCCTGATCCTACGTTATCCTTTATCCTTGAGGTTGATGGGTCTGAGACTGGAGTTGGCACCCTTCTGTCTCAACGTCCTACCTCTGCTATGCATCGTTGTGGCTACTTTCCAAGAAATTGTCACCTGCGGAATGCAATTACGAGATTGGGAACAGAGAGTTGTTAGCGATCATTTTAGCCCTTAAAGAATGGAGGCATCTCCTTGAAGATACCACTGTGCCAGTTCTTATTCTTTGACCATAAGAATCTCACACTCTTGTCTGAGGCTAAATGCCTCTCTCTCAGAAGCACGTGATGAGCTCTTTTCTTGTTAAGTTTCAATTACATTGTCTCATTCCTACCCGGTACTAAGAATGTAAGGGCTGACGCTTTGTCGTAACAATTTTCCTCCACTTCCAAGATGGAATCAGTTCCCGTTCCTGTGATTCCTCCTGATCATATTCTGGCTACGGTTCGCACCAGCTTCACTTCTCTTTTGGGTGACTAAATTCTTGCCGCTCAGGTCAATGCTCCTCCTGAGAAACTTTGTGACTGCTGATTTGTCCCAGAGAGTCTCCGTACAGCTGTGCTCCAGACCTACTATTCTTCCAAGGCTGCTGGCCACCCTGGGAAGAATCAACTCTTTTGGGCCATTTCCCAACAATTCTGGTGGCCTAGTCTACGTGCTGATGTAGCCACCTTCATAGCTGCTTGTTCTGTGTGTGCTCAGAGTAAGACACCACAACACCTTCCAGCGGGTCTCCTACAACCCATACCCAATGGAGAGAGGCCTTGGACCCACATGTCTATGGATTTCATTGTGAAGTTATCCAACTCTCAGGGCAACACAGTTATCCTTATGGTGGTTGATCGGTTCTCGAAGATGTCTCATTGATTTCCACATCTGAGGAACTGGCTTCCATTTTTGCTCGGGAGATCTTTCGCTTACATGGGCTACCCAAGGTGATCATCTCGGACAGGGGTAGTCAGTTTGTGTCCCAGGTTCTGGCGAGCCTTTTGTGCACAGTTGGGAATTCAGCTTTCTTTCTCCTCTGCGTATCACCCGCAGTCTAATGGGTCAGCAGAACGAGCCAACCAGTACTTGGAGCAGTTTTTACTTTGCTATATTGCTGACCATCATAACAACTGATCAGACCTCTTACCTTGGGCGGAGTTTGCTCACAATAGTGCCTTGAATTCTGCTTCCTGATTCTCCCTGTTTATGGCAAACTATGGTTTCCAACCTTTCATGTTGCCTGACGCATTTGTTCCATGGAGCATCCCTGCATTAGAGGAGAATCTTCGTGGTCTTGTGGTCTTCGTTCCACTTGGACACAAGTCCAGGAGGCTTTGTGACATGCCAATGGTAGGTACAGACTCCATGCTGACCACTGACGCCTGCTTACACCTTCCTACAAGGTTGGGGACAGGGTCTGGCTGTCATTTCGCAACCTCCAACTCCGTGTTCCCTCACTGAAGTTGGCATCTAGGTTTATTGGGCCTTTCGGTATTCTTCACAGGATTAACCCAGTGGCTTACGCTTTAGATCTTCCTTCTAATATACGTATCTCAAATGTATTTCATGTCTCTTTAGAGACCTTTGGTCTACAACCGCTTTATCACTTCAGTGCCACGTCCTCACCCAGTACAGGTTGAGAACCATGAGGAGTATGATGTGCAGTCTGTTGTTGACTCCCGTAGGTTACGTGGGCACATACAGTACCTGGTGCATTGGAAAGGGTACAGTCCAGAGAAATGCTCTTGGGTCTCATCCTCAGACTTACATGCCCCTGTCCTCCTCTGTGCTTTACATAGACATTTTCCCCTCAAACCCGGTAGTCCTCCGAGGGGGAGGGGGTACCACACTTCTGTCTTGGTCTGTTTCATGGTTTCTGACAGGTTCTCAATCCTTTTCTTGATTTAACTTCAGGAAAATCTGCCATCTTGAGCTCAATCTTGGTTATTCCCCACGTGACTACTGCAACTCCCTTCTAACTGGCCTACCTTTACACAGGCTATCCCCCTTTAGTCTTTTATGAATGCTGCAGCTAGGCTAATACACCTTACTAATGGATCCGTGACTCCTGCGTCTTTCTGCCAATTCCTTTACTGGCTTCCCCTACCCCACCAAATAAAATCTAACATACTAACCATCGTCCAAATCATCCCCTTTGCTCCTCCCAGGACCTCCTGCTCTCTATCTCCCTGGTCGCCTCCTCCCATGCTCACCTCCAGGACTTCTCCAGAGCCTCTCCCATCCTCTGGAACTCCCTGCCCCAGTATGTCTGGTCAGCTCCTACCCTGTCAACCTTTAGGCGATCCCTGAAAACTCACTTATTCAGGGAAGCCTACCCCACTTCCACCCAAGAACTGTACCCGAGTTAGCTACATCAGATAATCCTCTGCAGCTATTACCTTTTGTAACAGCCCCCCTTCCTTTAGATTGTAAGCTCAATGAGCAGGGCCCTTTTACTTTTTCAGTTTTGAACTGTATTGTATTTGTACTGTCCCCCCTCTATATTGTAAAGCTCTGTGTAGACTGTTGGTGCTATATAAACCCTGTATAATATTAATAATAATCTAGACTCATGTCCATCCAATTGGCATCTGGAAAGATTATATATTTTTTTTTCTCCTGTCCATCTGTCTTGCAGTCAAATTGACTATTTACTAGCTTCCCACCACTTCCCAAAACAATAGTGCCCAGGTTTGATCAGACCACCCCCCTCTCTTTCACTATAATGGCCCAGAACACCCTTAAACCCTGTAGACTTTGTGAATCTTTACTTACTGACACAGTGGTGTGCACAAAAGGCAACAACAATCTCTAACTTTTTAGGAAGTCAGAATTACAGGTGCTCTTAGACTCCTGCCACAAAGATTGCTTCCTTTGGTCATGTCATGAATCTGGCAATAAATGTGGCAGGCTACTTGCCCATTCAATCCTGATTAAACAAGCTTGTATATACATTTCCAAAATGATAACCCCAGCAGATGCATGGTGCATGCATCCAAAGACATTAACAATGTCTTTCACAAATATTATACAAGCCTATACAGCATTTTCCTCCACCCAGACTTATGTTCTGCCCCAGATTTTCAGACTTGCCTCCAAAATTATATATTACATGACACAACCAAACTCTACCTGAGGACGCTATCACAGCTGCAGCTTCTATGTTCACTGCTCTGGAGATACATTCCATAATATCCTTGCTACCATCAAGGAAATACCTGGGGATTTACAGCAACGTGCTATAAAAAATTTAGGGAGACACTCCCCTCCCTCTGGAGCCTGTGTTCAGAAAGTTCTGACCCAGTGCTTAAGCTATGGCTTTGACACTTTAATTATTGTAGGTTTTAAAATCTTTGCTAAATTGATTGCCAATACAATACACTCATACATTCCTTTGTTAATACACTTGGAACAAGTGGACTTTAACCCCAATCAAAAAGCCAGAGACAACACCATTAAAACATTATCACTAAGAGGGGCATGGCCGGCAGCCAAGGAATATGGCCTCAGTCTAACACAGCTCCTTACACAGCTCCTCAATTTGACTCCATCCCAGTGACTCACAACGGGATCTCCTGGCGATTAAGCCCTCTACAACTAGCCTAACCTCTGGGCATAAAAAATAAGCAAGATATGGTCCCTGTAAGCTTATAGACTTCTTGTCTCCTCCGGCCCAGTCTCCTCATTAAGATGGCACTGCCTCATGTGCCTCTCCCTGATCCTCTGCAAGTAGCTCCGCTAATAAGGGGAAACACTCAGCACATCCAGCAAAGCAGCAGCGCTCTCAAAGAGGATCAACATCAGATGCCTTTTGACCTAATAGTAGCCCACAGAAGTCATCATAGTGATGGCTACAGGCTCTGCAGATGGCTACAGCAGTCTTCAGGTGAGTGTAGCTTTGATTCTAATACACCAGATGATACTATGAAGCTGGTGGACCTGTTCGAACACCGCCACACTACAGGCCAGCCTGTATCTGATGGTATGCCCAAAGTTATGCTGATATCACTATGAAGCACATTTCATAAAGACATGATGTTTTTTTGGCTCTGGTTAAATCAGAGGTTTCTGGCATTGGAGATAGAATAAGCTATGTGGAAAACAAAATGTGAGACTATGCAGTTGCCCATAATGAGCTTGCGGATGCCCACAATGAAGCAGATGAGGAGATTCATAAATTAAAATTGAAAATTGCAGATCTGGAGGGCAGATCATGCAGAAAGAATATTAAACTGCTGATGAAGTTGATGACACAGTGCCACCTATTGAACTTTGGAAATATATGCAACGCTTTATTGCTACTTTACTACCAGAAGTATCTGAAGCTGAATTTGTAGTGGACAGAGCTCACAGACTTCCTAAACCCTCTCATTTGCCTGATAAAATTGAAAATTGCAGATCTGGAGGGCAGATCATGCAGAAAGAATATTAAACTGCTGATGAAGTTGATGACACAGTGCCACCTATTGAACTTTGGAAATATATGCAATGCTTTATTGCTAATTTACTACCAAAAGTATCTGAAGCTGAATTTGTAGTGGACAGAGCTCACAGACTTCCTAAACCCTCTCATTTGCCTGATAAAGTCCCATGAGATGTGATAGCTTGTATTCAGGAGCAACTTATGCAATGACTAGGAAGACCAGTCCACTACCTGACCTGTATGCTCAGATCACAGTATTTGCAAACTTCTCTCAATTCACCATTCTAGCCAGAAATATAGCTGGTTTCTATAACCAAAATATTGTGCAATTATGGTGTTTCTTACAAATGGGAATACCCCACACCTGGGGTGCGGAGTCTAACCGGTGTTCACCAGAGTTCCCAATGGTGGAGGTGGATGTTGCTGTGTGTTAGTTATGAAGGAGCAACTTATGCAATGACTAGGAAGGCCAGTCCACTACCAGACCTATATGCTCAGATAACAGTGTTTGCAAACCTCTCTTTTGCTAACCAAAATATTGTGCAATCATGTTGTATCTTACAAATGGAAATACCCCACAAAGTTGGTAGTCACAAGGGAAGGAGTATCTTATGATGTCCATGCAGTAAAATAGGGCGTGTGTCTATCTAAAAGTTGGGGTTTCCTGCCACCCAGCCCAGTTTCCTTCTTCATCGTCGTTCCACATCCTGGGAGCCATCTGAGGGCTGATCAAAGCTGAGGCACTTTTTCCATTATACTTTCTGGAGGCTTCACTCATTGTATCTTTTGCTGGGTATGGGGAGATAGCTGAAGAACTTGCCCCCTTGACTTCAGTTAGTAGCATTATGCTACACGGAGCAATTGTTCTCCTTTTTTATGCATTCATTGTGTTTCTATGACTTTGACAAGCAGGTTACCTGGCAGATGATGCGGGCTCACCTGGGGTGCAGAGTCTAAACGGTGTTCACCAGAGCTCCCAATGGTGGAGATGGATTTTGCTGCATGTTAGTACCAGGCCGCAGTCCTCAGGATCACCCCACCAGGAGGTGAGCAAGCCAGGGGCCAGAAGCAGATAATCAGGTAAGGATCAAACAGAAGCATAGTCAGGAAACAAGCCAAAGTCAGTAAGGAATAGTTTCAGGTTGGGATCAGGCAGAAGCGTTGTCGAGGAACAAGCCAAGGGTCGATAACGAGTGGTAGCAAATATGGATGGCACCAGGAAAGACAGAAGCGAGATACTGGCTGGAGATAGCACAATATTCTGGCAAACAGAAAGTGCAGAGACATGTCTTAAATTAGAAAGTTCATGGGAGGAGCAAAGAGTTTATGATTCAGCAGAAATCAAGGAACAAGGCAGGGTTGTCCAAAGAATCCAACAAGGTGCTGTCCATCATCTCAGGTAGCTCAGTGAGAAGATTCACTGCCAGACACAGCAGAGGTCTCAGGTTCAGGTCCAGGTCCTGACAATACTCCCCTCCTCCCAGGACATCTCCTGAGTGTCCTTGGGCCAGGTTTGTGAGGGAAACTCTGATGGAATTCACTTGTTAATTTAAAGACATGAACATTCACCTCAAGGCTCCCAAGATTTTTCTTCTGGCCCATATCCTTCCCATGGAACCAGATATTGTAATTTGTTCCTAAAGATCCTGGAATCAAGAATTTTCTCCACCACAAATTCTTCTTTACCCTGTACCACAACAGGTGGAGGAGTGGGAAGAAATCTTGCAGAAAAAGGCTTTTCATTAAATGGTTTGAGTAGCGGTATGTAAATGACAGGGTGAGTCTTCATACTGTAGGGAAGTTTTAAGCAAAAGGCGACTGAGTTGATCCGAGCAGAGATCTGGAAAGGTCCCACAAAATGTTGTCCCAACTTTGCAGATGGAATATGAACCTTCACATTTTTGGTAGATAACCAAACTTTGTCACCCACATGAAAGGTAGGAAGTAATCTGCGATGTCTATCTGCAGCCTTCTTGTAACTTTCCTGAGCTTCTCTCAAAGTCTCAATCAATTTCTTGTAAATCTCCTGTAATGCCGTTAATCTGTTGGTAACAGCAGGAATTGGATTTTAGATCAGGGATAAAAACTGGATGATGCACGGTATTTAGGAAAAAAGGGCTCTGAGAGGTGGAGCTATGTTTAGAATTGTTGTAAGCAAACTCTGCGGTAGGAAGATAGTCCACCAAGTCATCCTGAAGATAACTAATAAAATATCGAAGGTACTCCTCTAACGTTTGATTGGTCCTCTCGGTCTGACCATTAGCCTGAGGATGAAAAGCAGAAGACAGATTAATTTTTACTCCTAAAGCTGAGCAAAATCTTTTCCAAAATTTTGAAGTGAACTGTATTCCATCTTCAGGAATTCCATGTAGTCTAAAGACTTCTCAAACCATCAACTCTGCAGTTTGTTCCACAGAGGGTACCCCCTTAACAGACATAAAGTAAGCCATCTTAGTGAGGCGGTCAACGACAACCAAGATAGTAGTCATTTCTTTAGAGGGGGATAAACTGACCACAAAGTCCATATGAAATGATCTCCATGGTCTTGATGGAATAAGGAGTGTCTGGATCAACCCCAAAGGACAAGCTTGGGGTGTCATTTTGCGTGCACAGATCAGGCACGAGGCTACATAACTTTTACATCTTTCTTGTACTCAGGCCACAAAAAGGAACATGATAAAAGTGCCTCTGTCTTAAAAACGCCAAAATGTCCACCAAGTTTGGAGTCATGAACCAACTTCAGGGCTTCAACCAGAGCAAATTCAGGTTCATAGAGGTGATGTGCTGGAGTCAAAAGGCCGTTTTTGTACTCAAGGTTGATGTCCATAGAAGTATTATTGAGAAGCGGGTCATTCTCGTACTCTTCTTTGAGGAGACTCAATAATGCTTTAGAACTTGTGGCCCCTAGAAAGTTCTTTTGAGGCAGGATTGTGTATACAGAGTTCTTTTCCTGGTGAGGCCCAGACAACATCCGTGATGAGGCATCAGCTTTGCCATCCCCTCACCTAGGTTGATGTGAGATAATAAAATTAAATCTGAAAAAGTACAGTGACCAACGTGCTTGTCTAGAAAATATTCTCTTGCACCTTCCAGCAAATGTCTCCATTCAGAAAATGCATCCTTAATTTCCTGTAACTCCTTATTACTAATGTCATAATTTATTTTTGCTGAAGACATTAAACTAGAGAAGTAAGCGCAAGGATGAAGCTGCATCTTTTAACCACTTCATTGAGAGAGGATAGCTCCCACGGCATAGTCATAAGCATCCATTTCCACTATAAAAGGTAATTCAGGATTGAGATGTACCAATACTGGTGCAGAAGTTTTCTAAAAGCAGCCTGTGCCCCAGATGACTACACAAAGGGCACCCCTTTCTTTGTTAGCTGTGTAATTGGAGTTATCACCTTAGAGAAGTTTCTTATAAATTTTCTGTGGCAGTTGACAAACCTGACAAATTGTTAGATTTCCTTAACTTTTCCAGGGGCTGGCCAATCAACCACTGCTTTAATCTTCTCAGGATCTATGCTCACTCTATCTGGAGAAATAATATACCCCAAGAACTGGATCTGGGCTTGTTCAAACTCACATTTCTCATGTTTAATGTAAAGTCAATTCTGCCTTAATCTTTCAAAGACGGTGCAAACATGCTTGCGGTGCTCTTCCAGATTATCGGAAAAGATGAGAATGTCATCCAGATAAGCAATCACAAATTGGTCTAACAGATCTTGAAGAACATTGTTGATGAAGTGTCGAGAAGTTGCAGGGGCATTGCAAAGACCAAATGGCAAAACCAAGGACTTGAAATGTCCGTATCTAGTTCTAAAGGCGATTTTCCATTTGTCTCCTTGACGAATATGGACAAGGTTATATGCCCCCCGTAAGTCAAGTTTTGTAAAAATATTGGCAGAACAAAGTCTTTACAACATTTCTGAGATCAAGGGGAGTGAATAACGGTTTTCAATAGTGACCTTATTCAAGTCCTTGTAATCAATGCATGCACGCAGGGTGGAGTCTTTATTTTCAAGAAAGAACAGGGCTGCTCCTGCAGTAGATGTTGAGTGTCTCATAAAGCCCTTCTCTAAATTTTAATCAAGCCACTCCCTGAGCACTTTTAATTCAGGTTCTGACAGATTGAAAAGGTGACCGAAAGGTATTTCTGCCCATGGGAGCAGCTCAATGGGGAAATCATATGGGCAGTAGGTAATGGATCTGCATTATTCTTATCACAGACATCCCGGAGCTCATGGTATTGTGGAGGCAAGTTGTCATATGACTGGGTAGTTACCACACCAACTTGCAATTCCTTGACCAGCAGAGATTTTGTTTGGTCAGGTTGCCTACAGTGTTCCTTGCAGTGAGAGGTTGTGAAATATATAGTCCATGCTCCCCAGTTGATGGATAGATTGTGAGTGGAGAACCAAGGAATGCCAAAATGATGTGAAATTTGGGTGATCAACTGAAAGCTGATGGTCTCACAAAGGTCAGCCTTAAACTGAAATACCAGAGGAACCGTTTTTTGGGTAACAGGTTCTGAAGATAAGGGTGAACCATCAACCATCTCCATTTCAATAGGAGCAGATGTATTTCTTGCTTGAATCTTATTGTGTGCAAACTCCATACAGTTTCCTCCAGCCCCAGAGTCCAACAAAGCAGAGCAGGGGATTTTACGGCCCTCAGAAATAAGCTTAGAAGGGATGACAAAATGAGTCAGTAGAGAATTTACTTTATTTGCTTTGGGAATCAATGGGGAGATAGACTGGCTAATGGAATTTATTGGTTCAGGTACAAGCACATCATTCACAGAAACTGTTTTTCTAACTTTGTTAGGACAATTATCTGCGTAATGACAAGAGTCTGCACAATATAGGCATACAGTAAGTTCTCTGAGCATCTTCTCTCTCTCCTGAATGGAAATGGATCTCTTAATAGCATCAACATGCATAGGCTCGGGAGTGTTAGAACCCAGAGAAACTTTTAAAACCTGCAGAACAAATGGACTAGCAGGGAAATGCATGCCACCATTACTACCAAACATTTCCAGCCTCTCCTTCCTTCTTTCTGTAAGCCTCATCTCAATCCGGATACATAATTGGACGAAGGATCAACGAAGGCTGCACATACAGGGGGTTCTTCCAAAGAAGTGGGGTTCTGAAAATAAGTGACACTTCTGCTCTTACAGCATCCATCTGAACATTTTCTTCTCTCTTCACAGGTAATCTGCGTTTATATTCCCATGTCCTGCAAACTGAAAATTGACTGACCGCTTACATACATTTTTGGTAATCTGCGTTTATATTCCCATGTCCTGCAAACTGAAAATTGACTGACCGCTTACATACATTTTTGGTAATCTGCGTTTATATTCCCATGTCCTGCAAACTGAAAATTGACTGACCGCTTACATACATTTTTGGTAATCTGCGTTTATATTCCCATGTCCTGCAAACTGAAAATTGACTGACCGCTTACATACATTTTTGGTAAATCTGCTTGTCACTGCTGTCTCAACTACATCTGTAGCCATGCTCACATTATTTCAATGTTTATTTAGCCATTAAGTCTTACCTAAATTATGGGTTTCCTTATCTTTACAATTTTGGCCTTTTAGTCCCCTTGCAGTTTGATTGTGGTGTGAAAGTTATGCCCTGCTTGCTGTGTTCCTAATATGTCCTCCTAATTGATTAATTGCCAGATTCCATCCACACCCAACACAGTATATAACAAGGCTTTCTTTACGGGGGAGCACATACAGGGGGCTGCACATACAGGGGGTTCTTCCAAAGAAGTGGGGTTCTGAAAATAAGTGACACTTCTGCTCTTACACTTCAGCGATTTACACAAAGCAAACCATAGCAGATTGCAGGTGATCTCATTTTCATGTTATCTCTCCTTCTCTGAAACATGCACTCTTTACCTCTCCTCCTCTTCACAATTGCAGCCTCTCTCCTCAAGCTCTCTTTTCTACATCCCTCTGCCCCACCACACAATCTGTACATATCACCCTCACTTCTCCCCTCCCCCTATTACTGCACTCATCACCTCTTTCTAACTCTAAGCCCACTTGCTAACATACCCCCCAGGATACTGAAGCATGTCCCCTCATACAAATCATATTCTCATATTACCTCCCTCACTCTTCTGCTTCTCCTAATCGCTGGAGATATTTCCCCAAACCCTGGGCCTCCCTTATTTAACTGTACCCAACACACCCATCACCATCTCCCTACATCCTCTGGCAGTAGTCGCAATCTACACAATTTAGTCTCCATTCCTCTTCTTCCCAACACCAGCCTCCCTCTCTCCTGCGCCCTCTGGAACGCACGCTCTGTCTGCAACAAACTCACTGCTGTTCATGACCTCTTTGTCACTAATTCCTTCAATCTACTTGCTCTCACCTAAACCTGGCTCCACGAATATGACACCCCTTCTCTTGCTTCCCTGTCCCAGGGTGGCCTTCACTGGACTCACTCCCCTAGGCCTAATGGACGCAAGGGAGGTGGAGTGGGATTCCTCCTATCCCCCCAGAGCACCTTCCAGGTTATTCACCCTCCTCCCTCTTTTTCCCTTTCATCATTCGAAGCCCACTGTATACGTCTATTCTCTCCTACTTCCCTAAGAATTGCTGTGATTTACTGGCCCCCTGGACCATTATCAACTTTCCTTGATGAGTTTTCTGCCTGGCTACCCTACTTTCTCTCTTCGGATATTCCAACAATCCTTCTCGGTGATTTCAACATCCCTGCTAATACAAACACGCCTGCTACTTCTAAACTTCTTAGTCTAACCTCTTCATTTGACCTGAAGCAATGGGTACAGGCTTCTACTCACTCTGATGGCAACACCCTTGACCTTGTATTCTCCTACCTATGCACTCCATGCAACTTCTCAAACAATCCTTTTCCTCTCTCCAACCACCATCTTATTAGTTTCTCTCTCCCCCTGTCTTCCACCACCTTTCCCTCCAATCGCCTAACCATCACCCGTAGAAACTTTCGCAACTTCAACTCCTCTCTCCTCTATTCTGCTACTGACCACCTCTATGACAAAATCTCTCCCCTGTCCTGCCCCAACCAAGCCACGTCCATCTACAATAAATCTCTGTCCACCACCCTGGACAAGCTCGCTCCCCTCACTACATGCAGAATCAGGCCTCGACCCCTACAACCCTGGCAAACGGATGACACCAAAAGTCTCAAAAAACGTAGTCGTGCTCTTGAGCGTCTGTGGCACAAGACTAAGTCTCTCAAAGACTTCAATCAATACAAATCTGCCCTCCAAAAATACTATTCTTTCCTCCACACTGCCAAGCAAACCTATTTTACAACTATTATTAACACCTTCTCATCCAATCCCCGTAAACTTTTCTCTACCTTCAACTCTCTACTTTGTCCTCCACCGCCTCCACCCACTGACTCACTCACTGCCCAGGAGACTGCTAATCACTTCAAAAACAAGATTGATACAATCCGTGATGAAATCTCCATTGTACAGGCATCTCCCCCAGCTAAGACCCCATGTCAACAGGTACAACTGACACTCCCCCTATTCAAATCTGCTACTGCAGATGAAGTTGCTAAACTCCTTTCTATCGCAACCTAACCACCTGTCCCCTGGACCCTATTCCCTCTCAAATGCTACGGTCACCCTCTGACCCCATCCTACACTCTCTAACCCACATCTTCAATCTCTCCCTCACCTCTGGCATCTTCCCCGACGCTCTAAAACATGCACTGGTCACCCCCATACTCAAAAAGCCGTCCTTGGACCCTACCAATCTTAACAACCTACGCCCTATCTCCTTGCTCCCCTTTTCCTCTAAACTCCTTGAACGCCTGGTTTACAACCAACTGAGTGACCACCTCATTAAAAACAACCTTCTTGATCCCCTTCAATCTGGATTCCGCCCTCAACACTCCACAGAAACTGCTCTTTTAAAACTCACAAATGACCTACTAACTGCAAAAACCAATGGACACTATTCTGTACTCCTACTTCTGGATCTCTCAGCTGCCTTTGACACGGTTGACCACCCCCTCCTCCTCAAAAAACGTTACTCCCTTGGTCTCCGTGACTGTGCTCTTCAGTGGCTCTCATCCTACCTATCCCAACGCACCTTCAGTGTCACTTACAATTCTACTTCCTCCACTCCTCTTCCCTTCTCTGTCGGGGTCCCCCAAGGTTCTGTTCTTGGACCTCTGTTCTTGGACCTCTTTTATTTTCAATCTACACCTCTTCCCTGGGTCAGCTGATAGCCTCTCATGGTTTTCAATATTATTTCTATGCTGATGACACGCAAATCTATCTCTCCACCCCTCAACTCACTCCTTCAGTCTCTTCACGCATCACTAACTTACTAACCGACATATCTGTATGGATGTCACACCACTTCCTCAAACTCAACTTGTCCAAAACTGAGCTTATAATATTTCCTCCCCCACGTGCCTCTTCCCTTGACTTCTCTGTCAAGAGCAATGGCACAACCATCCACCCGTCCCCACATGTCAGGGTGCTAGGTGTTATCCTGGATTCTGAACTCTCCTTTCAGCCCCACATCCAATCACTTTCCAAAGCTTGCCGCCTCAACCTCCGCAACATCTCTAAACTACGTCCCTTTCTAACCAATGAAACCACAAAGCTCCTGATTCACTCACTGGTTATCTCTCGCCTTGACTACTGCAACTCACTCCTCATTGGCTTACCTTTAAACAGACTATCCCCCCTGCAGTCCATCATGAATGCTGCTGCCAGACTTATCCACCTTACAAACCGCTCAGTGTCTGCTACCCCTCTCTGCCAATCCCTCCATTGGCTGCCACTCGCCCAACGAATTAAATTCAAAATACTAACAATAAGTTACAAAGCCATCCACAACTCTGCCCCCAGCTACATCACTAACCTAGTCTCAAAATACCAACCTAATCGCCATCTCCGTTCCTCCCAAGACCTCCTGCTCTCTAGCTCCCTCATCACCTCCTCCCATATCTGCCTCCGGGACTTCTCCCGAGCCTCGCCCATCCTCTGGAATTCCCTACCCCAATCTGTCAGACTGTCTCCAAATTTATCCACTTTTAGGCGATCCCTGAAAACTTTCCTCTTCAGAAAAGCCTATCCTGCCTCCATCTAATAACTGCACCATTAGCTCATCCCCCACAGCTATTACCCTTTTGTTTAACTTGACCCTCCCTCCTAGATTGTAAGCTCTAACGAGCAGGGCCCTCTGATTCCTCCTGTATTGAATTGTATTGTACTTGTATTGTCTGCCCTAATGTTGTAAAGCGCTGTGTAAACTGTCGGCGCTATATAAATCCTGTATAATAATAATAATAATAATAATTAGTGTCTCAACTCTGGCACGCTCATCCTTTACCTGTTCAGAAAGCCCTTGACGGAACTGACTTTTTTGCGCTATAGGGTTCCAAGTGGTATCTGCAATCCAACATCTGAATTCAGCTGTGTACTCAGTGAGAGAGTGTTTACCCTGCCACAGACTATTTAACTTTGTTTCGGCCATAGCACAGTGGTTATGATTATCAAACAACTGATTCATTGCAGTCAAAAAAGCCTCAAGATTATTCAAAATAGCACTGTTTTGTTCTATATAAGGGTTGCCCCAAACCAGAGCTTCCCCAGTCAGAAGATTTATGGAATGGAAGGAAGGGCAGTGGGGTGCATTTGGAAATATATACGACACTAATTAAGGAACCCCTGTAATGGTGGTGGTCTCCATTAAACTTAGATGGTTGGGGCTGAGGCATATGTATGTTAGTGTTATCTCAGTCTAGCAGTTTTCTTGGCAGAGTATGAATCTCTCCCTGTTGCTTTTCCACTATATTTTCTAGTTTGGCACTTTTTTCTTGATAGGTGACACCGAATTTTTTCAGCTCAGCAATTTTCTGCCTAAGAGAAGCCACAACGTTTGCTAAAGTGGTTCTATGTTTGGGCCAGGATATTCTTTCATGACCAGGGGTCAGGCTCGAAGACCAGTTGCTTTAGTGGGAAGCTCACACAGGAACCAGCTGGATAGGTACATAGGCAGTTCACCCTTGCGGATGACTTAGGCTCATCTGAGGTGAGGAGTCTACGTACTAACCAGTGTTCACCAGAGCTCCTAATGGTTGAGATGGATTTTGCTGTGTGTTAGTGCCAGGTTGCAGTCCTCAGGATCCCCCCACCAGGAGGGGAGCAAGCCAGAGTCCAGAAGCAGATAAGCAGTAGACATGTGCATTTGTTTTCGTCCGAATGCATTTTCGTCCGAATTTTAGGTATTTTCGTTATCGTTTTAACAAACGATAACGAAAGTGCAGAGTCCGAAAAACGAAAGATCCGACATAAACAAATGCTTTATTTTCATTTTCGTTGCTACAACAGTTCGATATAGATAGGAGATTCGACATGATGATGACAATAACAATCTGTGTCCATCAAACCTGTGGTCGAATGTGCCTAACCTTAGCTCTATTAGTCCAAGATTATTCTACATAGAGAGAAAAGATTCGACGTAGAGAGAAAAGATTCGACGTAGGGGAGGAAAGATTCGACGTAGGGAGGAAAGATTCGACGTAGGGGAGGAAAGATTCGACATAGGGGAGAAAAGATTCGACGTAGGGGAGAAAAGATTCGACGTAGGGGAGAAAAGATAAATAAAAATAATGATGATGATGAATGTTATTGGCTCATTGTAACCAAAGAGGTGGAGCAGTAAAATAGCTAGAACTAAGTACACACGTACTTTGGCTTATGGTGTCTGTTGAAAGTTCTAAGAAGATTCGACGGAGCAGGTAAACTATACGGCGTTGTACAGTTTAGCTGCTCTGTCGAATCTTCTTTGAACATTCGACAGACACCATAAGCCTTCAATGACAGATTCGACCTTAATTTGGATTTTCGGACGAATGCAATTTTTAACGAAAAACGAAATAAATAAAAACGAATTTCGGGAGTAACTAAATAAATTTATTTTTCAGACGAAAACGAAATTCCGAAACGAAATATTTCAGTGTGCACATGTCTAATAAGCAGGTAAGGATCAAACCTAAGTGTAGTCAGTAAACAAGCCAAAAGGTCTGTAAGGTTTAGTTGCAGGTTGAGGGTTGAGATCAGGCAGAAGCGTAGTCGTGGAACAAGCCAAGGGTCAATAGCTAGTGGTAGCAAATTGGGACGGCACCAGGGAAGACAGGAGCGAGATACTGGCTGGAGGTAGCACAATATTCTGGCAAACAGCAAGTGCAAAGACATGGCTTAAATCAGGCAGTTCATAGGAGGAGCAAAAAGTTCAAGGTTCAGCAGAAATCAAGGCGGTTGTCCAAATAATCCAACAAGGTGCTGTCCAGCATCTCAGGTAGCTCTGTGAGAATATTTACTGCCAGCCACAGAAGAGTTCCCAGGTACAAGTTCAGGTCCTGACAGCATGTTTGCTTCATGCTCAAACGAAAAAAAGGTGAGTAAGGAGAAGGTGGGGTCCACAAGGTTGATCCGAGAGCCATTGCAAGATAAAGTATGAACAAGATAAAATCGGCTACCATGGCAATAGGACAGAATCATTAAAGGATGATGGTAAGTAAGTAATGTTTAATCCAAGTGTGCCATATTTTCCGAAATGTGGGAACTTGATTACGTTCAATCGCCACCATTTTAGAGTGAATCATTGTATAGTTCATTCTATGTTTCATCTCAGCTACCGCCAATAAAGGGGTCTTCCATGCTTTTGCCAAGGTTTGTTTCGCAGCCGTAAGGAGTTGGATAAAGAGCTTGAATTGGGCATGTGTGCATGTTCAGTAGTGCGGTGGTAGGTTCTGGTTGTAATAGTAAAACAAACATTCTGGAGGCGAATGCAAACATTTCTTTCCAGAAGATTTGGGCTATTGGGCAGGACCACCAAATATGCAAGTATGTGACCAAATCTGAACAACCACGGAAACATAGAGCAGAAAAAGTAGGTATGAATTTAGCCACTCTAGATGGTACTAGGTACCAGCGGGTCAACACTTTGTAATTGGTTTCAACCGCTATAGTGTTAGGTGAGGATGATTTAGTAGTCAACCAAATTTCTGACCAGTCTGTAATATCAAGGGTGCACCCCAGATCCTCCTCCCATCTCTGAGTGTAAGTTGGTTTACCTGTGTCAGAATTAACTAGAAGTTGGGAATAGAGGGAAGAAATTAAACCTTTAGCATGTGGGTCATTCTTGCATATGGATTCAAAACTAGTAAATTGGTTTAAGAGTATGTCAGTGTTTATATTGGGTGTGAATACATTTTTAATTTGGAGATACAGGAACAGTTCTTATTGAGGTAGTCCTAGAGACTCACATAGAGTCGGGAAGGGGATAAAGAATGAAGAGGTGACGAATTTGTGCAATCTCAGTATATCCAAGGATGACCATACTTTGAATGACATGGGGTAGATCCATGCTTGGAAGAAAGCAGGATTTTTAGGGAAGGAGAGAAGAGGGTTGTGTGGAGATTGGAATTGGTGTTTAACTTTAAGCCTATCCCAATGGGATATAAAGTGCTTGGTTATGGGATTGCGTAAGCCAGGGCGGTCTTTGGGATGAATACAGAGTAAGTTATAAACTGATAGAGGATCACATTCGGTTGCTTCTATCATTACCCACAAAGGCGTTTCCTGTGTGGCATGATATTTGGGTAAGCTATAAATGTGTGCTGCTTTGTAGTAAGTAGCAAAATTGGGTAAGCCGAGGCCTCCCGAATTTTTAGGGAGATAAAGTGTGTGCAGAGGTATACGTGGTTTGGAGGAGCCCCATAAGAATGTTGTTGCCCTTTTCTGTACAAGTCGTGTTTAATGGGTTGGGATCGGTAGAACTCTAAACAAATATAATCGTTTGTAGGATCGACATTTTTATAACATTTATTTTACCTAACCATGATAATGGGAGGTGGGACCATTGTTTCATTAGATTTGTGATAATTTTCAGGGTAGAAGGGTAATTGGCCGAATAAAGATCTGAGATAGAGGCGGTAAGTGAATCCCTATATATGGGATTACTTCTTCAGCCCAAATGTTACTGAAAAGTGAGTGCTACTTTCGCTGAATTAAGTTCTATGTTAGAGAGGGATATGTTTAATGCTAAACATTTCTTTGGATTAATTATTAGTCCAGAGATATTGCCAAACTTGTTGAAGATGGGGAGGAGATTGGGGCCTGAATCTTGAGGCTATGATAGAAATAGTAAAATATCATCTGCGAATAAGCAGAGTTTGTGTTGATAGCCTCCTAGTTCTATTATGGTTATTGTCGGACCCAATCTAATAAATTGAGCAAGTGGTTCTATTAAAAGGGCAAATAATAGGGGGTAAAGAGGGCAGCCCTGATGTGTACCTCTTTCTATATTGAAGGAGTCGCATTTGTAGCCCGCATATTTAATGTAGGCTCAAGGTTTATCGTACAGTGCAGCTATCCATTTAGTGAAGTGGGGGCCAAAACCCCATTTCTGGAGGGTGTGTTGTAAATAAGGCCAGGACACAGAATCAAAGGCCTTTCTGATATCAAGAGAGAGGAAGCAAGAAGGGATGCAACGGGTTTTGGCTATATTTGCCAAAAGAACTGCCCAGCGCACGTTGTCACCTGCTTGACATGTAGGCATAAAGCCTACCTGATCACGATGTATCAGGTTACCAATGATTTTGTTGAGTCGAGTCGCTAAAATTTTGGCTAGAATTTTAATATCTTGGTTTAGAAGGGAAATGGGGCGATAATTTGTGCACAATGTGTTACCAGAGTTAGGCTTAGGGATCATACATATAGTTGCAATTAACGATTCTTGTCTGAAGGAATATCCATCTAATATTATGTTGAATGCATCTGCTAGGATAGGGGATAGGGTTTCTGTAAATGTTCGGTAATATAAGGCAGAGTAGCCATTTGGGCCTGATATTTTGTTTATTTTTAGTTCTTTAATTGTTTTAGCAACATCATCTGTTGTGATGGGTTCTTCAAGTAAGCTTCTTTGGGCATGCGTGGGAATGGAATTTGTGGATAATTTTGACAGGGTTGCTAGTGTAAATATTTTTTGACAATTTGAGTTGAATAGGTTTGGTGGATTTCAGCGCATGTGCATGCGACTTGATGTGAGTAACTTAGGTATCATACCAATAGTTAGGAATATGTGATCAATTTGAGTGGAGGTTTGATGTGGATGTGAATAATAGGTGTAGCTTCTTTTAGTCAAATTGCAGTGTCTCCAAGAGTCAACTAGATTGTATCGAGAGAAGTTGAGAGAAGGATTGCTTATTTGGGCTTCGAGGAGGGTTAAAGGGTGATTTATCTAGAAATGGGAGGAGGACCTGGTTCGAGTCACCACATGCTATCATTTTTCCCATCGTATGAGTAGATATTACCTGCAAAAAGGTGTGACAAAAAAGGTATTGGTTGTTTATTTGGACATAATATGAGACAACGGTAACCGCTCTGTTCATGATATGACTCCTGAGAATTAAATATTACCCTTCAGGGTCTTTAACCACTTCCCGCCCAGCCTATAGCAAAATAGGCTCTTTACCACATGATTAGCCGTGTCCAATCATGGCTGATCACGATGTCAACAGAAAAAGCCATTGATCGGCTTTTCCTCACTCGCGTCTTACAGACGCAAGTAGAGGAGAGCCGATCAGCAGCTCTCCTGACAGGGGGGTCTGCGCTGATTGTTTATCAACACAGCCCCCCCTTGGATGCCCACACTAGACCACCAGGGAAGCCGCCAGGACCACCAGGGAAGGGGGCAACATGTGGATGGCCAGGTATCTACCCCATGGCCATCTACATGTGCAAATTATGCCCAATCTGTGCCAATCAGTGCCCACAAATGGGCACTGACTGGCACCATTATATAAGATGTAACATCAGTGATGCCCAGCAAATGCCACTCATCAGTGTCATCAGTGCCACCAATCAGTGTCATCAGTGCCACTCATCAGTGCCCATCAGTGCCCACCTATCAGTGCCCATCAGTGCCCATCTGTGCCACCCATCAGTGCCACCCATAAGTACACATCAGTGCCACCTACGAGTGCCCATCAGTGCCACCTATGAGTGCCCATCAGTGCAGCATACCAGTGCCACCTATCAGTGCCCATCTGTGCCACCTATCAGTGCCCATCAGTGCTGCCTATCAGTGCCCATAATCAGTGCCCGTCACCGGGTGACCCTGCCCCCCTCTGATGCACAGGGACATCGCTATAGCTTCCCCGTAGCATCAGAGGGGGCGGGGTCAGTTGGTTACATCACTGGGTGGCCCCGCCCCCTCTGATGCTACGGGGAAGCCATAGGGATGTCCCTGTGTGTCAGAGGGGGCGGGGGTCACCCAGCGATGTCATCGTGTGGCTCCACCCTCAATTATAAAAGAACTGTCACCTGAGAGGCCGGTCATTGTGGCGGGTGCCTCCCATGGAGGCAGATCGGTGGCGGCATGCGGCTTTTTTTTCTTTTCGGTCCATTAGAGCGAGAGAAGAAGAAGATGAATGGACTTCATGGGACACTTTTATTTTTTTATTTTTTAATAAAGGACTCGTTCCAAGGTGTGTATTGTTGTTTTTACCATTTTCACTTATTTTGTGAAATGGTAGGGGTACATTTGTACCCCGTTACCATTTCACACAGGGGGGGAGGCCCGGGATCTGGCGGTCCCCTTGTTAAAGGGGGCTTCCAGATTCCGATAAGCCCCCCTCCCGCAGACCCCCACAACCACCGGGCAAGGGTTGTGGGAATAAGGCCCTTGTCCCCATCAACATGGGGACAAGGTGCTTTGGAGGGGCCACTACCACAAAGCACCCTCCCTATGTTGAGGACATGTGGCCTGGTACGGTTCAGGGGGGGCACTCTCTCATCCCCCCTCTTTGCCTGAGGCCTGCCAGGTTGCATGCTCAGATAAGGGTCTGGTATGGATTTTTGGGGGGACCCCACACCATTTTTTTAAATTTTGGCACCAGGTTCTCCTTAAAATCCACACCAGACCTGAAGGGTCTGGTGTGGATTTTGAGGGGGACCCCTATGCCATTTTTTAAAAAAAATTGGCGCAGGGTTCCCCTTAATAACCATACCAGACCTGAAGGGCCAGGTATGGAATTTGGGGGGACCCCCACACATTTTTTTTTAAATTTTGGTTCGGGGTTCCCCTTAATATTTATACCATATCCAAAGGGCCTGCTAATGGACTGTGGGGGAATCCCATGCCGTTTTTTTCAATGACTTTTATGTGTATTGCCGGGACCGACAATTCATTATAGCCGCGAGTACTTTTAAATGACTTTTTTCCTTTAAAAATGTCATTTTGCTCTCAGACTGTTCTAAACATGGGAAACATGTGCCCCTTTACAGGCAGACTATAGAAACCCCCCAGGTATGAAATTTAAAAGAATATTTCACTTTTACTGTTTCACTTTAGGCATTATTAAAATCACTGCTCCCGAAAAAACTGACGTTTTTAAAACTTTTTTTTGCATTGATACATGTCCCCTGGGGCAGGACCCAGGTCCCCAAAAACTTTTTGTAATACCATGCATATAAGCCTTTAAAATTAGCACTTTTGATTTCTCCCATAGACTTTTAAAGGGTGGTCCGCGGCTTTCAAATTAGCCGCAAACATCCCAAATTGTTCGCTATTCGGCGAACAGGCGAACATCGGGCTCATCCCTATTCCCTATCAAGGGAGGAGGGGCCTTCATCAATCGCCCACATATTATGAGCAGGCGATCAAGGGAGGCGAAGTGGGGCACACTTGACTTCCGTGTGGAGAAGAAAAGCCCTAAAAAAAACATCATCGTGATGTATATTTACTAACGAAACCTTATTAGATAAATGCTAAACAAATAACTCTGGTTACTCTTGAAGAGAAAAATATAAGGTAAATATGACATCGTTTCTCACTCAATCAAATTGGTCTATTGGGGGGGGGGATATAGCTAAATATTTGAGAGGAGGGGAAAGGAAGAGGGGTAGGAATCAGGTAAGGGGAGCGTTTGTAACTCTACCTGCCCAGGTATTCAAAAATCTACTTAAATTAATGCAATCATACTGATAGATTAATAAAGCAGCAATAAGGTGTCATATAAGCTAATCCTTTGCGATTAATAATATAGGTCCGTGCAATTAAAACAATAATAACCATAACATAACATTTTCAAGGTTGTGCAATGCCACGTACACACGAGCAGACTTTACGGCAGACTTGCTCTGGCGGACCGGACTCTGTCGGATAATTTGATCGTGTGTGGGCTCCAGCTGACTTTTTTTCCCCAAAAGTTCGATGGACCTAGAAATGAAACATGTTTCAAATCTTTCCAACGGACTCGGTTTTCTAGCGTACAAACCATTCGTCTGTGTGCAAGTGCGATGGACCAAAACTGACGCATGCTCTGAAGCAAGTACAAGACGGAAGCGATTGGTCTGGTAAAACTAGCCTTCGTATTGAAGCTAGCACCTTCCTCATGCTGCTAATTCTGTGATCTTTTAATACAGCACATTCTTGTCTTCCTTATAATGCGAGAAGAATGAAGTTGTTTTGCTGCTTATATTCACACAGAGTTCTCACAAACTACTTTCTTCCTTATTTATCCTCATGTCATGACTAATATTATAGTTTTTAAAAGACAGATCTCCATAAATAATGTAGCAAAATATTTTTTTTACTCATCTTTTTAACTTTTATATTTCATCAATATCTATTTTACAATTTGTGATAAATTCTCCAAAATCTATTGATTTAAATGTATAATTTTTTATGGCGTTTCAAGTTACCACAATAACCTTATTATTTTGTATTATTAATGAACCTTAATGAGGTTGGTGTCCCTTGTTAATTTGACATAGGGGGGTTATTTTTAAAAGGCAAATTCGTTTAGCACTACAAGTGCAAAGGGCACTTGAATTGCACTGAAAGAGCACTTGGAAGTGCAGTCACTGTGGATCCGAGGGGCACATGCAAGGAAACCAAAAATAAATAATTTTATCTTGCACATGATTGGATGATAAAATCAGCAGAGCTTCCCCTCATTTGAGATCTTCCCCTCAGATTTACAGCGACTGCACTTCCCACAAGTGCACTTGCAGTGCAATTTATAAAGTGCACTTTGCACTTGTACTTTGGACTTGAATTGCAAAATGATTTTGCCTTTTGTAAAAAAAACCCATAGTCTTTTTGACATGTACCTGCCTACTCACAAACAAAATGTCCTTTTTGAATAAAAACACATAGTAAATAATTTTAGGTAAATAAAATAGCCATTTATTCTGGGAAAAACATAAATGAGGAAGGCAACACTGGTGACACTTTTGGAATGTGTGAAGCCTTTTGTCCCCCCAGGGCACACATCAAGTCAGTGGAAATCAAAATTGGGATCTTGTGGAGTCCATAGAATAGGGAGCACAATCTGCGTCTTCTGTCAGACCAGACTGAAGTCAGGCAACCACTTTCGACTCTTCCATGGAGCCTTCCCTGCACACTGCCCTGTAGTCTTCCCTCAACGCTTCTCCGCAGCCTTCCTTGGAAGCTGTGCCTCTGGTGGTGTACTTGTGGCAGGAGGAGGAGGGGCTTCATCCGAAATATGGCTTGTTTGAGTAAGCTGGCCCCTCAACCCCTTCTGAAGGACCTCATAAAAAATTCCCCCACAGAAGAGGCGTTGCCCCTTCTCAAGTCCCATTAACCTGGTGGCCAAATAAGTACCATAGTCCTCTTCAGCATTGGGGGGGTTACTCAGCATTTGGCTGGCTTCCTGAATGAGGGCAAGTGATTCCTCCTCTGCTCGGGTAATCTTCCTGGACCTATTGGTGGTAATGCGGAGGGGAGGCACCTGGCATTCGGTGAGGCTTCTACTGGGCCCAGCCACCTCCTGCCTGCCACTGGGCATGGCCTCCTCCTCTCTACCACTGGGCATGGCCTCCTCCTGGCTGAGCTCATCCTGTGTATAAAAAAAGGGACATAGTTGTAGTTTTTGCTTCCTCAATCACACATAATTTTCAGCTCATGACTTTCAAATATAATTATAAACAAATAGAAAAGGCTATCATTTTGACCCCACCATTATTCTAGCTGTTCACCAATCTTTGAAGTACATTTTCATGTAAAAACATCAATCATGTTCTTCATTTCATTGTAAGATTTTATATTTTGTAATTTTTTAAAGTTGTGAAATAGTAATAGCAAAATTTAGCAGATGCACACGGTATGTCATCATGTACTATCTGCCATCAGCGGATCTCAATGTACTTGTTTTGTGTTTGCAACCCCTTCCTCATAATAATGTTAGTTTGTGAGAGGAAAAAAGGGATTGCACACACAAAACATGTCCATTGATCCCCCATGATGGGAGATAGCACATGTTGACTTTACCTATTTGAGCTCACAATTTGTGTGCATCTGCTAAATTTTGCTTTTACATGGGTGACATCACCAGCACAGTTTTTGACATGTTGAACTTTGCAAGTTCCTGTTTTTTTTTATTATGTGTGAACAAACCCTGTTGTCAAGCCAAAATTTGTCAAAACAAATATTTTTGGATAAATATGCCTAAAATAACCCAAGAAAAACAAATTAAATTGTTGATAAAAAAAAAAATAACACGTTTTAAAAAAATGCACCTTTGAATGTTCACACAGTAAAATGTTTTTACTACTACAATGTGTGTGGCTTATTATTTCTCAATACCAGTTTATTAATTTGTTTGGTATTTACAGTGACAAAGGGCCTTATTGACTAAAGGGAAATGCACTTTCCACTACAAGTGCACTAGGAGACAGCCAAAAATAAATGCAATCAAGAATAAAAACAAGAGATTTGATCCAAAATCATTTTTTTTTACTTTGTAAAATTTTAAAGATGTTCTGGCATTGCAATGGCCCCCCTACCATTAAAATAATTGACATATCTGTCCCGCACTTGACGGGCGGTTTTGGGGGCCAAGCCAGTACGGCCAATATCCAGGCCTGTGAGTGCAGATTCAGCACTAAGTCCGGCCTCAGGCCCAACAGAAGTGAGATATGTTGTAGAATGTCTTCTTACAAAATTATGGAGAATGCAACAAGCCATGATGACATAATTGATTTTATAGTCCGCCATATTGATGACCGAGAGGAACAAACAGAACCGGCTGGCCCTCCTCTCCGGAGGGTGAGGGACCTTTGGGGGAACGGCCTCAACAGGTGCTCGCCAAGAGCAAACACTTCATCTGCGATGAAAACAGAGGGGGGTCCATCAACCTTCTCGTCATCTCGTCTGGAGACGCTGGCACAACTTGGTCTGTGCGAAGACTCCTCCGACCGCCATCCGGCCGTTCTTCCCCACGTCCACGAACATAAAATCCAATTCTGCTGAGACCACCGCCATCAATACTACACTATTAAACCCCTTATAATTAAAGTAGTAAGACCCCGAATGGGGTGGTGGCACAATGAGGACATGCTTCCCATCGATCGCCCCGACACAGTTGGGAAAGTCCCAACGGTCAGCGAACTGGGAGGCCACAGTCTGCCATTCCTGTGGGTTGGAAGGAAACTGTGGAGTCAAACAAGAAAAAAATATATAAGCACTTTAAACATTACTTTGCTAGCAGATTACACAAAAACATTCTTGAGCAACAGCAATCTAAGATTTTTTTAAATGTATTATTTATAAAAATCTAAAAGGCCCACTTATAATACTACTCACCCCTCTCATGGCCCATTGATCAATTTGTATGTGGGGGGTGGGGGGGTTCAAATTTAGTAGAAGACCACACATGACATTTGGAGACATTTGAGGGGGTGGGGGGGTTCTAATTTAGTAGAAGACCACACATGACATTTGGAAACATTTGAGGGGGTGGGGGGGGTTCTAATTTAGTAGAAGACCACACATGACAATTGGGGACATTTTGAGGAGGTGGGGGAGGGTAAAGCAGTACAATGGAGCTGACAATATACATTGTTAAAGGGACTATAGGCTATAGGTGTATATGGGCCCAGGATTGCATGGTGGGGAGGTTAGTGAAGGCAAATATGCATGTAGGGCAAAAAATGATTTACGATAAAAAAATATGCATGCATGAGGATAAAGGGGACATTCACAGCATATTCCAAGCATGGTAATTAGGTAACGATAAAATTAATATAATACATTAGTAAACATTAAATACATATCATGTAATGTTAAAGGATAAAAAACGTCATATAGTCCTTCTGCAGGACCTGAATTATGGCAGAACAGGTCTCTGGGATTATGATCCCCAGAGCCTGGGGGGAAATGCTTGTTGAGAACTTCAGGTCCTGAAGGCTTCTCCCAGTCGCCAAGTAACGTAACGTGGCAACTAGCCTCTGCTCAGCATTGATGGCTTGCCCCATGCAGGTATCCTGCCTGCTGATATAAAGGGTTAGCATAGCCACCAGATGTTGAAAAACGGCGTCCGTCATCCTGAGATAATTCCTGAAATCCTCAGGAATATTTTCACGGATCTCATGGAGCAAAGGCATGTGCGAGAATTGGTCACGCTGGTGCAACCAATTCTTCGTCCATGAACTCCTCCTTGCCCTGTTCATGGACTGGGCTCAGGTCAAAGTATGAACCCCAACGCCAAGCCCCCATGCAGCACTAACTCGAGAACGAGTACGTCCAGGGACCATGGCTTCAAAACGGTTGGCTGGTCAAACAAACGAACTTAGAACAAACGCACTGAAGAACAGCAAGGCCTATGAAGAGCTTCCTGAAGATCGGGAAAGAGCGGACCAGAGCGGCCTGCTATATAGGTTACGAACTGACCAACACCCACTGAAAACCAGATACAAACCTCACAAGCACAAACTGAACCACAGAAAACAATCGAAATAAGCTGAAGTCTGAAAAGCGCGAATCGTCTATAACCAAACTTCTACTAACACACAGTAAACACGAGATTAGCAGAAGGAGCCCAAAGGGTGGCGTAATGGGGCTTGAATTTCCTTTTTCTAGTCCCATCGTACGTGCTGTACGTCACTGCAATCAAAACCATTGGACTTTTGGAGTGATCGTGTGTGTCCAAGTCCGTCCGTTTGTAAGTCCGGCGCACCTACGCTACAAAGTCCGTTGGAAAGATTGTCGGACCAAGTCTGCCGTAAAGTCCGCTCATGTGTACACTGCATAACTGGGGTCAGAATGAATGTAGTAGATTTGTGGTTAGATAGAACAATTGTACTGGAAAGGATAGTGAAATCAATGTCTATTCACATGTATTACTGAAGTTCCAGCAGGAAAAATCCTTAGTTTTGTTCTTAAGACAATAGAGAATAATCTATCTATACTATGTCCAACCTATGCAATCAGAGGTCTTAGGCTGCTTGCAATGGAATTAGAGGACAGAGCAAGAGCCCTGGGTAGACCATTTATGAGTGAGACTTGGAATATATAGATGATAAAAAATGAAAATAAGGGAAAAGAGGTGGAGTGCGCTGATAATAAGCATAGTATAACTAGCTATCAGATTTTGAGTGTTTGAGTTCAGATTTATGCCCCGTACACACGGTCGGATTTTCTGATGGAAAATGTCCGATCGGAGCGTGTTGTTGGACATTCCGACCGTGTGTGGGCTCCATCGGACTTTTTCCATCGGATTTTCCGACACACAAAGATTGAGAGCAGGCTATAAAATTTTCCGACAACAAAATCCGATCGCGTCAATTCCGACCGTGTGTGGCCAGTTCCGATGCACAAAGTGCCACGCATGCTCAGAAGAAATTCCGAGACGGAACAGCTCGGTCTGGTAAAATTAGCGTTCGGAATGGATACAGCACTTTCGTCACACTGCAATGATTTCAATAGTTTAATACAGCTCACTCTCTTCTTCTTTATAATGTGAGAAGAATTAAGTAGTTTTGCTGCTCATATTCAAACAGACTTCTCACAAACTTCTTTCTTTATTATTTATTGTGATTCCCTCAATATATTTAGATTTGTCACATCTGTTATGGAAATTTGGTTGTACGCAGAGCACACAGCCAAATCTCCTGTTTCTCATAATAATAACAATTTTGTCTAATGATATAAATGCATCTCACCTTTTTATCGTATCCATCCTCTGGTGTGTGCCCCATCCATCCAACTAGACAAAACACATCCTCACGTCATCAGCTCCAACCTCACTCTCTAGCCAGCCTGCTTCAGCTGTCTGAGTGAGCTACTTTATTAGCATATCAATAGGAAGTCCCAAAGCTCGAGGGTTGGGCCTTCAACAGCCGAACACCTCTTACAAAGCTTGTGACCTCACAAGAAATGTACAGAGGATGTGAATGACCATATAAGGATTTAACAACAGAACACAAAACAACCACCAATTACTACAGGACATGATACAATATACAATAACTAAATGACGATGACTAAAGTTCCTCGTGCATGGGATATTATCTGCAGGTGTACGTCATGGCACCCCAAACATGTTGATCAGGCATACCAGGGGTGACAAGAGCAAACCACCGCTAAACCGATAATGTCTTTGCAGAGCGAACGCATCCCCACCAGATGATCGTTCTGTGCATTGCACAGGGGCCCTTTGCTGGCGGACATGTCCTCTCTCCGCAAACACCTCTCTCCAAACGCCAGGAAGTTTTCCACTACCTAACAGGTCTCAACCAGTGTCAGTCTGCCCCAGTCAGCTCTTTAGAGCGGGCTGCGATTGAACAGACACTGGGAGACTCTTATGACAATACATTAATATAAAATTTTCCACAACACATCTGACCAAATATTTTTGTGGTTGTTTTTAAATATTATTTTTTTATTCAAGGCTGTTTTTATCTTTTTTTGTGGTTTGTATTTTTTTCAAGGCTGTTTTTTTTTTTTTGGGGGGGGGGGGGTTTGTATTTTTTTCAAGGCTGTGTTTTTATTGTTGTTTTTTGGTGTTTTACTACATAATATTTTTGTGTGTGTTTTGTGTGTCAAGTTACCACAACACCATTGATATCTTGTATTATTGAATCTCAAGGAGATTGTTTGGTGTTGGTGTCCCTTGTTAATTTCACATTGTATATTTGAAATGTACCTGCCTTCTCACAAACAAACTGTCCCTTTTGAAGGAAAACACACGTAGGTGAGTATAATTGAAAACAAAAATCCTTTATGAAGGGCTCAGAACCAAACAAAGAGGGAGGCAACGCTGGATAAACATCAGAAATTGGCAAAGCCTTGGACCCCCAGGGCAGACATCAATTCTTTTCCAGCAAAATTGGTGTTCTGAGGAGTCCATTGCTAAGGGAGTGCAGTCTGGTCCAGAAGTCCCAGAGATCCGGAAAGCAGCAGATGACATGTATGTTCCCAGGCTGTGGTACTACAAGAGGCTGCATATTTTGCCAGACCAGACTGAACCCAGGGCCATCACTCTCTGGTCTTCCTTAGACACTTCCTTCCACGCTGTGGCTCTGGTATTGGAGATGTGGCAGGAGGAGGAGTAGGACCTGGAGGAGGAGGAGGAGGAGGGGGAGTAGGACAAGGAGGACTATGTGTGAGGTCACAAATGTGGGTAGCACATTTTATTTTACCCCTTATTGAGAGCTTCCAAAATTAGGAACTCACACAGGAGTCATTGACTCTCCTCCATCTGCATCATTTTGCAGGCAGTTATGCCAGCAAAGTCCTCCTCCACAGTGTGGGGGGTTCTCAGGGCCTCTGTAGCCTTCCAAAAGAGGCCTATGGCAGGTTACTCCTCTTCCTGGCACTTTGTCTTTGAAGGTGTAGGGTAGGGACCTGGATATCAGGCAGCCTGCTTGGCCCGGCCACCTCCTGGCTGAGACTTCCCTGTGTATGAAAAAGGGACATGGTTTTAGTTTTTGCTTCATCAATCACAATCATAAATTAGTACTCCAAACTAACATCTATTTAACATCATTGATTGGACAACCAGAAATATTAGAGGAATGATATACCTGGCTCAATCTGGGCTCCTCCACATCCAGGTTGGGCGTCAGAAGCCTCAGCTGGGGGGGAAGGAAGCGTGGAAGGAAGATTAGAGAGTGCTGGCCTGGGTTCAGTCTGACCTGCCAGAAAATGTAGTCTGTCATAGTACCACAGCCTGGGGACATAAATGTCATCTGCAGCTCCTGATCTCTGGGAATCCTGGACCTTCTTGTGCTCCCTTAGATAAGTGCTCCTCAGGCCACCAATTAGAACATTCAAATAGGTGATGTCTGCCGTGGGGATCAGCTGCTTCACAAATTCCAACAAACTATCCAGCGCTGCCTTCCTCTTTGTTTGGTTTTTATATTCAGGGTGGTTTATCTGCCATAGACAAGGCAGCTCCCTGAACATATCAATGAATATGGGCATAAATTCCTCATCTTTAAAGATCTCCATTTTCACTGCAAGACACAACACAAGACAAACCCTAATGTCAGCCTAAAGTCTACTAAACTTGTGCAAATACAGGCCTCAATCTAGAAGCAGTATAGGCCCAATGTAAAATCTTACCTTCGCTATCACGATCGGCGCCTCCGTTACTCCTTCCTCCACTCACAGATCGTATGCACTACGCACGCGTGTTACGCTTCATAGACACTGCGCATGCGTGAAACTCTGCCCGCCCCTGACGTTCTTTCTAGTCTATTCCCCGCCCCTTCTTGTTCATCGCAGTGGGGAAGAGCACATGGTGGAGACACAGCAGGTGTCAGATAATTACACAAACGAGGAGGAGGAGGAGGAGGAAAGCCCGGTGCCAGAAATGTCCTGATCCAGAAGGAGACGATATAAGGCATCAAATATGTCCTTTGGGGAGATTTTGGAGATGGCGGTAATCCTGAAGAAGACCGACTATGACGGGAAGTATGGACCTTACCCCAACCCCAATGTCAGAAAGGCCAAGATCATGGCGAAAGTAGTCAAGAGTCTGCACCGGAATTTCGGGGTACAACGATCCAAGGATGAGCTCAGGAAGCGGTGGTCGGACCTCAAATTAAGAGAGCATGAGCAGTACAGAAAGATCCGGAGAGTGCTGCAAAAAAGTAAGTAGTTGTGCTGTGTTCCGATTCTTTTTATGTTTATTACGTTCGTGCTGCTCCATGTGCTTTTCTTAACTGTTATCCAGTTTAAAATGTCAACTTTCATGTTCATAGACACATTATTCGTTCGTATAAAACATTGTTTGTTCAGCCTAGAAAACACCATTGTTTTTGCCATATGCATTTCCCCACATTTTTTACGGCCTACTTGTCTGAAACTAATTTGGTTGTGTAGATGGGTTTGTTACTAGAATTAAAGGCCAACTAGATTCTGTGGAAGGAGAGGACACACAGCAGCAGTTTTCACATCTGGACGCTGGAGCACTAGTGTGGGACACAAGAACACCCTTTTTATTAGGGGGCCCCACACAGGTGCTCCAGTGTATACTATAGGGGTGTCTCCATCTGTGAAGCTTGTACAAGACAGGTAAAGTATTCAAGCTTGAAAAAGAACAAGACAAATGCAACATCTTTGAACTCTGCCAAAACAGACAATTGTACCCCACTTCCAAGCAATGTTTCATATTCCTATTTCTGCCATCAAATATTTGTGTGCTAAGTATACCTATTTTTTTGTACATAGGGGATAAAAGACTCGGAGGACACCCCTCATCCGAGGAGACCACAGACCCCACACCTCTGGAAGAAGGGGAAATCCACCGAAGACCAGCAAAGCAGGAGGTGGAAGACGTGGTGGAAATTGGCACCACAACAGGTGAGTGTCTGCAACCACAGCCTCAGGTAAGAGATGGATGCCGCCATATTTATAATACATGGTGTGTTTTTGTTTCTATCTTTTTAAGTGATTGTGATGTTGTGGATCCAGATCCATTCACCTCGGAAAGTGCCCAGATCCTGATTGGGGAGATCATGGGGTGTAATAGGGACTTGGAAAACATCCTGAAAAACTTCAATGATGTTCAGCAAAAAATGAAGAACATCATTGATGTTTTAGGGAGAGTTTAAATCCCCTCGAAATCCCTTGGGTTTTTGTTGTGGTCAAACTAATTTTAATTTTTGTGTAAATTTTTAGCAAAGCCAAATTTGACAGAGGCACACAGTGTGTCAACATGTGCTATCTGCCATCACGGGAGATCAATGGACGCGTTTTGGGGGTGCAACCCCTTCCTCAATAATAAAGTAGCTCTGAGGAAGGGGTTGCAGCCCCAAAACACGTCCCTTGATCCCCCGTGATGGCAGGTAGCACATGTTGACATTCGGAAATTTGTGTGCATCTTCCAAATTTGGCTTTTCCTGGGGTGACTTCACCCCATCTGAACGCAATATCAAACACAGTTTGTAAATACTCATGTCTGATATTGCCTTCAAGTTCTACCAAATGTGAACTTTGTAAGTTCAAAATTTGTGTCTCTTGTTGGTTTTAAACATGCCTGTTTTACCTTAAATGGACATTTCAACTTTTTCCAATGTGACCCCAAAAATTGTTATACAACAAACATGTTGGTTTGTTTTAAAAAACCTTTTGTAAATGCACATGTGGTTGTGCTGGTATTAAAAAGATTGTTAATCAAGATTATGTGGATTATTGTCTCAACGCTACAACACTTTTATGGTGCTCGAATTGGTGTTTGCTGTGACAATGGGGGTTATTTCCTAAGGGAAAATCCACTTTGCACTACAAGTGCAGTTTCAAGTGCACTTGTAGTGCAAAGTGTCTTTGCCTTTAGTAAATAACACCCAACAGTGCTTTGTAAGGTTACACAATCACGCCATTTTCAGGACTCACCACATTTCTGTCAGGGTCAGCTAAAACAAACACAAGCAGTAAATGTCACCAAAAATTTGAGTATTTTTTTTTTTTTATTTGAAAAAGGTTTTAGACATTGTCTGGCATATTGATAGCCCCCCTACCCGCAAAAGGTATCTTAGTCGGACATCACGGGCACTCAGGGGGGGGGCAAGCCAGGACGGCCACTTTCAAGCGCCGTCAGGGTTGGTTTATTTGTAATTGCAGCCTCAGGCCCAACTGAGCCAGCATAGTTGGCAGAATGTTTCCGTAAAAAGTTGTGTAGAACACAGCACGCCAGGATAATATGATTCAGTTTATACTCCGCCATATGTATGGGTGTAAGAAATAGGCGGAACCGGTTGGCCATGATTCCAAACGTGTTCTCCACCAAACCCTCTGGTCCGGGGTGAGGGTCCTCATCGGGAATGGCCGCATATGATGGTCCCCCAGCGCAAAGGCTTCATCCGCAACAAAGACGAATGGAAGTCCCATTGTCTTCTGGAGGTGGCAAGTCCAAGCTGCCATTCTGGAGATGCCTGTAGAACTCCGTCTGGGTGAAGACTCCACCATTGGACATCCGGCCATTCTTCCCCACATCCACATACAGAAATTCATAAGTTGCCGACACCACCGCCAACATCACAACACTATTGAACCCCTTATAATTATAATAGTATGACCCCGAGTTGGGTGGTGGGATGATGTGGACGTGTTTCCCATCAATTGCCCCTCCGCAGTTAGGAAAGTCCCACCGCTGGGCAAAGTGGGAGGCCACAGTCTGCCATTCCTGCGGCATGGAAGGAAACTGTGAAGTAAAATAGAAAAAATAATTAGTCTTTGTGCACATAAACAGGGAAAGCAGATTAGACACAAACATTGTTGGCCAACATCAAGATACCATTTATTAGAGGTAATTTTTAAACACCAAAGTATAAGGTACACCTATCAGATTCCCCCTCCCCCCCTCTCATGGGCCATTTCTAACATTATGGGGGGGCTCTTGGACAGGTAACCCTCTCCACTTCTTTGAGGGATGAATGCCTAAATAATGGGTATTACTTTGAACAGCCCCTCCTTAGTTACACTATTGGCAGCCCACTGGACAGGTAAGAAGTGTCATAATACAAAGATATAAATAAACACTGTACACATTTGAGCACATTTGGACATTCTGCTATTACCTATCAAGATATTAATAGGATACAAAAACTTTAAACGTTACCATTTGAAAGTATACAGGCAGGCCCTTGCACTACATGCTTTGGGGAATTCATCTCTAAATCTGGCCACAAAAGAGGTGGGTATAGTGTGTATGGGTTTGGCAAAGTCAGCAGATAGATGATTGAGGATAGATAGAGAATTGGTATCAGCTGACTTAGCAGTTGGGGGGGAGGGAGGGTTCCAAATTATTTGGGGACCCCCCAAAAAAGCCTCTGGCACTCTGCCTGAATTTAAAGCACAAATCACATTTCAAAACATTTTAGGGGTGTTTGGGGTAAAGCACTACTATGGAGCTGACAAAATACATTGTTATGTGACTACATGAGGTGAATATAGGGCCAGGAGAGCATGCTGGGGAGGTAAGTGAAGGCAAATATGTATGAAGGACAAAAAAATAATTACAAAAATATCAAGCATGCATGAGGAAAAAGGGGAAATTCACAGCATATTCCAATCATGGTAATTAGGGAATGAGGAAAGAAATACAATATATTAGCAAACATTAAATATAATAAAATGGGATGTTAAAGGATAAAAATCTTACCTTAATATACTCCTTCTGCAGGACCTGGATGATGGCAGAACAGGTCTCTGGGATAATGATCCCCAGAGCCTGGGGGGAGATGCCTGTCGAGAACTTGAGGTCCTGCAGGCTTCTCCCTGTCGCCAAGTACCGCAGGGTGGCGACCAGCCTCTGCTCCGGAGTGATGGCTTGCCTCATGCAGGTATCCTGCCTGCTGATATAGGGGGCCAGCAAAGCCAACAAACGGTGAAATATGGGGTCCGTCATCTGGAGAAAGTTCCTGAAATCATCAGGATTATTCTCACGGATCTCACAGGGCAAAGGCATATGACAGAACTGGTCATGCTGAAGCAACCAATTCTTGGTCCATGAACTCCTCCCCACCCTGTTGATGGACTGGACTTGTGTCAAGGTCAGGAACCCAACACCAAGCCCATTCACAGCACAAAATCTACGAGGAGCACGTATAGGCAACATGGCTAGAAAACGGTCAGCTGCTCAGAACAAAGTAACAGAACGCACTGAAGAACAGCAAGGCCTGTGAAGAGCGACCTGAAAAACAGTAACGAAGAACAAGAACAGAATGACAAGAGTCACACGTCACTTGCTGCACGCACTGAAGAGCAGATACACACCCACAAGCACAAACTGAACAGCAGAAAATGATCTGAAAACCACGAGTCAGAAAAAGCGCAAATCGTCTCTCACCAAACTTTTACTAACACGAGATTAGCAAAAGGAGCCTAAAGGGTGCCGCGCTTGGTTCTGTACTGGCCTTTTCTAGTCTCCTCGTGCGTGGTGTACGTCACCTCGTTCTTGGCGAAAGGAAATTCCGACAACTTTGTGCGACCGTGTGTACGCAAAACAAGTTTGAGCCAACATCCGTCTGAAAAAATCCATGGATTTTGTTGTCGGAATGTCCAATCAATGTCCAATCGTGTGTACGGGGCATAAGGGTGTAGAGGAGAGTATATATGAACTGTATGTTGTCAGTCCGTGGAATCTTCTTTATCTACTCTAGAAGAGGGAGGCGAATGATGATGATTTCCATTCTTCCCTGAAGATTGGGAGGGGTTGCCTGCAGAGGATGAGGCTGTTCTTCTGTGTGGGGTACTGGTACTAGGTGAGGCTTCCACTAGATGTAAATCTTGCAGGGTTTGCTGTAATTCTTTTGTGGATCTGCAGGTGTATTTGGAGCCCTGGTATGTCAAATGGATGTAAAATGGAAAACCCCCTTTACCCCCCGCTAAAAGTTGAGGTTTCATTGTTCGTCTGTTGGCTTTTGTTAGTTGGGAAAGATCAGCAAATAACTGATATTTGTGTTCCTAAAAAGTGAGTCATTTTTTTCCTGGGCTGCAGCCAATAATTTTTCCTTTGTATGATAGTAATGGAATTTTGCGATTATATCGCGTGGAGGGCCATCTGCTTTTTTGGGTGTAAGGGTTCGATGGATTCTGTCCATTTTCAAGTGTTCTATTGGCAAAGCCAGTTTGAGTTCCTGGAATAAGGCTGTTATGGTAGAATGAAAATTAAGTACTGTCTCTGGAATGCCGCTGATGCAGAGGTTGGAGCGTCTGGCTCTGTTCTCAAAAATCTTCCAATCTAGATTGTAAGGATAGATTTTCCTCTTTGAGGTTTTCCATTTCAGCCATATAATCTTGTGCAGAATTCTCAATCTCATCCACTCTGAGTTCTAGCACTTCTGTGCGGTTACCCAGCAACCTTATTTCTTTTGTAAGGCAGTTATATGTACAGATGTCTGCCTCAGAGCTTTATGAAGCATACATTCAAATTGCTTTAGTAAGCAAGGGGAGCAGGAGAGTCTTGTGAGGAGCCTTGTGAGAGGAATAATTTTGTTTGTGGCAACACGCTGCAGTGTTTGAGGAGGAAGGGACAGGCGCCATTTTAGCCGTGGCCCACGTCTGTGCTTCCTTTATGGAGCAGCTTTTAGTTCTGGTGCCTCCCAGCACTATATTTTGTAGTCCAAACAAAGCATCGAGGTCTCGGGAGTTAGTGGGTGAGGAGAGGTAAGTCTGAAGCTGGCGGGTTCGTTGTTCACAGTAGCTTTTCTCCATACACAGAGCGGAGCTCTAACAGTGAATGTCCGCCCTGTCAGACTCTGTGCATGCGCCTCCCTCTGGCTCTTTTTCTAAGGAAATGTTGTAAACGATCATTGTCACACTACCTAAACCAAGAAAGGAGCCTACCACTTTGCAAAATTTCAGACCTATATACTTATTAAATACAGACCTTGAATTGTATGCTAAAATCTTGGCAATTTGCCTAGCTGAGGTAACCCCCTGTCTTATACATAAAGATCAAGTAGAGGGACAACAAGCCTCGGGTGGAACTGCAAGAATGTTGAATCTCATTAGAATAGCGAAAACTAGTAAAACCCCTGCAGCTTTTCTAACTATTGATGCTGAGAAAGCGTTCAATAGGGTGCATTGGGGATACTCACATGCCACTCAATGTAAGTTTGGACTTAGCAGGAGCATTTATTCTGCTATCTCAGCCCTTTGTACCACTCCTTTTTGCTAGAGTGTTCACCAATTCAGTTCTCACTATCCAGTTCAACATCACAAAGGTAAGGGGTGTCTTTTGTCACCTTTAATTTTCACATTATTATTATTATACGCGATTTATATAGCGCCAACAGTTTACGCAGCGCTTTACAATGTATAGGGGGACAACACAATTACAGTACAGTTCAGGAGGGCCCTGCTCGTAGAGCTTACATTCTAAAGGGAGGGGGTGGTGGTACAAAAGGCAATAGCTGCAGAGAATGATTTGATGGGGGTGGCCCGGGGACAGTTGTTATGTGGGTGTGGTATAGACATTAGTGATTGAACAACTAGCTATGGCCATTAGACAAAACCCCTTCATCTCTGGAATTAGGGCTAACAATCACTCTCACAAGATAGGGTTAATTGTGGACAACGTTATGCTTACAGTAACTAATGTATATCCTTCCCTGAGAGCGATTAAACAGATATTGGACACATTTAGCTCCATTTCATTTTATAAAGTTAATGTCACTAAGTCCTTGGTGCTGCCTATAGAGGTTGCAAAAAGGCTCTTGCGGGATTATAAATCAGAATTTCCCAGTAGGTGGGAAATAGAAAGTGTTACTTGGGCATTCTGTAAATTTCTTCAACCCTATAATCTCTATCATGTTAATTATGAAAAATTACTAGACATTGTGTAAATAGACCTATTAGAGCTGTGTACTAATGAAATTTCATGGCTGGGGTGTTTAGTAGCATTTAAAATAATGGTGTTGCCTAAGGTTCTTTATTGCTTTAGAACACATTTATTGGTATCGAACTCCAATCTCTGAGCAAGGAACATAAGCGGTGACCGAACAATGTCCTATTGGCACGTATAGAGTCCACTAGGTTGTCCCTTAACATGCTTCTTACAACGCACGCAGAGAAGGCCTTATGGTGGTCAGCAACTCAATTTTATACTCGGGATCGGGTGGGTACCATGCTAGCGTCTAATCTTACTCCCAAATTTCGACAAGCGACACCCACGAAAATTAGATGTTCCAATGGTACATGTTCTCAGGAACTGCTTAAAGCGTTGCCGGAGTTCCAAAAATGCTATAGTAATCTCTATCGGGCTTCAACGCCTACAGATCTAGAGAACCTTTGCTCTTTCCTTCATTCAGTTACCCTCCCCAAATTAACAGCAGGCCATAGAGCAGTGATGGATGCCCCGATCTCAATACATAAAATCTAAGGTGCAATCCATCCTCAGCACCAGGGCCTCATAGATTCTCAGCGAAGTGTTATTGGACATTTGTGGCCTCTCTGGCTCCTCACCTTAAACTTTTTTTAATCCTTCCGAGCAGGGCACCCCTTGAATGAGGACTTAAATTCAGCATATATATCAGTAATACCCAAGGCAGGTAAAGACCCGGGGGAAGTTGAAAATGATAGGCCAATATCCTTGATCAATAAGGATCTGAATCTTCTAAATCAAATCTTAGTGAACAGGCTAGCCTCCTTTATTAATGGGTACATCCATAAATATCAGGTGGAGTTTATCCCTGGTAGACAAGGTCCAGATCAGATCAGGTGAGCAGTAAATATCATTTCACTTATACATTCAGGGTGGTCAGGGGACTTGCATCAACTTTTGAAAATTGCGATACGTTCTGACCCGAACATTCAAGGTGTACAATGCGGGAATCAAACCCATAAATGTGAAACTGTGACTGTGCTTTTGTTCATAACATTGCCCTTGACCTCCCTACCTAATGTACTACTATTGAATCAATTAAGGGAGATTTTGGGATTGTGGGTGAATGATGGCAAGTCATTGGCAATGAACGTTAATCTTCCTCTAGATCTGGTCTCTTGTCTCCATGCAGCATTCCCATTTCATTGGAAATCTGATTTTATACCCCATCTAGGGGTCCATTTAACACCCTCAGTGGCAACTTTATATAGGATGAACTATCCACCTCTATATAAAAAATTGGAGGAGGAGCTGGGGGGGGGGTGGATGGCACATGGTCTCTCCTGGTTAGGCGAAATTTATTCCGTAAAGATGACACTTCTGCTTCACCTATTGTACTAGTTTCTTTCTTTACTGATAGTGTTAGTGAAATCTGACCTGGTGAGCTTCAAATCTAAGGTTATTCATTTTGTGTGGCATGGCAAGAGTCATAGAATATCTAAACAAGTACTCTTTGCTCACAAGACAAAGGGTGGCCTTGGCTTATCACACCTTATGCTGTACTACCAAGTGGCCCAGGTAGCTCAACTATTGGTAGTACAGTATATTCCCGAGGGGGAAAAACGTAATGGGTGGCTATGGAGAGGCTATGGAGAGGAAGGCGACCAACAGAATTCTGATAGATTACCTTAAATGGCAACCTGGTAGAGATAGACCCCTATTCTTGTGTCTACATTGCCTATATCCCTGGCTGTGTGGGACAAAGTCTGACACATTCCCAATTTAGTTCCACCCTTTTCTCCACTGGCCCATCTTTTTAATAACCCAACCTTCCCTCCGGGACGGGACCCAGCAGCCTTACGATGGTAGCTCAACAAGGGTCTCTATCATATTGGTCACTTCCTTACCCCGTGAGGTCCTTTCACGTTAGTACATTGCTAACCTTTCGATTTCTCCAGATTTTGCATTCTTCAGTAATTAGGCCCGGAGGTGCATCAGGACCGTTACTCCCTATGAAAGCTGGTGTGCACAGGATACTGGACAGACGGGAGGAATTTCTATTATCTATCAGCTCCTGCTTGACTCTAATGTGAAATTGCCCTACATGCAGGTGTGGGACTCGGACCTAGCCTCTGAGAGAGAACTGGACCATTGGCAGTCATCCTTTCAATCTGCCTTGAAGGGGATAGTGAATGTATCCTTGTTGGAGGTGAGTGTTACAAGTCCTTACAAGTTAGTACATGGTCCTGGCTCGCATTGCAATGCTATTCCTGACCTTCTTCCCAATATGTTTCAGGGGCTGTCAATCCTTGGGTACCATACCCCATGTGTGGTGGAAATACTCTGAAAGTAGGGGCTTTTGGAACAAAGTCTTTGTGAAAATAAGGTAGGTCACTGAAACACCAATTCCGCGGCTACCCCAAATAGCTCTTCTTAATTAAATGGTTACTGATAGTTCCCGTTCTACACAAAGGTTGATCCTCTTAATTAGGGATGAGCTTCAAGTTCGAGTTGAACTCATGTTCGACTCAAACATCGGCTGTTCGCAAGTTCACCGAACAGCGAACAATTTGGGGTGTTTGCGGCAAATTCGAATGCCGCGGAACACCCTTTAAAAGTCTATGGGAGAAATCAAAAGTGCTAATTTTAAAGGCTTATATGCATGGTATTGTCATAAAAAGTATGCAAGTGAAGGCGCAAAAAACTGAATCCTCATGATACCATTGTGTCAGTGACAAAAAAGAAAAAATAATAAATAAAATCTGGTATAGTCCACAGAGTCTATGTAAAACACAGGCAATATGGTGAAAGTCCACACAGAGGGCTGCCTTCCAGGGAGAGCTGAAACCAGGCTCCTGAATCTGCAGAAAAAAACAAGGGAGGGGGAGGCGCCTCTAAGTGCAGTATTTAAAAGGTTTATTAAAAAATCATTATACAGGCAACTCACATTTAGTAAGGTTAATTACGGCATGTAGTAAAATCCATGAAGGAAGTCCCTCAGGTCGGTCACAGGAGTCCCTGCTGTCTGCTGTGCGTTCGGCTTGTGTTGGAATGACAACACAAGCCGAACACATCGGCCCACCCAAGTGCAGTCCAGCCCAGCCCACCCAAGTGCAGTATCGATCGATCACTGTCACTTACAAAACACTAAACGCATAACTGCAGCGTTCGCAGAGTCAGGCCTGATCCCTGCGATCGCTAACAGTTTTTTTGGTAGCGTTTTGGTGAACTGGCAAGCACCAGTGGCCTAGTACACCCCGGTCGTAGTCAAACCAGCACTTCAGTAACACTTGGTGATGTGGCGAGTCCCATAAGTCCAGTTCAAGCTGGTGAGGTGGCAAGCACAAGTAGTGTCCCGCTGCCACCAAAAAGACAAACACAGGCCCGTCGTGCCCATAATGCCCTTCCTGCTGCATTCGCCAATCCTAATTGGGAACCCACCGCTTCTGCAGCATCCGTACTTCCCCCATTCACATCCCCAACCAAATGCAGTCGGCTGCATGAGAGGCATTTTCTATATGTCCTCCCGAGTACCCCTACCCAACGAACCACCCCCAAAAAAGATGTCGTGTCTGCAGCAAGCGCGGATATAGACGTGACACCCGCTATTATTGTCCCTCCTGTCCTGACAATCCTGGTCTTTGCATTGATGAATATTTTGAACGCTACCATACACTAGTTGAGTATTAGCGTAGGGTACAGCATTGCACAGACTAGGGCACACTTTCACAGGGTCTCCCAAGATGCCATCGCATTTTGAGAGACCCGAACCTGGAACCGGTTACAGTTATAAAAGTTACAGTTACAAAAAAAAGTGTAAAAAAAAAAAAAAAAACACATACAAAAATATAAAATAAAAAAAAATAGTTGTCGTTTTATTGTTCTCTCTCTCTCTATTCTCTCTTTATTGTTCTGCTCTTTTTTACTGTATTCTATTCTGCAATGTTTTATTGTTATTATGTTTTATCACGTTTGCTTTTCAGGTATACAATTTTTTAGACTTTACCGTTTACTGTGCTTTATTGTTAACCATTTTTTTGTCTTCAGGTACGCAATTCACGACTTTGAATGGTTATACCAGAATGATGCCTGCAGGTTTAGGTATCATCTTGGTATCATTCTTTTCAGCCAGCCGGCTTTCATGTAAAAGCAATCCTAGCGGCTAATTAGTCTCTAGACTGCATTTACAAGCAGTGGGAGGGAATGCCCCCCCCCCCCACCGTCTTCTGTGTTTTTCTCTGGCTCTCCTGTCTCAACAGGGAACCTGAGAATGCAGCCGGTGATTCAGCCAGCTGACCATAGAGCTGATCAGAGACCAGAGTGGCTCCAAACATCTCTATGGCCTAAGAAACCGGAAGCTACGAGCATTTTATGACTTCGATTTCGCCGGATGTAAACAGCTCCATTGGGAAATTGGGAAAGCATTTTATCACACCGATCTTGGTGTGGTCAGATGCTTTGAGGGCAGAGGAGAAATCTAGGGTCTAATAGACCCCAATTTTTTCAAAAAAGAGTACCTGTCACTACCTATTGCTATGATAGGGGATATTTACATTCCCTGAGATAACAATAAAAATGATTTAAAAAAAAATAAAAATGAAAGGAACAGTTTAAAAATAAGATAAAAAAGCAAAATAATAATAAAAAAAAATAAATAAAAAAAAAGCACCCCTGTCCCCCCTGCTCTCGCGCTAAGGCGAACGCAAGCGTCTGGCGTCAAATGTAAACAGCAATTGCACCATGCATGTGAGGTATCACCGCGAAGGTTAGATCGAGGGCAGTAATTTTAGCAGTAGACCTCCTCTGTAAATCTAAAGTGGTAACCTGTAAAGGCTTTTAAAGGCTTTTAAAAATGTATTTAGTTTGTCGCCACTGCACGTTTGTGCGCAATTTTAAAGCATGTCATGTTTGGTATCCATGTACTCGGCCTAAGATCATCTTTTTTATTTCATCAAACATTTGGGCAATATAGTGTGTTTTAGTGCATTAAAATGTAAAAAAGTGTGTTTTTTCCCCAAAAAATGCGTTTGAAAAATCGCTGCGCAAATACTGTGTGAAAAAAAAATGAAACACCCACCATTTTAATCTGTAGGGCATTTTCTTTAAAAAAATATATAATGTTTGGGGGTTCAAAGTAATTTTCTTGCAAAAAAAAATAATTTTTTCAGGTAATCAAAAAGTGTCAGAAAGGCCTTTGTCTTCAAGTGGTTAGAAGAGTGGGTGATGTGTGACATAAGCTTCTAAATGTTGTGCATAAAATGCCAGGACAGTTCAAAACCTCCCCAAATGACCCCATTTTGGAAAGTAGACACCCCAAGCTATTTGCTGAGAGTCATGTCGAGTCCATGGAATATTTTATATTGTGACACAAGTTGCGGGAAAGAGACAATTTTTTTTTTGCACAAAGTTGTCACTAAATGATATATTGCTCAAACATGCCATGGGAATATGTGTAAATACACCCCAAAATACATTCTGTTGCTTCTCCTGAGTACGGGGATACCACATGTGTGAGACTTTTTGGGAGCCTAGCCGCGTACGGGACCCCGAAAACCAGGCACCGCCTTCAGGCTTTTTCTAAGGCTGTAAATTTTTGATTTCACTCTTCACTGCCTATCACAGTTTTGGAGGCCATGGAATGCCCAGGTGGCACAAACCCCCCCCAAATGACCCCATTTTGGAAAGTAGACACCCCAAGCTATTTGCTGAGAGGTATAGTGAGTATTTTTCAGACCTCACTTTTTGTCACAAAGTTTTGAAAATTGAAAAAAGAAAAAAAAAAAAATATTCTTGTCTTTCTTTATTTTCAAAAACAAATGAGAGCTGCAAAATACTCACCATGCCTCTCAGCAAATAGCTTGGGGTGTCTACTTTCCAAAATGGGGTCATTTGGGGGGGGGGGGTTGTGCCACCTGGGCATTCCATGGCCTCCAAAACTGTGATAGGCAGTGAAGAGTGAAATCAAAAATTTACACCCTTAGAAATCCTGAAGGCTGTGATTGGTTTTCAGGGCCCCGTACGCGGCTAGGCTCCCAAAAAGTCCCACACATGTGGTATCCCCATACTCCGGAGAAGCAGCTAAATGTATTTTGGGGTGCAATTCCACATATGCCCATGGCCTGTGTGAGCAATGTATCATTTAGTGACAACTTTGTGCAAAAAAAAAAAAAATTTGTCACTTTCCCGCAACTTGTGTCAAAATATAAAACATTCCATGGACTCAACATGCCTCAAAGCGAATAGCTTGGGGTGTCTACTTTCCAAAATGGGGTCATTTGGGGGGGTTTATGCCATCTGGGCATTTTATGGCCTTCAAAACTGTGATAGGTAGTGAGGAGTAAAATCAAAAATGTACGCTCTTAGAAATCCTGAAGGCAGTGATTGGTTTTCGGGGCCCCGTATCACTAGGCTCCCAAAAAGTCCCACACATGTGGTATCCCCATACTCAGGAGAAGCAGCTAAATGTATTTTGGGGTGCAATTCCACATATGCCCAAGGCCTGTGTGAGCAATATATCATTTAGTGACAACTTTTTGTAATTTTTTTTTTTTTGTCATTTTTCAATCACTTCGGACAAAAAAAATGAATATTCAATGGACTCAACATGCCTCTCAGCAATTTCCTTGGGGTGTCTACTTTCCAAAATGGGGTCATTTGTGGAAGTTTTGTACTGCCCTGCCATTTTAGCACCTCAAGAAACGACATAGGCAGTCATAAATTAAAGGCTGTGTAAATTCCAGAAAATGCACCCTAGTTTGTAGGCGCTATAACTTTTGCGCAAACCAATAAATATACACTTATTGACATTTTTTTTACCAAAAACATGTGGCCGAATACATTTTGGCCTAAATGTATGACTAAAATTGAGTTTATTGGATTTTTTTTAGAACAAAAAGTAGAAAATATCATTTTTTTTCAAAATTTTCGGTATTTTTCCGTGTATAGCGCAAAAAATAAAAATAGCAGAGGTGATCAAATACCATCAAAAGAAAGCTCTATTTGTGGGAAGAAAAGGACGCAAATTTCGTTTGGGTACAGCATTGCATGACCGCGCAATTAGCAGTTAAAGCGACGCAGTGCCAAATTGTAAAAAGTGCTCTGGTCAGGAAGGGGGTAAATCCTTCCGGGGCTGAAGTGGTTAATGTGCAATAAATTTCAGTGAATGAATAAATAGGTAAAAGTGCTCCAATAAGCCTGTGTATTGCAAATATTCCACAAAGCTTGTGTAATTTTCAAACATTAATAGATAATTCAACGCAAACATCCATGCAATTTAGTGTTGCATCCAAGCATATCAGTACTGCATCTATGCAATATGGTGTTAGTGCAATGTTCGAACAATAAAAAGTTAAAAAATACAAAAAAACGCATCCATGCGATTTGGTGCTACATCCATGTGATTCTATGCAATTCAGTGCTGTGTTGCTGTGCAATGATTAAATTAACAGTACGATTTAGTGTTGCATCTATGCACTTCAGTGCTGCATCTATGCAATATGGTGTTAGTGCAATGTTCAAACAATAAAAAGTTAAAAAAATACAAAAAAACCCATCCATGAGATTTGGTGTTGCATCCATGTGATTCCATGCAATTCAGTGCTGTGTTGCTGTGCAATGATCAAATTAACAGTTCACAGATCTTCCACAATTAATTCATGTGTTATGGTGAACACAAACTAAAGTGCTGTGCGCTCACACAAGTGCTCCCCCCAGGTGATAACCCCTCACCTTAGGGGGTGCGACCTTGCAATTAAGCTTGGTCAGAATGCGCCTTATAACCTCTCTGGGTTCGATGTTATATGCAGGGCCCTGGATAGATTTGCAATGGTGCCTCTGTTCCTCACAGCAGTCCCATTTGTACCTCAATATATCAACATAAAAAGGACTTCATGGTGCAGTAAGTACTAAATGTATTAAAATCATAAACAAATCCCGCAATGGGTACTCACAGTAACAAGGCGCTTAAGGGCGCCACACTAAAACAGCAGAGACGAACGGGCAACAGCAGCCGGTATGGGGTGGCGTGCTAATCTGTCCCAACAGGTTGTATGCATAACTTTTCCGTCCTGTCCTCTTCCCCTATGCGTGTTCGATACAAGGGGTATTTTGTATCTTCATCAGGGGGAAATCATCCCCTGATGATGCTTCTTCTTTCTTCTTTCTTCTATCTTCCTTCATCTTCTTCTTCTTCTTCTGGTTCTTCTGGCTCTTCTTCTTCCCTTCTTCTCCTCGGGCCGCTCCGCATCCATGGCATGGAGGGAGGCTCCCGCTCTTCTCTTCATCTTCTTCTCTTCTTCATCTTCTTCTCTTCATCTTCTTCTCTTCCTCATCTTCTTCTCCGGGCCGCTCCGCATCCATGCTGGCATGGAGGGAGGCTCCTGCTGTGTGACGCTTCGCCTCTTCTGGCGGTTCTTAAATAACGGGGGGCGGGGCCACCCAGTGACCCCACCCCCCTCTGACGCACAGGGACATGACGGGACTTCCCTGTGGCATTCCCCGTGACATCACAGGGAAGTCCCATCAAGTCACCGTGCATCAGAGGGGGGCGGGGTCACCGGGTGGCCCCGCCCCCCGTTATTTAAGAACCGTCAGAAGAGGCGAAGCGTCACACAGCGGGAGCCTCCCTCCATGCCAGCATGGATGCGGAGCGGCCCAGAGAAGAAGATGAAGAAGAGAAGATGAAGAAGAGAAGAAGAGGAAGAGAAGAGCGGGAGCCTCCCTCCATGCCATGGATGCGGAGCGGCCCGAGGAGAAGAAGGGAATAAGACGCTGCGGAGGAGATGCTGGATGAGAACACCGGAGGAAGAACTAGAAGAGCCAGAAGAACCAGAAGAAGAAGAAGAAGATGAAGGAAGATAGAAGAAAGAAGAAAGAAGAAGCATTTAAATAAAGGAATTGTCAAAAACTGTCTCTTGTCATTTTTAACATTTTTGACAGTTTTTTAGTGAAATGGTAGGGGTACAAGTATATGGGGGAGGGCCAGGATCTGGGGGTCCCCTTGTTAAAGGGGGCTTCCAGATTCCGATAAGCCCCCCCCCACAGACCCCCACAACCACCGGCCAGTTGTGCGGATGAGGCACTTGTCCTCATCAACATAGAGACAAGGTGTTTTGGGGGGCTACCCCAAAGCACCCTCCCAATGTTGAGGGCATGTGGCCTGGTACAGTTCAGGAGGGGGGGCACTCTCTCGTCCCCCCCTCTTTTCCTGCCGTTTTTATTTTTTAATTTTGGCGCGGGGTTCCGCTTAAAATCCATAGCAGACCTGAAGGGCCTGGTATGGAATTTAGGCGGACCCCCCACATCATTTTTTTTTAAATTTTGGTTCGGGATTCCCCTGTGGGGAATTCCCATGCCGTTTTTATCAATGAACTTCTATGTGTATTGTCGGACCGGCAATGCATTCATAGCCACGAGTAGTTTTAAATGACTTTTTTTCCTTTGAAATGTCATTTTGCTGTCAGACTGTTCTAAACACGGGAAACATGCGCCCCTTTACAGGCATACTATAGACACCCCCCAGGTACAAAATTTAAAGGGATATTACACTTTTATTGTTTCACTGTAAGCATTATTAAAATAACTGCTCCCGAAAAAACGGCTATTTTTAAAACTTTTTTTTGCATTGATCCTTGTCCCCTCGGGCAGGACCCAGGTCCCCAAACACTTTTTATGACAATAACTTGCATATAAGCCTTTAAAATTAGCACTTTTGATTATTCATGTTCGTGTCCCATAGACTTTAACGGTGTTCGCGTGTTCGAACAAACTTTTTTTCCTGTTCGCATGTTCTGGTGCGAACCGAACAGGGGGGTGTTCGGCTCATCCCTACTCTTAATGCTTTTGGCTGACCAAACTTGCCATTGCTCAATCCTGGAAGCGTCCTTCAGTTCACATTGCTATGTTTAGGTGCAAAGTTTCCTGGATAATCCTTAGTGAGCACCTGGCAAGTAGGCTCACTGACTCTGTGCCTCAGTTTTTCAAAATATGGGATCCATGGGCTAAATATGGTAATATAGATCTGTAGATTCTCTTCATTTTTTGTTTTTTTCTCTCTCAGGCACCCCTCCTGGGCCCTATCCCTGGGTATTGACAATCAAGATGTCATCTCCGGGTTTCCTCTTCCTCCTTTTTCTTTCCTTTCTCTATACCAGGGCTATGCAATTAGCGGACCTCCAGCTGTTTCAAAACTACAAGTTCCATCATGCCTCTGCCTCTGGGTGTCATGCTTGTGGCTGTGAGAGTCTTGCTATGCCTCATGGGCATTGTAGTTCTGCAACAGCTGGAGGTCCACTAATTGCTTATCCCCGCGCTATACCTTCTACCTTTTTCTCTCTTCAGGACCTAGAGCAGGGTCTTCTGATTGGGTTTCTCTCATTGTTTTCTACTCTTCTTATTCCTTTTTCTACCTTTGAACTAAGTGGTTGGGTTTTGTCCTTTAAATTTTATGAAGGTGTAAGGTCATATGGGGGGATACCCTCCTTCCCTTGTTTGCCTTTGGATAACTCTGAACTGTATTAGCTTTTATAACCTTTTATCCTCTTCAAGTGCCCATACTCTAGTTTTCTCATTAAGCTTGAGATGATGCTATTACTGTAGCGTTGTTGTATTTTGCTTGAGGCTCTGACCTATGTGACCTTTTTGTATAACGATTCTATTGCACTTTGTCTTTCTTTATTAATAATAAAAAGATTAAGGCCGCATGCGACATTTTTGGACGTTTTTATAGCAGCTGTTTTTGGCTTCAGACTTTTTTTTCTACAGTCAATAAACTCCCCATCATGTTATCCTATGTGTCCATGCACACATAGGCTGTTATCAGCAGTTTTTGGCAGGGGCGTTTTTTGGCTTTAAAAAAAAAACAAAACTAGTGGGTTCTGAGAGGAGTTTTTCATCTGTTTTCAGCTGTAAAAATGCTCTAATATCAAAAAACGCTGATAAACGCAGAAAACTGCAGATAAATGCTCAAAAACGTGGCTCACCAGCGTTTTTTTTATGTTTTTGATCCATTGAAAAAAAAAATATATATATATATATATATTAAAAAAAAAAGACGCTAAAGAAAGTTAACGTGGAAAAATGCTAAAAGCGCGAATAAACGTTGAAAAACTCACTGCAAAGCTACTGGCGTTTATTTTAACGTGCAGTGTGCATGAGGCCTGAAAGTAGAAATATCTAAAAGGTAATATTTTTTTTTCTTAAAAATTCTGTGTGAATAGGAACCAATAACAAACATTTAGTGAGGTTTTCAAAAACATGATTGTAAAAGTGGACATACACTTTAACTACTTCAATACTGGGCACTTTCACCCAGCCCCCCCCCCCCCCAATCTGCCCAGGCCAATTTTTAGCTTTCAGTGCACTTTGAATGACAATTGCATGGACATACAACACTGTATCCAAATTAAATATTTATCTTTTTTTTGTGACAGATAGGGATTGCTTTTGGTGGTATTTAATCACCACAGTTTTTTTTATGTTCTGCTAAATAAATGAATGGAAACCAAAAAAATAAGTTTTTCCTTGTTTCTGTCAAAAAATGTAGCAAATACATAATTTTTCTTCTTCACTGATTTGTGCTGATGAGGCTGCACTGATAGGCACTGATGAGGCTGTACTGATGTGCACTGATGAGGCTGTACTGATGGGCACTGATGAGGCCTCATGGATGGGACTGATAAGGTTGCACTGATGATGTGGCACTGATGAGTGACACTGATGGGCGCAGTCCCGCTAAAAATCGCTGATCACTGCCATTACTAGTAAAAAAAAAATGAATAATAAAAATGCTATAACTTTTGTGCAAACCAATCAATATACACTAATTGCGATTTATTTTTATTTTTTTTACCAAAAGTATGTAGAAGAAAACATATTGGCCTAAACTGATTAAGACTTTTTTTGGGATATTTATTATAGCAAAAAGTGAAAAATATTGTTTTTTTTCTAAAGTCTCGCTCTTCTTTTGTTTATAGCACTTGTGGGAAAAAAAAGGACGTCAGTTTTGTTTGGTACAGTGTTGTATGACCGTGTAATTGTCAGTTAAAGCAACGCAGTGCTGTATCACAAAAAATGGCCTGGTCAGGAAGTGGGTAAATCCTTCTGGGACTGAAGTGGTTAAACATGTTTGATGTAAAAAAAAGGTAAAAAAAAATAAATGGGACATTTCTGTTACAAAGGTACTAATACAGTACATTAAACATACATTGTATAATGTAAGTGAAAATTATATTGAACATAAATGGCAATTGATTCCTAAGGGATATTGGGCTTTAAGTGAATAATAAGCCCTGTATTTCATGAGCTTTCTGTGGCACCAATCTTTTTATAGGATCAGAACTTCCCCAAGCCAAATTTATTTTAACGGTAATACACTAATAATTGGGATAAAATCTTAGGAACAAAGAACACGGAGGAAAAATGGGTATGCTTTAAGAGCATTAGCCAGTGCATCCCAATGGGAAATACATTTAAAACAGCTAATAAAAGTCCTGGGTGGGCTTACTCCAATGTAAAAATGCATATAAAAGCAAAGGAGCAGGCCTTCAAAAAATACAAGTCTGAGGGATCATCATCAGCATTCCAACTTTACAAAGAATGCAACAAAAAATGTAAGGATGCAATCAGTGCAGCTAGGATAGAACACAAAAGGCACATAGTGGAGAAGAATAATAAAAATCCTGAGAAATTCTTTAAGTACATAAATAGTAAGAAAGGGAGGTCAGATCATATTGGTCCCATAAAGAATGATGAAGGGAATCTGGTTACTAAGGATGGAGAGATGGCCAAGATATTGAATTTATTTTTCTCTTTACTCTTCACAACGGAATAGGGGGGCTCCAGTACCCAAAACTGCAATGTTTATCCTCTTGACATGTCACAGGAAGCACCCTCATGGCTAAAAGAGGACAGAATTAGAATTAGACTTGAAAAACTTAACATTAATAAGTCACCGGGACCAGATGGCTTGCACCCGAGGATCCTTAAGGAACTCAGGCTAGTAATTGCCAGACCATTGTTTCTAATCTTTACAAACAGTCTACTGACTGGAATGGTACCAGCTGATTGAAGAAAAGCCATTGTAGCACAAATATTTAAAAAGGGCCAAGTTACATCCCTGGGAGTTACAGACTAGTTATCCTAACATCAATTGTATGCAATCTCTTGGAGGGGATGATAAGGGACTATATACAAGATTTTAGTAATGACAACGGTGTCATTAGCAGAAATCAGCATGGATTCATGAATCATTCTTGCCAAACCAATCTATTAACCTTCTATGAGGAGGTGAGCTGCCATCTAGATAAAGGTAGGCTGTAGACGTGGTGGATCTGGATTTTGAGTCAATAGTTTTTTATTCGTATAATAGAAAGGGTATACAGAAAGAAAGAGTATACAGACCTGTATACAAGGATATACAAATGTATAAAAGGTTATACAAATACGGTACACAGGAAATGCAAACATTGAGGTATACATATAGACTAATAGGTGATGGTATAAGCTAATACGTGGTAGAACAAACTATTAGAACAAACTAATAGAAATTGATACCGACTGTTAATCATTAGTGTAACTGTTGGGTATTTGTACCATTTTTACCTATTGGTGCACATTGGATCGTCAGTAGGAAAACCGGAGTTATAAGTATATTGTACGAATTATTGTTATTATGTTATTACTGGAAGGATCTTATATTGGGTCATGTTTTAGTTCTAGGTTGGATGTTCTAATTGTTCTAATTGAGCGATGATGAGTTTGTTATCCTATTTTGCACTAGTGAGGGAGTTGATGGCTAGTATCTGTTCATAGGTATAATTTTGTTGTACTAAGGAGGTCACCTCCGAAAGGTTGAGAGAGATGTCAGATTTACATTTTCTAACAATGGTTGAGTGGGCTGCAAGTAGGATGTGTGTGACCACATTTCTATCCGAGCTTGGGTATAAATCTATACCGATATTAAGAAGTGCCAGGCTTGGATTAGGGGGTGTTAGTATTCCTGAGGATATAAGTTTAAATACTTGTTTCCAAAAGCTCGTTAAGCTGGGGCAGTCCCATAGTGTGTGCAGCAGGTGTCCTATTTGGTCGCAGTTTCTCCAACACTTGGGTGATGAAGAGTTTGAGAATTTGGCCAGCCGGTATGGTGTATAGTACCATCTGTGTGTAATTTTAAGTGTCATTTCCCAATGCATAGTGCAATGTGTTGCTTGATGAATTTTTTCGAAAAGGCTCTTTGCCATTGTAAGGGAGAAATTGTGAAATGCAGGTCTTTTTCCCATTTGATCATTGTTGTGGTTTTTTGAAAGGTGTGTTTGTTTTGGAGGATATTGAAAAAATGGAAAATCCTCTATTTATCGTTTTTTGTGAGGTATAGAATTCTCATGCTGTGGGGTGCATGTTAAATTTAGGGATGCAAGTTTTAGTTAGGAAGTGAACAATGCGAGCACATGTGAAATGATGCTCTCTTGGGAGATTATATTCTATTATTATTGCTTCCACTGTTTTAGGTTTATTTCCCTGCATGAGATCTGTACACCATGTTGTGGTAGGAAGCTGAGGGATATTTTGGGATCTAGGGCTTCTAGGATGTGTATAGAGTAGTCAGTCAGCTGCGGGTCTGTTTGTGTATCCGGTTGTTGGAATAAGTATCTCCAAGCTAGGATTGATGCTTGGGTAGGTGTAATTAGTACAGAGATATCCCATAGTTTCCATAAGTCACATTCTAGAAGGGTTCTTAGGTTGGATGTAGGGGCTAGTGCTGTTTCAATTTCTGTCCAAAGTGGAACCCCCTTGTCTCTGAGCCAAAACTTAAGTTGATCCAAATGGACCACCCAAAAGTACTTGCGGATGTCTACCACTCCTGCTCCCCCAACTGATCTGTGTTTGATCAAGTTAGAATGTTGACATCTTGCTTTCTTGTTGTCCCATATAAATTTTTGAAAGAGACTCGACAGGGTTTTGAAGTAGTGGTTAGGTATGTGAACAGGTAGGGCCCTAAACAAATAGAGAATTTGGGGGAGTATGGTCATATTGAAGGCTGCCAGTCTCCCTATCCAGGATAGTTCATGCTGTGAGATGTGTCATAGCTGTTCTTTTACCTTGATTATGAGTGGGTTTAGGGTGGCTGTGACTAGGGAGTAAATAGTATGTGTCAAGGTAATGCCCAGATATGGGATTCCTTTTGAACTCCACTTGAAGGGGAATTTCCTTTGTAGGTCTCCTTTGGTCACTGCGCTTAGGCCAAGATCTAGAATCAGGGATTTTGTATAGTTGACCTTGTAGTATGATATGGTGCTGAATTGTGACAATATTTGGTGGGCGTGTGGGAGTGAGTTTTTTGGGTCCGTCATAATTAGGATCACTAAAAAAATGGGGTTGAAAGAGAAACCAGAGCAAGGACCTCTCCAATTTAGGTCCTACCTCTTTCGGGAGAATTGGGACTATTACGGTACCAGAGGGATGTGAAAAGACTTTTTTTTTTAAAATAATAGATTTATTTCAAGGTAACAATAAAAAGTCCTGCACAGGACACATCATATACATCATCATGGATTAACATACACAAAAACAGTGATTGTTACAGCATTGTTGACACTTGGTTAGTAAGACTAATGCCCACACAGATGCATGGAAACAGGTTATATAATATAATACTTGCAGACGTGACCTCTACAGTTTCGCGGTCACAGCCGCTTCTTCAGGAGGCGTCTGATAGTATATAATCTACAAAAGTGGAAAAACAATACAGTATCAACACAACAAACGGAAAAATAAACAGAAATCATAGGAAGCACAGAATTAATATTGGAGAAAATAATTTAAATTTGAAAGTTGCACTCACCAACCTATAACCACAAGGGTTTTGGAGCGATACTGTGAGACGCCCTCAAGAGGCGTTCCCCCGGGGGCGAGCCAGGGAGGCAATTTAGGGTGATACTATTGTAAAGAAATGCAATACATGAGGATTTATAATTTATAGACTGTGTGTTCTACTTGAGAAACCACCCAGGTGTGTCAAGTCAGGAGACGAGAAAGAATAGAAAGGGGGAAGGAAGGGGGGAGAGCAGAAGACTGGAGAGGGGATGATGGTGGGGAGAAAAAGGGGAAGAAAAAAGAGAGAGAACAGAGAAAGGAAAAAAAAGGAAAAAAAAGGAGAGGGGGGGAAGAAAGAAAGGACAGGAGGCGAGGGAGGAAGAGGGGAAAAAAGGTGGGGGGAAGAGGAAAAAGAGAAGGGGGGGGAGGGGGGAGGGGGAGGGAAAAACAGGGAGGGGAAAATGGAGGAAAAGAAAAAGGGAGGGGAGGGAGAGAAGGAGGAAAGAGAAGAGGAAGGGATTGCGGAAAACAAGGAAGCGGGGCAAAGGCAGGAAGGAAAAAAGAAAAGGAAGAACAGGGGGGGAAAGGGGGGGGGAGGGAAAGGAAAAAGAAAAAAGGGAGGGAGGAAAGAGAGGGGGAACAGAAGGGGAAAGAGAATAGACCTGCCACCTGTTTAGGAAGGTAAAAGAGAAGGAGCTGTAGCAAATGGGGGTTTTTTGTATCAATAAAGTGTACCCACCATTACTGTAATATTAAAAGCTAGATTCAAGAGCCAGTGACACCCAGAGTAAAATGACTGATGGAACTGGTGGCCGGTGAGCCGGACCACAATGCCATAGGGAGCCGCTATAAGGAAGGTAGATATATAAGGGAGACATATTAGAAGGCAGTTTTAATAATTGGCATGAATTGCAAAGCATGCTGGGTAAAGAAGGGGGGGAGGTACCATGGTAATATAGCAATGGCCCCCATCCTTCCCATAAAGCATGTAGCAAGTACTTACAGGGGCTCCAAGTGGCGCTGATGAATTGCTGGGTGTCTGCCTGTGAGGGTTGGCTGCCGAATCTAAGCGTCTTAAATGCCTCCAACCCGGAAGTTAAACAGCTGCTGTCTCTTCTGGGTCTGGTCCTCCACTGCTGCGCAGGCGCAGGAAATTCATCCAGCGCAGGCGCACAGCTCAATAGTGATCGGTGCCGAAGCGTCAATCAAGGGAAGCAGCAGCTGGACTTTTCTTATTCATATTCAGGATGATGGTACCTATTAATGACATTATACCTTATCTCGTTAACCATGTGGCACACCTTTGAATTTTGATAATTAGGATCACATCATCAGCAAAAAGACTTTTTACATGTCGGGAAGAATGAAATCTGAAGCCTGAGATTGAACGATGTGTCCGAATCGTTTCTGCTAGGGGCTCAATCATTAGATTGAAGATAGTCGGTGAAAGTGGACAACCTTGTCGAGTTCCATTAGAAATGTTGAACAGTTTGGAGAGAAGGCCAGAGGTGTAGACATGCGCCGATGGTTGTGAGTAAAAAAGCTAGAATAGCCGATAGTATATTACCTTGAAATCCAAATTTACATAATACTGATGACATGTATTGCCAGTGTACTCTATCGAACGCCTTCTCTGCATCTATGGAGAGCAACAGAGAAGGCGTTCAAGTTTTTTCTGCATAGTGCACAATATTAAGGACTCTTCTTGTTGCGTCAGAAGTTTGACTGCCCCTTATGAATCCCATCTGATCATTTTTGATTAAAGACGGCATAATATCTGTAAGGCGTTTGGCTAATATTTTTGCATAAACTTTGATGTCTGTGCTTAGAAATGATATTGGCCTAAAATTGGCCGGTGTCATATGATCTTTTCCTGGTTTAGGTAATGTGACAACATACGCGGTTAGCATCTCCTTGGGGAGGGATGATGATAGGGCTGCTTTTATGTAGACTTGTAGTAAGCAAGGAGATAAAATGTTGTTAAACTTTTTTAAATATTCATTGAAGAAACCATCCGGGCCTGGGGATTTCCCATTGGGGAATGATGTTATAGCCATTTATCAGACACGAACATGTCGATACGGGAATATGTATGATGCCTGGGAGAGGAGTAAGTGTAATCTCTTTCGCTCGCATGTTGGCATCTCCAGACATCGTACGGTTCCTCTAAATGAAGCAGTTGACATAATGAATCTTTATGGCCTGTCACCTGAGAGCTGTTGTCTAGGTGAGGGTCTATTGTTAAGTTAAAGCCCCCACATATCAAATGTTGTCCGAATTTCACAGAGGCGATGCGCTTAAAGAGCGTTCGTAGGAATCTAAGTTGGTGGGAGTTATAATGTCACCAATGTATATGATTGTGCGTTGATGTCGCAGGTAATAATGATGAACCTGAATCCAAGATGGATTCCTTTAGATGAAAAGCAAGAGAGTTTCAAATGCTTAGAAGAACGTGTAATGGAAATTTTTAAGTTCTGTATATAATTGTTTTCTATTTTGTATGTATTGCACACTGCCATCACTGTGCACACAGCACTAATAATGTTTTCAGTACATGTTTACATTCTTTCGAGTCCTGATTAGAATTAGCCTGCATATGTAACGCCCCTTGTTACCATTAACGTACAATTGTAATATCAATGTGATACCTACGTAATCATGTGCATAAAAACCTTCAATTGCGTCATAATAAAGCAGAACAGTTATTTGAAAAGATGCTGAGCGTATCTTTTGTGTCTGTTCCCTACTGCAGTAATTATTATTAATTTGTAACCACTAATCAATATGAGGATAGGAGTTGCCTATCATCAATTTAACTGAGTCAAACGCCTTTTTTCTTTTCATGGGCACATGCCAGATACATGTAGGGATAGTCTTTATGTGAGCATTTGGGTATGCTGGAGGCTTGAAAATGTGTTTCCTGGATGCTGAGTATGTCAGCTTTATGCTTGCGTGCTTCCTTCCACTTAGTGAAATGTTTAGCGGGGTGGTTTAGGCCCCTAGCATTGAGTGACAGGCAAGTGAAGGTTAGGTTGTAATGTCATAGATGTGTGTGATGATGTAGTGCTGCTACTCACCGGTACAGCGAGTTTGTGGTGTTTGCTGGTGTGCTCCTCCATGTCCATTTTCATCTTTGGGTGGAGATTATACCCATCATTGGTGGTTTGTTTTGGATATCTCATCTGTCTGCTGAGGAATGTGGGGTGTGCCGTCGAATTAAAAGTCTCAGAAGCGATTATCAGGTGTTTTCCAACATGCTGTATACCGTATAATGGCAGAGAAAAACAAAATAGTACAAAAAACAGTAACCTGAACAGAGGTAACAGTAAAAAAGAGGATCCTTTGTCAGATCCGAGTGCAATAGATGCAACTGATGTAGGGGGGAAGGAAGGTATGGATAACTTTCCTCTAACCATGGGGTTGTGCTCGGTTGGGTGATATGTGGAAGAGCTATGATCCACCACCATGTTTTTTAGTATTTCTTCTGTGTGATACCGCCTGCCATTCTGGTTCCATGGTCAGTGGCGGTATTGGTTGGGTTGGTGCGGATGTAGATTCGGGAAGTATGCCCCATTGGCATAGGGCAGTCAGACCCTCTTCTAGTGTTGACACTATGGTTGTTATTCCATTGTGGGTAATGGAAAGTGTAGCAGGGTATTTCCATTTATGTAGAACCCGATGGTTTCTTAGTGCTTTGGTGATTGTTGCTAAGTTGCGGCGGCGTTGAAGGGTGTGTCTGGATAAATCAGGTAGGAGCTGAATTGTCGCATATACATCTGGTAGTTGCTCCTCTTTCCGGAATGATGTCATCAGTAATTCCTTCACATGGTAAAAATGTACTCTTATAAAGGACATCCCTGGGCACATCAGCAGCCAGAAAAGATGGTTTTGGCAATATGTGGATCCGATCGATCGTTAGATCTTGTACTGACAGTGCTGGCGCTAAGAAGGAAAATAGGCTCAGTACAAATTGTTGCAGTTGGTTGGGTGGCACAGACTCAGGGATGACTCTGATTTTGATGTTATTTATCGTGGATCTGTCTTCCAGGTCAGAAATCTTGTCTTTTAACCATGTAATATCTTCATTTTGTGCATTATGGGAATCCACTAGAGTATTAAAGGATGCAGAGTATTCCCCCATGGTGTGTTCCACATGATCTATTCTGCCTCCTAAAACCTGCACTTCCACCTGGCACTGTTTCACAGTGGACACTAAGTCAGCCTGCAGGGATGCCCTGAGTGACAGCCTTATATCCATCTGACACAGGCTGTCCTGTAGTGGGAAAAGCTGATATGGGGTCTGATACTGAGGTGGTTCCTTGGGATGTAGGGTGTCCACTCACCTCCATGTCTGGTGCCACTGGGTCTCTGGGTGGAGAGTGTTTGTGGGCTTTCAATTTCAATGGACTCCTTGTGGTTGGGCTGGAGGCGCTGGAGGAGTGCTGCTGTGGCCCCCTTTTTGTCCCCTGTTATCATTATGCTGGCTGTGGCCCGCCGCCTTGTTCTCAGCGAGCTCATAGTGCTCTGAGGAGTGGGCCCCAGTGCCATTTTGCTGTGGCCTGGGAATCGTGGGGAAGAATGCGGGCAGTTTGTTCATCCGCGTTGCTTCTTTCCTGCACCGGGTTATCTTGCATCTGTTCCCGGAGATGGAAGGAGGTAGTCCGTAGCTGTTAGTGCAGTGGTGTGCTTGGATTAGTACAGATCCCCCCGATGGCTGAGCGAAGCTTGTGGATTAGGCGTTAGACATGTGCACACTGAAATATTTTGTTTCAGAATTTCGTTTTTGTCCAAAAATTAAATTTATTTAGTTACTCCCGAAATTTGTTTTTATTTATTTTGTTTTTCGTTAAAAATTGCATTCGTCCGAAAATCCAAATTAGGGTCAAATCTGTCATTGAAGGCTTATGGTGTCTGTCGAATGTTCAAAGAAGATTCGACGGAGCAGCTAAACTGTATGACGCCGTATAGTTTACCTGCTCCCACTAATCTTCTTAGAACTTTCAGCAGACACCATAAGCCAAAGTATGTGTGTACTTAGTTTTAGCTATTTTTTTGCTCCTCCTCTTTGCTTACAATCAGCCAATAACATTCATCATCATCATTATTTTTATCTATGTTTTCTCCCCTACGTCAAATCTTTTCTCCCCTACGTCAAATCTTTTCTCCCCTACGTCGAATCCTTTCTCTCTATGTCAAATCTTTTCTCTCTATGTAGAATAATCTTGGACTAATAGAGTTAAAGTTAGGCACATTCGACCACAGGTTTGATGGGCACAGATTGTTATTGTCATCATCATGTCGAATCTCCTATCTATATCGAACTGTTGTAGCAAAGAAAACGAAAATAAAGCATTTGTTTATGTCGGATCTTTCGTTTTTCGGATTCTGCACTTTCGTTATCGTTTTAACAAATGACCTGAAATACCTGAAATTCAGACAAAAATGCATTCGGACGAAAACGAATGCACATGTCTATTAGGCATCCATCTTAGAGCTTGGTCACCACGCCCCCTCCGTGTATCTGGATTTTGCAAAAGCAGTTGATACAGTTCCCCATAAATGTTTACTGTACAAATTTAGGTCCGTTGGCATGGACCAGAGGGTGAGTATATGAATTGAAAACTGTCTACAGGGGCAAGTTCAGAGGGTAGTGATAAATGGGGAGTACTCAGAATGGTCCGGGGTGGAAAGTGGGGTCCCCCAGGGTTCTGTCCTGGAACCAATCATATTTAATTTATTCATAAACGACCTGGAGGATAGGATAAACAGCTCAATCTCTGTATTTGCAGATGATACTAGGCTAAGCAGGGCAATAACTTCTCTGCAGGATGTATAAACCTTGCAAGAAGATTAGAACAAATTAATGGGGTGGGCTACTACATGGCAAATGAGGTTTAATGTAGAAAAATGTAAAATAATGCATTTGGGTGGCAAAAATATGAATGCAATCTACTCACTAAAGGGAGAACCTCTGGGGGAAGCTAGGATGGAAAAGAACCTGGGGGTCCTAGTAGATGACAGGCTTAGCAATGGCATGCAATGCCAAGCTGCTGCAAGAATATTGGCATGCATTAAAAAGGGGATTAACTCCAGAGATAAAACAATCATTTTCCCACTCTACAAGACTCTGGTCTGGCCTCACCTGGAGTATGCTGTCCAGTTCTGGGCAGCAGTCCTCAGGAAGGATGTGCTGGAACTGGAGAGAGTCCAGAGACAGGCAACAAAACTAATAAAGGGACTAGAGGACCTTAGTTATGAGGATAGGTTACGAGCACTGAACTTGTTCTCTCTGGAAAAGAGGCGTTTGAGAGGGGATATGATTTCAATGTACAAATACCGTACTAGTGACCCCACAATAGAGATAAAACTTTTCAGCGAAAGCGATTTAATAAGACACATGGCCATTCACTAAAACTAGATGAAAAGCGGTTTAACCTCAAAGTAGAGGGTTCTTTATTGTAAAAGTGGTTAGGATGTGGAATTCTCTTCCACAGGCAGTGGTTTCAGCGGGGATCATCGATAATTTCAAAAAACAATTATATATGCACCTGAACGACCACAACATACAGGGATATACAATGTAATACTGATATAAAATCACACACATAGTTTGGACTTGATGTCTTTTTTCAACCTCGCCTACTATGTAACTACTATGTAACTATGTAACACTGCAAGGGTCTTTGAACCTTTGTCAGCTGGCTTAGCAGGGTTAATTTTTTTGGGGGGGTCAGTTATGCGGGAGCCCCCTCACTATAAAAGGAGCACAAAATTAATCTGTTATAGGGAAAGGACACAGAAAGCTTTCAATCTGCATAGTGAGAGATTAGAGTCAGTTAGAAAACTGTACTTTAATTGCTACCTTTTTGGGCAATCAACCAGAGGGCCCAGCCAGAAGCCAAGAGACAGCATGTCTCAGTTTCAGGGGACAGGTCAGTTCCTATCGGGGTGTCAGGAGAACCCCAAATATGTCTGGGTCATGTTTAACTTTTAAATACTCAAAAGAATATGACAAGATCACCATTAGTTGAACTGTGATACTTGGACTTTTCCCAATCACATTGACTTTCATGTGACAGTGTATTGCCCCCAGTGTTTCACTGTCTTCTTTCTTTATTTCTTGCTAGGCTATTGCTAGACTTGGCAGGCTATACAAGTTTGTTGTACAATTGAAGCAAGTCCGCATTGCATGACTCCAGATCAACTTTCTTTGCAAACATTCTGAAAGTCTGCTGCAAGTTCTGGTTCAGTTATTTTGTGCAATAGTCATCTCACCACAGGGGTTACTGTGGTTGAATTGTTATGCTGTAGACTTGCAGAGCCCTTGCTGTAGACTCACCACTGCAACGTTGCTCTTACTAGAGATTTGCCATGCAAATTTGCTACAAATTGGAAAAGTTTTAACTAGAACTTGTGCTTTAAGTGCTCTACAAATGTACAACTTGCCAGTGAAAATGTGCAGCAAGTTACCAACTTACAATTCAACACTGCCACAAATTTGTGTCCAGTTATTCCTGCTATCTGGGTCTGTTCAATGTATGCAATATACATGCAATTTTTACATAGCATATTTTATCATCTGATCATATTGTGGATATGCCTTAAACATCCTGTTTACATCCATCTTTGCTTATTACCAAAATTATTTCAATAAATACTTTTATTGATTAAAAAAAAGGAGAACCCCAATCCATAGGCCAGCAGTGGACTGTGCATCAGGGCACTGCGACTAAAGGCTAGAGAGCCAAGTGTTCCATGAGAGCTGAACAACACAGTCAAAGGGAATGTTAAAAGGAGCAGCAGTGCTGCCAACAAGTGAGCCAGGTGGCTCAGTATTTTCATTTGTGCACATTATGTGAAAGAAACCCCTGCAACTGATGTGCATAGGAACTTTCCATTTATTAAATACAAATGGGCTGCCAGGCCCTAAAATACAGTTTTGGACTGGCGCAACTTATTGCAAATACACCTACTGCTTAAGTTTTATATATAGGAAACGACAAAAAGGGATTGCTGCACAAAAATGTTTTAATGAAAAATATAATCAAAACATCCAAAATATATAGGCCATCTTATATATTTTGGATGTTTTGATAATATTTGTCATTAAAACATTTTTGTGCAGCAATCCCTTTTTGTCGCTTCCTATAATATAAGCCTTTTGGAGGGCTTGATTGCTTGCACTTGTTACTCTGACCGACGTGCACCTCACCCTTCTGAACATATATATATGAAGACAGCATGCCATATGACTTTTTTATTTATTTATTACTGTACATTAGTGTAATCAGAACTATAAAAGTAAAATCTATTTTCAGTTTGGAAACATATTATAGTGAATAATTTAAATAGATCCTGGAAGAGTTAAGGATACAGTCTTCATTTATTGTACTTTTAATGAAACTTTAGTAGCAAAGGACCCCCCCCCCCCCCCTATATTTTCAAGCACAACAGTATGTGAGGATGTGAGGGAAAAACTGTTTTGATTCATTGTAAGTCACTGACACATGCTGCTTGAAACAGCTTGTACACTAATGTCTTCTGTGTTTTTAGTGAATAAAGTATAAATTGTTGTAATGTTTTGTGGCTGGGAATGATCATTTTTTTGTAATGTGAAGTCATTTAAAACATATTGTTGGGAATAAAAAGTCTATGGTAAAATTAAAGCAGAGGGATTTAAGTACAAGTACAGAAGGTCACCAAAAAGTAATGATGCACTTTTTGAAGTCATGAGCAGTACAGAACTGTTGTTAGCCATACACCAAATTAATAGATGTCTGTAGCTATTCGCGTTTATTTGATAGGGCAGCTGGGTAATAAATACATTTGTCTTGATGGGCAATAGCATCATTTCTTTCTGTGTCTGAAATATATATTTTCCCACAGCAGATATTCACACCATAGAAAGATTAGGTCATTGCTTTTTTTATGTAATAGAATAGAAAAAAGCATATATTACTGTGAATGTATATTTTACATTGATATTTTTGTACTTAGGAGCAGATTGAAAAACAGCAAGATGCTGTAAACATGGCAATCAATGATATGATGACATAAAAATGTTTTTAGGAAAAGTCTACTATAAAATTGTTGGCATAATGACTTTGACATTGTAAAAAGATTAAATAAGCAGGTACAGCACCGGTAAAATAAAAATATAGCCGCAAGGTACCTGCAAGGTACCTGCAACAGAAGAGGTGGTATACTCATCTCTATTGCATCCTGACTTACCTCACCTTCTTTTAAGTGTTGATGCCTATGCTAGCGTTTTTAGGCTTTTAACACTTCTGGGTGTGTCATAATTCCTGTATCCCCTGCCGTGCCCTGGAAATTCATTTTTTGACACCTGAGTCATTTAATGACATGTGTATTAGATAAAACCACAGTGTGCAGAAGTCTTGGAAATGTTGCATGCTAAGAGAGTGCAGAGTCTGCAGCACTGGTTAGGAGGGGAGGTAAGAGACAGGCTGTTGGTCTCATCTTCAAGGAATATCACACAGATTAATATTCATAAATTACATTTTGTTCTTTTGGGGAAAATAAAACATAGGAGCCATTTGAGGTGTAGTTAAAATATTGGCATTTAAAAAATAAATCATCACTTTACGCAAAAAAAAAAAAAAAAATACTGAAAATTCTACACCTACTTAATATTTCTGTTTTTGACGTGAGAAAATCATCACAAGGTAAATAATGAAATTAATAAAAACAAAGAATGATTTACTAAAGCAAGTGAATAGGTATATTGCAGGTCTACATGCATATATCTTTATGATCCCTGAACCTATCTATAAGGCCATACACTAATGTTTAATATGGGTGGTAAACTCCTAGTTTGCCATGTGTATTGAACATCCATCATTACCTTTGTACTCTATTTTTTTTTTTTAAGTTCAAGCTGTGCCACGGGATGTACATGTCAACAATGTATTTAAAGCCCAATCATAGCTTCATTGATTACATATTATAGAAAGTGAGGCTGCATAAAAAGATTAATTTTTAAATCTCCTATTTTACTTAATTACTGTGCCTTACTCTCTCAAAATGTCCTTCAAAGGCAGCAGGCTGAAGATAAACACTGCTGCTCTTATTTGACAGCAGTGGTCTGTTCCTAGCTGTCATAGAAGCTCCCTCCACAGTCATAATTAATGCTCTTTAATCTGAAGTTTGCATGAGCATTATTTATTAGAGAGCAGTAGTTGTGACAGTACAAGAGTGTGTCGGACCTCTGGAACAAGACTGCTGCTTTCATACAGAGAGCAAGGTTCTTCTTTTTTCAGCCTACTGCTGGGAAAGAGGATTACACCTAAATACTGTAACATACTGCTTAGTAAAAAGAATGTTGAAAATATAATGTATAATGCAGTACATGTACAGGTAAACAATGGGGTATATACAGTATATCATAGCACAGTGTATAGAGTTATACTACTGCATGTTATATAAATAATGGACAACATAATCTTAAATGACACATGAAATATATGTTATATCAGACAGTCTGTAAAGCAAAACAATGAGACATACTGTATATTATGCACAGCAAAATGTATACAGCCAAGTAGTGTGGCATATATAATGTACAGCACAGTATTTATAGCTGAGTAGCATTAAGTATTAAATGTACTACACACAGTATAAAGCCGAACAGTGGGAAGTATACAATGCAGAACCTGCAGTTTGCCTCAAGGAAGGGAAACCCTAATGCCGCGTACACACGAGCGGACTTTACGGCAGACTTTGCCCGGCAGACTTTTCGGCGTACTTTAGGACGGACTTTCTGAATGAACGGACTTGCCTACACACAATCCACCAAAGTCCCTTGAATTCGTACGTGATGACGTACGACTGGACTAAAACAAGGAAGTTCATAGCCAGTAGCCAATAGCTGCCCTAGCGTGGCTTTTTGTCCGTCGAACTAGCATACAGACGAGCGGACTTTTTGACCGGACTCGATTTCGACAGATTGATTTAAAACATGTTTCAAATCTAAGTCCGTCCAACTTTTGAGAAAACAAAGTCCGCTGGAGCCCACACACGATTGAATTGTCCGACGAAATCCCGTCTGCCGGGCAAAGTCTGCCCGTAAAGTCCGCTCGTGTGTACACGGCATAACTCTGGACATTATTAGTTGGAAGAGAATTACCCAGTCCTCTAAATGTCAGTATTGTTTTGGTATTACTTCTTCATTTGTTAAAACATTCTCCATTTTAGCCACTCTTTGGGCTCATGCACACTACAGCTTCTAAAGCTCCTAAATTCAACTCGATAAAAGCCTATGTGTCCATGTACACATAGGCTTTTACAAAAGTTTAGAAGCTGCTGCAATTAGGGAAGGTTCAACTTCTCTTAACCTCCTTCTCCTGAATGTGAAAGAATCATGTTCAGGATAGGAACATTTTGACCAGTGGCCACGAAATGAAGCAAAATCACATACGATTTTGCCGTGTTTTGCGTTTTCCCGCTGCCAGCAGTCAACCTAGTCTGTGTGTACATGAGCCCTTACTGTAAAGACCCACTTCCTAAATTGATGGAAAAATCTTCTTTTTTCATGCACAATTGGCTTCTTTTGTACAATTCTTAACGTAAAAGAAAAAAGAAAAAGTAAAAGTAAAAGTAAATTTGCCAAATGTTTTTGCTGACATTGTATGTATTTAGATGTGGTAATTGAGTTGCCCCTAATTATTTCTCCAAACTGATAACTCGTTTTTGTAATGATGAACCCCATATTTTAGATCTAACTTTGTACATAATTTGTACAGTGGTAATATTATAGCAGTATCACGTGTCTTTATTTACGTTTTATTTCACAGTTACCACATGGAGTTGTTCTGCTTAGCTTATTTTAACCAATATTTTCTAAGTATTGTTAGTTCTCTTCCATCTGTTTTTTCCCAACTGTATACCATCTATTGTATAGCAGGTAATGTGATTACTGTGGGCTAGGTGCATAACCTGACATTTTTCAACATTAGATACATTTGCAATTTTACTGCCAATGTTGCCATTTTATCAAGATCCTTCTTAAATTTGTCACTATCCTGCTGCTTTTGTTATATTAGCAAAAATGGTAATTTTGCTCTCTGCTTTATCCCTCATATCATTAATAAAACCAATGAAAAGTGCTGGGCCCAGCACCAACCCCTGTGGCACACCCTTATTCTTCCAGTTTATAACCAGTTTGTTACCTATGGGCAAGCATTCTCCCCATTCTTTGATACTCAAAAGTAGTATTAATCCCCAAAAATTTAACAAATTGCAGCTTACCAATCATTAGATGTGGTGGGTGCATTACAATTCTTTTTTTCATGAATTTTCTCTCTGTTTTCCCCTGGTGATCTGACCAGTAATTCACCCCCTGTGTTAGAGTGCCTACACTCTGAATAAAGGAGCAACAATGACTCATTTGAACAACGGTCATTGCCAGTCTGGGGGGAGGAATAGTGTCAGGGCCTGGATTTGAACCGGTAACCTCTGCTATGTAAGGCAATGTCTCTTCTAGGCTGAGCCCCCTGCAATGCTGGACAGCTCCCTAGGCAATTTCTTGCATGATCCCGCCTTGAAACTTGTTTGTCTTGAAACTTGAACTCTTTGCTCCCCTCTGCACTTCCTGTTTGCCAAATTATGGTGCTCTCTCCAGCCAGTATCTTGCTTTTGTCTTTCCTGTTGCTTTCCATATCTTTGCTACGACTTGTTACTCACCCTTGGCTTGTTCCTTGACTACTCTTCAGCTTTATCCCAGCCTGCAACTACTTGTTAGCAACCTTTGGCTTGTTTACTGACTAAGCTTCTTTTTGATCTTTACCTGCTATATTCGCTACTGGACCCTGGCTTGCTCATCTCCTGGTCCTGAGGATGGCAACCTTTTACTAACATGCATCTAACCCATCTCCACCATTAGGAGAAAGAATGGAAAAAAGGGGGCACCAGCCATGTGCATTATCTTTTGGATAAAAATTTATTGAAAATAATGATAAAAAGGAACTACTCACAAGCAGTTATAGAAGATGGCACAATGTAAAAGTACACAGACTAGTAGCATGCAGTCTAGGATGAGCGGAACCTTCCAAAGGCCATACAGGAACTCACAAGCATCACTACCAGCTGACGCGTTTCTAAGTGAACGTCCCTCTTCCTCAGAGCTCAGCAGTGGACACTCCTTCAGCAGTCCCTATATATATATGCCTGAAAGCACTATTAGTGAATCAGAGAGGGCGCTTAGGGCCCCCCTATGCCCCTCCCCCTTACGCTCCTCAGCCCAGTGGGCAGTCAAATCAAATAATAAATTAATATGAATAAATAATACTAGTATAAAGCTGTCCAAAGTAGGAGCATAGCTATACCTTAGCTGCAGGCAGTGGCATACCGTGCATATGGCGTGCAGTGATGGTATGTGCATGTGGTGTGCAGAGATGGTTAATAAGAGGACCCTCCCAGTCCGTGTTGTCAGGGTAGAGACAAAAAGTACCTTCAAGGCATCCATAGATATGAGAAGCCACGCCGTCAGGTCTACAGCATTGCGCTGATCACTTCCTAGTGGGTATTGTGTCCCGGAACACACACCAGTGCATTTGCACTCCAGGCGGGAGGAAGGGGCGGCCTAAGCGTCACTTCCTCCGTGTCATTCGACACCCATCAGTGAGGTGGGCGGCGGAGGACTAATCAGCACCATATTGCTGGGGCCAAAAATAAAGAGGTCAAAGGCAGACCGCTCATCAGACTGAATGAAACATGGTGGCTACCCAACGTCAGCCTGACCATTTGGCCACTGTACAGGCAGCAACATGGGTGGGACAGAGGACAATGTGGCTCCCGCAAAAGACCAATGTAACCCCTGCAAATAAAAAAAAAATAATAATATTTATTAATAATAATTATCTATCTGTGTGGGCGCCTTTATGTGGGCCGTACTTCTCGTCCCATGAGAGTGCGTATTGGCGAACATAAATGTGACATCACCAACACACGAGTCAAATATCCGGATCCTCTGCACTTTCAGAAAGCCCGCCATGGAGATCCATCAGGCCTGAGAGTGTTTGGGAATGAGTCCATTGAGGGTGATCTCAATAGAGGTAGAAGACACCAAAGGCTTTGCAAATGTGAGGCCTATTGGATCTTCACCCTCGGAAGCATGACCCCCAGGGGGACTTAATGAGGATCCTTAGGTTCACAAAATCACTTAATACTGTAGAGCCCATTAGTGAGTCTCCAACTTTCCTTTTTTCCCCTCCTTGTTTTTCCTCCTCCCTTCCCTCTATTCTTTCCCCTCTCTATCTCCCCAATCTCCCTCTGCACAGGTTGGCTCTGTTTTATGCGTTCACATCTGTATGCTCTTTAGCAAGTTTTATGATATTTTATGACGATAGTGTTTCACTATTATTTATTTTATTATGTATTATTTTTTACTTTACTACTATATTGTATTTTTTAATGTTATTGTTATTGTGACACTATCTATGATACTCTTCCTAATTTATGAAATATGTATATCCTTTTGTCACTGACAATATTGTCAGTTCCACAATCATATGTTGCACACAGTAACTGGAGAGGGATATTTACACGTATGTATGTATATGTGCACGTGTGCATATATATGCATGTATGTGCATGTGTGTATATGTGTATATACAGTATGTATGTGTATGTGTGTCTGTATATATTGACACATGTGCACGAGTGTATATTCACGGTCTAATAACACTAGTATTATTATATATATATATATATATATTATATTTTATCATACTGCATGTCTCCCTCGTTTTGGTATATATGTGTATATCCAGCATAATATATCTATTAGCTATTGTTTTTTAAGTTACTGTCTGGTACAACATGTGCTCATCTCCTTCAGCATCATCTCTGCTCAGTGCATCCCTGCCCGTGTTGTCCTTATACACATTCTGATGGCTATCTCCTCATATGACAACCTTTGGTCTATTTGTTGTGTGACAGCGGAGTGGGCGCATGTATGGCGTGCAGGCATGAGGATTTGCATGTGCGGTGTGCATCTTACACGTTGGCATCATTTTGTGTTGGCGTTCAGGTGTCATTTACTATTATCTATTATTTATATTTATTAATTATTTTATTTGTCATTCATTATTTTTTATTTTATTTTTTTATTTTTTATTTGCAGGGGCTAAATTGGTCTTTTGCGAGGGCCACATTATCCTCTGTCCCGCCCATGCTGCCTGTACGACGGCCGAATGGTCAGGCTGACGTCAGGTGGCCAGCATGTTTCATTCAGTCTGATGAGCGGTCTGCCTTTGACCTCTTTATTTTTGCCCCCAGCAATATGGCACGATCAGTCCTCCACCGCCCACGTCAGACGACGAATGATGCAGAGGAAGTGACACTTAGCCCGCCCCTTCCTTCCGCCTGGAGTGCAAACGCACTGGTGTGGGTTCCAGGATGCGATACCCTCTAGGAAGTGATCAGCACAATGCTGTAGACCTGACGGCGTGGCTTCTAATATCTATGGAAGCCTTGAGAGGCTATTGAAGGTACTTTTTGTCTCTACCCTGACACCACGGACTGGGGGGATCCTATTATTAACCATCTCTGCACACCACATGCACATACCATCTTGGCACGGCATATGTACGGTATGCCACTGCCTGCAACTAAGGTCTAGCTATTCTCCTACTTTGGGCGGCTTTATACTAGTATTATTTATTCATATTCATTTATTATTTGATTTGACTGCCCACTGGGCTGAGGAGCATAAGGGGGAGGGGCATAAGGGGCCCTAAGCACCATCTCTGATTCTCTGATAGTGCTTTCAGGCATATATATATATATATATATATATATATATATATATATATATATATATATATATATAGGGACTGCTGAAGGAGTGTCCACTGCCAAGCTCTGAGGAAGAGGGGATGTTCCCTTCGAAACGCGTCAGTGGTAGTGATGCTTGTGAGTTACTCTGACCTTTGGAAGGTTCCGCTCATCCTAGACCGCATGCTACTAGTCGGTGTACTTTTACATTGTGCCATCTTCTATAACTGCTTGTGAGTAGTTCCTTTTTATCATTATTTGCAAGAAATTTTTATCCAAAAGATAATGCACATGGCTGGTGCGCCCTTTTTTCCTTTCTTTCTTGTTGTCTATTAGGATTCCCCATCCTTGAGGGCAGCAAGGCCTGTGTCATTGAACTACTTGTCCGGCTATCCACTTGTGTGCAGGAGCAATTTCTTTCTCTGCTATCCACCATTAGGAGCTCTGGGGAACACCGGTTAGTATTTAGATTCTGCCTGCATATTTGCAAGGGTGACCTGCTTGTAGACATGTGCAGAACGGAAAAATTTGTTTAGTTTTGTTTCAGATAGATTTGTTATGTTACTAATTTTGTTTAGTTATGGAATCTGTTTAGTTTGGTTTCGGAATTAATTCAGTTACATAGTTACATAGTAGGTGAGGTTGAAAAAAGACACAAGTCCATCAAGTCCAACCCATGTGTGTGATTATATGTCAGTATTACATTGTATATCCCTGTATGTTGTGGTCATTCAGGTTCTAATATAATATATTCTTGAAACTATCGATGCTCCCCGCTGAGACCACCGCCTGTGGAAGGGAATTCCACATCCTTGCCGCTCTTACAGTAAAGAACCCTCTATGTAGTTTAAGTTTTTTACCTTTTCTCATAACTAATATCCTCCAAACCCTTTTTTAACTTTGTTGCACTTTTTTGTACTCGCTCCAGTTCCAGTACATCCTTCCTGAGGACTGGTGCCCAGAACTGGACAGCATACTCTAGGTGCAGCCGGACCAGAGTCTTGTAGAGCGGGAGAATTATCATTTTATCTCTGGAGTTGATCCCATTTTTAATGCATGCCAATATTCTGTTTGCTTTGTTAGCAGCAGCTTGGAATTGCATGCCATTATTGAACCTATCATCTACTAGGACCCCCCGGTTCTTTTTCATCCTAGATTCCCCCAGAGGTTCTCCCCCCAGTGTATAGATTGCATTCATATTCTTGCCACCCAAATGCATTATTTTACATTTTTCTACATTAAACCTCATTTGCCATTAAATGGAAAAAACGGGAGCTATTCCTGCGCTACCAATTTGGAAAAAAGTGTAGTAATCGTGTAGACTTCTAACTGTAATTCAGGAGGTATATAAACCATTTACACCCGGACAGCTGCATGCACCAAAATCAGGGCCCAAACATAAGCCCGGAAAGAAAATTAAAAGAGAAAGGGAGGGGTGCTGCGCTAACCCGAGGGTCTATACTCATTAGTTGTGGGATCAAAGGCCTCAGTATAATAGAATACATACACATATAAAATCGCATGAGTTGGAGTATATAAAACGCATCGGTAAAAGTGGTATCTAGAAATTGGGGGGAGGGGTGGTTAGTGATAGAAGTATAAACAATATATATAAAATGGTCCAAACAAGTGCTAAATATAAACAATAAAATATTGACTAAAATTCATTCAGTCCAGTAATGTCCAATATGTTAAAGTGCTGGTGCTCTCGTGCCTTAAGTAAACTAAAATAATACAATGTGCTATAGACCAATAAATAAATAGAACAAAATTACACGAGAAGAATATATCACATGAAAAATGAGAAAGGCATTATCGCCAAAATCTTTGTGTTGCTACAAGTGCAAAAATGAAAGTTCAGTGTGGGTAATCCAGGGAATAGACAAAATACTTGCTAGTGTCCAAAAAAAAATTATATCAAGTGTCCAAAACAAAAACAAAGTGCAACTCAAGGCAAATCTAATCGATGGTGCACAAAAAAGAAAGTGCTCAAACTCAGCAATATATAACAGTGAGGTGATGCTATGCAGACAAAACACTCTGTGTCTTCTTCATGCAGCATGCGCTAGTGTAGGTAATGGCCCCTTACCTAGCGGTGCTAGGTCAACCGCATGTATGTTGTATAATCGCAGGGTCCTGGGTCTCTACTGCGTCCCTGTGTTCTCACTTGCCGACTCTACAGGATCCTAATTGCTGGCTGGATGTATCTAGTTATGGTCCTGGAATAGTGCGGTTCCTAGCTTCTCCACATCTCATCTCAAGTATATAAAACATAGGACAAGGTACCCAGATAGTGAAGTATGTATTGTAAGGGTCACTTTATTCATATACACATATGGAAAGAGTACTCACATTGAGCAGTTAGTATCACAGCGTTGTATCCAACGAGCGGCGAGCTCGTAATGCATTCAGCAGAGAAGAAAACGAAACAAGCCTATTCCGTCCCTACGCGTGACGTCACCGATCACGTGACTTCTTCAGTGAAGAAGTCACGTGATCGGTGACGTCACGCGTAGGGATGGAATAGGCTTGTTTCGTTTTCTTCTCTGCTGAATGCATTACGAGCTCGCCGCTCGTTGGATACAACGCTGTGATACTAACTGCTCAATGTGAGTACTCTTTCCATATGTGTATATGAATAAAGTGACCCTTACAATACATACTTCACTATCTGGGTACCTTGTCCTATGTTTTATATACTTGAGATGAGATGTGGAGAAGCTAGGAACCGCACTATTCCAGGACCATAACTAGATACATCCAGCCAGCAATTAGGATCCTGTAGAGTCGGCAAGTGAGAACACAGGGACGCAGTAGAGACCCAGGACCCTGCGATTATACAACATACATGCGGTTGACCTAGCACCGCTAGGTAAGGGGCCATTACCTACACTAGCGCATGCTGCATGAAGAAGACACAGAGTGTTTTGTCTGCATAGCATCACCTCACTGTTATATATTGCTGAGTTTGAGCACTTTCTTTTTTGTGCACCATCGATTAGATTTGCCTTGAGTTGCACTTTGTTTTTGTTTTGGACACTTGATATAATTTTTTTTTGGACACTAGCAAGTATTTTGTCTATTCCCTGGATTACCCACACTGAACTTTCATTTTTGCACTTGTAGCAACACAAAGATTTTGGCGATAATGCCTTTCTCATTTTTCATGTGATATATTCTTCTCGTGTAATTTTGTTCTATTTATTTATTGGTCTATAGCACATTGTATTATTTTAGTTTACTTAAGGCACGAGAGCACCAGCACTTTAACATATTGGACATTACTGGACTGAATGAATTTTAGTCAATATTTTATTGTTTATATTTAGCACTTGTTTGGACCATTTTATATATATTGTTTATACTTCTATCACTAACCACCCCTCCCCCCAATTTCTAGATACCACTTTTACCGATGCGTTTTATATACTCCAACTCATGCGATTTTATATGTGTATGTATTCTATTATACTGAGGCCTTTGATCCCACAACTAATGAGTATAGACCCTCGGGTTAGCGCAGCACCCCTCCCTTTCTCTCATTTGCCATTAATTTGTTCAGATCTTTTTGCAAGATTTCCACATCCTGCGGAGAAGTTATTGCCCTGCTTAGCTTAGTATTGTCTTCAAATACAGAGATTGAATTGTTTACCCAATCCTCCAGGTTGTTTATGAACAAATTAAATAGGATTGGTCCCAGCATAGTTTTGTTTTTTGTTAAATTAAGTTTCATTTTCATTACAATTTGTTTTGCTTCTTAATTTTCTAACTAATTCAAACTTTTCAGAATGATTTGAATTTAGATTGGTCAAAAAACGATAGACAAATTCAAATTCTATGTGAATAATAGCTGGTTGTTAGGCAGCAGACCGGGAAGCTGGCCGCCTGCGCCCTTAACAACTGATGACTCATCATCTGTCAGCTGGTTTCAATACTGACAGATGCATGTAAAGAAAATAATAAAATCTATATCAGACCCGAAGGGCCTGGTATGGACTGGGGGGACCCCACGCCACTTTTTCTAACATTTTTCTAATGCCGGGCAATGCCAGCATTCTTTTCTTTACATTCATCTGTCAATGGGGAAGCCAGCTGACAGATGATGAGTCATGGTTGTTAAGGACACCGGCAGCTGGCTTCCCAGCCCGCTGCTTAACAACCAGCTATCCTTCACACAGAATTCAAATCAATCGATTGTTTTGCGACTGATCAGAATTCTAATCCTTCTGAATTCTAATCCATCTGGAATTCATTAGAAAATGAATAAACAAAATGAATTTTAATGGATTTCAACTAAATTCATTACTATTCGTTACTATTTCATGTGGAGATTCTGATACATCCGAATCTCTGAATAACCAAAAGTTTGTCTGAATTTGTATTCAGACAGAAACAAATTGCACATGTCTTTATGCTTGCATACCAATCCTGCTGGTCGGTGGGAATTCCCCTGCTGCAATAGCTACTGGTCTCCAGGCTTGACCCCAGACAGTAACAGAATAATCTGGCATGCAAACATGGAGGCCGCTATAGCAAATGCTGTGGCTTCTATAGGCAGCAAATTGCAGAGCTTCAAGAGTTCAGTGTTACCTACCAAGAATATTTTCCAAACTGCACAGTGTGGTAAAAGGGCAACAGGAGGAAATCCACGTTCTGCAGAAACAGTTGCCAGACATAAGTTACTGAGATGATGCTAACACACATATGCCTCTACCACTCAAGTTCAATGTAGACCACCACCATTACAGAGGTTTTCTTAACATGACAAACTTATTTTCAAATGCAACCTGCTGCATTTCCTTCTGAGAAAAGAAAGGTGGTGTTTTTGTTATTGACCTCCTGACTGAGGAATCTCTAGCTTGGGCCTCCCAATATATAGAACAAGACAGTGCCACTCAGAATAATTTTGAGGTCTTTGTGACCGTGATGTTCCAGGTTTTTGATGATCTCAACCGCTGTGCTACTACTGTAAAAAAATAGCATAGTTTGCCGCAGGGTATGTCCTCTGGTGATGAGTACACAGCTGAATTGGAATTCAGATACCACCTGGAAGTTAGCAGTACTAAAGAGTCAGATCTGCCAAGGGCTCTCTGAACAGGTAGAAGATGAGCTCGCTAGAGTGGAGACTCCTAATGGTCTTGAGACTTTCATCCAATTATGTATTCAAATAGATCAGGGACTTACAGAAAAGGGGGAAGGAGAGACTAGGAATGTCTGGAAGTAATGGTGGCATGTGTTTTTCTGCTAGTCAGTTTGTTCAGAGGGACCCAAAAGTTTTTCCGGAATCTAACACTTCCGAACTCATGCAGGTTGATGCTATTAAGAGATCCATTTCCACCCAGGAGAAAGAGAGAAGATTCTCTGAAAACTTGTGTCTATGTTGTGGGGACTCTGGGTATTAATTGTTCCAACAAAGTTAAAAGATCAAATGCTGCAACTGATGTTATAGTGCCTAAACAAAAACTCCATTACCCAGTCTATCTCCCCATTAATTCATGAAGAAAATAAAGTTAATTCTTTTCTGTCTCATTTTGTTATTCCTATCAAACCTATCACTGAGGGCCATTAAATTTCTTGCTCTGCTATGCTGGGCTCCAGGCCCGGGTGGAACTTTATTTAGAACTTAGTAGAGTTTACCAAAAGCAATAATATTCAAACAAGAAATAAATATGCCCTTACTGATATGGAGACTGTTGATGGTTCAGGAACAAAAAAGAAAAATTGGATGGGACTTTGGAGGCACCAAAGGACACTTAGAATTTGAACAATAGCGTTGTATTAAAATAATTTTATTGATACAAACATGTTAAAATTCATAGAAAATTAAAGCATGATGCATACAACAAAGTAAGAAATACATGTCAATTTGAAGAATATAATAATATAATATTTTGAGGAATGATATAAAATATCAAAAAAATATAAAAATATAAATTAAAATTAAAAAAACTTTGACAACACAACAATACCCTACGCGTTTCAACTGAAACAGTCTTTTTCAGGGTGTTCTTTATTGAGGAGTACATTGGATTGACACTAAAAGACAAATGTCAATCAGAGACACATTCTGCTAAATCATGTTCAGATATATACATCAAACATTGAAAATATAAGTGTATCTTACACAAGGCAAGTAAAAGGATCATATATGGACACCAGTTTCAGCTCCAAGAGAATCCAAGAATCAAGAGGCCATTCAAGAGAAGGCTACCTAATGTATAATAGAGATTGAATCAATAAACATGATTTTGCAGAATGTGTCTGATTGACATTTGTCTTTTAGTGTCCATTCAATGTACTCCTCAACAAAGAACACCCTGAAGAAGAATGTTTCAGTTGAAACGCGTAGGGGCATTGTTGTGTTGCGGACGTTTTTTGAGGAATGATATCATGTGCAATTCTTCAATTTGACATGTATTGCTTACTTTGATGTATGCATCATGCTTCAATTTTTTATGAATTTTAACATGTTTGTATCAATAAAATTCTTTTAATACAACACTATTGTTCAAATTCGAAGTGTCCTTTGGTGCCTCCATAGTCCCGTCAAATTTTTCTTTTTTGTTTCAATATCCATTGGGATGTGGAACCTCTTTGACACTCGGACAGCCTAGGCCTCTCTGAATATTTCTGTTGATGGTTCAGCTTTATTGTTATTGTCTCTGGTACTCCAATTTGAGGCTGACCATTGTGAGACTTCCAGCTAATTACCTCACCCAAATGTCCTGCCATACTGGGCATTCCTTGACAATCCCTCCATCAATTTGGGAGCACAGACTATACATTTTGCATCCCCCCATTGCGAGGAACATTGTAGAGAGCCTTGTAAAACAAGTTCTCCACTGATCAAGGAAATACAAGTTGATGTGGTAACTAACCAGTCATATGAAAACCTGCCTCCACAAAACCATGAGTAGGGGGATGTTTGTGATAAGAAGAATGCCGATCAATCACCGCCTCGTCGCATATATGATTGTCCAATTAAGCTGCTCCCAGTGTCAGAAATAGCCTTTGACCGCCTATTCAATCTGTCAGAAACTGAATTAAATGTGCTTAGGGAGTGACTTGATGAGAATTTAGAGAAGGGCTTTATCAGACACTCAACATCTCTTGCAGGAGCATCCCTGTTCTTTGTTGAAAAGAAAAACTCCACCTTCCACCCATGCATTGATTACGGGAACTTGATTAAAATCACTAATAAAACCATTGTCCACTCCCCTTGATCTCTAAAATGTTGGAAAGACTCTGTTCTGAAAAAATCTTTTCAAAACTAAACTTACCGGGGGCATATAACCTTGTCCGCATTTGTCAAGGAGATGAATGGAAAACCGCCTTTAGAACCAAATATGGGCATTATGAGTCCTTGGTTATGCCTTTTGGCCTTTGCAATGCACCTGCAACTTTTCAACACTTCATCAACAATGTTTTTCGAGATCTATTGGACCAGTTTCTGATTGCTTATCTGGATGATATTCTCATCTTTTCCAATAAACTGGCGGAACATCACACGCATGTTTGCATTGTCTTTGAAAGATTAAGGAAGAATTGCCTTTACAAACTAGATAAATGTGAGATTGAGCCCATATTTCCCCACCACAAAGCCCAGTTCTTGGAGTATATTATTTCTCCAGAAGGAGTAAGCATGGATCCAGAGAAGATGAAATCAGTAGTAGATTGGCCAGCCCCTAGAAACATTAAGGAAATACAACTATTTGCTAGGTTTGCCCACTTCTGCAGAAAATTCATAAGAAACTTTTCTAAGGTGATAGCACCACATTACACAGCTGACAAAGAAAAGGGGTGCCTTTTGTGTGGTCATCTGAATAACAGACTGCATTTAGTAAGCTAAAGACTCTTTTCACTTCTGCGCCAGTATTGGTACATCCTGATCCCGAACTACCTTTTATTGTGGAAGTGGATTCTTCAAACTCTGCCATGGGGCTATCCTTTCCCAGTAAAGATGCAGCTTCATCCTTGTGCTTTATTCTCTTGTTTAATATCTTCAGCCAAAAGGAATTATGACATTGGGAATAAAGAGTTGCTGGCAATTAAGGAAGCCTTTTTTGAATGGAGGCATCTGCTGTAACTGTTCTCACCGATTACATTAATTTGTTCTGCTAAGAGATTTTCTTCTAGATAAGCATGTTGGTCTCTGTGCTTCTCCAGGTTCAATTTTATTATCTTATATCAACCTGGATCGAGGGATACTTAGGCCATTGCCCTATCAAGGATGTTGTTTGAGCCTCCCCAGGTTGGTGATTCTGAATGTACAATCCTACCTCAAAAGAACTTCCTAGGGGCCACAAGTTCCAAGACATTCTTGAGTCTCCTCAGAGAGGAATGACCCGCTCCTCATTCATCCTCCTAAGGACATTAACCTTCAATACAATGGCTTTTGGACTCAAGCAAATTGTCTTTATGTACCTGAATCTGCTCGGGTTAAAGTCCTCGGGTTAGTTCATGACTCTAAACTTATGGTGCATTTTGGGATTTCTAAGACAGAAGAACTTTTGTTTTGTTCCATTAGGTGGCCCGGTTACAAAAGCTACGTAGCCTCGTGCCTGATCTATGCACACAATAAGAGACCCTGGGCTTCTCCTTTGGGGCTGCTCCTTCCACTGCCTGTTTCATCAAGACTCTGGGGGTCAATTTCTAAGGAATTTGTGGTCGATTTACCTCCCTAAAAGAAATGACCACCATCTTGGCAGTCATTGACCGTCTCACTAAGATGGCTCATTTTATACCAGTTTAGGGGGTACCTTCTGCTGAGCAAACTGTAGAGGTGATGGTTCCAAAAGTCTTTAACTGCTTCCCGACTACCCGCCACAGTTAAAATGTGGCAAGGTGGCTAGATAGCGCAAATCGCCGTAGGTGTACGTCTGTCCGTCTGTCCGTGCAAGTGATATAGGGAGGCGATCGCGGTATACAGATGCAGAACGGGGAAATTATGTAAATAAGGCATATCCCCATTTTGACAGGGCACATGATGGAGATCTGCTGTTCCCAATCATCGGAAACAGCGATCTCTGTGGTGTTCCAGGTAGCCCATCCCCCTACAGTGAGAACACACCCAGGGAACACAGCTTCCACTTTTTTTTGTTTATAGCGCAAAAAATTAAAGCCGCAGAGGTGATCAAATAACACCAAAAGAAAGCTCTATTTGTGGGAAAAAAAGGATGTCAATTTTATTTTTGTACAGCATTTCATGACTGCACAATTGTCAGTTAAATTGATGCAGTGCTGTAACGCAAAAAATTGCCTGGTCAGGAAGTGGGTAAATCCTTCCGGGGCTGATGGTTAAATTACATGGAATTCCTGATGATGTGGTGTCTGACGGAGGAGCACAGTTTACTTAAAAAATTTGGAAAAGCTTTTTTTCAGCTTTAGGTGTAACAATTAATCTGTCCTCTGCTTTTAATCCCCAGTCTAATGATCTGACCAAGAGGACCAATCAAACATTTGAGCAGTACCTTCAATGTTTCTTCAGGATGACTGGGGGGACTATCTTCCTATGGCAGAGTTTGCTTATCTCAATTCTAAACATAGCTCCACTTCTCAAAGTCCTTTTCATTTAAACACCGGTTATCATCCAGTTTTTATTCCTAATCTCAACTTCAATTCCTGCTGTTACCAAGGGACTACAGGAGATTCTGTAAAAATTGATTGATACTCTGAAGGAGGCTCAGGACTGTTACACTCTCTCGCCCCCCCCTCTTTTCCTGCGGCCTGCCAGGTTGCGTGCTCGGATAAGGGTCTGGTATGGATTTTTGGGGGGACCCAACGCCGTTTTTAAAAAAAAATTGGCGCGGGGTTCCCCTTAATATCCATACCAGACCTGAAGGGCCTGATATGGAATTTAGGGGGACCCTCACATCATTTTTTTTAAAATTTTGGCCAGGGTTCCCCTTAATATCCATACCAGACCTGAAGGGCCTGGTATGGAAATTAGGGGGACCCCCACATCTTTTTTTTTTTATTTTGGCCGGGGTTCCCCTTAATATCCATACCACCTGAAGGGCCTGGTATGGAATTTAGGGGGACCCCCCACGTAATTTTTTTTTAATTTTGGTTTGGGGTTCCCCTGTGGGGAATTCCCATGCCATTTTTATCAATGAACTTCTATGTGTATTGTTGGACCGGCAATGCATTAATAGCCGCGAGTAGTTTTAAATGACTTTTTTTCCTTTGAAATGTCATTTTGCTGTCAGACTGTTCTAAACATGGGAAACAAGCGCCCCTTTACAGGCATACTATAGACACCCCCGGTATGAAATTTAAAGGGATATTACACTTTTATTGTTTTACTTTAAGCATTATTAAAATCACTGCTCCCGAAAAAACAGCCGTTTTAAAACTTTTTTTTGCATTGATCCATGTCCCCTGGGGCAGGACCCAGGTCCCCAAACACTTTTTATGACAATAACTTGCATATAAGCCTTTAAAATTAGCACTTTTGATTATTCATGTTCGTGTCCCATAGACTTTAACGGTGTTCGCGTGTTCGAACAAATTTTTTGCCTGTTCGCATGTTTTGGTGCAAACCGAACAGGGGGGTGTTCAGCTCATAACCAGTGACAATGTTTGGTTATCTATCAAAAATTTGAAGGTTTATGTTCCATCTGCTAAACTGTGCCAAAAGCTTGTAGGACCTTTCCAGATTTCTGCTCAAATGAACCCGGTCTCCTTTCGCTTAAAACATATTTATTTTTTATTTATTTAATACTTAAACAGTATTAAGATTTGCCCAGATTTTCACATTTCTCTACTCAAACCATTTTGTGAAAATCCTTTTTCTGGAAGAATTCCTTCACCTCCACCTGTTGAGGTTCAGCGTAAAACAATTTGTGGAGGAGAACATTCTTGATTTCAGGATCTTTAGAATAAATTACAATATCTGGTTCCATGGGAAGGATATGGGCCAGAATAAAATTCTTGGGAGCCTGAGGAGAATGTTCATGCCCCTAGATTAACAAGAACATTTCATCAGAGGTTTTCTCACAGACCGAGCAATAAGACATCCAGAGGATATCCCGGGAGTAAGGGAATACTTTCAGGGCCTGGATTTCAACCTGGAGCTACCTGGAATGCTGGACAGTTCCTGGGGCAATTCATTGATTGTTCCGGCCTAGAACCTTGAACTTTTTGCTCCTTCCATGAACTTCATGATTTAAGCCATATCTGTGCAGTTCCTGTTTGCCAGATTATTGTGCTCTCTCCAGCCAGCATCTCGCTTTTGTCTTTCCTGCTGCCGTCCATATCTTTGCTACCACTCGTTAATGACCCTTGGCTTGTTCCTCAACTAAGCTTCAGCTTGATCCCAACCTGCAGCTACTTGTTACCTTCTGTTTGATCCTTACCTGCTATATCCGTCACTGGACCCCGGGTTGCTCACCTCCCTGTGGGGTAATCCTGGGGACCGCAACCTGGCACTAACATGCAGCTAAACTTATCGCCACCATCAGGAGCTCTGGTGAACATTGGTTAGTACTTAGACTCCGCACCTCAGGTGAGCCTGCATTAATTGCCAGGGTGACCTGCTTGTATACCAATTCTGCTGGCCGGTGGGAGTTCCCCTACTGCTATAGCTACTGATCTCTGCGCCTGACCTAAAACCCTGACAGATAGGGTTAGATATACCATCAAATTTAGATACACTAAACAAATTGAAGCCAAACTATAACACTTTTTAAACACTTGATGACTGCCGTATACTAATTATACCGCCTCAGAGTGATTCTCTACTTTTGGTAGGGCATCTCTGGACATCCTTCCATGTGTGCACCTCCTGTGCACCCTCTGAGATGTGCATCAGAAACTCCCTGTGACCACTGTGTTCCTTGGGCACAGCACATCACAGATCAGGGTAAAGGTTCAATAACAGTGGCCCTTTATCATGTGATCGCTGGTTTTAATAACAAGTAATTACAGATGGAAAAAAAATAGGTCCTTGCAGGTTAACGACTGTCCTTCCCTCATGTATGGTCTCTGTGTGAGGGAAGGAGAGCTGGATCTGTGCCTGAGCTGTGAGGAGAACAGTGAATGTGGACTTCACAGTGCTTTTACAGTATTTCACAGTGCTACACAGTGCCACACATCAGTGCCCATCAGTGCCCTGATCATAAGTGTAGCCTTATCAGTGCCCTTATTATCAGTACAGCCTCCTCAGTGCCCATCAGTGTCCAACAGTGCAGCCTCATTTGCGCCCAATGGTGCAGCTTCATCAGCGCACATCAGTGCTGCCTCTGCAGTGCACATCAATGCAGCTGCATCAGTGCAGCCTCATTAGTGTTTAACAGTACCCATCGGTGCAGCCTCATCAGTGCCCATCAGTTCAGCCTCATCAGTGCCCATCAGTGCAGCCTCATCAGTGCACATCAGTGCAGCCTCATCAGTGCACATCAGTGCAGCCTCATCAGCGCATAATAGTACAGCTTCATCAGTGCCCATCAGTGCAGCCACATCATTGCCAATCAGTGCAGCCCCATCAAAAAATATGCGCTAAATTTGGGTTATGTTTACCAAAGAAATGTAGCAGTAAAAAAACTTGCCTAAATTTATGAAGAAAAATTACTTATTTGCAAAATTTTATAACAGAAACTAAGAAAAATATTTTTTGTTCAAAATGTTCAGTCTTTTTTTTTGTTTATTTAGAGAAAACCCCAGTGGTGATTAAATACCATCAAAAGAAAGCTCTGTCTGTCTCAAAACTTATAAAACATTTAATTTGGGTAGAGTGTTGCATGTCTGAGTAATTGTCATCCAAAGTGTGATAGCACTAAAATCTGAAAAAGTGTCCTGAGCAGGAGGGGGTGAAAGTGTCCAGTATTGAAGTGGTTAAGCAGTTTTAGCAAAAATTGTGTTCCGTTTGGGAAAAAGCTTTTACATTAATAAATAAAAGCTTATTACTGCATGCACCCCTGTCAGTGATAAATGGTTTATCTCAACCTTATAATTGCTACATCTGCAGGACAGCTTGTTCTGTTGAAAAACAACAGACTTACTGGCTATATCAAAAGATGAATGTAAAAGAAAGAGAGAAAGCCTAAAAAATGCAGCCATTATATATAAGATTTGGTAAGCTGCACTGTGATGAATGTTTGATTTTGGGTTTAATACAGCTTTAACTTCTGTACCAGGTAATTAAAGGACCATACTGATTGCAATACCTAAACATATTACATAAAGGCTTTAGCAATATTAAGATTTAAACTTACCAAAAAACGGATCATGTTAGTTGGACATGACATACAGTATATGCAATGAATTCATGACTTTTCTCTGTTATTAGATCAATACAATATACTTTTGAATATGTTTTTACTTTTGAATAATTTACAGACAACACAAGTCAGGCTTACTGACCTCTAATGCTTAAAGTCTAGGCAGCAAGCTCTGTGAGATAACAGATCTTACCATGGGCATCCACAGACCTTTTTTCGGGGGGGGGGGGGGGGGCATCATTTTAAGGTCACACATGCTCTGCCTCTTTTCAACGATGTAATGAATGGAAGGGGCTTAGTCATTATCACAAAAAGCGCAGGCATGCAAAGGTTTGAGAAACCTGATGAAAAAGCTTCATAGAAGGATCAAACTGCCCCTGTCTGATTAAGTATTTCTAATTTGCACTGGAAAGATATATGTGTTATATAAGAGATAATTCATCTTCACTTTGTATTGGAAGTTACTCAGGCATACCATGCCCATATAAATAGCCTAGATAATGTAGATCTTTATATCTATATAGCAATACATGTTGTGGGTGCCTATATTTTTATCTTGATGAAAACATCTATACTGTATGAGTATTGGAGCCAGTGTACTGTATAAACCCATGGAGAATCAAGCTCATAACCTAGAAACCTGGCTGGTGAAGGGTTAAGGGAATCCATGTGTCCTGGAGCAAACAGTGGCTGACCTTATGCAAAGCTTAAGTGGAGGGCCATCTTGAAAAAAAAATCACCAAAAATCCTAAAAAAATTAAAAAAAACATTTGAATTTTTTTTTTAAACTTACCTAAACCCTTGTTGCTAGGCAGTCTTCCTAATCTGCCTCTTCCTCTTCCGCGGTGTGTTCTACTCCTCGGTGAGCAGCCCCGTTGTCTTCTGGGAACTGTGTGTGTTCCCAGAACACCATGGGGCCATTCACAGAACGGAGCGTTGTGCCGCTCGCGCGTGCGCAGTAGGAAAGTGTTAGTCGCTGCTGATTTTTAAAATTTTTTTTTTAGGACGGGAGTGGATAGATAAGAGTTGCAGAGTCTGGAAATGCATAAACAGTCACTCCATTTAGAATCTGTGTAAACACTAGATGTGCCTAAGAAGTCACCTCCAGCTCACCAGACCCGCTCCTTGTTCTTCTATTGCTGGTCCACGGCCACTTCCCATTTCCTCTACATGTGTACATTCTGCTTCTCCTGTACACCTTCACTTACTCTCCTCATGCCGCCCAGAGGCAGGAGACATGGCCGCAGCTGATCCTTGAAGGCTGGCCACACCCCCTTCCCTTATTCCTGCCCAATCACTGCCTTTCTTCTCACAGAAGGTGCCATTATATAGCAGAGAGTGCCCAATATTTAAGCTGCGGGGTGGAGGGATCTGTGTTGTGCCCACATGATTTATGTTTTTACAGACAACGATCCTGCCCGGCCAAGCAGCCTAATTTAGAGAGGGACATACGGTGGGGCAAGGGATAACCTGAGCTTCACCACTCCACTTGTGGGTGGCGCCGGCCGGAGCTACATCTTCTCGACTCTATCTACACAGTGGGGAAGGGACTGGAGGTGGAGCCGAGCAGCCGAGCGAGTGAGTCTGAGTCAGATCATGTCAGAGAGCAGCAGCAGTCAGCAGACTCAGAAAAAAGTCTGCAGCAGACCGCCCAGCTCACGGACACCCACTTGTCTTGTGCAGACACCTTGCTGATTCCAGGGGGGGCACTTGACCCCCCTTGCCCCCTGCTGCGGACGCCCATGGCTCTTACAGTATATCATGGAATAACTTGGGTTTTGATGTAATTACAGAGACATTGTTCAGGGATTCAAATGACTAGGAAATTTGGAAGTAAAAGTAGGAAAAAGGGGAGGAGGCCATTTATGTAAAAAATAGCATAAGACTAACATTAAGGTAAAAGACAAATGAACTACTTGAACCCATCTGGGTCTGTATTAAAACCAAAGAGAGGCTTTTCCTTAGAATTGGTGTAGTATAAAACCACCATAAAAGTTTAAGGATTATATTTTCATTGATCGAAAAGATAACTCAAATCAGAAAAAGGAGAGATTTTAATTACGAATGACTTGACATTACCTGGAATTTTCAAGCTGAGCTTATAAAGCAGGAGCAGAGCTACAGTATAATGGAGGCAGTGAATGGAGTTTCTCTGAAACAATTAGTAAAAAGCCTAACTTGAGGAGATCATATTCTAGAACTAGTGTTGAAAAGTTGGGATCAATTGTCTGATGTTGAAGTGGGAGAAAATTTGGGTTCTATCGATCACCAATATCTTTGGTTTGACAAAAAAAATAGAAATCATAATCATGTACAAAAATGGAAGTTTTAGATTTCAAAAGGACAAACCTTGCTCACACCATCAATGCCATCCCTTATGGGGAGTTTATTTGAGCCAAACAAAACCGTTCAACAGACTTAGTTTGAGCTGGAATGCAAGGTCATTCATCAGCACTTATTGGACCAAGGTTATAACGAAAATGTTATACACCAAGGACTAGAAAGGGTTTTGATAATGGACAAAGAGGAATTATTGTCAGATATGTCTAAAACCAAGAGAGAGCATACAAATAAGAATAAACCTTACAACTTTAGAAATAGAGGAACGGACAAACCTATTACGTTTGTAACCAAAATTTCCCAAGAATATGATCAAATAGTCATAATAATAAAAAAGAATCTGCCAATACTGTATACAGATAAAGATTTAAATGGGATATTACAAGCAGGTTGCCGTTTCTCCAGCCGATGTGCCCCCACACTGGGGACTGCACTATCACCTAGTCTTTTTTCATCTAAACAATGCCAATCCACCTGGCTCTCCTATCCAGGAAGTTAACCCTTGTAACACAAAAACCTGTAGGTACTGCACCTTGTGTGTATTGGGAAAAACATTTGTTGCCACAGCTACAAATGAAGAATTCCCTATACAGCAATATATTAACTTTGGCAAAAACTGTAATTGACCTGATCACCTGTACTTCATGCAGCCTCCAATATGTAGGTTGTACCACACGTCCTTTGAGAGCCCGCATAGGGGAATATTATTGTGACACAAATAATCCAATTGCTAGAAATATTACAAATGCAACACGTCACTTTAGAGAATGTCATCAGGGCGATCTTTCCTCATTTTGCTTTAGAGGAATATAAAAGTTGTCTCATTTGCCCAGAGGAGGTGATAGGGAAGTAAGGCTACTGGGGAGAAGGCATGGCGGATTTTTAGATTAAAAACTAGATCACCTTGGGGGTTAAACCTGAGGTGGGATCTGGATTTGCCACTACATTGGAATGCCTCTCCCCAGTGCCTTTTCTCTCTTCTGGGGTCTTTTTCACATACCTGGATTGTTATTGTCATATTTTTTTATTCAATGTTTGTTTTTTGAATTTTATGGTGTTTTTTATTGTGCATGTGTGTATATGTGTATGAATATATGTATGTGTGTGTGTGTATATATATATATATATATATATATATATATATATATATATATATATATATATATATATATATATATATATATATATATATATATATATATATATATATATATATATATATATATATATATATGTGTGTGTGTACATACATGTGCATATTATCACCACAAGGTGTGTGAAAATTTGTGACATACACATGGATCACCCAGTATGTATTGCAGCTGCTTCTCTTTTTTTTTTTGATAATTGCCTGCGGTCAACCAAGACATCTAATGGGTGGAGCCTGAAATCTTTAGAGCTACAATTTATTTCAAAGTTTCATGTCTGTAATGTGGTTATGACTAAGGCCTTATAGGCTGAAATGCGCCAACTGTTTTTATTTGTGTTTGTGCACTATGGCTTTTCATTAAAATGAAGATTTTTTAAACGCAACAACCGGAGTGTGGATCATCTTTCCTACAAACCTTGCTAAAATTGGTGAATTTCTAAAAAAATAATTTAAGGGTTGGAGTAAAATGAATTGAGTCAGTAATCAATGGGCACTACTGAAGATTATAATCCTGGAGGAACTAAATTATTTATCAGGCAATACATGGGACTGCAGGCAGCAACCCTGGCAGTATAAGAAACAAATACTATAACCAGATAAATAAAGACCAGAACACAATAATACCATTGAAATGGCCAGGGCATTTTATTGGTTCACCAAAATTCAGACAAATATTCTTACCAAGAAATCACTCATTGATTGAAATAAAACATACATCTAATAACATAACCGTTTGCTCAGTTATTAGAACGGAAGCAGAAAGTTTAATGAAATTACAACAATGCCCCCCTTGGGATCCAAGGTGGCAGATAACCACTAGCATTGGGCAAACGATTCGAGCCAAGCAAAAGTTCGGCCTAAACATCGCCTGTTCGCCCATTCAGTGAAAACCAAAATTTGCGGGCCGCTCGATGGAATGTTCGCCCACCGGGCACCCCACAATGCACTGCAATCTTCACAGTGCATACTAGAGCCCTAATTGGATGAAGCAAGGCTTTGCCAATTAGGGCACAGAGCACTGTCAGAGCCCTGAATGGACAAAGTGATGATGACTTTCTTCAATCATGGCTCAGTGCTCATAGTCCCACCCCACACTATTAAAGGTTCCTTCCCATAGGAAGCTTTTGCACTGTGCATGAGTGGAGATATATAGAGCAGAGCTCAGTTTGCTACTAGCAAGTTAGTGTGTTCCCTTATTGTGACTCTGAGTGTAGAGTGTTAGTGTAGTGTTCATATAGTGTGAGAGTATAGTGTAGTGTCTGTGTAGTGTGTAAGTGTAGCACAGTGTTTAACACAGCATTACATAACATTTAGTACTGTATACCCCTTTTTTTTAGTTGCTGCATGTTTTTTTTTGTTCTTTTTTGTCTTTTTTTGTTCCCTTCCTGCCCCTTTTTTTTAATTGTCAGCTGCAGTTTTTCTGACTGTGACACTGGTGTTCCCCCCTTTTTACTTATTTTTTACATTTTTTATAGTTTTTACATTTCTGTCAGCATCATTCCTCAATTTGAAGAGCACCAAACACCACTTTTGATTCCATAAAGTGCATCCAATCTCACATTTCCCAGTTTCTATAAAATTTGGGCAATAATCCCCCATCATGTCTGGGAGGACAACAAGAAGTGGTAGACATTCCCATGCCACTACGAGAGGGCCAGCAAAGGTGAACATGGTCTGTCCACAGGCAGGGCACATTTGTCTCTGTTTAGTGATTTTGCCATGCAATTTCCTTCTCCACAGCTGCTCCTGCCAAAGCCCCAGCATCATGCATGGAGGAGTCAGCTGAATTATTTGAATGCAGCATCAGCCACTTGCTTCTTGAGGATGCATAGATATTATTTGATTCTGATGTTGTTCTGAGGTAGAGGAAGGGAGTAACACGAGCCTACAAATAGGGGAGAACACTGATAAACAACAAATTGCCAGTTGTGTTCCCCCAGTCACAGCATATTGCTAAGTTGGCTCCAGTGATAATGAGGAGGGTGGAGATGATGATGATGAGGTCTCTGACGTGACTTGGGTGCCAGATAGGGCAAAGGAGGAAAGTGAGCGTGAGGCACAACCTAAACAAGGCAGGATGTCATCTAGAGGCAGCCATCATGGAAGAGTAGAGAACAGCCACCCTTTCCCATCAGATTGTGGAGTTGTTATCGCCTTGCCCACTTCCAACAGTTAAGCTGTGTGGCCCTTTTTTAGCACATGTGCAGCCAATCACACTGTTGCAATTTGCCAGCTCTGCCGCAAGCAGATCAAGCATGGCAAAAACACCAGCCATCTGGGAACCACATGCTTGACAAGTCATTTAACCTCTCACCTGTTAGCAAGAGCACCTGAAAGCCACTGTCATGGTTATGCAATAGATGTTGTCTGTCAGCTTACCTGTCTCCATGTGTTCATCTCTAAAGACCAGCTGTCTCTCACCTGACTGCTTTTATTAACTCTCCTCTAGCATGGCTCCACCCCAGCTCCTATCAGAGAACTCTATATTAACCTCTGCACTGCAGGCCAGCCCAGCTGATCAACCTTTGTGTGTTTGGCTTCCTGTTCCTGCCATTTGTTTCTGTTATCGACCTTGGCCTGTTCTCTACTATTCCTGTCTGCTCGTGACCCTGACTTTTGGCGTGTCCCCGACTATCCCTGTTTGCCTGTGACCCTTAGCCTGGGCATCTACTCTGTTGTCCTTATCTGCTTGTGGCCCTGAGCTTGGCTTATTCCTTTACTATTCCTATCCTCCTGTTGCCTACTGTGGGTGTGAGCTGGGGGACCCTGGGGGTCGCGACCTGGAGCCAGTTGCAGCCCAGTCCATCCTCACCACTAGAGGCTCTGGTGAACACCTGCTGGCTCTTAGACTCCGCACCCCAGGGAATCTTACGCTCAAACCCCCATGTTGGTGTTCCAGCGGCCCTGCCTTCCTTACACCCGGACTCCCATCCGCAGCAGTCAGCCGTAGGGTCCACTGCCTTTTGGTGCACTCCTGATCCCAACGGTGTGCATCTGTCACCTAGCCTCAAGCCACAAACAAGGGACACAATTCTTCTCTTCCTCACGCCTCACCTTTCATGTCTACCCCCCCGCTTTATCTCATGATTAGGGATGGGCTTTATGTTCTTGTCGAACATGAGTTTGACTCGAACATTGACTGTTCGCCCGTTCGCCGAACAGTGAACAATTTGGGATGTTTGCGGCAAATTCGAAAGCCGCGGAACACCCTTTAAAAGTCTATGGGAGAAATCAAAAGTGCTAATTTTAAAGGCTTATATGCATGGCATTGTCATAAAAAGTGTTTGGGGACCTGGGTCCTGCCCCAGGGGACATGTATCAATGCAAAAAGAGTTTTAAAAATGGCAGTTTTTTCGAGAGCAGTGATTTTAATAATGCTAAGAGTGAAACAATAAAAGTGTAATATTCCTTTAAATTTCATACCTGGGGGGTGTCTATGGTATGCCTGTAAAGGAGCGCATGTTTCCTGTGTTTAGAACAGTCTCACAGCAAAATTACATTTCTAAAGGAAAAAAAGTAATGTAAAACTACTATCGCTAGCGCCGGCTATAATGAATTGTTGGTCCGGCAATACACATAAAATTCCATTGATAAAAACGGCATGGAATTTCCCCACAGAGGAACCCTGCACCAAAATTGAAAAAAAAAATGGCATGGGGTCCCCCCAAAAATCCATACCAGACCTTTATCCGAGCACGCAACCTGGCAGGTCGCAGGAAAAGTTGGGGGGACGACAGAGTGCCCCCCTCCTGAACTGTACCAGGCCACATGCCCTCAACATTGGGAGGGTGCTTTGGGGTAGTCCCCCAAAGCACCTTGTCCCCATGTTGATGGGGAGTAGGGCCTCATCCCCACAACCCTTGCCAGGTGGTTGTGGTGGTCTCCGGGCGGGGGGGCTTATCAGAATCTGGAAGCCCCCTTTAACAAGGGGACCCCCAGATCCCCCCCTGTGTGAATTGGTAATGGGGTACAGATGTACCCCTAACATTTCACAAAAAAAATGTCAAAAAGGTTAAAAAACACAAGAGACCATTTTTGACAAGTCCTTTATTAATTTCTTCTTCTCTCCGCTTCTTCTTCCATCTTCTTTCTTCTGGACTTTCTTCGGTGTTCTTCTTCTTCCTCCATCTTCTTTTTCTCCATCTTCTTCTTCCTCTTCTCGTCCCGCATCTTCCTCTGGCTTCTTCTCTGCTCCGCCTCAGTGGCAGTCTTCCGCCGTGTGATGCTTCGGTTCTCCTGACACTTCTTATATAACGGAGGGCGGGGCCACCCGGTGACCCCGCCCTCCTCTGGCGCATGGGGACTTCACAGGGACTTCCCTCTGGCTTTCCCCGTGTTGTCAGAGTGGGCTGGGTCACCTGGTTATGAAAATATACCCTTTTTCTAGTCCCGTTGTACGTGTTGTACATCACCACATTGATGGTTGGACTTTGGTGTGACCGTGTGTATGCAAGACAGCTTGAGCTGAATTCCATCAGAATTCCGTCAGAAATACCTTCAGAGTTTATTCCGACGGCAAAACCGGTCGTGTGTACAGGGCATAAGTTTGAGCTTGGAAATTTCTTTATATTTACCATGACAGTAAAGACTGCATTATGATCAGAACATGTGACCGGTATAATTTTAGATGTCAGGATCTCAGATGCCATTCCTCTGGTTAAAAACACATGCTCAATTCATGAAAATAAATTATGTGGATAAGAATAGTGTGTAAATTGTCGTTTGATTGGGTTCAATTCCCACCATTATTCAACTAGATTGTATTTCTCTATGAGTTGTGAGAAGGAGAGTTTATTGGAAGTATTTGATTGGGATATTGGGGATTTATTTAAGAAGGGCTAAAGGATCTGATTTAAATCTCCACATATAATTACTGTGCCTATTTTGTGCGTTTCCACCACCTGCAAGAGGTGTGTATGTAATGATGTGGGTTTTTTATTAAGGGCATAATAATATTACTATTGTAACAACATAATCCGGTATATGTCTTGTTAGAATCAGGTATCCACCCTCTGGGTTCTTAATTTCTTTTAAAATTGAGAAAGGCTTACTGCGATGAAAGGCTGATATGATATGAAAGATATTATATGTAAAAAAGGCTGATGTGGTGACTCCTGCATATCAAGATTATTCGAGTTCAATATTCCAATGGAATGTAAGTTTGCGAACTTGACCATCTCTCTTTTCTATATAAGCTTTTTTACATATAATATCTTCCATACCATGGGCCTTTGATTTAGACAATTTTTTATTACTTAAAGACATTCAGCATCCGCTCCTGATGAGTTGGTTTACCGACGAAACGTGTCAAGCTTTTGAGGATGTAACCCCTCACATTCCCATCAATACTTTTATGAATTTAACTGTATACTATTAGTTCGATTCCATCATACTTATGAAATATGTACAATTGTTCCCCTGTTATGGTAATCATGTTTTACATCCTGTTTATATGTATGCTATGTATTCCCCAAGAAGTTTGCATATGCATTGAGCAATTACCGTATTTATCGGCGTATAACACGCACTTTTATCCCCTTAAAAATCAGGGGAAAATTGCGGGTGCGTGTTATACGCCCATCCCCTGCGATCCCCCACTGACTGATCTTCAAAATCGCCGACCGCGATTTGAAAATGACGCCGCCGGCGCCGAAATACACAGGGCCGGTTCTCGGCTCTTCTCGGCCACTTTCGGCTTCACTCGAGTGCCGCCCGAACCTAGCCGAGTGTACTCGTCGTTTTATTTTGAAAAATATTTATTGGGTTTTATGACATACAAAAGTATAAGATTTAGTGTTACAGAAGTTACAAAAGTTACAAAGTATTGATCGTTACAATCTATACAATTGAATGACTTCTCCAAGTAATTGAAATACAATCTTGTCATGTCAGTTGGATCAAAGGAGAAGTAACAGAGAGATAAACAAAAAGAAAATGAAAAGAAAAATTTGGGGAGGGGAGGATGGGGGGAGTTCATGTTTGCCATGTCTTCGACCCTATGGGGCGAAAAATTGCTCGACATATACAAAATCTTCACATTTAAATACCTTCAGGAGTGGAGGCAGCGTCTGATTAAACTTAAGACCTGAGAGGGTGGACGTCAAGGGGCACAATGAGTTTATGGATAACCTATGGTGGGTTAAAGACAAAGGATTCTGGGGTGGGGGGTATTTTGAGTCGGCCTAGAGAATTGGTGACATCTTTTGTCAAGTACCATTGCGTGTAACGGAATGGGTTCATTATTTCGATTAGTGCCTGCGGGGTGAATGTAGCTTCAATGTACTTCCTCCATCTTTTGAAAAAACGGGAAGTTGACCGGAAATTAAGGGTGATAGTGTCTAGTCTTTCTAGATTGAAGAGTGATGCCAAGGCTTTTTTAAACGTTGTCAGGGTAGGAGGAGTAGCTGATATCCAGTGGGACATGATAGTTCTGCGAGCTACTAGAAGGCAGAGGTGAGCCCAATGTGGAATGATTTGTGAGACCCTCGTTGGCGATGTGGGTGCAGGGGGTATGCTGAACAGGCATAGTAGACGGTCCTTTGTGCATTGAATTTTGTGGACCTCGTTGATGTAGGAGATCACCTTAGTCCAGTATGTATCAATCTTGTTACAGTCCCAGAGTCTGTGTAGTAGCGTGGGGCGAAGTAGTTTGCACCAGGGACATTGGGTTTGGGTGGGGTCCTTCTCGTTGTAACGGAAAGGGAAATAAGCCCTGTGGATAATCTTAAATTGTGTTTCCCTCCAGGATTCAGAGGCAGTAAGGTTGCGGACTGTTTTGTACCCCTCAAGGATTTTTTCTGGCAGGGATTCGTCGTCTAATACGTGTGACCATTTTTGAAAGGGTTTGAGGGCATATTTCCGTGTTTGGTGTTGTATGAGATAGGAGTAAATGTTGGAGATGGAGTAGTTATTGGTTTTGATGAGAGTATCAATGCAGGATGTTTCAAGTGGGTTAGTGTTAGGACCAGAGCATGATTTGAGATAATTGATGAGTTGATGGTAAAAGAAAGCATGTGTTGGTGGCAGGGAATATTCCCGCATCAGGGTATGAAACGGTTTGAATTTGCCCGGCTTGTTAAGATAAACAGAGGAGACATCTGTGAGGCCTTTAAGTTTCCATTGGCCAAAAGCTTTGTGGATGGTAGATGGAAGGAACATAGGGTTGCCTTGTATTTTGAGGTATTTGGAAATGTTGGATGGTACTTTGAGCAATTTTCTTACTTCCCTCCATGCAATGACCGTATCCTTAATTATTACACTTGTTTTGAGGTGGGGGGGTAATGTATTGGGATTAGAATGGAGGATGGCCGAGAGGGTATATGGGTGTACCATAGCCTTTTCTAAGTGTATGTTGGAATATTTAGAACCATCAGTTAGCCAGTCTAAGCCCTGTCTGAGTAAACAAGCCAGGTTGTAAAAACGCATATTGGGCAGTCCCGCCCCACCCTCGCCCTTCGGGAGACATAACTTCTGTAGCGCTATGCGCGGTTTTTTGTGAGACCATACAAAAACAGTTAGGGCTCTTTGGAGTTTTTGGATGTCTGAATGTTTAATTAGAAGAGGTATGGTCTGCATTGGGTAGAGCAGGCGCGCAAAGGACACCATTTTGAAAAGGTGGCATCTCCCAAAGAGCGAGAGAGGTAGGGACCCCCAAGCCTCCAACTCCTTCACAATTTTCGTTATCAAGGGGGGGTAGTTCAAAGAATATAGAGAGGATGGTTCACGTCCTATTTTAATGCCTAGGTATGTAATATGTTGGTTGGCTATGGCCAGGGGGGATAGGTGTTTCCATTTACTGGAGAGATGGGGTTGTAATGGTAAGATCTCACTCTTATCGAAATTAATTCTGAATCCCGAGCAAAGTCTGAAGTCTGAAAAAAGTCGTTTGAGTCTGTCAAAGTCTGTTATAGGGTCGGTGGAAAATAGTAGTATGTCGTCTGCGAATAGTGCTGAACGAAGAGTATGGTTCTCCAGAGTGATGCCACTGATTCCATCAGCTGAGTTTAATATTCTGGACAGGGGTTCGATTGCTAGATTGAACAGGAGTGGAGACAGGGGGCACCCCTGTCTCGTTCCTTTTGTTAGTGGAATCGTGTCCGAAATAAAATCGGGGGTGACAAGACGTGCGGTAGGGGCTGCATACATTTGTGACAGAAATCGCATAATCGGTCCTGAGAATCCAAATTGTGTCATCACTCTAAAGAGCCAAGAGAAACTGATGTTGTCAAAGGCCTTTTCCGCGTCTAATGACATGATGGCAATGTCTTGGTTAGGGTGAGTTTTGGCGTATTCTAGAGCCATTAATACTTTTCGAATGTTTAAGGTGGCCGATCTGCCCGGAACAAAGCCAGATTGAGCTGGGTGTAATAGGGATGTCAGTAGAGGAGCTAGCCGTGAAGCAATTATTTTGGATAGGATTTTGACATCGACGTTTATTAATGATATCGGCCGGTATGAGCCTGGCAGTAGGGGGTCTTTCCCTTTCTTAGAGATTAATTTGATGTGGGCCTGTGTTCCCGTAGGAAGGTAGGGTCCTCCGTCCCACATAGCTGCATAAACATGTTTTAAAGTAGCAGGGATGAATTCTTTGGTCATTTTATAGAATTCAACAGTGTATCCGTCGGGTCCCGGGGCTTTGGCCGAGGCCATGTTTTTGATCGTGGATATAATATCGTCAATGGTGATGGGGGCATTGATCGACTCTAATTGAGTGTGGTGGAGTTTAGGTAAACGTATTTTGTCGAGTAGTAAGTCGGTGGTAGTTAAGTCAGTCGGGTCAGCTTTGTATAAATTGGTATAGTATTCTACGAGTAATTTGCTAATTTCAGCTGGGGAGGTGATCATAGAGCCTGTCTTAGCTCTAAGAGCTGAGATACGGGTGGGACGTCTGGGGCCTGAGCACATTTTGGCCAGTAGTCTACCAGCCTTGTTTCCAAATCTATGAAAGTGTAACTGAGAGTATGATGTTTTGGCCGCTTCGTGCTGTTCTGCCCATAGGTCAAAGGTGGATTTGGCCTGTCTCCATTTTTGTATGTTTTCTATGGTGCGATTTATTGTGAGCTGCTCATGAGCCAGGCGTAGAGTTTCGCTTGATTTACTATACTGTTGTTTAGCTTTTTTTTTAAACTGGGTCGTGTATGAAATTATTTTACCTCTTAAGAAGGCCTTGCCTGCTTCCCAGAATAGGTTAGGATCTGTAATGTGGGCTCTATTAGTGGAGATGTATTCCTCCCAGGCGCAATATAGTGTATGTTGAAAGTCCTCATTATCAGCTAAATAGGAGGGGAAGCGCCAAGTAGGGGAGGGAGATGAATGAGCTGTTTGGGTGAGATGAATCACTATTGGGCTGTGGTCTGAAATCACTGCCTCTTGTATGTCTGGTGTACTAGTTATAGAGCTTAGGGCTGGGGAGGCAAAAAAATAATCTATACGTGAAAACGTATTATGAGGGGGTGAAAAGAAGGAGTATTCCCGTTCCGTCGGGTGCATTAAGCGCCAGACATCCACAAATTGCATGGAGGCGACGGCTTGTGACAATAGGGTGGATGCAGGTGATGAGGGGGTATGGGTGTGTGTTCTATGTGAAGGGGGGCCTGTGCGATCAGCTAGGGGAGACATGACTGAGTTAAAATCCCCGCCCAAGAGGTGTAGCGTCTCTGGTGTAGTTAGCACCCATTTCACTAAATCCTGGAAGAAAGAGGCGTCAGGGGAATTGGGAGCATATATGTTAGTAAGTGCTATGTTTTTGCCATCTATAGTCAGATGTAGCGTTATTTTTCTTCCCTCCGAATCAACCTTGACTTCTCTGACTGTGTGTTGTAGATTTTTATGTAGAAGGATAACAACACCTGCCTTACGACCTACTGCTGAGGAGCCATAGACAGAGCCCACCCACAATTTGCGAAGACGTTGCATATCGTCTGCAGCCAGATGCGTCTCCTGAAGTAGAGCCACATCTGCCCGAAGACGCCGCAGGTGCCTGAGGATGGACATACGTTTGTTAGGGGAACGCAGTCCCTTGACATTCCACGAGACAAACTTTAGGTGACTCCCGAGTGCAGACTGTGACATATTTGGTGTTTGAAAGTGGTTTGGTTCAGGAGTTTGCATAGAAACCCCTGAGTGAATGTGTTATCTACCTCTCGGGAGCCGCCAAAGCGCCTCGGAACCCCTGAAGACACAAGAACTAGGATGGCAAACATGAACTTAAACTTTTCTAAGCAACAATAAATTATAAACGTTAATAAGGCAGTATATCGTATAAGGAAATACATAACTTGAGTCACGGACTTCTCTTTTTTCCACATGAGGTCTCACCTATCTCGTTAGCGTAGCTCCCATTGATTGCCAGCTCCTCACTTAGGGGCAGGGTGGTAGCAACCGGGGGTGGGGATAGGGAATGTAGGGGAGAGGAAAGGGAAGTAGGGAGGGGGGGGTGCAGGAAAGAAGGGGAGGGTGGTTTAGGGGGGATCCCCTGAGGAGGTAGTGCAAGTTTAAATTAATCAATGGTGAGGTACGCTGAACACAGGGGAGAGCCCCCTCTTAAAATTAGGCTTTAAGTATACCAGAAAATAGAAAATACCAGTAAACATAGCATTGCAAGTGTCCCTGAAAAGGAAGGTTTCCCAGGCAGTGAGGGACTATATCTGTTGTTAAGTAACATGACTATAACATTATAACTGTAGAATTCTTAACTGCGTAGCTTCCAGCTACAGGTTAGAAGGGGTAGTGTTCTATAACGGGCATATAAGGCAGTTTATGGAGACATCACAAGTGTCCTCATCTTAATAACATAACAGCAAAAAAAGGATGGATTGATACTACCCGTCCTGAGATGGTGATGTGGAAAAGGGGTGATATTGTGGAGTCCTCCGTCAGTTCCTTCAACGGTTCCCAGAGCGAACTTCTTGGTTGGTGAAGCGGCTGCGTTTATATGGAGGTTTAGTCGGGCTTCGGGGGTGCTTAGGGGTATCATATGTACGTTGTGAGGATGACGATGGTGATCCCTCCGCCGCGGCACTGTGTTCCATTTCGGAGCTTCTGTTGGTTAGGTAGGTCTCCGCCTCTTCAGGTGTACGAAAGGTGAGTTGCTCCCCTTCAGGCGTTTGAACGCGGAGGACAGCTGGATATGCTAGGGAGAATCGGATCTGATTGTGGTGCAGAGTGGAGCATACCGAGGAGAATGCTTTGCGTTGTTTCATTACCTCTATGGAATAGTCCGCGAAAAGTAGCAGTTTGGCGCCATCTACCACCAGTGAGCGCGTGCGACGAAATTTTTGCATTATGGCATTTTTGTCGGCATAGTTTAAGTACTTCACTATCACATGTCGAGGTTTAGCGCGTGTGTCAGAGTATTGACCCATGCGGTGTGCTCGTTCAACCGTGCATGGTATGCGAAGGCCAAGTTGCTCTGGGATGGTTTTCGCACAGATATTTGTAAGGTGGGAGGCTGGGATCGACTCTGGTAAGCCAATGATACGCAGATTGTTTCTTCTTGAGCGATTTTCCAAATCGTCCAGTTTGTCCCATATGTCTCTCTGTGAAGCATTAATGCGTGCAAGTGCTGCAGATGAGGCAGTGCAATCGTCTTCTAATATTGAAATCCTTTCCTCCGCCTGGGTGATGCGCTGGGCCTGAGCCTGGATTTCTATATGTAGCTGTTCCAGCCCTCTGTGTACCGCTGCGTCCACAGTGGCTGTAAGAGATGGCCCCAGTAGTTGAACTACAGCCTGGGCAATGCTGGCAGGGGATGTGGGGTCGGTGTCTGTCACAGCTGGGGCAGGGGGAGGTTGTGGCTGCTGCTGAGGCCGCTCTGTTAAATCCGGAGCGGCCGCCATCTTGGCTGTTTCGACCGCTGTGTCTCCCGCCGGCGGATCTGTGGAGGGGGGCGATGACAGCGCCCGAGCGTACGATCGCTCCACGAAGCGGTCCATGCCTGCCAGGGACGGAGCGGAGGCTGTGGGGGGTTTCCCCGGTGCTGTGGCTGGCTTAGATGCCGGTTTAGTGAGGAGCTGTGCGGGAGCTGGAGCTGCTCACCTCCTCCTCATGTGGCGCCGGAACCGGAAGTACTCGTCGTTTTAAATAAGGCGCCGTGGAGTTCGGAGGTACTCGGCGGAGCTGAACGAGCGCCGCCAAAATCACAGTGACTGCTCGGAGCCGAGATACACATAGTCGAGTGTATTCGGCTCTTTCGGGACGCCCAGTCCCGCCATTGGACCTGTGTTATGTCCATCAAAGGGCGGGACTAGGCGGGACTGTGAGCGGCGCCGGAAAGAGCCGAATACACTCGACTATGTGTATCTCGGCAGGGTTCGTTCAGCTCCGCCGAGTCCCTCCGAACTCTGCGGCGCCATATTTAAAACTACATGCGGCGGCAAGCATGGACACTGGGGGCAAGGCTGCACTGACCACTGGGGCAAAGCTGCACTGGGGCAAAGCTGCACTAACAAGCCTGCACTGACAAGGCTGCACTGGGGCAAAGCTGCACTGACAAGACTGCACTGGGGCAAAGCTGCACTGACAAGACTGCACTGGGGCAAAGCTGCACTGACAAGGCTGCAATGACACTGAAAAGGCTGCAATGACACTAACAAGGCTGCAGATGAACAGGAGCGGCTCACAGCAGGGGTCCGGTGCATCCCTGTTCACCGTTTCTGGTTCTATTTCAGTCCAAATTTTTGGCTGAATTCAGACCTGAAATGGACCAGAAGATGCACAGGACCCCTATGCAATTCGGTCCTGAGCCACTCCGGAGATGTTTGAACCTGCTCCATTGAGAGCCGATCACCATCTCCTGACATGAAAATTGGATGTGGGCAAATCCGCATCCAATTTGCACTAGTGTGGACCCAGCCTTAGTCTCCAGTTCTTGAAACCCCACTTACAAAAAGATATTGATAGGACAATCTGAGTCCAGAGACAGACAACAAAAATAATGATAGGTCAGGGGATAAAGCATCTGAATAGACATCAGGAACTTAATATGTACAGACTGAAGGTAAAAAGGGAAAGGTGAGACATGATTGAAACCTTTAAACAAATTAAGAGTGTGAATAGTGTTTAGGAGGGTGTTTTTTTAAATATGAAGCTAAGATAAAGAACACAGAGATATGACCTTAAAGTAGCATGGGGATAGTTCAAAACTAACCTTAGAAAGTATTATCTTACCAAAAAAGTAGCTGGCACTTGAAATTGATTTCCAGCAGAGGTCATGATCAGACAGCAGTAAGTAGGTTCAAATGTTGGGATATTTATGCAGAAGTTCACCTCTTCCTGTACAAATCTAGTGATGGGGGCATTACATGTCTCTCCCCATCATGACGGCAAAGGTTTACCTATTTGTAAAGACAAATGAAAAGTATGCATTTTAGTGTTCACCTTCTGCTTTGTCCTCTTTGGTTATATTTTCCAAGTTGTCAGTTGGAGTTTCTCCATTACCAGGTCTCTTCATCTTAGAGGGTAAATAATTGCACATTTTGAGGATTTACCTTAAATTTATCAGTATGTGTGATGTGTGTACAGGTTGTTGTTGGTAGTGTGTTGGTGTATGTGATTGGAAAGATGTCAGGAAAGGTTTCACCTGCTGGTGGCGCTGTCAGACCTTTGGTCCGCAGTACTGGTGTCCACCAGCAGGTGTCTCCTAACAGTTTGGAACTGTCTGGAAAGGTTTCACCTGCTGGTGGCACTGTCTAAACTTTGGGCCGCAGTACTGGTGTCCACCAGCGGCTGTCTCCTGGCAGTGTGGAGCTGACATCATCTCCTGCGATCAGGCGTCACCTGTGGCTAATTGCAGGAGATGTGTGCTTATACCCGGCAAGCCCTCACACACTTGCCTTGGTATTGTCCTTGAATCCTGTGCTTCTGAGTACCTGAACCTGAACCTGTATTTGTACCTGTTCCTGTCCATCCTGTGATCCTGTACCCCTGCCCTGCAGCCTGATCAGTTCCACCCTTTTCCTGTCCTGTCTTGCTCCTTGCCCCCATCTGCTGATTACCCTTTTTTGACCCTGGCCTGGCTATGTTTACGATTCTGGTATTCCCCATCTATTGTACATACCTGTTTTGTTTGTTGTTATTTGTGGGTCACTGTCTGGTTGTTGGATTGTTGTACACTGTTTGGTATTGGAGGTGTTTTTATATCTATATTCAATTATCTTAATAAACTACATTATTTCAATTACATGCGTTTGGTTCCCTCTGTTGCAGTCCACACGGTTCTGGTCACACCTGTTTATGACGTACCAAGGCCATACCTGACCAGAAGTGGCTGCACAGAGAAACTATCTTGGTTCTGTTGGTTTTGCTAAAATGCATCTTGATTAAATTGTTTTTTATTTTCTGCTGGCGTCAGAGTATGGTGAATATGGTCACCAGACATTGAAAGAGTGGACCAGTGACCAGCTGCTAGAGAGTATCCGATTAGCTCATTCCTTAGTTGATCAGGGCTATATGCTGTTTGGGGATGTTCAGCCTTTAATTAAAGTGTGTGCAGAGCTAGCCCTGTCCTGTTCTCCAAAGGGTAATGATGCTTTTTATCCCTCTTCAGTGTTGATCAGGTTGAGTCTCTAGTGTGGCTTTTGGAGGATGACTCTGCATACTTCTTTGAGCACTATTCAGATTGTTCCCAACAGGTGCTAGTAGAGTGCGTTAACTCAGTGCTAGGGATGAGCTTCGAGTTCGAGTCAAACTCATGTTCGACTCGAACATCGGCTGTTTGCCAGTTCGCCGAACAGCAAACAATTTGGGGTGTAAAGGGAACACCCTTTAAAAGTCTATGGGAGAAATCAAAAGTGCTAATTTTAAAGGCTTATATGCATGGTATTGTCATAAAAAGTGGGGACCTGGGGACCTGGGTCCTGCCCCAGGGTACATGGATCAATGCAAAAAAAAGTTTTAAAAACTGCCGTTTTTTCGGGAGCAGTGATTTTAATAATGCTTAAAGTGAAACAATAAAAGTGTAATATCCCTTTAAATTTCATACCTGGGGGTGTCTATAGTATGCCTGTAAAGGGGCGCATGTTTCCCGTGTTTAGAACAGTCTGACAGCAAAAGGACATTTCAAAGGGAAAAAAGTCATTTAAAACTACTCGCGGCTATTAATGAATTGCCGGTCCGACAATACACATAAAAGTTCATTGATAAAAATGGCATGGGAATTCCCCACAGGGGAACCCCGTACCAAAATTTAAAAAAAAAATGACGTGGGGGGGGTCCCCCTAAATTCCATACCAGGCCCTTCAGGTCTGGTATGGATATTAAGGGGAACCCGGCCAAAATAAAAAAAAAATGACATGGGGTCCCCCCTTAAAATCCATACCAGACCCTTCAGGTCTGATATGGATTTTAAGGGGAACCCTGCGCCAAAATTTTTTAAAAAATGGCGTGGGGTCCCCCCAAAAAACCATACCAGACCCTTATCCGAGCACGCAATCTGGCAGGCCGCAGGAAAAGAGGGGGACGAGAGAGCACCCCCCCTGAACCATACCAAGCCACATGCCCTTAACATTGGGAGGGTGCTTTGGGGTAGCCCCCCAAAACACCTTGTCCCCATGTTGATGGGGACAAGGGCCTCATCCCCACAACCCTTGCCCGGTGGTAGTGGGTGTCTGCAGGCGGGGGGCTTATCGGAATCTGGAAGCCCCCTTTAACAAGAGGACCCCCAGATCCCAGCCCTCCCCCCGTGTGAAATGGTAAGGGGGTACAAACGTACCCCTACCATTTAAAAAAAAACTGTCAAAAATGTTAAAAATGACAAGAGACAGTTTTTGACAATTCCTTTATTTAAATGCTTCTTCTTTCTTCTATCATCTATCCTCTTTCTTCTATCTTCTATCTTCCTTCGGTTTCTTCCTCCATCTTCTTCTTCTTCTGGTTCTTCTGGTTCTTCCTCCGGTGTTCTCGTCCGGCATCTCCTCCGCAGCGTCTTCTTATCTTCTTCTCCTCGGGCCGCTCCGCATCCATGATGGCATGGAGGGAGGCTCCGGCTGTGGGACGCTTCTCTCTTCATCTTTTTCTTCATCGTTTACTCTTCATCTTCTTCTCTTCATCTTCTTGTCTTCATCTTCTTGTCTTCATCTTCTTGTCTTCATCTTCTTTTCGGGCCGCTCCGCATCCATGATGGCATGGAGGGAGGCTCCCGCTTTTTGATGCTTCCCCTCTTCTGACGGTTCTTAAATAACAGGGGGCGGGGCCACCCGGTAACCCCGCCCCCCTCTGACGCACGGGGACTTGATGGGGACTTCCCTGTGGCATTCCCCGTGATGTCAGAAGGGGGCGGGGTTACGTAACACGTGAGAGAAAAAGATGAAGAAAAAGATGAAGAGAGAAGCGTCACACAGCGGGAGCCTCCCTCCATGCCATCATGGATGCGAAGCGGCCCGAGGAGAAGAAGATAAGAAGACGCAGCGGAGGTGATGCCGGACGAGAACACCGGAGGAAGAATCAGAAGAACCAGAAGAAGAAGAAGATGGAGGAAGAAACCAAAGGAAGATAGAAGATAGAAGAAAGAAGATAGAAGATAGAAGAAAAAGAAGCATTTAAATAAAGGAATTGTCAAAAATTGTCTCTTGTCATTTTTATCATTTTTGACAGTTTTTTTGTGAAATGGTAGGGGTACTTTTGTACCCCCTTACCATTTCACACAGGGGGAGGGCCGGGATCTGGGGGTCCCCTTGTTAAAGGGGGCTTCCAGATTCCGATAAACCCCCCGCCCGCAGACCCCCACAACCACCGGGCAAGGGTTGTGGGGATGGTATAGATTTTAAGGGGGGACCCCACACCATTTTTTTTTTTAAATTTTGGCCGGGGTTCCCCTTAATATCCATACCAGACCTGAAGGGCTTGGTATGAAATTTAGGGGGACCCCCCACATTATTTTTTTTTTAAGTTTTGGTTCGGGGTTCCCCTGTGGGGACTTCCCATGCCATTTTTATCAATGAACTTTTATGTGTATTGTCAGACCAGCAATTCATTAATAGCCGCGAGTAGTTTTAAATGACTTTTTTTCCCCTTTGAAATGTCATTTTACTGTCAGACTGTTCCAAACACGGGAAACATGTGCTCCTTTACAGGCATACTATGGACACCCCCCAGGTACGAAATTTAAAGGAATATTACACTTTTATTGTTTCACTTTAAGCATTGTTAAAATCACTGCTCCCGGAAAAATGGGAGCAGTGATTTTAATCCTGTGATCCTGTATCCCTTTACCCCTGCCCTGCAGCCTGATCCCTTCCACCTTTTCCCTGTCCTGTCTTGCTCCTTGTCCCCATCTGCTGATCTCCCATTTATGACCCTCGCCTGGCTATGTTTACGATTCTGGTATTCCTCATCTATTGTACATATCTGCTTTGTCTGTTATTTGTGGGTCACTGTTGGATTGTTGTACACTATTTGGTATTGGAGGAGTTTTTATATCTATATTCAATTATCTTAATAAACTACATTATTTCACTTACATGCATTTGGTTCCCTCTGTTGCAGTCCACACGGTCCTGGTCACACCTGTTTATGACAAAAGGTGTGTGCCTCTGCCCTCATCATTTCCTGCGTGTGCAATTTACAGTCAGAGGACTCCAGTGGAAGTTAGTGAAGTGACCTCAGCCATTTCTGAATAAATATATAGGGATATATGATAGTTTTGTCACATTTGCATTGCTTAAATAAAATAGATATAAGCCAAATGAATAGTGTTATACTCTTTAAAGGGGTCCATAGATTGTACTAAATGTAGAAATAAGTAACAAAAAGAATAAATGCATGCATATACATGTATTTTGTCTGGTATTGGGAGTTATAGTATCTCCACAATTTATATTGATAACGTTAGGAGATGATTAAGCCGGAAGCACTTTATATTACAATTACAGTCTAATCCTAATAACAGTTGGAAATCTGCTGCAATGCATGAGCAAAACCACTCTCCCTAAATGAAAGAGAATAGCAGACAAGCAGGATTAACTAGCTCTCCACAGGCTAATTAGAGTTTAGTTAAAGGTGTACCCATGTGAGATGAAGAGAAACAGTTTATCTGGAATCAATTCATGAAATAACTGCACATTTCTTTTTATATTTATATTGTTATTTACTTTTCAATTCCTCACATGTCTTAAAGTATGCTTAACATTAATCTTCAAAGCTCAGAATTCAGTAAAGCAGTGTTAGGTATTTTTAAAAGTCATACTTTTCTTAATTATAACATTTCTTATGGGGGATAGCGTCTTTCACTCTCTTGTAGTGAGTGGATTTTCTCGACTCCATGCTGAGTATTTTTTTTACTTCAGCACAAGTAATATATGCTACTATTTTTAATCATAAAAATGTCAAATGTCTACTTATTACATTATGTAGCCAAAAGTTTATGTGATGCCAGAGCAATACACCTTAATAAACTTGTTGGACATCCTATTGAAATGGGCATTAATATAGAGTTGTTTCACTCATTTTGTGGTTTTGACAGTCTCCCCTTGACACAAGATTTTGAAGTGTGCCAGTGGGTATTTTTGAGGTCAGTTACTAATGTTGGATTACAATATCTGGCTTGCAATAAACATTAAATTTTTTCTCAAAGCTTTCAATAGAGTGGGCCCCCTTTACTTCCTTTACTCCAAATTCATCAAAATGTATATTTCTGGTCCTGACTTGGTCCCCAGTCATGCTGGTTAAAAAAAGACATCCTCCCCAAACTGTGGCTACAAGTAATTGACTAAAATGTCTTTATATGTGGTAGCCATCCCCCCAGGTGATGTCTATGTAGACAAAACGTGTCAGGAGGGGCTCCACTTCTGCCATACTTATTTCTAAAGCGCTGTTTACTCTTCTCAAATGTACGTTTTTTAACCTCATTCAATTTCTAACTTTTTATATGAAATCACGCTATGTTGCCCTCTTTTGTTCTTCTTTTTTGCTATATATGTGAACATATGGGAGAAACCATCCATTTGTCTATATAGAAATACCTTCTATGGAGATTACTATCCCAATGACTGTATGAGGATTTGGCTCACATGTCAAAGGTCTCCAGATCGGATGTCTCCAACTTTGGCATTTGCCAATACAAGCCTGTTTGACTCATAGGACGTATGTCCTTTTCAGTTTAAACCATCTCATGGTTCACATATTATTTCACCATCCATTCACCCTTTTTTGAAGTCTCAATGATGTTATGAACACTTGGCGTATGTCCCTTTAAGGGACATTCAGTTTCACCAGGTTTTCCATTTCACCCATGGACTTTATGTTTATTTAATGAATTTGTTTTTCTTTTGATTACTTATACAAAATCACTGTATATTTATTTCATTATAGTCCCACATTGTTTGTAATAACTATTGTGAGACCCATCATATGATCTTTGTTCACTTAAGGTTTTAAAGATACACTTTTTACCTTTATTAGCGATAATGGCAAGAGAATCCAGCAGGCTGGTTGTACTCAAGTTGATCAATCGATCAACTTGGTACATTCAGCCTGCCCATTAACAGTTCGCATCTCGGCCGGTTCCTGCTGAACCAGCCAAGATTTGAACTGTGTATGGCTGGCCTTAGCGTACCAGATCCCTAAGATATCATTATCACTTCTTCTCTGCCCTCCTACTGTTTGGTACAGAAAAATGACATCATATAAGCCATTCATCCTCGACTATGTACTGACGTCTGTCTCAATAATGAGTGTGCTTAGAGCATGCTTACTTCTGTTTGCACACTTGGTATATTCCTTATTATGGCACCATACATGCTGGTGACTGTCATCATTCTGCCATAAGGGTGTTTAATGGCCGATGTTGCCCTTCTACTTAGTGTACAATTGATCATGCAGCAATACAGCCCTCCCCTGATGCAGCCAGCAGACTCCAGGGAAACAAGTCAGGTTTTGGCTGATACAACCCTTAACCACCACTGGTCACTTAACTTGATTTCACTCCAGGGCAGAATTCATGGTCTAACAGACTTTGTGTTTAGACACACTGTAGGACTTCCACTTCTGTCATGATAAGGATACAGGTGCTTAATATAACTGACAATGATTTTATAAATTTTACAATTGCCCTTGCTGTTTTTTTTTTTCCTGTTCTCCTTGATAGGTGGATTACACATTTCCACGAAGTGCAGGCTTAGATATGGACATGTTCGTGAGCATTTGCTCTTAAATCCAGTGACTGTTGTGTTCATACTGGAAGCATTATACCTTTTAAGATTTATACCGGATGTGTGCATAGCTTCAGTAAACCATGGAATGTGTTTTTTGAAAATGTACCTACTAACTAACATTGGTATTTAACAACCAAACATTGTAATTTTCTACCAAGATGATTATACAGCATTTATCCAGTAAAAACCTTTGCTCTTCTTCTATGAGACCAGATGCCTACAGATTGGTACATAAGAGCATTAGTATTGCATACACTATGTATATCTATACGTGGGAGATGCTCTCTAGTACTTTGCAATTTAATGAGTGAGACATGTCAAACAAGGGAACATATATAATGTATTAAACAGTCTAAAAACAGTGCATGCATTCCCAATTGTGTTCATATACATCTATTTACAACTTCAGTCATAGATTGCCCTAATTGTGGGGCTTAATAGACCGGGACTAGGGATGAGATTCGAGTTTGAGTCGAACTCATGTTCGACTCAAACATCGGCTGTTCGCCAGTTCTCCGAACAGCGAACAATTTGGGGTGTTTGCGGCAAATTCGAAAGCCGCAGAACACCCTTTAAAAGTCTATGGGAGAAATCAAAAGTGCTAATTTTAAAGGCTTATATGCATGGTATTGTCATAAAAAGTGTTTGGGGACATGGATCAATGCAAAAAAAAGTTTTAAAAACGGACGTTTTTTCGGGAGCAGTGATTTTAATAATGCTTAAAGTGAAACAATAAAAGTGTAATATTCCTTTAAATTTCATACCTGGGGGGTGTCTATAGTATTCCTGTAAAGGGCGCATGTTTCCCGTGTTTAGAACAGTCTGACAGCAAAATGACATTTCAAAGGAAAAAAGTCATTTAAAACTACTCGCGGCTATTAATGAATTGCCGGTCCGACAATACACATAAAAGTTAATTGATAAAAACGGCATGGGAATTCCCCACAGAGGAACCCCGAACCAAAATTTAGAAAAAAAAATGGGGGGTCCCCCTAAATTCCATACCAGGCCCTTCAGGTCTGGTATGGATATTAAGGGGAACCCCAGCCAAAATTTTTTTAAAAAATGGTGTGGGGTCCCCCTCAAAATCTATACCAGACCCTTCAGGTCTGGTATGGATTTTAAGGGGAACCCTGCACCAAAATAAAAAAAATGGCATGGGGTCCCCCCAAAAATCCATACCAGACCCTTATCCGAGCATGCAACCTGGAAGGACGAGTGAGCGCCCCCCCTCCTGAACCGTACCAGGCCACATGCCCTCAACATTGGGAGGGTGCTTTGGGGTAGCCCCCAAAACACCTTGTCCCCATGTTGATGGGGACAAGGGCCTCATCCCCACAACCCTTGCCCGGTGGTTTTGGTGGTCTGCAGGCGGGGGGCTTATTTTAATCTGGAAGCCCCCTTTAACAAGGGGACCCCCAGATCCTGGCCCTCCCCCCTGTGTGAAATGGTAAGGGAGTACAAAAGTACCCCTACCATTTCACAAAAAAAGTGGTAAAAATGTTAAAAATGACAAGAGACAGTTTTTGACAATTCCTTTATTTAAATGCTTATTCTTTCTTTTATCTTCTATCTTCTATCTTCTACCTTCCTTCGGTTTCTTCCTCCATCTTCTTCTTCTGGTTCTTCTGGTTCTTCCTCCGGTGTTCTCGTCTGGCATCTTCCTCCGCGGCGTCTTCTTCCCTTCTTCTTCTCGGGCCGCTCTGCATCCACCATGATGGGAGGCTCCCGCTGTGTGACGCTTCTCCTCTTCTGGCGGTTCTTAATAATGGAGGGCGGGGCCACCTAGTGACCCCGCCCCCTGTGATGCACGGGGACTTGATGGGGACTTCCCTGTGGCATTCCCAGTGACGTCAGAGGGGGGCGGGGACACCGCATGGCCCCGCCCTCCATTATTTAAGAATCGTCAGAAAAGGAGAAGCGTCACACAGTGGGAGCCTCCCATCATGGTGGATGTGGAGCGGCCCGAGAAGAAGAAGGGAAGAAGACGCCACGGAGGAAGATGCCAGATGGGAACACCGGAGGAAGAACCAGAAGAAGAAGATGAAGGAAGAAACCGAAGGAAGAAAGAAGATAGAAGATAGAAGAAAGAAGAAGGGTGGGTCAGATAAAATTTTCTCTTATCAGCGAGTTCAACGCTTGCACCCTTGAAATTTTCCGGAACTCCCTTCCTCCACTCCAATAATGCATAAGTACGGAATGTCTCATGATTGTTTCTTACTGCGACCACCTTGGCTCTTTGTTCTTGGGATAGTGTTTTTACCACTCGGCTAATGTGTTCTTTCTCCCAGATATCTCCCCAGAGTTCCATGGCCACGCTCGCTTCTGAGCGGGTGCCTTCCGCCTCACACCACTGGGCCACAGTGGGGGGATCCATTCTATGGTTCTTAAGGGGGTGCTTGACTTCAGAGTGACAGTTATCCCAGACGAGCCCCCACATGTAGCAATAACTCACGGTGGAGCTGCTGGTTTATTTTTGGGCCTGTCCTCTAATCTCTTCACCCCTCTTAAGTTGTTCAATCCCCTTGACACAGCTGTAGTGCAGTGTTGTAATGATATTAGTACCAACTTTAACCCACAATATACACTTATATTTGTATTTACCTCTACCTGGGTGCTTGTAGCTCCACCTGCAGGTGAAATAACAACACTGCACACAAACTTCAGTAACAACCAAAATAGCTTCTTTGTTTGGATAAATGATATATTTATATAAAGAATCATTACAGTGACTACACTATTACACCAACGTAGTGCAACAGTATAGTAAACAGTTATGACAATCTTGGTAACAAACACAAATATGCCTAATTATATATCTGTACCAGGGAGCTCCCCCTGCTCTAAACCATAAAGTCACTACCCTTTGTAAATAAATGCAGGGCCCTGCAATAAAAGAGATAGTCTTGATGTCTTCAATCTTCGCTAGCTACAAATTTGTAATTGTAATCCACAGAGGGTTCTTCTTGGGTGTTGCGCAGTGTAAGGTAATACACTAAGGCAATTATAATCCAGAAGATTGATTAAGTGCTCTTATACGAAGAAGACAAACATCTAATATCAGTTCTTGAATACTGAAATCTATGCAAATGTAATATTCTCCAACTTAATTCGTTCCGTGGGACTATCAGTCCCAGCAATACTCTGTAAACGTCCTAAGTGTGTGTAGTATTAAACATAGTTCCGGGTGTTAACCCTCTTACCACACGGGATCCGGGCAGATGAATGTCTCCGTTTCAGCAGTTCTCAGTCCGTATGGAGCCACCACCACACCGTCACACTGTTCCGTTTACTAACAACCAGGAATCCTCGGTTACCTCCCCCACGGGTCTCCGGAACAATGACTTCTGCTGCTTCAGCACACTGTGATATGATGGCAGGATCCTTGCCGCTGCTCCGCTCCTTCACAAGGTAGGCCGCAACCCTGTGGGACACCCACACCCACAGAGTCCTGCTGGCAGGCCACGCGTCCCAGGAACAAGAGACTTAAGACGGCCGCCCCCAGCCCTTTTATATCCTCCCACAATGCAGTTCAGTTCTTCTCTTGTCCAGGAGCATTGTGGGTAGGTCATAGTTAATGTTCAGAAGTAAACAATCACTTCCATGTCACTTCTCTTAATCATGAAACATAAAAGTGTTGTACCTTTTCAATTGTCCACTAGATGGCACTAGATCAACTTATATTCTTTTATAACACACAGATGACTAAAAACAAAAGTTGTCAGCGCTACATGTCATTTTGCTGTCAGATTGTTCTAAACACGGGAAACATGCGCCCCTTTACAGGTATACTATAGACACCCCCCCAGGTACGAAATTTAAAGGAATATTACACTTTTATTGTTTCACTTTAAGCATTATTAAAATCACTGCTCCCGAAAAAACTGACGTTTTTAAAACTTTTTTTGCATTGATCCATGTCCCCTGGGGCAGGACCCAGGTCCCCAAACACTTTTTAGGACAATAACTTGCATATAAGCCTTTAAAATGAGCACTTTTGATTATTCATGTTCGTGTCCCATAGATTTTAACGGTGTTCACGTGTTCGAACAAATTTTTTGCCTGTTCGCATGTTCTGGTGCGAAACGAACAGGGGGGTGTTCGGCTCATCCCTAACCGGGACTAATGATGCCCATGTGAACTTTAGTGGCATCCATAGACATTGTTTATCATATATAGCCTGATTGCTGGTGATTTATTTTGTATTATTCTCTCTTGAATGCTGAGTGACTATTTTGCCACTACATGGAAGGCTAAACACTTGCATTACCCTAAATACTAACCTGCGGGAATACTTATCTGTACTGAACTTGACATCTGTATGGTCATGTCAATTATTAAGAAGTGCCAATGCTCAAGATTACACTGGAGATTTTTTCATGCACAAAAGTGAGCAATTAACAGGCACTGTGGATTATTTTGCTACACAGATGTGTTTGTGTAGGGAAGTGTTCTTTTGTACACTGTTTGTGAGGTTGTTTACATTCATGCGTGGTAATTACCATAGAGTTCTTGTACATACAGATTCTTCCTGTTAAGAGGTTGTTTCCTGTCCTTAAATATAGAGAGAAACTCTGCGCTCAGGATAGCAACAATATTATAACAATATTATAACAGGTTGCAGCCTCCCCTAAGTAGTCCCTGAATGGGGATGAAGAAAGTAATGATGTGCAGGTGTGGGGCTAGTGGCGCTACCTACTGGCTATCATATAAGGATAAATATAGTGGCAATGTGCATGCCAGTGGTGAATGCATGTACAAGCAGGTTAAACCCTGATAATGCAGGCTCTATGCGTCCTTCTCAATGTGCAAAAAAGGAAAAATAGAAAAAGTTGTACAATACACAAATAAAAATAAATATTAAGTGAATCCCAATAAACCTCACATATATATGTGTACATAAGAATAACATTGAAAAATAAGCCTCATGGGGTCCATGTACCATCAAAAAACCTAATGCCAAAAAATAAAAAATATATATGCATTATGTGCAAAAATATATATGTATAAAACCCAAAACCAGCAAAGTCCAGTGGCACATATGTGTAGTCATAAACAGTAGTAAAAAATCAGCATAAAGATGAAAAATATAAAGTATATATAAGAAAAAATATATATAATATATTAGTGAAGCTCCAAACTGACCAGCAAAAATCAAAAAAGTCCAAAGTGCTTAAGTGACTCTTGTGTTCAGAGAATCAAGTGACTTCTGTGCTCCCCCTGATGGGTCCCTACTCACCAGCTCCCTGCACCCCTGCAAGGGTAATGGGCATGTATAGATAGCCTGGGATGGTTCCTGGTATCCCTCCTCGTAGTCCGCATGTGGTATCTGTGGTCTGTAGGGCCTTAGCAGCTCACTCCACCCAGTAAGGATATCCAAGGGAGTCTTCCTGGTCACTTTTCCCAAAGTTGATTCGTCAGCTGTTGATAGTTAGATCCTCATAGAAAGAGATAGGGCTTCCATTGTGTAGTATTTTAAAAAAGTATTTATTAAAAGTTGTAAGCAAAAACAAAAAGTGTCCCTGTACAGGGAACCTATAAACACAATGAAACAGGCAATCTGTAAGGGCACTGGTTCACAGCTTACGCCTCAACTGCGTTCTAGCCCCCTACTTCCGTAGGGGTGCTTAGGGGTCAGGAAACCCTCAAGGCTATATATACAGTATATATATATACATATATATATATATATATATATATATATATATATATATATATATATATATATATATATATACAGTGGCTTGCGAAAGTATTCGGCCCCCTTGAACTTTTCAACCTTTTGCCACATTTCAGGCTTCAAACATAAAGATATAAAATTTTAATTTTTTGTGAAGAATCACCAACAAGTGGGACACAATTGTGAAGTGGAACGAAATCTATTGGATATTTTAAACTTTTTTAGCAATTAAAAAACTGAAAAGTGGTGCGTGCAAAATTATTCGGCCCCTTTACTTTCAGTGCAGAAAACTGACTCCAGAAGTTCAGCGAGGATCTCTGAATGATCCAATGTTGTCCTAAATGACTGATGGTGATAAACAGAATCCACCTGTGTGTAATCAAGTCTCTGTATAAATGCACCTGCTCTGTGATAGTCTCAAGGTTCTGTTGAAAGCGCAGAGAGCATCATGAAGACCAAGGAACACACCAGGCAGGTCCGTAATACTGTTGTGGAGAAGTTTAAAGCCGGATTTGGATACAAAAAGATTTCCCAAGCTTTAAACATCCCAAGGAGCACTGTGCAAGCGATTATTTTGAAATGGAAGGAGTATCAGACCACTGCAAATCTACCAAGACCTGGCTGTCCCTCAGCAGGGACAGGGAAGATGGTTAAAATTGAGGGGAAGATGGATGCAGCCAAATACAGGACCATTCTGGATGAAAACCTGTTGGAGTCTACAAAAGACCTGAAACTGGGACGGAGATTTATCTTCCAACAAGACAATGATCCCAAACATACAGCAAAATCTACAAAGGAATGGTTCACAAATAAACGTATCCAGGTGTTAGAATGGCCAAGTCAAAGTCCAGACCTGAATCCAATCGAGAATCTGTGGAAAGAGCTGAAAACTGCTGTTCAGTGGAAAGTGGAACACAATTGTGAAGTGGAACGAAATCTTTTGGATTTTTGAAACTTTTTTAACTAATATAAAAATGAAAAGTGGGGCGTGCAAAATTATTCGGCCCCCTTGCGTTAATACTTTGTAGAGCCACCTTTTGCCGCGATTACAGCTGCAAATCGCTTGGGGTATGTCTCTATCAGTTTTGCACATCGAGAGACTGAAATTCCTGCCCATTCTTCCTTGCAAAACAGCTCGAGCTCAGTGAGGTTGGATGGAGAGCGTTTGTGAACAGCAGTTTTCAGCTCTTTCCACAGATTCTCGATTGGATTCAGGTCTGGACTTCGACTTGGCCATTCTAACACCTGGATACGTTTATTTGTGAACCATTCCTTTGTAGATTTTGCTGTATGTTTGGGATCATTGTCTTGTTGGAAGATAAATCTCTGTCCCAGTTTCAGGTCTTTTGCAGACTCCAACAGATTTTCATCCAGAATGGTCCTGTATTTGGCTGCATCCATCTTCCCCTCAATTTTAACCATCTTCCCTGTCCCTGCTGAAGAAAAGCAGGCCCAAACCATGATGCTGCCACCACCATGTTTGACAGTGGAGATGGTGTGTTGAGTGTGATGAGCTGTGTTGCTTTTACGCCAAACATATCGTTTTGCATTGTGGCCAAAAAGTTTGATTTTGGTTTCATCGGACCAGAGCACCTTCTTCCACATGTTTGGTGTGTCTCCCAGGTGGCTTGTGGCAAACTTTAGACGAGACTTTTTATGGATATCTTTGAGAAATGGCTTTCTTCTTGCCACTCTTCCATAAAGGCCAGATTTGTGCAGTGTACGACTGATTGTTGTCCTATGGACAGACTCTCCCACCTCAGCTGTAGTTCTCTGCAGTTCATCCAGAGTGATCATGGGCCTCTTGGCTGCATCTCTGATCAGTCTTCTCCTTGTCTGAGCTGAAAGTTTAGAGGGACAGCCAGGTCTTGGTAGATTTGCAGTGGTCTGATACTCCTTCCATCTCAAAATGATCGCTTGCACAGTGCTCCTTGGGATGTTTAAAGCTTGGGAAATATTTTTGTATCCAAATCCGGCTTTAAACTTCTCCACAACAGTATTACGGACCTGCCTGGTGTGTTCCTTGGCCTTCATGATGCTCTCTGCGCTTTCAACAGAACCCTGAGACTATCACAGAGCAGGTGCATTTATACAGAGACTTGATTACACACAGGTGGATTCTATTTATCACCATCAGTCATTTAGGACAACATTGGATCATTCAGAGATCCTCGCTGAACTTCTGGAGTGAGTTTTCTGCACTGAAAGTAAAGGGGCCGAATAATTTTGCACGCACCACTTTTCAGTTTTTTAATTGCTAAACAAGTTTAAAATATCCAATAGATTTCGTTCCACTTCACAATTGTGTCCCACTTGTTGGTGATTCTTCACAAAAAATTAAAATTGTATATCTTTATGTTTGAAGCCTGAAATGTGGCAAAAGGTTGAAAAGTTCAAGGGGGCCGAATACTTTCGCAAGCCACTGTATATATATATATATGTATATATATATATATATATATATATATATATATATATATATATATATATATTTATGGGTGGAGCCCTATGTCCGATATGGACATAGATAACATTTGTAGTTAACATAAACTTACCATCGGAAATAGACCTGGAAGTGTGGACTTACCATATGAAATGGACCTGAAAGTGTGCCTTGGTCTAATGGCCGGTATGCCAAAATAAGGGGGCATACCCTGGTTTTAAGAAATGATTATTCTGTAGAGAGAAATGAAATGAAATGAATGAATGAAATGAATGCCTTGAAATGGGGATGGGAGGGTGGGTATCGCGCACAGGAAACCGACAAGCACCACAGGTGAGCGGGTTGCTTAACCGGTTCAATACAGGGCAATTTCACCCCCTTCCTTCCCAGGCCAATTTTTAGTTTTCAGCGCTGTCGCACTTCAAACGTCAATTGCGCGGTCCTGCGACGTTGTACCCAAAAAAAATTGACGTCCTTTTTTCCCCACAAATAGAGCTTTCTTTTGGTGGTATTTGATCGCCTCTGCGGTTTTTATTTTTTGCGCTATAAACAAAAGAAGAGCGACAATTTTGAAAAAAACACAATATTTTTTACTTTTTGCTATAATAAATATCCCAATTTTTTTTTTAAAAAACTAATTTTTTCCTCAGTTTCGGCCGATAAGTATTCTTCTACATATTTTTGGTAAAAAAAATCGCAATAAGCGTATATTGATTGGTTTGCGCAAAAGTTATAGCGTCTACAAAATACGGGATAGATTTATGGCGTTTTTAAAAAAAAATATTTATTTATTTTTTTAGCGCCGATCGCGATTTTTTTTCATGACTGCGACATTATGGCGGACACATCGGACACTTTTGACACATTTTTGGGACCATTCACATTTATACAGCGATCAATGCTATAAAATTGCATTGATTACTGTGTAAATGTGACAGGCAGTGAAGGGGTTAACCACTAGGGGGCGGGGAGGGGTTAATATGTTTCCTAGGGAGTGATTACTAACTGTAGGGGGAGGGGACGTACAAGGGGAGGAGATCGATCAGTGTTCCTCCGTTCTGGGAACACAGATCGCTCTCCTCTCACCTGACAGGCTGTGGATCTGTGTGTTTACACACACAGATCCACATGCCGGTCCGGTTAACCGGCAATCGCGGGTGCCCGGCGGACATCGCGGCCGCCGGGCACACGCACCGGGTCCCGAGGAACGCGGCGGGCGCGCGTGCGCGCTCCCGGCGGCGTGCGCGCGCCCCCTAGGCGGCCGGGAATCCCAGGGCGTCATATGACGCCCACCCAGGATGGGAGATCCCATCTGTGGACGTCATATGACTATGGGCGGGTAGGGAAGTGGTTAAATACCCCCCGGGCTCCTCCCATAAATTCAGGCCACCATACTGGCCTTCCTACTTATGGGTGGAGCCCTATGTCCGATATGAACATAGATAACATTTGTAGTTAACATAAACTTACCATCGGAAATAGACCTGGAAGTGTGGACTTACCATATGAAATGGACCTGAAAGTGTGCCTTGGTCTAATGGCCGGTATGCCAAAATAAGGGGGCAAAAACATTCAGGTAGGGGTATAATATTTTATTGGTTTTCAGGTATTCATTGAGCCAATTTGGAGAATGCCTGTGCCATCTCTACTTGAGGATTGGGTATATACCGGGCGAAGCAGGCTGATTTCCATCTGCCTAGTCTTTTGATGATGTGGTCTGGAACCCCGTGGCGGGATGCTGCGGAGGCTGCTCCGATGCGGAAGGAGTGTCCGGAGTACTGACTGGGGTTAAGGTGAAGATTGCGGAGAAGTATCCTTATGTGTTTTACAAACTGACATGCGTTTAAGGGTTTAACTGGGAATGGTAGAAGAGGACTGGTGTCCGATTGTTCAGGCAGGAGTGAGAGGAGACGGTTAAGTATGGTGACTGGACACCAGCTGTTATTGGTTCTGTAGAGGTGAATGTCCACTCCAGAGCCTGTTTGCTGGGTTTTAGAAACCTCGAGGTGAAGGATGAAATGGTCTTGGTGGCGAAGCAAGTGCCGTCTGCATAATACTTGGTCTGTGGGGTTGTTATAGGTGAATTCGCCAGGTCGCAAGAACCCGTAGTAAGCCAACTATATGGCTGCTTGTAGTACCGTGCTGGGCAGCAGACCGAATGGTGAAGTAGCCAGAATAGTCGACATATCCCTGAAGATGGGCCCCGTAATGGGTAAGCGCTTAGTGCTGATCACTGGTTGTTGTTTCTGGATGCCCCTTAGGATGGCTCGTATAGCGTGTGATGAGAACAGTAAGGATTTTTGTGGGGTCTTCCGGGGTCACGAAATGTTGTATGCCGGCTAGGTATAGCCGAATGGTATTGTAAGATAAGGCCAGCCGAGTGTGGCAGTATGAAATGAAGGCCAGTACCTGTTTGACATCTATTGGTCCTTTACGGCAGGATGTGAGAAATTTATTGAACGCCTTCCAAGCTGTCTGGTAGGCTTTGAGTGTGTTATGAGAGAGTGAGTGATTGATGAGCTGCGTTGCTCCTTGTAAATGTTGAACTAGTCCAGGGTCAGTTGTGACCAGGCAGGGATAGGGGCCGACACTGGATCGGCTCCGGGAATCTGTTTGAAAAGGAGGTGTAGTTAAAACGTGACAGTGCGTCAGCAGCTAAATTGTATCTGCCTGGAATAATGCACAGTGTATGTTAAACTGATGCTGTAAGGACAGTTGTACCAATCTGCGCAGGAAGGACATGACTGCTAGGGACTTGGACCTGCCTTTGTTGATGATGTCTGCCGTGGCCTGATTGTCGGTGGTGAAGATTACTGTTTGCCCTGTCCAATGGTGACCCTAGAGATGTGCAGCTGCCACTATGGGATAGAGTTCGAAGAGGGAAGATGTTTGAATAAAGCCGGGTATCAACAGTATCTGTTGAGGCCAGGGTCCTGAAAACCAATGATGGCCAAAAATTGCCGCGAAACCTGTGGTGGCTGCAGCGTCTGTCACCACCTGGGGTGACAGGGCTGAAACCATGGGTATAATTAGGGATATACCATTCCAGGAGGACAGGAATTCATCCCACATAGATAGGTCCGCTATTGCTGCGGAGTCTAGATTTAAGATCTGATCGGGGTCTTGTGTTTCTGGCAGGAATCTCAGCAGGCGTGACACGAAGGTGCGGCCTTGTGGAATAATTCGCATGGCGAAATTCAGCATTCCCAGGAGAGATTGCAACTGCTTTTTGGTACACCCCTTGGTGTGGGTGAATTTGTGAAGGACCGCCTTAATGCGGGTTAGTTTGTCGAGGGGGAGACTGGCTTGCATAGCGCAGGTGTCTAAGTTGACCCCGAGAAAGGTGATGTTATGTGCTGGGCCTTCTACTTTGTGCTCGGCGATGGGAACATTGAGTTTTCCGAATATCGCTCTGAGTTTGTCGAGGTCTCCTGGGGGCTTGCTGGGAGGTTCTATTAGTAGGAAGTCGTCCAGGTAATGGATGACTTCTTGTCACTGAGCCTTGTGTAACAGTATCCAAGCAAGAGACTGAGCGAATGTGTCGAAGAGCCAAGGGCTACTCTTCGAACCGAGCGTCAGTTTTGTGGCCAAATAATATGCCTCCTTCCACTTGATGCCATGCCAGCACCAAAGGGATGGGTGGATAGGCAGGAGCTTAAAGGCATCCGAGATGTCGGCTTTGGAAAGCCAGGCACCTGTACCTGCTTTGATGACTGCTTGTATCGCCATGTCTACGGAGGAATATTTTAGGGAGAATTCTTCGGAGGGAATCAGGGAATTGAGACTGGGGATGTGGGAAAAATGAGGCGCAGACAGGTCGTACACCAAACGTAATTTATTTGTGAATTTGCCCTTGACAAGCCCCAATAGGGCTGACTCTCCAAGTGCTGAAAGGGGGCTGAGTGAAAGGGCCTATAACGTACTCTCGGTCTAGTTCTGTTTGTAAGAGCCGATCTATGGTTTGTTCGTCGATGGCTGCTGAACGAAGATTCCCACATTCGTACGTACTGTGGGGTAGTGAAATGAGGCCGGTGTGAAAGCCTACTGTGAAGCCCTGAATAAGGTAGGTGGCCAGAGAGGGGGTGGGATGTGAGGTGAGGTAGAGTCTTAGCCATAAGACGTTGATCTGGCTTAGTCATGCCCTCTTCTGTTGTTTGACTTCGCACAAGTTCCTTGGGTGCGCTCTTTAGCATAAGGTGCAGATGTGGAGTAGGCGGCACTGACTGAAGTTGCAGGACCCATAATTGTAATTATTGCAGATGGCTGCCCCTCCCACGGTTCGGACTGGGCGTCCGAATTTGTCCACCTGAGGCGTTTGTTCAGGGGCCGACTGACCCTGAAGTGCACCGGGGGTAGAGGGAAATTCGAAAGGACGTTTGATAGTCGCATTGGCGCACCAGGTGGCAGTGTGGGTGGAGGTCTGGCAAATCGCACCTAGGGGTGAGCGTAAGCCGGCAAAATGGCGGCAGAAGAGCTCTGCGTCCATGAGACTCCAATTTGTTGTTGTTTGGAACTGTGTGAGTCTGGCTGCAGCCTTTGCGGAAAAGGAACGGTGGTAATCGTAAAAGGAAAATCCTCCATACTTGTAGCCCAAGTTTACTACCGTATGGAGGTACAATCCAGCTCTTCCCTTCTGCTGGGGGCGGCTGAGCATAGAACGTCTCTCAGCATGCCAAAGGCCAAGGTGAATTCTGGGACAGATAACTTGCGGTTCAGTCTGGGGTCTTTGGTTTTAAGGACCACCGATAGCCGCGGTCGGTCGAGCCTCCAGGAGTGCCACCCTGGTTTGTACGTCTGAGACCGAGGTAGACAGGGACGACACCATCGTGTGAAGTTGTGCGATGGCCGAAGATATTGACTGAAGGGATGCCTGTTGGGTACTGGGTCCTGCTGCTGGTGGGGGAAAAAGGAGCTTGAACAGCTCGCCTTTCCTCGCTGCGGCGGGGAAGGGCACACCTCTGCGTCTTAGCTCCGCCGTCAGTTTGGGGATAGTCCATCCCCTGAGGGACTGCACGCTGCCGCTCTCTGAGACCGGGGAAGGTGACAGAGGGGCCGTGAAGTCTTCGCTGCCGGCCTGTGACATGATTGATCTGATGAGAATATCCTGTCTTTGAGCTCGTATTTTTTGGTTGACTGTAACCTACTGGGGGTGACATGAATTTCAAGTTTTTCCTTTGATTCCCTAAGTCATACTTACCCAACTTATTTCTTGCCATTTTTTTTTTTTTTTTTAGGTGATAATTTGTGAAGGGTTTGCTGACTTCCTTGAAGCAATGACTTGTATGGTACTTGCAATCTTGTGACAATGAAATGATTTTGAAATGTTTGCCTTGATAATGAAATGAGTGAACTCCATGACAGCGGTCCGGCTCGGTCGTGTCGTGATTGAGCCGACCGTGAACCGGGCTCTGGAGCATGTACTGAAATGAGGCAATTGAAAAACATTGGTGCACACCGGGACGAATCGGTGCATGATTGATGCATCTGGATTCGAATCGGAGCGCAGTATGAACGAAATGAGAGAAATGTATTTACCTTGACTGAGGCTCGCATTGGTTGTGCCGCATTTTGCGACTGACAACTAACCGAGCTCTGGTATAGGTATGGATACGGCCGAATCAACTGCGGCATTCCGTGACGAATCGGTGCATGTTGGATGCGACTGTTTTCGAAACGGTGATGCGCTGTGGGAGTGAAATGGTAGCAATTTCCATGACAGAGATGCGGATCAGTCGCCCGATATCTGCGACTAGCTGTGATCCGGACTCTGGAGCATGTTTCTGAAATGAGGCCGAGCCCTGGGGCACGCCGTAACGAATCGGTGCATGGAGGATGCGACTGGATTCGAAGCGGAGCGCGGTAAGTGCAGGTGTAACATATTGTTTTGCCATGACAGAGGCGCGAATCGGTCGTGCTGCTGTAGCAACTGACTACGAATCGGACTCTGGAGCATGTACTGAAATGTGGCAAATACCTGGGGCACGCCGAGATGAATCGGTGCATTTCCATGCGACTAAATTCGTATCGGAGTGTGCTACGTGGCAATGAAATGATAACCATGACAGAGGTACGAATCGGTGAGTCGATATATATATATGTTTTTTTGTTTTTTTTTTATTATCGACTGCTTATGACGTGACTTTGGAGCATGTACTGAAATGAGGCCGTAACTACTGGGGCACACCGGAGCGAATCGGTGCATCTTTTAGGTGCGACTGGATTCGAATCGGAGCGCGGTATGTGACTGAAATGAGAAATGATTTTGAAATGGTTTGAAATGATAGAAATGTATCTAGAAATGTTCAGAAATGAGAAATGATTGGTATCAAACTGACGTGGTTCGATAAGATTGTGAACTGCGAATCGCTATGGCTGTCTGCTGACTCATGTTTTTAGCAGTTTAGGCATGCCTGAAATGAAGCGACGCACGCGTCGCGGTGGTTTCCTTAAGTAACACGAAATGGTTACATAACGATAGTGCGAGTGATATACATTGCGGTTACGTACGTAAAAGTTGCGGGTGCTTCGTAAGTTTGATATCACGGTTTAGTGACATGATATCTAACAATGCGTAAAAACAAAAGTCCGACGGGACCCTACCTGCGACAGCCAAGCCAGACGCGTGGTACGAACAATACGAATCGGTAAACACTGACACTCTCGAGCACGAAAATAGCAATGCGGGAACTTCGCGAGACAACAACTTGCGGACGTTGGTATTCGAATAGTCGGCCTAGTGACGTAACGTATCGCGCACAGAAACCGACAAGCACCACAGGTGAGCGGGCTGCTTAAATACCCCCCGGGCTCCTCCCATAAATTCAGGCCACCATACTGGCCTTCCTACATATATATATATAGATATCTTACAGTAAGTGAGAGAGAGTGTGGCCAGCCATATGCCGTTCAAGTCAGAGCTGCTGCAGACTAATTTTGTGCTGTATCCATCCATTCAGGCTGAAAAGAGACAATAGGCATGTGTTACTGCACTGTGTAGCTCACTGTTTGTTATATCACTGTCACTCCTGTGTGAGCATTCCTGTGTGGGAATCAGAGATAGCTGTCAGAGGCTTCTCTGATTCACTGAAAACTTTCTATTTGCATACTGCAATATACGTGGGTTATTCTATATCAATAAGTTTTTATTGAGTATTTCAAGAAATGGGTACAGAAAGGAAAAAGAAAAATGGGGAAATGGAGGAAAATGGGTTGTACAACATAAATAAAAAAGGGGTAGTAAGTGATATACATCTCATAGTGATATACAATCAGAAGATACAATTGTACAAAAGGATAAATAGGTACAGTATTGGGTAAAAATAAATATGAGAAAGGAGTCTTAGCTCATATGGCGGTGTTCAGTGTCTATAGGTTGTAAACCATATGTAGAGGGTGACTGCGCTCCAACCCCAAAATTAATCAGAAAAAAGTATCCCAAACAGATGGGGAAAAAAGAAAAGCAGGGCTGAATGGAGAAGCAGTGACCAGGTTTAAATAGAAAAATGAATAATTTATTGACATGAACACATATTAGCAGGTAGCAGGGTAATGACCCAATACAGTACTGTTATGATAAAAATGACGCCGATCACCTGGGACGGTAGATCTGCCGCGTCCACAGACAGGGGGAACAAACTGACAAAATACAGATAACATAAACAATTCAAAAACCAGCGTCCGGACGCAAAGTAAGTTGATGTCAGTCCTATAATGCATGTGGCGTGAAAGAGCAATTGCTCTGTAGGTTATAGGGCTGACATCAATCCCTGAGGTGGGGAGGTATGGGGAGGGGAGGAGGAGGGAGAGGAAGGAGAAGGGGGAGCTGACTGAGGACTGTGAAGGGATATTAAGGAAGTCCAAACAGCATCTGAGAGTTGATGATGGTATAGAAGCTGATTAGCCTACTGATGTACATCAGGCTGAGTGTCCATATATCCTATCACCAAGGGGCATGTGGTATCTGGGTGTCCTGCTGTGTGGAAAATGCATCACATTCGTAGCAGCAAGTTATAGGGAACAAAGATCAGCTGTTGAACAGTTCAATACTCCAGGCAATTTGGACAAGACATTAGAAAGACCGGGTTACTTTACCCTCTCATGCGGATATCATAGTGCATGTAATGGAACTGGCGTCCTCCGCGTAGAGTCAGTGCATCGCTGTATAGTATTTGAGTTTGTTGCGCTGAGTGCCAAATGCACACGGTCCGGTATGTCAGAGAGGCTCGGTAAGTCAGCTGGTCATGATAGTATGTAGTCTCTGCAATCCCCTGCTTGACTCCTCCTCAGTGACCGCTGGTCACATGATCCAGGTCCTCCCGAGGAGTCATGTGCTCCTGAGCACCAATAGGGAGTAATGCCTGTGCGAGGCATCCAGGCGTCCGGGCGGAAATGACGTAACGCGTTTCACAACAAGAGGTGTGTAGCTTCGTCTGACAGGTACAGTATTGGACCTACTGGTTCTGTTAATACGGTATAATCACCTCGAGTATCATTTAAGTCACAGCTTATAAGGCCATATAGACCAGGATTTGTCAAAAGTCACACTCTGTAAAGAGTTTAGTGCAATGAGGCGTTCAAAGGTGTAGTTTCTGTTGACAGCTTTGACTATATCTGTCACATTCAAGGCTGTAGTGGATTTCCAATTACAGAGAACCATTAATCTCGTCTCTAGTAATATGTGTGTCACTACAGGTCTGAAGTCCTTATGAAATTTGTCAATGTTTAAATGTAAGATTGCTAATGCAGGGTCTGGGGGAGTAAGTATTTCCGTTATAGAGGAAATTAGTCTAAATATTTGATTCCACATACTTTTAATTGTGGGGCAATGCCATAGCATGTGTAGTAAAGAACCCGTGTGCCCGCAAGCTCTCCAGCAAAGAGGCGATGTGCCGGGAAAGAATTTTGCCACCCTGTAAGGTGTGTAATGCCATCTATTGGCTAGTTTTATTGCTAGTTCCCAGTGCTTAACGCAATGAGAAGCTTTATGTATCCCTGTAAAGGCCTGTCGCCACTGTTCTGGTGTAAACTGTTTGCCCAAGTCACCCTCCCATTTTGTCATTGCTGTAGTTTTGGTGAACGTATTTTTATCCCTTATTTTGTGGTAGAAAAATGATATACCTTTAGTGTTGTTGTTGGCGTGTGAGTAAAATTGCCATATTGCTTTCGGTACGTGGATAGATGGTCTGGAGTGGGAGTTAAGAAAACGCGTGATCCTTGTATATAAATGTTTCTTGTTATTGGTGAGGTTGTATTGGGACTTGACCTGGTCAAATGTGGGTTATTCTCAAGTGTATGAAAGCAACGTTCATTTGATTATAACCAAGTGACTGGTTTGTGTTGAAGTGTATATCTGACATTTCATTATTTAAAGCAACAGTGTCCTATTTTGGTCTGGGAGGTTCCTAGCTAGTATTAGTCTAGGGAATGGTAAACAGCTCAGGGTAACAACAGGATAGGCATCTGATGGCCATTTAGATAGGAAGAGGCCCGGTAGCATTAATAGCCTATAGTCAGGTTAGGGACCAAGAGATAGGCTGGATAGGCCTGATTTGCCTTGCAGGTGGCACGTTTCAAACTTCTTCTCCATCGGGGTGTTCTTGTTTACAAGTGTCCCCAGGATGCCACCACTCCACAGATGCATCATTGTTCGTCCTCTTAAGCTGGATTTTGTTACGCCTTGTCAACTCATCAGGGGCCCCTGCAACCAAACTGTTCCACAATGCCTAATTGGAGGTATTGGTGTTAAAGGCCCTTAGTTATATATCCTGATATACAGCATATAGATGTATATATACACTGTTCTTCTCAGACATGTATTTTCTTTCTGTTATTGCTTTGGTGGTATGTAATGCCATCACTTTATCATATATAAAGTTACACTAATCACCTGTTGCTATGTCTGCATATCGTTGCTCTTAGAAATCCATGCTGGGTATAGTAGTACTAATTCTGTCAGTTATTTTGGGTGAGTTACTAGTTATTGTCCTAGAAAGGAATCATCTCTTTTTTTTTAACTTCATAATCTTTATTGAATTTTTTTTCCATTAAGCATCTTTATAATTCAAACAATCATTAGATCAATTCCCTCCCCCTCCCCCCTACATTTCGCATATATAAAAGCTAAAATAAAGTATAGAACCTGTTCATGGTGACCTTCTCAGATGTCTGTTCTGGAATAGGTCCATCTTCCTCCCTTTCAACCGCCATTCATTTCAACTCTACCCACCCCTCCGACCACCAAACTTCACACCTTTCACTCTCAATCACGCCTTCCACCCATTTCAGTATGTCACATCCTATCCTTATTATTGTTATACTTATTCTCTATCTTTTTTTTTGTTGTTAATACCCCTAGCCTAGCCATCTCCTCTTCCCTCCCTATCCTTCCTCCTCTGTGCTGATGATTTCTTACTCATTTACTTCTTTCACCTAATTCTAAGAGGGGTATCCCTTCACATCCCACCAGGGTTTTCAGATCTCTTCATAGTTCTTTATACAACCCTGTCTAACATATACCATTTTTTCCTTCCATAATGTCTCGTTCACGCCACGTTCCCACTATCCACTAGGTGGGGTAAAACCAACTGGCACCTTTGTGCTATCAATTTCCTAGCCTGGAATAGACACCTGAGGATCGTAACCTGAGTACATCCAGGGTTTCCCTCCCCCTCTATAAGACCCAACACACATAGCCTTACATCCAATGTTGGGGGCCTCCCATATACCTGGTCTATAATTCCAGATACCTCCTTCCAATAGCTTCGGGCATCTCCAGAACATATGAATTAGATCCCCTTCTCTCTCCCCACACCTAGGGCAACTGGCATCTGATCTATGACCAAACATAAAAAGCTTGAGGGGTATAATAGGCTCTGTATAACAAAAACAAATGTGACATCCTCTGAGAGGGAGAAAGTGAGACCAATGGACCCACTTCCTCCTACTCGATGGGGCTTCTATCCCTTCCAGGCTCCCCCTACATATGTGTGGGTATAGACTCGAGATTAGGCCTTTTGAGGTTTTTGCATTAATTACTCCCTGAAGCAGTGGGGTTTTACTCCATTCCAGTGTCCTCTCTCTAAATTGTTCTCCCAGGGCATGCCTGATCTGTATGTACTGTAACCTGGGGGACAGGTAGGCAGTAAAAAGCTCCCTGGGATAAGCAGTCTTTCAGGTACAGATACCAAATCCAGTGAGGTAGTGACACAGTGCAGTGTTTATTGGTGATATATACAAGTCTATATACAGGTGCTGTACAGTGTTTCAGAAAACAAACAGAACACAAATAGTCAAACAAAAACCTGGCCATGTCTAACTACACAATATATATAGGTCCTAACTACCAGGCTGAGCAAGTCTACAGCTTGTCAGTTTCCACAGATACAGCTTAACAGCTTTTTTCAACCTTTTGCTCTCACAGACCAGTGTTGTCTGTGTTTCCCAGGCAGAGAGCAAAGGCTGTCTGTCACAGGTGAGTTTAAATTGGCTTGGGGGAGAGGACCAAGATCCGAACTGGATCGTGGATCAGAGATCCCTTAATGTGTATGAGAGGAGCCTGGGAGACGTATAAACCCCGAACAGGACTTTTTTTTTCTCTCTCTCTGGGACGCTCTGCTACAGTACCTAAAGAAGGACTTATTTGGAATGGCATATAGCTCTCTCAATTCTTGAAAGGATTTCAGAGCTCCATCCTCATATAACTGATTAATACAGTTTACTCCACACCTTTCCAATTTCTTAATCATCCCCATCTTCTGGATTTCTCCCCGGTTTCTATCCTCCCAAAGGGGGGCATACTCTGTAAATCCCCTATACCCCAACAGTGTCTTCGCTGTATCCCATACTTTTACCATGAAACTTAATGTGGGAAACCCAAGAGAAAAAAACCTGCCTCGATGGTTTCCACTAATGATCTATGCGGGGTATTTTGTAACAAAATTTCCCTTCCTGCATTTCCCCCTTCAAACCTATCACACCCTTCCATGTATTGTAGTTGTGCCACTATGAAATAATTCTGAGGGTTAGGAAGTGCTACCCCTCTTTCCTGTCTTTGTAGTTGTAAAGTGCTCAAACTAATTTTTGCCGAACCACTCCCCCAGATTAATTCTCTAAAAATAATGTCTATCTTTTAAAACCACTTTTTATACACCCAAACTGGAGAATTATGCAATGCATACAAAAGCTGTGGCATCCATAATATTTTGATTAAATTACATCATCCTGCTATGGATAATGGGAGTCTGTTCCATATTTTAGTTTTTCCCCTGAATTTAGCTAGAAGCGGGACAATATTGTTTATAATATATTGTTTAGGGTCTCTTGTAATATTTATCCCCAAATATTTAATTTTGTCTACTATTTCAATCTGGACGACCTCCTCAGGCAGGGGGTCTTTTAGAGGGTCTACAGGTAGCAATTTTAATTTTTCCCAGTTTATGGTAAGCCCAGAGAATTGGCCAACATTTTTATTATTTCCATTGCCCTTGGCAGCGAGGTCTGTGAGTCTCTTAGGAACATTAGAAGATCATCCGCATATAGTGCAACTTTTTCCTCTACTATTCTCCTTCTGAATCCTCTTACCTCAGGGGAAGACCTAATGGCTATTTCCAAAGGTTTGATTGTGAGGGCGAAGAGCAGGGGCGACAAAGGACACCCTTGCCTTGTCCCCCTCAGCAATAGAAATGTATCAGAGTATTCACTATTCACTTTCAATTTTGCTTCTGACGTTTTATATAACATTTTTATCCAGTTGGTGAAAATCGGGCCAAATTGGAACCCCTCCAAAACCCTCAACAGGTATTGCCATTCAAGGCAGCATCACCTTTGGCCCCTCCCCTCAGTCAGGATCTGCAGGTTCAAAAATACACGTCTTATATTTATACTGGTCAAAGAAAAGGGAAAGTGGTCAGTGGGATAAGAGGCCAATCACTATATAAAGTAAACATGTGGGATATAAAACACAGTGTTGCTTTTATGGGTTTCAAACAAAAAAGGGGAGTATTTGAATGAGAGATGTATACCAAAAAGCAGTCTTGGCAAAGAAAATTTTATTATATCGTGTGAGATCATGTATAACATACTGAATAACACAAAAATGCATACACAGAATCACATACACGCAGGGCATGCTGAAAACCGCATATAAATATTGACACCATGGTACTTGGCATATCTTAAAGTAAAAACAAGTCCTGCACAACATGGGAAACTGGAAGGGCTGGAAGATGTTAGAAAGTCTAGAGTAAGATTAAGCAAATGCATTGACAAACTGATTCACCCAGACCAGACGGCATTTATTCCCCATAGGTCTACCAGTGTTAATATTAGAAGAGCATATTTGAACCTGCAGACTCCAGTAGTAGACGGGGATCCTAGAGCAGTTATGTCTCTGGATATCGCTAAAGCTTTTGACAGCTTGGAGTGGGGTTACCTCTGGGGAATAATGGATAAATTTGGGTTTGGCCCGATTTTTGTTAAGTGGGTAAAAATCTTGTATAGCCACCCATCAGCCAAGTTAAAGATTAACAACGAGTATACAGACAGTCTGACATTGGAGAGGGGCACAAGGCAGGGGCGTCCGCTGTCCCCCCTCCTGTTCGCCCTGGCGATGGAACCACTGGCGGAGGTTATAAGGAGGGCACCGGACATATGGGGTTTCAGGAGGAAGGGTAGCGAAGAAAGAATCTCACTTTACGCGGACGATGTCCTGGTATTCCTGGGTGATACGGGCCCATCTCTGGAAAAAATGATGCAACTGGTAGAAGGATTTGGGAAAGTATTGGGCCTAGTAGTTAACTGGGACAAATCTTCATTACTACAGATGGACCCAATTAATAACCCCCCCCTCTGACGGCCTCCCTGGGCTAAAAGTAACTGATAGGATAAAGTACCTGGGAATAGAATTGGCTAGCGATCCCAACGATTATATTCGGGATAACTTGGTCCCTCTACTCACGAAGCTTAAAAAAAAATGCGATATTTGTTGTCGGCTTCCCCTGTCGCTGGCAGGGCATGCAAACTTGATTAGAATGATCTGGTTACCACAAATCCTCTATATTCTCCATAACTCCCCGGTATGGATCGGGAGAAAATGGTTTATAAAAATAGACTCTTTATTTAGGGACCTTCTCTGGAAGAAAAGCCAGGCCAGGATTAAACTTCAGGCACTACAGCCTCCTATTTGGGAGGGAGGATTAGCAATTCCCCATCCGTATGGATATTTTCTAGCTGCCCAGATGCAGCATCTAGGGGGCTGTGAATCCCTGAGCGAACCAAGTGCTAGCAATAAAATAATGTTGGAAGGCAGCCCACATAGGCGCTTGGTAGATGCACTTGAGGCCGGCTCTCTCCAGAGAAACTTACCAACACTTAAACTAGTAAGCAAAACCTGGCAGCCAGTTAAGCTGATTATGGGGTACAGGGGCATTACTGAATATTCACCAATATGGTCTAACGAGTCCCTGGGGGAATTAAGGGCTATAGAAAAGCACTCTGTCTGGGAAAACCATGGAATCCATAGATTGGTGCAGTTATATACTGACATTAACCTGAAATCCTTTGCGGATCTCAGAACGGAATTTGGTATCCCATACAATACATTCTATAAATACCTGCAGATAAGGCATGCGCTGAGTACTCAATTTAAGTCCTCCCCTATGGAGCGAAGTAAAACGCCTCTCCTCAATAAAGTTGTTAAAGGAACAAACACTAAGGGGTTGATTGGAGCTGTGTATACACAGCTAGTGGACAAGATACTGGCTCAAAGTGTGGCTGCTGGGCCCAGAGCGGGTTGGGAGGCGGATGTGGGAAAGTTATCGGACGCCCAGTGGAAAAAAATATTGAAATTGGGGCAGTTGGTGTCCGTCTCTCCCTCACAGAAGGCCTCACACCTACTCCTTGTACATAGAGCTTACTACACCCCTAGAAGATTATATAGATTTGGGAGTAGACCAGACGACAGATGCCCTAGGTGTGGCAGGACAGGGGATCTCATACATATGGTTTGGAGATGTCCAAAATTGGTAAGATACTGGACGGAAGTGGTCAGGACAATTAACCGCAGATTTAAAGTTAGCTTGGAGCTGGACCCCAGGGTATGCGTGCTGGGACTAGTGGGAGATATTATGGGTCATACTAGTACAACCACTGCCATAGTTAGATGCCTATACCAGGCTAGAAAGCTGATAGCACAATCCTGGCTCTCAAAAAAAAACCCAGCTACAGAGGAATGGCTTAAAACAATGGATTCCCTGGTCTGGATAGAAAGGACAGTATACATTAAAAAAGGGAATTATAGAAAATTTATTGGTATATGGAAGCCCTGGCTGCAGGAACTGAATACCCGTTATTTATTCTGAATCAACTACCTTTGAATCTCTGATGAACACAGGGGCGAATATCTAGCCAGTGCCGTAAAAGCCAGAGTGTTGGAACAGGCCCCATTGGGGCCTAAACAGATACAATATGCCGCGAATCCTAGAGTTCTTCCTTTTATGACCCTAATTTATGTGCTGATTACAAGATAAGGGAAGGGGGCGGTAAGGGCATTAGTGGATAAAGGGGGGGAGGGAAAATTAGGGGGGCAAAGGGGAAGGGTAAAAAGGGGATAAATGTAGCACATTATAAAATATTGCCACGTAACTACAAGTCAACACCTGAAATCACTATAGAGCACAATAGACACGTGAAGTACTGGGTTTTAATATATTGTTTGAATTATGCCTTATTGCTTGCGATACATGCACCTTAAATGCACTCTGTTATGCAAAATTTGTAATTCTGTTTTTCTTACTGCTACAAAATAAAAATAAAAGCAATTAAAAAAAAAGAAAGTCTAGAGTAAAACAAAATAAGAAACATAAAATCATCCGTATGGACATCATGCAGCTATGTAAGCCCGACGCGTTTTGTTGGGGTATACCAACTCTTCAGGGGCAAATGCAATGGTGATCTATAAAGAAACATAACCATATGTTTTGTTGGGGTATACCAACTCTTCAGGGGCAAATGCAATGGTGATCTATAAAGAAACATAACCATATGATATAATATTGTAACTGAATAATAGGAATAAATAATGTGTAAGGGACAGAATGTACATCCCTATAGATACTCACGTCAACTGCATAGATGTGAACAGAGGATCAGAAAAGAAAAGAGAGAAAATAACTTGCATGATGGTGCATAAATTAAATACATTTAGGTGCAGTCAGTACATGTACAGTAGTATCACTCCATTTGTCTCACCAATTATCCTCTACAGTTATATAAAGATAATTCCTTCTTTAGCAACTTATCTTTGCTGCTCCTTTTCTTATTGAAACTCTATTTGTGAGTGTGTTGATTATTATGCAGTGGCAATGCTAAGTTGTCAATGTCCCCTGTGTAAAGAGAGTGCCTGTTGGGCAGGCTTATTGTGCTTTGTCTTTAGCAGACTTCAGTCACTGACACCAGTCCCTGAAGCATCCCCACATACAGTATAGGAGCAGAACAGGCATGGATCTGCTGTGAGCCCACGCGCACACTTTCCTAGTTATGGCATTTGTCTTGGAAAAGTGCACAAAGCCGGAGACTAGCATCATACTGAAGCCCCATCAGATTTTCATCTCTTTCATTCCCACATGGTCGAACAGTGATGGGGGGCATGTTGTCAAGCACGCAATCTTGATTTTTACAGCATGTAGAAAGATAGGGCAAAGTGTAGTTTGTCCCTTAGAAGAACTGAGCAGCAAAAAGTAAGTGAGATCTCTTCTCTCAAATGTACATCCAAACACTTTAATACATTTATTGCTGCCCATGTTTCTAAAATGTTAATAAAAAGTTATACATTTTTGACATGCTTTCAGTTAAATCACAAGTGGTAATTCTACAATAAGGTATATTTAAAGCTTTACGACTAGTGACGCCTTCATGCCTCACGCCACGCTCCACTAGAGCTCCAGCCCTCACTCTCAGATCCTTCCATCTCCCGGCCAGCTTCCTAAAATTGAGGGCTGTGCCCAGCATCTGGAGACAGCATTCATGGTGACCCACACTGATGACAGCTTTCCTAGGGTAGTATCCTGTTGTGCCTTTTTTTCATCCAACCTTTGTGTTCATCCAACCTTTCCAAACTTAGAGGCCCCTCTCTCTCATTTTCTCCACAGGTATATTTAGAGGCACTTCCTTCCTTACAATGCTTACCTAATTTTACTACAGCATTGTCACTTGCTGCACACTCATGATTTTAACTATAAGCAGTCATGACAATGGCTTCCTGGACCTTGAACACACCAGTAAATTTGTGACTTTTAGCTGCCACTGCAGCTTGCACAGGTCTACAGAAAAATCTTTAAAGAATAAATGAGACTGCTTTACTAAAGATGTTAAGAATCTTCTTAAAAAAAACATGTGAATATTAACTTCAATTATCCATTAATGTTGTATAGCAAATTTCTGATTACTTGAATGCAAATCCATGTGCAGGATTGGTCAATTGAAATGAACATTCCCTTTTTTTCAAAGAAGATTCTCAACTTGTTTAGTAAATCAAATTAGGGAAAACTGCAATTATTTAACAAATTAAATTGGGTTCTGTTTTACTTATAGTGGTCTGCAAAATGACATATTCTGATCCGTTTTGTAATAGTTTAGTTCTGCTTTAACTAAAAGATAATTAACATTGATGATTTTTTTCTTTGTATGTTATAAATTGATAAGACTTCAGTAATACCATAATTTCAAATGGCTGTGCATTAAGAGTATTTCAGAAAACATTGAATGTTTCATCTTAGTAATAAATGTTTAAATAAATATGAATAATATTACAAATTGGCAGAACAAAACGGTGAACATTTTATTTCACATAAAAGAAAGCATTTGATTTTTATGACATTGTCATATATAAACCAGTTACTAAAGTGAATTATCATATTAAGATTTTAAAAATAACAATGTATCCAAGAGTTAGTAGATTTGATAAGAAATAGTTTATAAGGTACAGTACATTAACCGGTTCCCGACCGGATCATGCAGATATACTGTGGCAGAATCAGAGCCGGCCACGCGCGATCGTGTGCACGGGCGCCAGCACGGTGATTTGTGTGTGCAAACACACAAATCCCTGTGCTGTCAGGGAAGAGGAGCCATATCGTTTGTTCCTACTAAGTAGGAAAAACAATATGTGTCCTCTCCTAGTCAATCCTATCCCCATAAAGTTAGAACACACTGAGGGAACACACAATTAACCGCTTGATCTCCCCCTAGTGTTAACCCCTTCCCTGCCAGTGACATTTACCCAGTAATCAGTGCATTTTTATAGCACCGATCGCTGTATAAATGCCAATGGTCCCAAAAAAGTGTCAAAAGTCTCTGACCGGTCCATTGTAATGTCGCAGTACCGCTAAAAATTGCAGATCACCGTCATTACTTGTAAAAAAAAATAATAAAAATGCCATTAAAATGCCATAAACCCTTTCCATAGTTTGTAGACACTATAACTTTTGTGCAAACCAATCAATATATGCTTATTGCAATTTTTTACCTAAAATATGTAGAAGAATATATATTGGGCTAAACTGATGAAGAAATTTGTTTTTTTCTTTTTCAATTTTTGGGGAAATTTATTATAGCAATAAGTAAAAAATATTGTTTTTTTTCAAAAATTGTCACTATTTTTTTTGTTTATAGCGCCAAAAATAAAAAAAACGTAGAGGGGATCAAATACCACCAAAAGAAAGCTCTATTTGTTTTTAAAAAAAGACACAAATTTTGTTTGGGTAAAGCATCGAATGAGCGCGCAATTGTCAGTTAAAGCGACGCAGTGCCAAATCGCAAAAAGTGCTTTGGTCAGGAAGGGGGTAAAATCTTCCGGGGCTGAAATGGTTAATAAAACACAATAGAAGGAGATAAAGTAATTTGTATTTTTTTTTGTCATATTTGTGAATGTGACTGCTTTGAAATAAATAACTGTGTTAATAATATTTCGGTAAATGCTAGCAGTATGTTTTAGAAATCCTGTTTCAAAGTGTAGTTTGTAAATGTACTGTATACCCATGGCATGTGTAAGAAATATCTCAATAAAGTGACAACTTTGTGTAAAAAAAAAGGATTTTGTTTGTCATTTTCCAAGAACATGTGACAAAATATAAAATCTTCCATTCACTCAACATGTCTGTATGCAAATAGCCTGGGGTTTCTGCTTTCCAAAAAGGGCTCATTTGGGGAAGGGTTTTTTTTGTACTATCCTGGCATTTCTGGGCCCCCAAAACTGTGATAGGTAGTCAGGAAATGAAGTGAGGGAATTACACCCTTTGAAATACTGAAGGTGGTCATTGGTTTTCAGCCGTCGTATGTGGCACAGGCTAGGCTGCCAAAAAGTCTTTCATGTGTGGTAAGTAGCAGATGTTATTTGGCATGTGTGAGAAATATCTAATTACAGTGACAAGTTTATGTTAAAAAATATTATTTATTTTTGTCATTTTACAAAAACTTGTGGCAAAAATGTAATCTTCCATGCACTCAACATGCTTCTTAGCAAATACCTTGGAGTGTCTACTTTCCAAAAATGGGTAATTTGGGGGGGGGGGGGTGTTTGTACTATTCTGGAATTTCAGGGCCTCCAAAACTGTGATAGGTAGTGAGGAAGTGACACGAGGAAATACGTCCTTTTACTGCCTGAATATGGTCATTCGATTTTGGGGGCCTGTATGCGGCTCATCACCAAAAATGTCACGCACATGTGGCATTTCCATACTTGGGAGAAGTAGCAAAATGTGTTTTGGGGTGTAATGGCCACAGCATGAGTGAGAAATATCTCATTAACCACTTCAATACAGGGCACTTTCCCCCCTTCCTGCCCAAGGCAATTTTCAGCTTTCAGCACTGTCGCTTTTTAAATGACAAACAACAAATTTGTTTGTTCCTACAAATAGAGCTTTCTTTTGGTGGTATTTGATCACTACTGGGGTTTTTATTTTTTGCTAAACAAATAAAAAAAGACCAAAAACTTAGAAAAAAAAGTTTTTCTTTTTTTCTGTTATAAAATTGTGTAAATAAGTAAGTTTTCTCCTTCACTGATGGACACTGATGAGGCTGCACTGATGGACACTGATAAGGTGGCACTGATGGGCACTGGTAAGGTGGCACCAATGAGGGGGGACTGATGAAGTGGCACTGATGGGCACTGATGATAGGTAATAATATGCAGCACTGGTGGGCACTGATAAGCAGAACTAATGGGCACTGATAGGTGGCACTGACAGGCAGCACTGATGGGCATTGATAGGTGGCACTGATGGATACTTATGGGTGGCTCTGATGGGCACTGATAGGCGGCATTGATAGGTGGCACTGATGGACACTGATGGGTGGCACTGAGGGACACTGATAGATGACACTGATAGGCATTACTGGTGAGGAGGCACTGGCAGGCATCATTTATGGGCACTGATTGGCATCATTTATGGGCATTGATTGTCATCCCTGGTGGTCATGGGTGGGCATACCTGGTGGTCATGGGTGGGCATACCTGGTGGTCATGGGTGGGCATAATTGGTGGGCATCCATGGTGGTCCTGAGTGGCATCCCTGGTGGTCCTGGGTGGGCATCCTTGGGGTGGCTGCAGTAATAATCAATCAGTGCAGACCCCCCTGTCAGGAGAGTAGCCGGTAGGCTCTCCTCTAAAAGCGTCTGTGAGACACAATAGAGGAAAAGTCGATACATGACTTTTCCTGTTTACACTGTGATCAGCTGTGATTGGACACAGCTGATCACATGGAAAAAGGCTCCGTCAGAGGCTCTTTACCAAGATCGGAGATGCGGTGTGTCAGATTGACACATCACACCACCGAATGCCGTGCTGAGCACCCCTGTGGGCGCACGCTGGATTGTTATCCTGCTGGACGTCATATGATGCACAGTCAGGTTAACTGAACCACTTCCCGGCCGTCATTCTGCTATAGGCCGGGCGGGAAGTGGTTAAAATTTAATTTTACAAAAACTTGTGGCAAAAAATAAAATCTTCCATGCAATCAACATGCCTCTCAGCAAATGCTTTGGGGTGTCTACTTTCCAAAATGGGTAATATGGGGGGTGTTTGTATTGCCCTGGCATTTTAGCACCTCAAGAAATGTGATAGGCAGTTAGAAAGTAAAAGCTGCATAAATTCCAGTATATATACCATAGTTTGTAGATGCTATAACTTTCACACAAACCAATTAATATAAACTCATTAGGATTTTGTGTACCAAAGACATGTAGCAGAATACATTTTGGCCTAAATGTATGACGAAATTAGATTTTACTGGAAAGTAGAAAATATTGTTTTTTCACAAATTGCATCTTTTTTCATTTATAGCACCAAAAATAAAAAACCCAGTGGCGATCAAATACCACCAAAATAAAGCTCTATTTGTGTGAAAAAAATTATATCAATGGCATTTGGGTATATTGTTAGCAGTTAAAGTAGCACAGTGCTGAATTGCAAAAAACGTCCTAGTTATTAAGGAGGAAAATCCTCCTTAAGTGGTTAAATACCTTTATTGCTTAAATAAAACAAATCTTATGATGCCATTAACATTTACAATCTCAAAAGTTTTACGTTCCAAAAGATTTTTCTAGAAAATGCTTTTAAAGAGGTTGTAAACAAACCCCCCCAAAATAAACCTGCAAGACAAAGGCATACTGAGCTAGTATGCATCGCATACTAGCTCATTAGGAAATACTTACCTTAAAACAAAACTATTGCAGCATTCCCCACACACCGCTGTCACGGCCGACATCTTTCCTGGAGCTTCTTCTGGTTTTGTGGTCTCTGGTGCTGTGATTAGCCGGAGCAGCAATGACATCACTGTAGGGATGCCACTTGTCCGGTTTTGACCCGGACAGTACGGTTTTAGGAGGCTGTGCCCAGGTTTCCCTCTGCCTCACACCCGGACACCATTTCCAGCTGACAGGGGGTAACATGAGGCCTCCTTTTACGAGCCCCAGCACACAAGGGGACCTGGACAGCAGGGGGATCAGAGCGGTGGGCAGGGGGAGCAATTACAGAGCAATCAAAACATAAGGGAGAGAGAGGCGACAGGCAGCTGATGGTGCGGATGTTTTTAATAAAATAAATGCTTAAAAACAATCCACTCACTTTTCATGTCAGAGCTGTATATGTCAGTCTGTGAAGTCGGCTGTCCCATTCTCCCCTCCGATCCATGCTGCTGTTATCACTGAATCGCTGGAGGAAGCCAAGGATACAGAGCCACGGGGAAACTGCAGTGACCTCTCAGCCTGGGATGCTGTGACCAATCAGAGCATTTCAGAGGCTTAACCACGCCTCCATCATCAGAGGCTGACAGTTCACATGATTTTCCTGCGGCTCTCTGTTTCCTCCAGAGATTCAGTGATAACAGCAGCATGGATCGGAGGGGAGAATGGGACAGCCAACTTCACAGACTGTCATGTACAGCTCTGACATGGAGAGTGAGTGGATTGTTTTTAAGCATTTATTTTATTAAAAACTTCTGCACCACCAGCAGCTGCCTGTCGCCTCTCTCCCTTATGTTTTGACTCCTCTGTGTTTGCCCCCCTCCTCTGTATTTGCCTCCCACTCCTCTGTATTTGCCACCCCCTCCTCTGTATTTGCCACCCCTCCTCTTTGTTTGCACCCCCTCCTCTGTGCTTGCACCCCCTCCTCTGTATTTGCACCCCCCTCCTCTGTAATTGTCCCCCCTTCTCTGTAAATGCCCCCCTCCTCTGTAATTGCCCCCCTCCTCTGTAATTGCCCCCTCCTCTGTAATTGTCCCCCCTCCTCTGTAATTGCCACCTCCTCCTCTGTATTTGTACACCCCTCCTCTGTATTTGTCCCCTTCCTATAATTGCCCCCTATCTCTGTAATTACCCCCTCCTCTGTATTTGCACCCCCTCCTCTATAATTGCCCCCCCCTTCTCTGTATTTGCACCCACCTCCTCTGTAATTGCTCTTCTCCATGGGGGTATTGGAGGGATGAGGATTTGTGCTGGTAGGGGAAGAAGATTTGTAATAGGAGGGAATGGAGATAATGGCACCCCAATCGCAAAGCAAAACTTCTTTTGGGTGAAAGGCATCCCACAATTCTGTTTATGTGATTTTGCCGCGATTTGTAGGGTTGACAATCGAGGCAAAATTGCACCTCGTTTGAGGCGCCATGCCATGCGCTGCTAAAGTGTTCAGGTTTGGCTTGAAGAAAATGTGGCAACCCTACATCACTCGCATGCGCACGGGAGCCGCCGTTCATGACACGGGCTCGGAAGGAACGGCACACGTGGGCTGTTCCTTCAGAGTGCATGCGCCAGTGATGTCACTGGCTGCATGCACTGAAATATCTCCTAAACTGTACAGGTTTAGGAGATATTTTCAATACCTATAGGTAAGCCTTATTATAGGCTTAGAAGAAAAAAAATTGGGCCGAAAAAATGGACTTTGTAGACACACGCATAGAATGGGTAAAAATTGAAGTTTTTTAATTGGATAAAGTTAAAAGCATGGTTTACAAACACATATTACAAGGAAAGCACATAATAAAATATTAATTATTATAGGCTTACCTATAGGTAAAAGTTTGCAGAGGAAGTTTACTTCGTCTTTAAGTTTTCAACCTAGTATAGCTGATAATGCAAAATTTTTAAATAAAATGAATGGCATGTATAATTAGCATTTATGGAAAACACACATGCACATATTAATATATATTTTTATACCTAAATATTGTAAAACCTTCAAACATTACCCATCCCTTTTATCTACTTCAAAAGAATAGGATCAATATTTCCAAAGTTTATCTGGAGAAAATTAAATTCAGTCAAAAAATGATGTACTGTTCTAAAAAAAAGGAAGATTTAAGAGATGGCCTTGAGATCCTTAAACATGTTATAAGGCTACCTATGTTAAATTACTTTGGGAGTGCTCCATAAATGCTGGAAAAAAAACTGATTTTAATCTCTTGATGGTAACTTAAAAAAATTATTTTGCTAGTAAAATAAATATTTACCTATTACAAAAAAAATTGTCCAATTTTACTTCTATGGCTTAACCACTTAAGGATCACCCCATAGCAGTTATACTGCTACAGGGCGGTCCTATTGTGCATAATGTGCATAATTATATATATATATATATATATATATATATATATATATACTTGTGCTTGCCACCTCGCCAGCTTGAACTGCACTTATGGGACTCGCCACGTCACCACGTGATACTGCAATGTTGAATGTATGACCAGGGTGTACTAGGCTGCTGGTGCTTGCCAGTTCATCAGAAGGAATAGCGGCGCTAGTACTGCTCTGGTCCATACGAGGGACCTGCAGTTCTTGCACATCAATGACAGAAGAAGAAGTTCGGGGTCTGGTACGCCTGACCTTGGCAGGGACCACAACTCCGTCATCAGAGCTATCTGTCATGGAGCCGCTGTCGTCTACAGGATCGTATTCTGAGCCTGAATCTGACATATGAGTGACTTCCTCTTCACTATCTGTCATGCTCAGAAATGTGTAGGCCTCTTCACTAGTGTACCTTCGATTTGCCATTTTGGGCTCTAAATTTAGTGGTACACTAGTGAGACTCACAGGCAAAAAAGCTCCTGACTGTTAGCGATTGTATCAAAACGCTACCAACAAAAACTGTTAGCGATCGCAGGGATCAGGCCTGACTCTGCGAACGCTGCAGTTATGTGTGTTTAGTGTTTTGTAAGTGACAGTGATCGATCGATACTGCACTTGGGTGGGCTGGGCAGGGCTAGCATGAGGGGCAAAACGCAGGTGCTAGCAGGTATCTGGGCTGATCCCACTAACACTGTGTTTTTGGGAACCCTAAACTGCTCGCTTATAGATCTGATCGGATCAGATATTGATCCGTTCAGATACTATACCACTAAGGGAGGTGTATGCTGCGTGCATGGGTGTTAGCGGTACTGGCACTAACATAATGCTGACTGGCGTGACACAGACCTTATCTGACCCTAAAACGTAACTTATATCACCGCCGGGCGATCAGGGGGTTAAACCTTTATTAGGTAATAAACGGCGGGTGCCCTGAAACTATAAAAAACAAACTAACTAACCAGCGTCACCCGTAACAGTTATACGGTGATCACTGGTGAAAGGGTTAACTAGGGGGCAATCAGTGGGTTAAAACCTTTATTAGGTAGTATATGGGGGTCCCTGTCGCTATAAAACACTGATGGCGAACCTATATACTTACCTCCCTAACTAGCGTCACCTGTGACACTAATGCCCCGTACACACGGTCGAACTTTGTTCGGACATTCCGACAACAAAATCCTAGGATTTTTTCAGACGGATGTTGGCTTAAACTTGTCTTGCATACACACGGTCACACAAAGTTGTCGGAAAATCCGATCGTTCTGAACGCGGTGACGTAAAACACGTACGTCGGGACTATAAACGGGGCAGTGGCCAATAGCTTTCATCTCTTTATTTATTCTGAGCATGCGTGGCAATTTGTCTGTCGGATTTGTGTACACACGATCGGAATTTCCGACAACGGATTTTGTTGTCGGAAAATTTTATATCCTGCTCTCAAACTGTGTGTCGGAAAATCCGATGGAAAATGTGTGATGGAGCCTACACAAGGTCGGAATTTCCGACAACAAGGTCCTATCACACATTTTCCGTCGGAAAATCCGACCGTGTGTACAGCGATCAGAAAAACGATCGCTTAGTGACACTGGCGACGGGGGGTGATCAAGGGGTTAAAACTTTATTAGGGGGGTTAGGGGGTATCCTAGACCTAAAGGGGCTACCACTAACTGCCCTACCACTTATAACTGTCACAAACTGACACCAACTCACATTGATGTCTTCTCTCCTCGGCGCCGGAACGGAAAGACCGGCATGAGGAGAGATGACATCACTTTCTCTGCCGCTGTTTACATTACAGCAGCAAAGGAAGATTTTCATTCGTTGGGAGCGATAGCGAGGGGGTGGCCACGAATGAGTGGCCTCCCCCTCAGCCTGGATCGCTCCCCTAACGAAGCCCGCGGGAGGCAGATCACGTACCAGGTACGTGATTTTGCCTGCCCGTGCCATTCTGCTGCAGTATATCTGCATTAGGCGGTCGGCAAGTGGTTAAGGGCTAAGTTCACCTTTTTGGGCAGAATTTCATGTTTTATAATAAATATAATCCTTTTGTAATATTATTTCTGGCCCACCAATCCCAATGATATATTCCTTATCCAAAAAAGGTTTACAATTTCATGTTACTGTCTTCTGCTTTTAAACATTCTTTCTGGTTGCATCACTTTCTATAGGTCAGCTCCCATCATTCTCTGTGTTTTTGCATCCCAGAAAAGTGTGTGATTGGACCACATCTCCCTTATTACAATACCACCACCTACTTTCTCCCTTAAGGTGACCATATTTGGCCTGACTTATTTGATACAAATTGATAGGTTTTTTCAGATGGGTCCTCCTATTCCATATTTCTAGTAAATCTAAAGGAAATTGTACAGAGATTGTACAATCATATTGCATAGTGTATGGCCATTTTATACAAGTACATAGGAGGGAGTGAATAGAGACACTCAGCTGTCAGGCCTCATTCACATCCTCAGATAGCGAAAACTTGGGTTTCCGCACATGTTTTTTTGGGGGGAGGGGCTGTTGGAGTTTTTCCGCTTGTCACGCATAGGGCAGCCCATTCACTTGAATGGGCTGCCCTGATCTCAACAATCACCCCAAAGAAGCTTCAGAAATTTTTATTGAGTGGAACATGTTTTTTACCATGCTTTTTGTAGCGTTTGCAGCATGTTTCTGATACATACAGCAAAGCACATATTTTCTGTGCTATTTGCCATGCGTTTAGAAACACACATATGTGCATGGAGTCTTATTGTTCTTGTGTAAACACACTAATTTCATTTTTAGGGCCCATTCCCACATAGCGTAGTGGGAGCACTGATTTTTTGGCTTGTTTTTACTGTGATATACATAGGGCATCATGTTGATTTCAATGGACTGTCCTACACATGGCAAAGTAGCTTGTGGGACATTTTGACATGGTGTGAGTTGTACATTTTTTTTACTGTGCATTTTGTTGCATTTGTCACCCATCTAGTTAATTTTAAAAGGTGTATAAAGGTGCCCATACAATACACAATGTGATTGTACAATCTCCTATAGATTTACAAAAATGATGAAATGGGAGGAGACACCATCTATCCAATCACTCTGTATCCAATCAGGCAGGCCCTTGCACTACATCAGGGGTGTCCAACCTGCGGCCCGGAGAGTTTGGCATGTGGACATTGCAAACATAGCAGCTGTGGCAGCCTACATTCACAAGACAGGCAAATTCACATGTAGAGGGATGCTGTGCTGTTGATGGGTGAAGGGTGTGAGTTTTATTGAGGTCAGCACAGGATGTGTGTGCTAATGAGGTCAGCTGGTAAATTGTTTCCTGTGTCTTACTGGTTTCTCCGTTCCAAATCTATATACCAGGAAGTCTCTGAAACTTTCCAAGAAATACAGCAAGGGCTAAGGTAAGGCCTTGTTCTAAAAATCAAAGAAAGCTTTTATTTTTCTGCAACCGAGGTACATTAATGGTATATTGATACATGCTGTAGGGGAGCTGGAATTTTGAAAGTGATGTTATCCTTTAACTGCTTCCCATCCGACCCATTGTAAAAGGGCATTTAGCTGGGAACCCTATTGTTCTGGGAGGACGTCATATGTCATCCTCCCAAGAATGCGTCTTGTGCGGCCCCTCTAGGCTGTGCTCCGACACAATCTGTCACCCGCTGCATCCACCGAACACAGCAAAGCAGATGACTGATCAGTATGCCGGCCCACTGCCGGTAACACATGTTAGCTGTGACCAATCACAGCAGATCACATAGTAGTCAGACAGTAGTAAACAATGAATAGCTTCCTTTCATGCCATTCATTCTATACAATTGTGTTGCTAGCTGTGATTGGTCACAATGATCACATGGTACAGACTGGCCAATCACAGCCCATTTGTACAATGTGATCAGCTGTGGCCAATCACAGCTAATCACAACAATAAACCATGACTACACACTGTCATTCAGTAAAATGTCTGCTATAAGCAATCATAGTATGTAAACTCAACTCGCCAGAGTGGTACAGCATTACTATGGTAACACTGTATTGCTTTGGTCACAGTATGTAAAAAAAAAAAGAACAAAAACAAAAAACAAAAAATGAAATAAAAAATATAATATTATATTATATATAGTATGTGAAAAAAACTATTTTGTTTCTTCATTTTCAAACAAATTGTGAAAAAAAATTCAAACTTCAAAAAACGTGCCATGCCTCTTCTGATGGGCACTGACAGGCGGCACTGATGGGCACTGACCAGCAGCACTGATGGGCACTGATTGGCGCTGACAGGTGGCACTGATGGACACTAATAGATGGCACTGATGGGCAACACTGATGGTGAGGTACTGACCGATGCTACTGCTGGGCACTGATTGGCACTGTGGTGGGCACTGATTGGCACTGTGGTGGGCAATGATTGTCACTTTCATTGGGACTGACAGCCTTTATATATGGGGCACATATTGGCAGCTGATGGGCACTGATTGGAAGCTGATGGGCACATCTGATGGGGGCTGTGCTGATAATCAATGTGCTGATCATCAGCACAGACCCCCCCCCTCTGACAGGGAGAGCCGCCAATCGGCTAACCGTGGAATGCCGTTTACTGGCACTTCCTGGTTCACACGATGATCAGCTGTGATTGGTCACAGCTGATCATGTGATAAGAAGCCTATGTCAGAGGCTCCATACCACAATCGGAGATGCACTGTGTAAGACACACAGCTCCTCCAACTGCGGGCATGTGCCGGCTTGTTATCGTGCTTAACGTTATATGACGCCCAGTCAGGATAACAGAACCACTGCCCAGCCATCAGTCTGCTATAGGCCAGGCAGGAAATGGTTAAATACCACCAAAAGAAAGCTCTATTTATGTGAAAAAAATGATAAACATTTTATATGGGCATTCCATTGCATGACCTGTCATGCATTGTCATTCAAAGCACAACAGCCCTTTGAAATTGGCCTGTGTAGGAGGGGGGTAAAAGTGCCCAATATTGAAGTGACTAAAGATAACACTGATCAACCTTTGCTCCCTGAAACTATTATTTTTAATATACATGATAGAATAGATTACTGTTTACACTATTTACAAACCTTTGTATTAAATGATACACAAATGACAAAAAAGCAGTATATACTTTTAGAGACTCAATAAAAGAAGTGAAAAAAAAGTATAACATAATAGAAAATTATACAGACCAAACAAGTACAGTTATTTCTCACAAATCTAGACAACGTTTAAAACCTCAGATTTGCATAGATAATGAATACCTGCACCTCTTGTCTCATGCTTATCATCATTTATTTTCAAAATGTCCTACCTACACAAAACATTATGTCTTAAAATGTAGTGGCTCTTTAAAAACATTCTTAATTATTTCATCCACTTGATTCTTGCTTGCAGTGTCATGAGTTTTCAAAATGAGTGCCAAATTTCTTTGGTTTTTACACAGAATAAATGCTTGATTCCAGCCTCAAACCCACTTGACTTCTGCTTCTTTAAAGTAATTTTTTTCCTTTTGGCCTGTCTCTGGCTTGCGTTCATGCCATCCTGCTTTCCAGCCTCATTTGCATGGCTTTTCTTCAATCATCCTCATTGAAGCTATACATCTTTATTACATTTTGTCCAGGGTTTATGTTAGATTGCTGAAGGTCTGGTTTCTGATTTCTTCTGGTTTAGGTTTTTGTTACACTTTACTGCATTGAATGAAATCTTCTCACTGACGATAGTTTACTCTGTCTTAGCATTTCACCTTAAGAGCTTGCTGAAATTCTTTCTCTCATCTTAAAGCCAAACTCCAGGCAAATTTAAATGCCATATAGTATTATATTTCAGCAATGATTAATACTTCAGTAATTGCATTGTAAAATTGCAAGCAGTGCATGGGAACACATGCAAAAGTTGTTGAAAAATGTCACCACGTGCAAAATACATATATTCTTGGTTAAACATATTCTTGGTTAAACTCCTGTGCACGAAAGCACACCATAACATACGGTACCCTACACTTTTGAAGCAAACTTTGTTTTAAAATGGAAAATTTTGATTCAAAAGTATTTGAAGAAATGGTAACTATAGTCATCAGCATAAAAGTGATCCTTCTCTGTCCAGTCCCTGCCTTGCAACCAAGAAAGCCAAATACTTCTTTGTACATACTGTAGCATACTTAAATTAACAAGAAGCATCAGAATTGTATTATATCCATTGTCTTTATGCTCACTTTAAGTGATGTTTTTTTAAATAACAAGAATGTTATACTTACCTGTACTGTTGCAGTGGATTAGCACAGAGCAGCCTGGATCTTCCTCTTCTCAGGTCCCTCTTCGCTGCTCCTGGCCCCTCCCTCCCGTTGAGTGCCCCCACAGCAAGCAGCTTGCTATGGGGGCATCTGAGCCGAGCTGCAGCTCCGTGTGTGTTCATTCAGACATGGAGCTGTTGTCCGGCCTCGCCCACTTTATCTCCTGATTGTCTAACTGACTCTGATTGATATCCGCGGGAGCCAATGGCGCCTCTGCTATGTCTAAGCCAATCAGAAGTGAGAGTCAGAACTCTGTGCAGGCCAGTCAAGTTCCTCCACCCCAAACTCGCCCATCCATGTCTTTATGGACCTTGCTTTGTGCACTGGTGCGTAGTCATGTTGGAACAGGAAGGGGCCATTCCCAAACTAAGTTTGGAGCATGAAATTGTCCATAATGTCTTGGTATGCTGACACCTTAAGAGATTCCTTTACTGGAACTAAGGGGCCAAACCCAACCCCTGAAAAACAACCTCACACAATAATCCACCCTCCACCAAATGATTTGGACCAGTGCACAAAGCAAGGTCCATAAAGACACGGATGAGCGAGTTTGGAGTGGAGGAACTTGACTGAAGAGTTGAAGCTGTTATAGTTGCAAAGGGTGGGCCAACTCAATATTGACCCCTACAGAAGCTAAAAGTTTCACGCAAACCATTCAATATACAGTTATTGGGATTTTTTTTTACCAAAGCCTTGTAGCAGAATAAATTTTGCCCTCAATTTATGATGATTTTTTTTTTTATTTGACATCTTCGATAGCAGAAAGTAAAAAATAATGTTTTTTTTAACATTTTCTGCCTTTATTCATTTGTATCTCAAAAATAAAAGGCTCAGTGGTGATAAAATATCACCAAAAGAAAGCTCTGATTGTGTGAAAAAATGTATACAAATTTTGTTTGGGTACAGCGTTTCATGACCACACAATTACCCACTTAAGGACCGCCTCACGCCGATATACGTTGGCAAGGCGGCACGGGCAGGCAAAATCACGTAGATCTACGTGATCTGCCTCCCGCGGTGCCCGAGGCGGTCCTCTTTTGTCCCCCGGCGATCGGAGGTGAGGGGGAGGCCATCCATTCGTGGCCCCCCTCGCGATCGCCGCCTGCCAATCAGAACATTCCTTTGCTGCTGTATGCTAAACAGCAGCAAAGGAAATTATGTCATCTCTCCTCGGCTCGGTATTTTCCGTTCTGGCGCCGAGGAGAGAAGACATCTATGTGAGTGCACAAACACTACACACACAGTGGAACATGCCAGGTACACAAAACACCCCGATCCCCCCCCCCCCGATCGCCCCCTGATCACCCCCCAATCACCCCTCCCTGTCACACTGACACCAAGCAGGTTTTTTTTTTTTTTTTCTGATTACTGCATGGTGTCAGTTTGGGACAGTTACTGTGTTAGGGCAGTTACTGTTAGCCCCCTTTAGGTCTAGGGTACCCCCCTAACCCCCCTAATAAAGTTTTAACCCCTTGATCACCCTCTGTCACCAGTGTCCTAAGCGATCATTTTTCTGATTGCTGTATTAGTGTCACTGGTGACGCTAGTTAGGGACGTAAATATTTATGTTCGCCGTCAGCATTTTATAGCGACAGGGACCCCCATATACTACCTAATAAATGTTTTAACCCCTTGATTGCCCCCTAGTTAACCCTTTCACCACTGATCACCGTAAAACGGTTACGGGTGACGCTGGTTGGTTTGTTTATTTTTTATAGTGTCAGGGCACCCGCCATTTATTACCTAATAAAAGTTCAGCCCCCTGATCGCCCGGCGGTGATATGCGTCGCCCCAGGCAGCGTCAGATTAGTGCCAGTACCGCTAACACCCACGCACGCAGCATACGCCTCCCTTAGTGGTATAGTATCTGTACGGATCAATATCTGATCTGATCAGATCTATACTAGCGTCCCCAGCAGTTTAGGATTCCCAAAAACGCAGTGTTAGCGGGATCAGCCCAGATACCTGCTAGCACCTGCGTTTTTCCCCTCCGCCTGGCCCAGCACAGCCCACCCAAGTGCAGTATCGATCGATCACTGTCACTTACAAAACACTAAACACATAACTGCAGCGTTCGCAGAGTCAGGCCTGATCCCTGCGATCACTAACAGTTTTTTTGGTAGCATGTTGGTGAACTGGCAAGCACCAGCCCCAGGCAGCGTCAGGTTAGCGCCAGTACCGCTAACACCCACGCACGCACCGTACACCTCCCTTAGTGGTATAGTATCTGATCGGATTAATATCTGATCCGATCAGATCTATACTAGCGTCCCCAGCAGTTTAGGGTTCCCAAAAACGCAGTGTTAGTGGGATCAGCCCAGATACCTGCTAGCACCTGCGTTTTGCCCCTCCGCCCGGCCGAGCCCACCCAAGTGCAGTATCGATTGATCACTGTCACTTACAAAACACTAAATGCATAACTGCAGCATTCGCAGAGTCAGGCCTGATCCCTGCGATTGCTAACAGTTTTTTTGGTAGCGTTTTGGTGAACTGGCAAGCACCAGCCCCAGGCAGCGTCAGGTTAGCGCAAGTAGCGCTAACACCCACGCACGCAGCGTACAACTCCCTTAGTGGTATAGTATCTGAATGGATCAATATCTGATCTGATCAGATTTATACTAGCGTCCCCAGCAGTTTAGGGTTCCCAAAAACGCAGTGTTAGCGGGATCAGCCCAGATACCTGCTAGCACCTGCGTTTTGCCCCTCCGCCCGGCCCAGCCCAGCCCACCCAAGTGCAGTATTGATCGATCACTGTCACTTACAAATCACTAAACGCATAACTGCAGCGTTCGCAGAGTCAGGCCTGATCCCTGCGATCGCTAACAGTTTTTTTGGTAGCATTTTGGTGAACTGGCAAGCGCCAGCGGCCTAGTACACCCCAGTCGTAGTCAAACCAGCACTGCAGTAACACTTGGTGACGTGGCGAGTCCCATAAGTGCAGTTCAAGCTGGTGAGGTGGCAAGCACAAGTAGTGTCCCGCTGCCACCAAGAAGAAGACAAACACAGGCCCGTCGTGCTCATAGTGCCCTTCCTGCTGCATTCGCCAATCCTAATAATTGGGAACCCACCACTTCTGCAGCGCCCGTACTTCCCCCATTCACATCCCCAACCAAATGCAGTCGGCTGCATGAGAGGCATTTTCTTTATGTCCTCCCGAGTACCCCTACCCAACGAACCCTACCAAAAGGTTAGAAGAGTGGGTGATGTGTGACATAAGCTTCTAAATGTTGTGCATAAAATGCCAGGACAGTTCAAAACCCCCCCAAATGACCCCATTTTGGAAAGTAGACACCCCAAGCTATTTGCTGAGAGTCATGTCGAGTCCATGGAATATTATATATTGTGACACAAGTTGCGGGAAATAGACAACTTTTTTTTTTTTTTGCACAAAGTTGTCACTAAATGATATATTGCTCAAACATGCCATGGGAATATGTGAAATTACACCCCAAAATACATTCTGCTGCTTCTCCTGAGTACGGGGATACCACATGTGTGAGACTTTTTGGGAGCCTAGACGCGTACGGGACCCCGAAAACCAAGCACCGCCTTCAGGCTTTCTAAGGGCGTAAATTTTTGATTTCACTCTTCACTGCCTATCACAGTTTCGGAGGCCATGGAATGCCCAGGTGGCACAACCCCCCCCCCCCCCAAATGACCCCATTTTGGAAAGTAGACACCCCAAGCTATTTTCTGAGAGGTATAGTGAATTTTTTGCAGACCTCACTTTTTGTCACAAAGTTTTGAAAATTGAAAAAAGAAAAAAAAAGTTTTTTCTTGTCTTTCTTCATTTTCAAAAACAAATGAGAGCTGCAAAATACTCACCATGCCTCTCAGCAAATAGCTTGGGGTGTCTACTTTCCAAAATGGGGTCATTTGGGGGGTTTTGTGCCACCTGGGCATTCCATGGCCTCCGAAACTGTGATAGGCAGTGAAGAGTGAAATCAAAAATTTACACCCTTAGAAATCCTGAAGGCGGTGATTGGTTTTCGGGGCCCCGTACGCGGCTAGGCTCCCAAAAAGTCCCACACATGTGGTATCCCCATACTCAGGAGAAGCAGCTAAACGTATTTTGGGGTGCAATTCCACATATGCCCATGGCCTGTGTGAGCAATATATCATTTAGTGACAACTTTGTGCAAAAAAAAAAAATGTGTCACTTTCCCGCAACTTGTGTCAAAATATAAAATATTCCATGGACTCAACATGCCTCTCAGCAAGTAGCTTGGGGTGTCTACTTTCCAAAATTGGGTCATTTGGGGGGGTTTGTGCCATCTGGGCATTTTATGGCCTTCAAAACTGTGATAGGTAGTGAGGAGTGAAATCAAAAATTTACGCCCTTAGAAATCCTGAAGGCGGTGATTGGTTTTCAGGGCCCGTACGCGGCTAGGCTCCCAAAATGTCCCACACATGTGGTATCCCCGTACTCAGGAGAAGCAGCTGAATGTATTTTGGGGTGCAATTCCACATAGGCCCATGGCCTGTGTGAGCAATATATCATTTAGTGACAACTTTTTGTAAATATTTTTTTTTTTTTGTCATTGTTCAATCACTTGGGACAAAAAAAATAAATATTCAATGGGTTCAACATGCCTCTCAGCAATTTCCTTGGGGTGTCTACTTTCCAAAATGGGGTCATTTGGGGGGGTTTGTACTGCCCTGCCATTTTAGCACCTCAAGAAATGACATAGGCAGTCATAAACTAAAAGCTGTGTAAATTCCAGAAAATGTACCCTAGTTTGTAGACGCTATAACTTTTGCGCAAACCAATAAATATACGCTTATTGACTTTTTTTACCAAAGACATGTGACCGAATACATTTTGGCCTAAATGTATGACTAAAATTGAGTTTATTGGATTTTTTTTATAACAAAAAGTAGAAAATATCATTTTTTTTCAAAATTTTCGGTCTTTTTCCGTTTATAGCGCAAAAAATAAAAACCACAGAGGTGATCAAATACCATCAAAAGAAAGCTCTATTTGTGTGAAGAAAAGGACGAAAATTTCGTTTGGGTACAGCATTGCATGACCACGCAATTAGCAGTTAAAGCGACGCAGTCCCAAATTGGAAAAAGACCTCTGGTCCTTAGGCAGCATAATGGTCCGGGGCTGAAGTGGTTACCAGTTAAAGTATCGCAGTGCTAAATAGAAAAAATGGCCTTGTCGTGAAGGTAATATAACATTCCGAAGCTGAAATAGCAATAAGAACTAGAAAATCTACAATTTCTGGGGAAATTGTGTGAAGTGTTCTTGCCTCCACCAGTAGTCTACAACTGGAGTGGGCGGAGTAACTGGGAGGAGTGGCTTGAGTAACTGTTGTGTGGTTGGAGTGGCTGGAGTAACTGTGGAAAGGTTGGTCTGGGCAGAGTAACTTTATGGAGTGGGCAGGGTAACTGTGTGGAGTGTTTGGAGTGAGTAAAGATAGTAAACATTACACTAACCAATTGATCAAGTTTAAAAAGTGCACATGACAAGCTTGATAGAGTGAGAAATGCATTTCAACTTTTATTTATTTATATAGCACATCTAATTGCAACATTGTTGCAAAGTGCTTCACGGTTACATTAAAACATACATTCATAAAAACATTAGCAGCATTATCAAGCCTAGCAGATGAAGGTATGACCACATGCATTTGGGGGGTCTCAGCATTTTGATCTAGAATGGAGGTGAAAGTGTGCTATCTGTTTGATGATAATCAGTGTTTACAACCACTGTTTCCTGGCAATGCTCATGCCCTGTTTATGCTTCACAACCACTGCTCAAAACACAATACACAGAATCATCTTAGCTGTAATAACTGTGCAGTATTTCAAACGTCATATTTAAAAAACTATGAATCCTACAGCGAAAAGCTTTATATTGTGAGAATCACAAGACCCAGACCTAGATTTTGAGGCATAGTATGTCCCTTAAATATTAAAAAAGAAGACACAGTCGCAGTTTAGATTTCGCCCTTTAAATTTGAAGTGGCTAGAGTGGAATTTCAATAAATGTCAATGGACGGCGTGAGTTGCAAACAAATGGTCATATTGTCAAAACTATCAGGACTATGGCTTAGCCGTGGACATGTTTAGTGGCAGCAGGGATAGCTGAATGTTTTGATATAAGATTTATGTAGGGGGGCGTGTCCTGGACATGAAGCTGGGAAGACGTGCAGATACTGGGCTCTCTGCACACAGCACCAAATCTGCCACCATCCACCTCTCACGTACCCCTGGTGAAGCCCCAGATCACCTTTTTGGGTGTTTGGACTACTCCTACCCTAGCCCAGGGGACTATTATTGTCTGTGGCTGGCTGGTCACAGATCTGTGGCCGACTTTACAGCGCGGTGGCCCCGCCATCTTGGGGCCTACAGTCCGTGCGGCGCACTTTAGATCATACAGCCGCGATCCACAGACAGAACGCGCTCCTCGACTTTGACAGTGAGACGGCCTGCCTCAGGAGGATTTCGGACAAGGTTCTAGCCGGGGAGAGGTGTGAGAGACTCCCTTTTGCGGATCCCCCTGCATCGCGGCCAGCCGTTCTGTTGAGGCCTTTTGCCTCGGTTCTCCCCCAGGACCACAGTGAGTACCATCCCCCCTCAGTCAACACTCCCTGAGGTGCCCATCCTCTGGTGAAACACTGTCCATCCTCGGCTGGGGGTTCTGGGCCTCAACGAAGCTGATCTCACTGGTCCGGCAGCCGCTCCTCAGGAAAGTCCACGGCTTCGGTCTACACCTGGAGGACGGCGGCCATCTTGGTACTCCAAGGACTCTCAAGCGCAGTTGTTTCTCTCCTGATACTCAGCTGGCCATCCTGTCACGGATCTTTTGGGGTCAATCTGCCCTAATAATCATCCCCTCACAACTAATATAGGGGTACACAGGGCTGCTGACTAACGGCCCCACTAAGCTTAACAGAGTCCCTTTTTTTTTTTTCTCTATTATGTCAGTTATTTACTTAATGACTCCTGGGCCATTGTCTGCTCTCCAAGACCTCCGAAATGTTATGTTAGCTATGTTAGCCTGCCTGAACATTACATTTCTCAAGCACCTCATGGGCAAAGTGGGCCGTTATTATAAGCCACAGTTTGGGCCACGTGAGGGATTAAACATGGAACTTTTTGTTACTAGACCACAACCCACAACCTTGAATCCCCCCACGAACCCATTCGCTATAATGGATCCATCCTTAGATACGGAAGATACAGAGGATCCTCAACTGGCCAATACCCAAAGCCAAGCTCTCAATTCATCATCCCCACATGAATATCTCACCCCTGATATCCTGGACGGTAAACTACAGCTTTTGCTTCAACAAATTAAGTTTAACGTTTCGTTAGAGGTAAGCAAATTGGCTAACGAATTGAGAGGGGAAATAAACCAAATTGGGGAACGTACGGACACTCTCAAAAATATATTTGATGAGATGGTAAGCTATGTACAGGCTATTGAAGAAGAAAATCACAACCTGCGCCTCCCAGTCTCCCAGTTACAACTTCAACAAGAGGACTTAGAGAACAGAGAGAGGAGACAAAATCTGCGATTCAGAGGAATTCCGGAAACGGTAGGAGACCCTGACCTACGACGGAATTGGACGGAGATTCCGTCGTTTGGCAAGAGTGATGGGGGAGAGGTCGCTAAAAACCTGCAGTTTCACACCCTTGCCAAACGACGGAATCTCCGTCCAATTACCTCCCATCTACAACATCATAAGATTCCATACTACTGGGGTTTCCCCTATCGCCTTGCCGTGTCAAAGGAAGGCACCCAGTACACCCTACGTGACTTACAAGAAGGCGAGGCCTTCCTGAAAAACCTCGGCCTGCCTCCTCTCCCAGAAGAAGATTTGATCCCTCCCGCCACCCAGGTCCGTCTACCACCAAATACTCCTAGCCGCATCTGGACACCCGTTCGGGGTAAATCCAAGAAGCACCTCTCTACACCTCAACGTCCACGCTCCTCCAAACAACCACCTTGAATCTTCTGTACAGCTCTTCTTTTGGATCCTTTCTTATTCCATGCCTTCCGTTTCTTCGTGTTACAGATGAAACAAAGTTTGCTGCTCTGGTTCTACAAAGTTTTTTTTTTTTTTATATCTACCCTGTTTCCTGTTCGGGGTAGAATTCCTTTTACCATCCCATGAGGTTCTTTCTTTAGAGGTTCTTACTCCCTAGGCAACGACTGCTCCTGTTCTTCAGCTGACTTTTCATTTTTACTGTGAACAGGTCTCCTAATGTCAGTTCTATTTTTTATATGTTACCAAGTTCATAAGGTGAGCAGCTGGCCCTTCCCTTTTTTCTTATCCAGAGTCTTCTGATGGAAGTCCATACACGCCCTTACCAAGCCTTGGATTATATCCAGGGCTCCCTGAGATGCAGTAACATCTCAGGCTTTACAAAATTTAAGTATTTTGTCTCTTTTTCTGTTTTGTTTGCTGCTTTTTTTTTCTTCTTATGTCCATGTTTATAGATCAGCCTTATAGGTTGAAACTGCAATGTTTTTGTTTCCTTACTTTCAAAAGGTTTAACTACAGAGTTCATCTGTTAACACTCGCATGTCGAGGAGTTGCTGTTAATAACACTATTCACAGTCAGAATTATACATATTCCCTTGTTGTCAGTTTTGTATTGCTCTTTTCCCATACTATCCCTACACGAGCCTATTTGAATAGAACACAGTCATGGCCCTGAAGATAATGTCGTATAATGTGAAGGGCCTAGGTTCTATTAGTAAACACTGGATGGCTCTGAAGGACTTCAGAGCCTCAGGCGCAGATGTAATAATGATCCAGGAAACTCACTTTCGGGCAGGGGGTTCATTTAACTTTGCCTCAAAGTTTTTCCCCACCTCCTTCCTTGCCTCTGACACCACGGGCAAGGTGGGAGTGGCAATTTTGATTAGGAAGTTGTGTCCTGTTTAGGCTGGGTTCACACCTATGTGAATTGGATGTGGGTTTCCCTATATCCAATTTGCATGGTAGGAGATTGTGACCGGCTCTCTATGGAGCCGGTTCACATATCTCCACTGTGGCTCCGGTGCGAATTTGCACAAGGATCCTGTGCGTCTTTTGGTCCATTTCAGGTCCGAATTCAGCCCAAAAAATTTGAGCTGAAACCGGACCTGATACAGTGAACGGGGGACGCACTGGACCCCTGCTGTGAGCCGCATGCAGCAATAGTGTGAACACAGCCTGAATATTTTTGTTAACAGTTCCAACTGTGTGTTTACCCACTTGGGAAATCAGGTTAGCGAAGCTTGTTTTTTTCTGTCTGCAAGCAGCCATTAAGCTATTTTTTCTGTACAAGAGCTGAAACTGTTGATTAGGCACCTGTGTCAACTCAGTCATACACCTCATACTCATGTCTGCTCCAGCTATGCAACATCTATGAGCTCCCCAGCTGGTGCAAACATCTTCTCTTTGACCTCTTCTGTGTGCAGGGTCATCCAGTGGAGTCATTATGGTTGGTGTCACCTGGTGCGGTAAACCATGGAGTCACCCCCCTCCCCAGGCACTCTCCTGTCTAGCCTGCCACAGTGGCCTGCAGGATGCTGGGCAGGCTAGTTTCGGGCCGGTAGCTCACGGTCACAGTGCACACTCTAAACCGGCTCCTGTAAATGATGCAGTCGAATATCACTTCATACTTCATAAGGGCCATCTTTAATATTGAATTTACCCTGGGCAAACATTTTCTTGTGGCCCCTCTGCAGGAAATACTATATGAGATGGTCAGAGACTGCAGACCTACTACAGGAGATGGTGAGAGACTGCAAGTATACTACTGGAGATGGTCAGAGAATTCAGGCATACTGCAGGAGATGGTAAGAGACTGCAGGCATACTACTGGAGATGGTCAGAGACTGTAGGCATACTACAGCAGATGGTCAGAGACCGCAGGCATACTACAGAAGTTGGTTAGAAACTGCAGGCATACTACAGGAGATGGGCAGAAACTGCAGACATACTACAGTAGACAGTCAGAGACTGCAGGCATACTACAGGAGATGGTCAGAGACTGCAGGTATACTACATGAGACGATCAGAGACTGCAGGCATACTACATGAGATGATCAGAGACTGCAAGCATACTACAGGAGATGATCAGATTCTGCAGGCGTACTATAGGAGATGGTCAGAGACTGCAGACATCATACATGAGATGGTCAGAGACTGCAGGCATAATACACGAGATGGTCAGAGACCTCATGCATACTACAAGAGATGGTCAAAGACTGCAGGCATACTACAGGAGATAGTCAGAGACCTCATGCGTACTACAAGAGATGTCAGAGATTGCAGGCATACTACAGGAGATTAACAGACTGCAGACATACTTCAGGAGACAGTCAAAGAGTGCAGACATACTTCAGAGGACGGTCAAAGACTGCAGGCATACTACAGGAGATGGTCAGAGACTGCAGGCATACTACAGGAGATGGTCAGAGAGTGCAGGCATACTACAGGAGATGGTCAGAGACTGCAGGCATACTACAGGAGATGGTCAGAGACTGCAGACATCATACACGAGATGGTCAAAGACTGCAGACACACTACAGGAGACGGTCAAAGCCTGCAGACATACTACAGGAGATGGTCAAAGACTGCAGACATCATGCACAAGACAGTAAGAGACTGCAGTCATATTTGAGGAGATGGGCAGAGACTGCAGACATGCTACAGGAGATGGTCAAAGACTGCACACATCAAACACGAAATAGTCAAAGACTGCAGGCATAGTACAAGTACTGTGGATGGTGTAGTGATGTTGCAGTCAGTGTACAGTGCTCTGGGGAAGCCTGTCCTCCCTCCCTCTAGAACACACCTGTGTGATCCTTGCTCACTCTCCCTTCCTCTGTGTGCAGCTATCGCCGGAGAATTGCTCACTTTCCTCACAGGACCCCCACTCACATTGTGAGTGGACGCGGAGCAGCTCTGGAGGAGGAAGCTTAATCTTCCTCTTCTGAGGGTCGGGGCCTCCATGCACCTGATTGGTTGCTGAGATGCTAAGTGGGCCTAGCAACCAATCATTTTAACAGGCGTGACTTGGTAAACTTTCTGTCACTGGTGTGGGCTTTTAACCCAACTTAAAGGGAAAGAAAACCAGGGGATAGCCAGCTCACTGGGTTGTATGGGCTGGGAAGGCTCTGTATGAGAGCAAACACAGCCTCCCTCAAAAAGCTGACTCACCTCAATAAGGTGTAATCCTGGTAGTCAGCCAAGCTTACAAAAGGAAAAAGGTGAAAAGAGAGCCTCACCTGCAGTAATTACTAGGAACCATGCAGCTTATAGATAAGGGAACTTTATTACACAAACATATCAAATGGTAATACTAAAAACACTGGATAAAAATCCCATCACCAACACCTCAGTAAAAAATTAATAAAAATAGACAACGTTGTCTGATCAAGATGCAGCTGTGTCATAAAAATCCACACACATACATATGTCAACATAACATCCCTGGGGTAATAAAGCAACTGACACTATGGTGAAGTGAAATTACTGTTGAAACACCATCGATAAGGAATTTTCCCACAGTGTATGGGATGGTTGAGCAAAAATGGGGGCTCTGTGGGTGCAGCAAGGGGGGGAAGCAAGTTTTTCCTATGACCACCATGGAAAGCAACTCCAGGAACTAACGTGCCATCTGTAGTGCAAGTATGTATCCCAAGCCCAAAGTTTTCCACAGGAGGGTGAAGCTGGAAAGTAGTGATGCAGTAAGGTCATATATAATTAACACTGTGACCGTGGTTAGGATATCAGTCCAGTGTATAGCATGGGATATTGTTCTCAGTGTGACCAGTGTTCACTGCAGCACAAAAAGACACAGCAAAGGAGTATAGTGCATGGACTAACAGGTCCGCTCTTCCAGCCTGGAAGCAGTGTGGACTTCCTGGCTGTAGCTTTCCCTCCTGCACATCCATTGGATTCAGATCAGGCATGTGGCTGTGTTCACTAGGCACTAGGTCAGCAGCAGGTGCAGTGTGATGTGATGCGGTCTCAGCGTCCCTTAGTTAAAATGAATGCAGTGGTACTCGCAGATTCCCGTGAGCATGTGCGGGCTAGCAAGCCGACATCAATGGTAACGTCAGTGTGTCGTGGTGTCTTGACAACTGACTAGTTTCACCCAATCATCTTGAGCTTCTTCTTTTACCCCAACTTAAAGACAGCCCTGGGTGTCACCCGTCTATGTCTACACCACCGCAACCCACTAGGGACGCCACTGGGGTCATCAGGTATCCTGATTAGCCGAGGACTGACATTCACTCATTCTGGCACCAATGTCTTCCAAGAATGTACACTGAGCTGATCAGTACTATTGGAGACTATTTATTAAACCTGATTCATCAATCAGCAATATTAGTTAATACATGCTTAAAGTGACATATTCAGCTAGGTTACCACATGACAATATCACTTGCAGTTTGTATTTGTTGTTTGGATTTTTCTTTTGCAATTTTAATATATGATGTTCATATTTTCATTGGAATCCTAGTGATCTTTAAGAAAATTAGATAAACAAATATATGTACATTTGAAAAAAAGAAGAAAATGAAGTTGTGTTATACTGAATTAAAAGTGAGCACTTATCACTGGTCAGGGTATACATGTACATACAATATTTAAATTTTATCTCAGGTTAAGTGCTGGGGTTATGTGAGGGGGAAGTGTTAAAGCATAAGAGATAATCCAGCATCCTAGTTTGCACAGTATAAGTCAAAAAATTTAACATGTAAAAATAGGTATCCTATATGCCCTCTGCACGAAGAATACCTCCACCGCGCCACTGGCACCCAAATAAACTTCAAAAAATACTAAGTAAATATACACCAGTGACAGTGAATAAATAATAATAAACTAGTGAACACAAAAAGAGTCGAGCTGCCCCCTTAAAATCAAAATATAAATCAGTAGTTTATTTAATCCTAAATATCGGTTAAGGACCAAAAATGGTAAACCGACATGTAGGATAAATAGAAGGTGCTCAGAAACAATAAAGGTATACCTCGCAGTATACAATAATGGTGATAACCTCTACTAGTGAATAAATCACCTAAGTGTAAACAATAAGGTATACCTTGCAGTATACAATAATGGTGATAACCTCTATTAGTGAATAGATCACCTAGGTGTAGCACACTAAATTAACAGTGGACCACAAAAATATATATAAACCTGTAAAAACATTTGAATATATAATGTGACTATATGAATATATACACACATATAGATGTGACAAACAATTGAAAAAATGAAAACGTGCAAATATTTCAATTCATGCTGCAAAAGTCAGAAACTCCATATACAGTCCATGAATGAAAACAGCCTCCAAACAGGCTGCAGGTGATATACAATGGTGACGAAAAGAATCAAGTGTCCCACACAGATGATTTCTCAGTGATAGATGTCAAATGATGAGTAACTCTGTGCGTCTTCCACCTCACCACCGTGCCAGTGAATCACACTCTCCAGACATACACTCACCAAAATAAAATGCCAGCACTCTCATGCAAGGCAAAGTACGCTCTCTTTACCACACTCCAGGGTAAATAGTGTATACGAGGTTCACAGCGATGGTATTCAAAGGATCCACATTAAAAAAAATGAATGCTCCAATAGTGTAATTCAGCAACAACAATTTATTAAAATCACTGCAATCCTCACACATAGCACTCACATTGTGTAAAAGTAAAAAAGGCAAAGAACGTGCAATGAACAGCAAGCCTCAGACTCTGTGGATAAAACAGTAAAACCAATGGTCACGGCGGACCCGAGGTGTGCAGCTGCTGGGTAATACTCTCACCCCTCCCTCGGGAAACCTCCGTTCCTCCGTGCGCTCGTAATCCTATCTTCCTGTGTGGCTGACAGCATGTACGTCACAACTCATAGCCACGCCCCCGACATGTTTCGTCATAGGTAGACTTATTCATGGGATTGGCTGTGTTCGCTGCCACTAAACCCTTTTATCTGCTCCTAAATACACGCCCACTGGGTCACGTACTGCGCATGCGCACACCTCGCGTCCCCGTGCGTTGGATACAATGATATCTGGTACAGCAGATATAGGTGGGAATCGGGCACATAAAAAAACTCTAAAATGATTTATACAGTAAACGGGATCTTGGCAATCTTCCCAAATAGTGTGCTTATATAAGTGTAAACCGCAATTTACTGGATATGTTAAAATACCATTTCAATCATAGCCAGCAATTACAATGATCTTCCACAAGGTTAATCCGCTGCCTAACTAGGAAAATAATTCATACAGCAAACCCATTGCAGGGTATAGAGGCTGAGATCGAATATTACCTGGTATAAGCACACTCATTTTCTGGTCATAATAAAAAAACGAATATAAAACAAATGTAAGGCAACATTCCTCCTGTATACCACAATTTAAAATATACTCAGGTTACATAAAAATGCTGAACTAAAAAACATGATCTGATGTTGAATTCCACTTTAGTAGATACATGTAAATTTAAAAATATATATATAGACTTCTAAGAAATATATGAATATATATCTATAATCTATTAATATTCTATAAGGATACCAATTTATCAAACTGAACGAAAATTACATAGAATTATAAATGACCCCTCGGGTAAGTACTAAGCGACGATCCGTGACCCACCTTATGTAGGTATTCAATATACAGTAATTACAAGGGTGATAACCAAAAAAAATATACCACATATATGATATAAAATGTCTGTTTGAAAAAAAGCAAGTCCCCTTCTCTCCCCTCCTCTTTGGAACTACTACCTTTCCAAAAACCTATAGGGTATAACAACAGACGTATATTCTGTGATAAAAGTTCCCCCTACTCCCCAACTTTCTTCTAAGTTGGGTTGCATTACACACATAGGTGGGGAAATATAAGCAGATACCAATCCCTAAAAAATTCCCTAAAAATTCACTAAAAATTTGTAAACAGTACCCACAGAAATCAGAAGATTCAAAAAGACAGGATAGCAATCAAAATCAAAATCCCCCAAACTCCAATAGCAAATAGTAAGCTGGGGTATCCCGATCTAAAAGTTGTTAATGAAACAATTCAGATCTAATTCTATGTTTAACCCTCTAGGGGTTAAACTCTTCAGCAAATAGATCCATCTGGTTTCCCATTGGGATAAATCCCTGACCCTGTTGGACCCTCTCCAGGAAGGGTGCACAATGTCAATCCCACAGAATTGTAATAATGATGGGTCTTGTTGGTGTTTTTCTTTTTTATGTTGGTTAGATGTTAGATGTTCCGAAATCCTGATCCTCAACAGTCTCTTCGTCCTCCCTACATACAAAAGGCCACACGGGCACCACATAAGATAGACAACATGTGATGAATTACATGTGCTAAATTCCTTAATTTCAAAGGATTCCCCATCCCTATTGGTTACATTAGCCACTCCTCTGTGGTTGACTCTAACAGTCCTGCAACAAATGCATCTCCTACAACTGTAGAAGCCTCTGAAATCAAACTTTAACAAATTCCTTCCAGGTGGGTCCAATATCCTCTTAACCACATGGTCACCGAAGCTCGGGGCTTTCCTATATATGAATATTGGCCGGTTCGGTAACACCTCTCCCAGATGCCTATCCTTACATAAAATGTGCCAGTATTTTCTGAAAATACTTTCAATGTCCTTATACTGGCAATGAAATCCGGAAATAAAACCAAATTGATGCTTATTATCATTGGGTATATTCTGGCTATGCTTCTTTTTTAGGACAACGGGGGAGGGGAGGGGGGACACCGAGGGGGAACCCCAGGGGCTCCCATCAGAGAGGGGGAGGGAGACAGGTACCCCCCCTAGGATTCGACAGGGAAAATATGCCCCCCCAAGGAGAAGGAGGGGGTGTAGGGCAGGAAGATCCAAGAAATCCAAGGAAACGACTGAGGGATGCGTAAACACAGGGATATATAATCTAAGCAGCGTGGAACTCAGTCACAAGGAACTTAACATTTTGAATCTGGGTTTAAAATGCGCCCCAAAAAGGGAAATGAATAAGTTTGATGTGTATATTGATGCACATAAATTTATTAGAACCATGAATATCAAAAAATATTTCCTAAGTCATCCGGTGGAATCCTCTGAGAGATCTAAGGTACCTCCAAATAGGGTAGATACGGGATTGAGGAATAAATCTATCTTTAATCCCCAAAACCCAGGCAATCACTTCATAGAGGTATTCAAAAGCCTGGTACTGAGTGATATTGAAAGGCTTGTCCCACGCAAGGGTGTCAATCCTTATTACATTAGGGAAGGTATCAGATCCCTAGAAGATAGAAAGAATTTGATAGTACGTCCAGCTGACAAGGGGGGGGGGGGTGGTTTTGTTAGATAAAACATTCTACCTGAACCAGTTGCTAGAACTAGTAGGAGACAGAACTACGTATAGGAAATTATCTGCTGATCCAACGGATGCATATAAAGTGCAGTTATCAGCTCTGGTAGAATGGGGCTTTAGGATAGATGCACTTAATGCTAAAGAAAAGAGGTATCTAATCCCCAGTGCGTGCAGAATCCCTGTCATTTACACCTTACCTAAGGTACATACAGTGCCCACCACCCCGGCCGATTGTTAACGGGATTGGTTCCGTTACGGCAAGATTGGGGGAATTTTTAGATAAATTTCTCCAACCAAGTGTTAAGGACACCAGGGCTTACCTGAAAGACACGAGTGACCTTTTGACACTACTCAATGATGTCAAATTGGAGACCTCGTCGATAGTGTATTTGGTAACGGCTGATGTGGCCTCTCTATACACTATTATACAACACGAGGATGCGGCTTTGGCCCTGAGTAAAAGAGACGACATCCCTATTGTACAGAAAAGATTTTTGGGACAGGTACTGGAATTTTGTATGTCCCACAATTATTTCTGGTGTGATGGCCATTTCTATTCTCAACAGGTTGGCGTGGCGATGGGAGCCAAATATGCTCCCAGCCTCGCCAACCTGTTTATGGCTGAGTGGGAGGACAGAAAAGTGTTCAGCCAGAGAAGGCCCCAACTGTTATTTTATCGGCGATTCATTGATGACCTCCTGTTTATTTGGGAGGGGACAGAGGAATCGGCCATTGATTTTTTACAAGAGCTTAATAATAATTCAAACAATATTAAATTGGAACATCAGATCAGTAATTTATCGGTCAATTTTCTGGATGTGACTATTGAGAGACAGGGCAATTCACTGAAAACAAAAGTTTATTTCAAGCCGACTGATCGAAATAGTTTCTTATCAATAAGAAGCGGCCACCATCTGGCTTGGATAAGAAATATTCCAAAGGGACAGATGTTACGTGTACGCCGGAATTGTACAGAACTGGAAGATTTTTTTGAACAAGCAGATGTTCTTAAAAGTAAATTCCTACAAAGAGGTTATCGGGAGGATGAACTAAATAAAATTACCCAGGAGGTGGCATTAGTACCCAATGATAATAAGCATCAAATTGGTTTTATTTCCGGATTTCATTGCCAGTATAAAGACATTGAAAGTATTTTCAGAAAATACTGGTACATTTTATGTAAGGATAGGCATCTGGGAGAGGTGTTACCGAACCGGCCAATATTCATATATAGGAAAGCCCCGAGCTTCGGTGACCATGTGGTTAAGAGGATATTGGACCCACCTGGAAGGAATTTGTTAAAGTTTGATTTCAGAGGCTTCTACAGTTGTAGGAGATGCATTTGTTGCAGGACTGTTAGAGTCAACCACAGAGGAGTGACTAATGTAACCAATAGGGATGGGGAATCCTTTGAAATTAAGGAATTTAGCACATGTAATTCATCACATGTTGTCTATCTTATGTGGTGCCCGTGTGGCCTTTTGTATGTAGGGAGGACGAAGAGACTGTTGAGGATCAGGATTTCGGAACATCTAACCAACATAAAAAATGGTTATAAGTACCATAGTGTCTCCCTACTTTTTAAAGAAAAACACCGACAAGACCCATCATTATTACAATTCTGTGGGATTGACATTGTGCACCCTTCCTGGAGAGGGTCCAACAGGGTCAGGGATTTATCCCAATGGGAAACCAGATGGATCTATTTGCTGAAGAGTTTAACCCCTAGAGGGTTAAACATAGAATTAGATCTGAATTGTTTCATTAACAACTTTTAGATCGGGATACCCCAGCTTACTATTTGCTATTGGAGTTTGGGGGATTTTGATTTTGATTGCTATCCTGTCTTTTTGAATCTTCTGATTTCTGTGGGTACTGTTTACAAATTTTTAGTGAATTTTTAGTGAATTTTTTAGGGATTGGTATCTGCTTATATTTCCCCACCTATGTGTGTAATGCAACCCAACTTAGAAGAAAGTTGGGGAGTAGGGGGAACTTTTATCACAGAATATACGTCTGTTGTTATACCCTATAGGTTTTTGGAAAGGTAGTAGTTCCAAAGAGGAGGGGAGAGAAGGGGACTTGCTTTTTTTCAAACAGACATTCTATATCATATATGTGGTATATGTTTTTTTGGTTATCACCCTTGTAATTACTGTATATTGAATACCTACATAAGGTGGGTCACGGATCGTCGCTTAGTACTTACCCGAGGGGTCATTTATAATTCTATGTAATTCTCGTTCGGTTTGATAAATTGGTATCCTTATAGAATATTAATAGATTATAGATATATATTCATATATTTCTTAGAAGTCTATATATATATTTTTAAATTTACATGTATCTACTAAAGTGGAATTCAACATCAGATCATATGGTTTATATTTTATTGGAAGATTTATATAAATTTTTATAGATTATTTAATGTTTTTTAGTTCAGCATTTTTACGTAACCTGAGTATATTTTAAATTGTGGTATACAGGAAGAATGTTGCCTTACATTTGTTTTATATTTGTTTTTTATTATGGCCAGTAAATGAGTGTGCTTATACCAGGTAATATTCGATCTCAGCCTCTATACCCTGGAATGGGTTTGCTGTATGAATTATTTTCCTAGTTAGGCAGCGGATTAACCTTGTGGAAGATCATTGTAATTGCTGGCTATGATGGAAATGGTATTTTAACATATCCAGTAAATTGCGGTTTACACTTATATAAGCACACTATTTGGGAAGATTGCCAAGATCCCGTTTACTGTATAAATCATTTTAGAGTTTTTTTATGTGCCTGATTCCCACCTATATCTGCTGTACCAGATATCATTGTATCCAACGCACGGGGACGCGAGGTGTGCGCATGCGCAGTACGTGACCCAGTGGGCGTGTATTTAAGAGCAGATAAAAGGGTTTAGTGGCAGCGAACACAGCCAATCCCATGAATAAGTCTACCTATGACGAAACATGTCGGGGGCGTGGCTGTGAGTTGTGACGTACATGCTGTCAGCCACACAGGAAGATAGGATTACGAGCGCACGGAGGAACGGAGGTTTCCCGAGGGAGGGGTGAGAGTATTACCCAGCAGCTGCACACCTCGGGTCCGCCGTGACCATTGGTTTTACTGTTTTATCCACAGAGTCTGAGGCTTGCTGTTCATTGCACGTTCTTTGTCTTTTTTACTTTTACACAATGTGAGTGCTATGTGTGAGGATTGCAGTGATTTTAATAAATTGTTGTTGCTGAATTACACTATTGGAGCATTCATTTTCTTTTATGTGGATCCTTTGAATACCATCGCTGTGAACCTCGTATACACTATTTACCCTGGAGTGTGGTAAAGAGAGCGTACTTTGCCTTGCATGAGAGTGCTGGCATTTTATTTTGGTGAGTGTATGTCTGGAGAGTGTGATTCACTGGCACGGTGGTGAGGTGGAAGACGCACAGAGTTACTCATCATTTGACATCTATCACTGAGAAATCATCTGTGTGGGACACTTGATTCTTTTCGTCACCATTGTATATCACCTGCAGCCTGTTTGGAGGCTGTTTTCATTCATGGACTGTATATGGAGTTTCTGACTTTTGCAGCATGAATTGAAATATTTGCACATTTTCATTTTTTCAATTGTTTGTCACATCTATATGTGTGTATATATTCATATAGTCACATTATATATTCAAATGTTTTTACAGGTTTATATATATTTTTGTGGTCCACTGTTAATTTAGTGTGCTACACCTAGGTGATCTATTCACTAATAGAGGTTATCACCATTATTGTATACTGCAAGGTATACCTTATTGTTTACACTTAGGTGATTTATTCACTAGTAGAGGTTATCACCATTATTGTATACTGCGAGGTATACCTTTATTGTTTCTGAGCGCCTTCTATTTATCCTACATGTCGGTTTACCATTTTTGGTCCTTAACCAATATTTAGGATTAAATAAACTACTAAAAAATGTAACATCACTGCCACTGCAATCATATTATATAATGGCTGTTTATCTGTTTGTGGGTTAAAAAGCATTTTGTACAGTAAATCATAACTCTCATCTTGCATTACATAGATATAAAATGAATGCAAATGATTTGTTGCATGGAAAAATTTACAAAAGTGTAAACAAGCCATAAAAACTTGGAGATGTGGGACAGTTAGGGTTCATTTACACTTGCTTCGGCTTCAACACACATTAACGGCTAGTTTACACTTGTTTCAAAACAAGGCTTCGGACAAGCTTTGTTAAAGCTCTCTGAATGCTAGTCAAAGCTCCTGTCACTAAATAAATAGGTTAGCTTACAGTCCTGTTTACACCTTGCTTTTGCTTTGCCCCACCGAAAGCCTCATCGAAGCCTCATGGAAGCCCCACAAAGCCTCACCGAAGCCTCACCAAAGCTCTACCAAAGGCTCATCAAAGCCCTATCAAAGCTCCACCAAAGCCTCATCGAAGCCCAACCGAAACCTCATAGAAGCCTCATTGAAGCACCCAGCAAAAGCAAGGTGTAAACAGGACTGTAAGCCAACCATTTTATTTAGTGACAGAAGCTTTGACTGGTGTTCAGAGAGCTTTAACAAAGCGTGCCTGAAGCCATGTTCTGAAGCAAGTGTAAAGTAACCCTTACGATAAGGTTATAGACGTATTTTATTAATTTATTTTACTTTATTTAGCCAATATAGGCACTAGGTTCATTGTAAACCTTATTTTATTAACTGATAGATCACAACAGCTTATACATATTTATTTTAGGATAGTTTTACATTAATTCAGTTTAGCACTGAACCACATTCCATGTTATTTATTAGGAAAGTTTACTGGCTACAATGCTCAGGTAATGTCATATATAATAATTAAACTCCAACACAATTTTAAGTGAGAAAGCATCAAAACTTTGTACAGGTAATCCAAAATTAGTATGTTGGCTGTATCTCTGATACAATAGAAGAAAGAATGTTGCCATCAGCTGTCAGGTAATAATGTGCAATGGTACTTGCTGCAACAGCATTACATTAGGTTTTAGATTTGTGTAGAAAGGAAGTCCTCTTGCTGCAACAATTTTACAATGCAAAAATGTTTTGTAACAATTGTCAGGTAAAGCTGTACAATTAAACACCTCTTTTTGTAGCTGACCTTTGTCTGCAGCATATCTGTGCATCATTTTGCTCTGCACTCCTGTGATCTGCGCTCAAGTGTTTTCACTCCTCCTTCATGCATTTGTGCACCTCCAACACCAGGTGAAAAACCAGCTCACCTTAATTATATAAAAACATGCATTTTTATATTATTCTATACCAGGGCACATGCCCTCATCATGGGGGGAGGTGCTTTAAATGAGGACAAGGGGGGGTGCTCATGTGAATTGGGACAAGGGCCTCTTTCCCACAACCCTAGTGTGGGAGTAACTTATCGGAATCTGGAAGCCCCCTTTAACAAGCAGGCCCCCAGATCCCACCGCCCTCCCTATGTAAGTGAGTATGGGGTACATAGTAACTCTACTCGTTCACCAAAATTATAAAAAGTAAATAAAACCAAAGAGACAGTTTTTGATAATTCCTTTGTTAAAAAAAAAAATGTCCCCCTCCCAAAGTAGATCCAATGTCAATCACGGCGCCCACCACCACTGCTGACTTGAATAAAGAGAAAAAAAAACTACGGTCCCAATGAAGGATCCTGCCATCTGTCAGCTCCGCTGTCTGACAGTCCTTAAAACAGAGTTCCACACGTATTTGGTTTATTAAAAGTCAGCAGCTACAAAAAGCATAGCTGCTGACTTTTAATAAACTGACCATTACCTGTCCCATGGTCCAGCAAAGCGGTCACCCAGAGCCTCACTCCTCTCCCCCTCCTCTCCGCCGGGCCGCCATCATAGCCACTGTGGTCAACCGGCTTGACAGCTTATGGCTTCACAGCCGGGCGTGCACTGCGCATGTGCAAGTCACACTGCGCTATTAGCCAGCCGATCTTCTGGGACCTGTGTTGTGTCCCAGAAGATTGTTGGCAGGGAGGGGCCACCTAGTGCGAAAGGAGGAGTCGCCTAGGCGGCCGAGAACAGGGAGAAGGAAGTGGGACAGGAAGTCCTACTAAAAAAAGGGTACACACCCCCCCAAAAAAATGACATGCCAAATGTGGCATGTCAGGGGGCGAGGAGTGCTTAAAGCGGAAGTCCCACTTTTGGGTGGACTCCACTTTAACCCCTTCCCGACCAGCTGCCGCAGCTATACTGCAGCGGGATGGCTCCCCTGTGCGAGCCGTCGTAGCTGTACGTCAGCTCTTTAAGATGTTTTTGCAGGCGCACCTGCAGCATGTCCCCAGAGCCGATGCGCGTGCCTTGCGGGCGAGATGACCGCTGGGCAGCCGCGATTGCTCGTGACAGAACGAGAACGGGGATGTGTGTGTGTAAACACACAAATCCCGGTTCTCTCAGGGGAGTAGAGACAGATTGTGTGCTCCTACTAAGTAGGAACACCGATCGGACTCCTCCCCTAGTCAGTCCCATCCCCCCCACAGTTAGAACACACCTAGGGAATACAGTTAACCCCTTGATTGCCCCTAGTGTTAACCCCTTCCCTGCCAATGACATTTATATAGTAATCAGTGGCTATTTTTAGCTCTGATCACTGTATAAATATCACTGGTCCCAAAAAAGTGTCAAAAGTGTCCAATCTGTCTGCTGCAATGTCACAGTCATGATAAAAAAAAAAAAAATAAAAAAAAAAATCGCTGGTCACTGCCATTACTAGTAAAAAAAAAAATATAAGAAAAGTGCTATAAATCTATCCCCTATTTTGTAGACGCTATAACTTTTGCGCAAACCAATCAATATACACTTATTGCAATTTTTTTACTAAAAATATGTAGAAGAATACATATCGGCCTAAACTGATGAGGATTTTTTTATTTTTTAAATGTGGGATATATTTATTATAGCAAAAAGTACAAAATATTGTATTTTTTTCAAAATTGTCGCTCTTTTTTTGTTTATAGCACAAAAAATAAAAACCGCAGGTGATCAAATACGACCAAAAGAAAGCTCTATTTGTGGGAAAAAAAAGAACATCAATTTTGTTTGGGTACAACATCACACTATTGCGCAATTGTCAGTTAAAATGATGCAGTGCCGTATCGCAAAAAATGGCCTGGTCGGGAAGGGGGTAAATTCTTTTTCCGGGGCTGAAGTGGTTAAATAGCTAAGGGGCGTGGCCACCCGAAAACATCACTGGGTGGCCCACCCTCTTGTGATATCATCGGCTCAACATGCCCAAGTTGATGATGTCACAAATGGTGGTGGGGCCACCCAATGACATCATCGGGCATTCCCACACCTTTAATTAAAGGGATTGTAAACCTTCACTGTTTTTCACCTTAATGCATTCTATGCATTAAGGTGAAAAACATTTTTCAATGCAGCAGCACCCCTTATACTTACCTGGGCCCCAAAATTTGCTTGACAGGAATGAGCAAACCAGCTCCGGCCGGTGTTTCATGTCATGATTAAATAGATTGACAGCAGCGGGAGCCAATGGCTGTGGTGCTATCAATCAAATCCAATTGTGTGGGTACCGGGGCCGAGTCATACATTCGACGGCTATGGACGCTAAATGCTGGACTCAGGAGTGCGCCCGCAAGGTAACCCCCTCGGGGAAAAGCTTCCCCGAGGGGGTTATTTGATGCCAGGAGGGGCCACGAGAGCCACCGGGGGACCCCAGAAGAGCATGTTCGGGGCCACTCTGTGCAAAATGAGCTGCACAGTGGAGGTAAGTATGATATATTTGTTATTTTAAATAAAAAAAACAAACCTTTACGAAGGAAGAAGAATGGTCAGATGGCGGAGCTAGCAGACGGCGGGAGCCTTCATAGGGACCAGAGGTTTCTTTTTTACTTTTTTTGGTTTGGCGGTGGAGGCAGATGTCATGATTGATGATGAATCTACACCGGGGGGACATCTTTTTAATTTTGATTTTTTTAATAAAAAGTTTTTGACTTGTCAAAAACTTGTGTTGTGTTTTTATTTACTTTTTACACTTTTTTTGGTGAATGAGTAGGGGTGAGGGCATGTGGCTGTTAGGAGTCTGTGGTAGTGAGCTCTTGTAGATCGCCAACTCAGGGTTCCCCATGGTGCAGAATCTAAGCCCCAACCTGCTTCTTCATCAGAGCCCCTGATGGTGAGGATGGCCTTGCAGCAAGCTGGAACCAGGTCGCGGCCCCCAGGTATGCCTAGCTGAGGATGCGGAGACCACTTGCATGTGCAGAGTACAAGCAGCAAGCAAAAAGGAATCCAGAAGACAAGCTGAGATCAGGGTGGGCAGCGAACAAGCACAGATGGTAAACGAGATAACAAGATAACAAGAGAACACTTGGCCAGAGTTCCAATCCAGATAGGGTGAGTGTTTCTGCAACCATGGAAGTCCAAGAATAATAATAATAGAGGACTTAGGAAGGATCAGGAAGGAAACTTCTTCACAATGAAGGACACAAACATGAATAGTTATGGGGTCAGTTAAAAACCGTAGGGGTCCTAAAGCCAAGGTATAGCTATCCACTGCAGATACTGATAGAGGCATTGCAAAGGAATGAGAGGAATGCCCAATTCAGTGGCCAAAGACTGCTCAATGAAATTCCCGGCTGCCCCATAGGTTCTGGTCTAGATCACCTCCCTCTAAGCAACCTAGACCCAATAGTTTCCGGGACGGGCAGGACAGGACTTCATGATATAACCATCAGCTCCGCAGTAAAGACATAGGTCGAGTCTCAGGCGACGTGACTGCTCTTGTGGAGTGAGGTATATCCGGCCTAATTGCATAGGATCTTCAGAAGGTGACACAGCTGGAGAGATGTGTTGTTCTGGAGCTTTCTGGGCAAGAGGGGAGAAGCATCCCACTGGAAGACAGTGTGGAGCAGTCCTTTCCAGATCTTGCTCCTGGAAATGGACATCAATTTGGATGCTAAGGGTGAACAATCCATCCAAGGTGGTAGCTATAGTTCTGCCAGCTAATTCACCCTTAATACAATCCGCTAGACCTTGTCAAAAAGTTGCAGTAGGGGCCTCATTATTTCATGCCAGTTCTGAAGCCAAGGTGTGAAACTGAACTGCAAATTGGCCAACAGTCATGTTTTCTTGATGAAGCCAAAGAAGAGCTCCAGAAGTGGATGAGGCCCTGCCAGGAACATCGAAGGTGTTACGGAAAGCTTGTAGGAAGGCAGAGATACTGGAAACAGTAGGATCTTGACGTTCCCACAATGGTGAGGCCCAAGCCAGAGCCTCTCCAGAAAGGAGTGAAATCATGTACGCCCCCTTGGAATGATCAGTAGGAAAATAATGGCCTGGTAGCTCAAAGTGGGTCGAGCACTGATTGATGAAGCCCTGACAAGCTTTAGGATCACCAGAGAAGCGAGGCGGTGAAGGCAGCTGGAGTTTTGAAGGACTGCCCTCTGCTGGAGGGACTGGGGGAGCTGGAACAGCAGGGGCTGAAACAGAAGCCAGAACTAAGGGTGAGGAAGTGGGCACAACCTGCAGCGGATCCAAATGGGAGGAAAGTTCCTGTAGACATTGCATAATCCATTCTTGATAGGCCTGCTGGACATCACTCTCTGTGCCAAACACTGAAGTTGATCTAGAAGAGGCTGCAGTGTCTCCGAGGAGCTCATGGCCTGAGCAACCTATCAGGAGTCTGTGGTAGTGAGCCCCTGTAGATTGCCAAATCAGGGTTCCCCAGGGTGGGGAGTATAAGCCTCAGCCTGCTTCTTTACCAGAGCCCCTGATAGAGTGGATGGCCTTGCAGCAAGCTGGGACCAGGTCGCGGCCCCCAAGTATGCCTAGCCAAGGATGCGGATACCACTCACATGTGCAGAGTACAAACAGCAGGTAAAAGGGAATTTAGAAGAAAATCAAGATCAGGGTGGGCAGCGAACAAGCACAGATGGTAAATGAAGTCAGGGTCAGTACACAGGTAGTTAGACAGTATGGACAAATGGTATGCAAACGGGAGCTCAGAGAACTAGGAAGTTGCTCAGGCAATGTGGGTTACACTGAGAATGTCTTATATAGACAAGCAAACTAGGAGGTGGGCCAGAAAGGGAAGGAAATAAAGGTCCACAGAATAGCAGACGATGCCCATCAGTGAGCACGGCCAAGCCACACATGTGAAAGAAATCAGGTAGAGAAACACTGCAACAAGGAGGTAAGAGTACACAAGCAGAAACTGCAGGCTAACTTGTGACAGTGGCTTGGTATGGTTTAGGAGGGGAGGCGCACATTTGTCCCCTCTTTCCTGGCCTACCGGGCTGCATTCTCAGATATGGTATGTTAACCACTTAAGGGCCAGCCTCGTTTTGGATTTTAGGTGTTTACATGTATAAAACAGGTTTTTTTTGCTAGAAAATTACTTAGAACCACCAAACATTATATATGTTTTTTTTCTAACACCCAAGAGAATAAAATGGCGGTCGTTGCAATATTTGTTTTTGCACCGTATTTGCGCAGCGGTCTTATAAGCGCACTTTTTTTGGAAAAAAATCACTTTTTTGAATATAAAAATAAGTCAACAGTAAAGTTAGCCCAATTTTTTTTATATTGTGAAATATAATGTTACGCCAAGTAAATTGATACCCAACATGTCACTCTTAAAAATTGCGCCCGCTCGTGGAATGCCGTTAAACTTTTACCCTCAAAAATCTCCATAGGCGACAATTAAAATATTCTACAGGTTGCATGTTTTGCGTTACAGAGGAGGTCTAGGGCTAGAATTATTGCTCTCGCTCTACTGGTCGCAGCAATACCTCACATGTATGGTTTGACCACCGTTTTCATATGCGGGCGCTACTCGCGTATGCGTTCGCTTCCTCAGGACGGGGGGTTTTTAATTTTTTTTTTTTTTATTATTTATTTTACATTATTTTATTTATTTTTTACACTGTTTAAAAAAAAAAATTGTGTCACTTTTATTCCTATTACAAGGAATGTAAACATCCCTTGTAATAGAAAAAAGCATGACAAGCCCTCTTAAATATGAGATCTGGGGTCAAAAAGACCTCAGATCTCATATTTACACTGAAATGCAATAAAAAAAAGTAATTTAAAAAAATGACATTGAAAAAAATATGCCTTTAAGAGGCGTGGGCGGAAGTGACGTTTTGACGTTGCTTCCGCCCAGCAGTGTCATGGAGACGAGTGGGCGCCATCTTAGCCTCACTCGTCTCCAGACACAGGAGGGAGATGGAGGCGATCGCCTCAGCCGCTACCGGTGGCTCCGATAAGCGGTGGATGGCACCGGATCGCGGCGAATCCGCCGCAGGGACCACTTTTATTAGAAAGCCGGCCGCCGCACGAAAACGGGGATACAGGGGTTATGGCAGCTAGCTGCTGCCATAACAATGATATCCCCCTTCAAGGTTTGGACGTACATCGTCGTGCGGCGGTCCGGAAGTGGTTAATGTCTCTTAGAAGCTCCCTACAAACTGACATGACTATCCTAATGCAACAATTTAAGCATGATATTGCTTCTTTTGGGTATAGGGTAACCTGCATTGAAACAAAGATGGAAGATATCACTTCCACTGTAAATAATCTTGTTTATGCATATGAAGAACATATAGAGGAGCATAGATGGATCAAAAGTAAACTGGTGGATTTGGAAGACTGATCCCGCCATAACAATAAAAAAAACTGTGACATATCAGAATCAGTTTAGACCTCTGAACTCTCCACTTATGTTTGTAGCATGCAAAAGGCCTTACTACCAGAGCTAAAAATATTGAGTTTGTTGTTGATCGCATCCACAGCTCCCTAGGCCCTCACATGTGCCTGATTCAGTCCTACAGGATGTAATATTACTAAACCATTTTTATCATGCAAAAGAACAACTTATGCAAAAGGCAAGATCGATTGCAACCCTTCCTGATCCCTACGCGCACCTACAAATCTTCATAGATTTGTCCCAACAGGCAGTATAGCGTCACAGGCAACTTTAACAAAGGCCATGCGGAACCACAAAATTCATTACCAATGGTTCGCCCCTGCTAAACTACTAATTGCGCATAAAGACACTAAGCACACAGTGTCTTCCATACATGAAGGTCTAAGCTTACTGCATTCTTGGGGCATCCTCATTGAACCTCCAGCTTCAATCTCAGCAAAGCAGAATGTGGGTAAAGTGCCTCCCGACAAACAGTTACCCCAATGTACACATAGACACAAACCTCGCTGAAACAAAATAATTTTTTGGGAAATTGTGTTAGGGCATTTAGTTTATCTGTTTTTCTGTTTCTGTCCCCTCTTTGCAATATTTCCTTTGTCTACTACTGGAACACTACTGCTATAAGCTTCCATTGTGTACAGTCAAGTAATTCCACATTTACAACACTTCTTCAGTTCAAGAAGTGTAGCTTTCCAGGCAAGAGCATTCTCTGAACAAGTTGTCAGAAACCATAAAATCAGACCAAGACAGAAGTACAGTTAATTCACACTTGTTTAATAACAAAAGTAAATAGAACAAACATAGTCAAAACATAGCCAGAGTTCAGGAACCGGAACGGATAGTCAGACAAGCCAAACGTCAGGGAGCTGGAGATGAGCTTATTAAAACAGCAAGCAGGATCTGGAACCAGAAGGGATGTCAGCCAAGCAAGTAAATTTACAGGAATGCAGGAGACCGTCTCTGTGACGTTGGCTAAGGTGAAGGCAGAGATCCTCTGGGCTGGACGGCTTAAGTAGGCAGGACTGTCAAGCAGGATATCATCAACAGCTGGGTACCTGTGGAGAGATAGGAGCTGGCAATTAGCCGAAAGCTGAGCATCCAGCTCAGTGAAGAAAGGCCTGAGCCCAGCCCCGTCAGTACCCCCTCCTCAACGATCCCTCTTCCTCGGAGGACCACCAGGCTTGAGAGGAAAACGTCTATGGAAATCACAGAGGAGGACGGAGGCATGTACATCCAAGGATGAGACCCAAGAGCATTCCTCTGGACCATACCTATTATTATTATTATTATTATTATTATAATACAGGATTTATATAGCGCCAACAGTTTACGCAGCACTTTACAATATAAAAGGGAGACAATACAGTTATAATACAATAAGATACAGGAAGATTGAGAGGGCCCTGCTCAGAAGAGCTTACAATCTAATAGGCTGGGGGGAGGGGGTACAAAAGGCTGTAACTGTGGGGAATGAGCTGATGGAAGTGGTAAAAGATTAGCTAGAGATGTTATAGGCTTTCCTGAAGAGATGAGTTTTCAGGGATCGCCTGAAGGTAGCAAGAGTAGGGGATAGCCGGACAGGTGGAGGTAGCAAGTTCCAGAGGATGGGAGAGGCTCTGGAGAAATCCTGGAGACGAGCATGAGAGGAGGAGATGAGAGAGCTTGAGAGTAGGAGGTCTTGAGAAGAGCGGAGAGGACGATTTGGGTGTTATTTGGAGACAAGATTGGTGATGTAGCTCGGGGCAGAGTTGTGAATGGCTTTGTATGTTGTGGTTAGTATTTTGAATTTAATTCGCTGGGTGATTGGGAGCCAGTGTAGGGATTGGAGGAGAGGGTTGGCAGACACTGAGACACTGAGACCCTTCCAATGCACCAGGTACTGTATGCGCCCACGGAACCAACGGGAGTCAACAATTGACTGTACTTCATGCCCCTCATGGTTCTCAACCTGTACAGGGTGAGGACATGGCACCGAGGTGGTAAAGCGGTTGCAGACCAAAGGTTTTAATAAGGAGACATGTAATATATTCTAAATACGCATGTTAGAAAGAAGGTCTAATGCGTAAACCACTGGGTTAATCCTGCAAAGAATACGTAAAGGTCTAATAAACCGAGATGCGAACTTCAGTGAAGGAACGCGAAGTCAGAGGTTGCGAGATGACAGCCAGACCTTGTCCCCAACCTGGTAGGAAGGCACAGGTAGGCGTCTGCGGTTAGCATGGAGTCTGTACCTATCATTAGCATGTCGCAAAGCCTCTTGGACTTGTGCCCAAGTGGAACGAAGACCACGGAGATGCTCCTCTAATGCAGGAATACTCTGTGGAACAAATGAGTCAGGCAACATGGAAGGTTGGAAACCATAGTTTGCCATAAAACAGGGACAATCAGGAAGCAGAATTCAAGGCACTATTGTGAGCAAACTCTGCCCACGGTAATAGGTCTGACCAGTTGTTATTATGGTCATAAATTTAGCAACGTAGCAATTGCTCCAAGGACTGATTGGCTCGTTCTGCAGCCCCATTAGACTGCAGGTGTTACGTACCTGGTGATAGAGCCTGATATGCAGAGGACGGCCTCTCTTACAACTCTGACTTGGAGCCCCTAATAGAGCTGACAGGAAGCACCGAGATGCAGAGTCGCACGAGTGCCTGGCGGGATCGCTGAACCTGGAGCTGGATTGGAGCACTCGGCCGGGCTGTAGAGGTGTCTGTAGGAATCCCAGAGCAGTGGTAGGTAGGTAGCTGGAGCGAGTAGACAACCGGTCCCCACAGGCAGGAGTGCAAGTGAAGCAGAAGGGATGGTGACACCCTCGAGGTTGAAGAGAAGGCAGGTACAGGCAGACCGGGTCATACACAAACAGGCACGTCAGGAACAGAGGCTGAAGCGGAACCAGAATCAGATTACAGGCCGGGTCGTCAGCAGACTGACAGTGAAGTGGCAGAAGGAGCAGGCAGATGCAGAGTAGAGGACAAGCCGGGGTCGGATGCAGGCAGGAAACAGGAATGTCAAGAAGCAAGCCGGGTCACAACAGGAACGGAAGTCAGGTAGGTAATCGCAGGGTACACAGGGAACGCTGTAGAGCAGACAGCACTGAGTCTGGAAACTGACTGAGTTTAAGTAGCCTGTTTGGGTGTCAAAAGCTGTCACAGGGTGTGTGTGCACCAATGGCATTCTGACAGGGGCAGAGGTAACAGGTCATCTTCTTCGGCAGCCATCTTGGGTGCTGGCATGCCCTTCCTGACAGGCATAGGTAACAGGTCATCTTCTTCGGCAGCCATCTTGGGTGCTGGCATGCCCTTCCTGACACTGCGCCCCTTCAAAGGGCAGCCTCCGGATGCCCAACTTGGCCCACTTCTCAGGATTCTGAGTTCTTAAAAGCTTGAACCAAATTTCGGGCATTGATATTACCTTCAGGTTCCCAGGAGTTGTCCTCTGGCCCATACCCTTTCCATTTTATCAGGAACTGGATCTGATTTCTTCTCTTCCTGCAGTCTAAGATTGTTTCCACCTCAAACTCTTCCTCCCTGTCAATAATTACAGATTCAGGCGGGCTGGAACTTCGTCCTGGGAAGGGGTCAGGAATGGCAGGTTTCAACAAGGTTATGTGGAACACAGGGTGGATTCTAAATGACTCAGGCAACTCTAATTCATACGCAACCTCATTGATCCGTATTTTCACCGGAAATGGTCCTATAAATTTAGGGCCCAGTTTCTATGAGAGATAGGCCAGTTTCAAATTAGTAGTTGCTAGCCACACTTGGTCACCAGGGTTCAAGATCAATTCTCCCCTTCTTTTCCTGTCAAAAACTTCCTTATTGTATGCCTGTGTCTTGGCCATTGTTTCCTGTAGCAGTTTGTTATTGGCGTTGAAGAAATTTATATTTTCTGAAACAGCTGGTACAGGGGAATCTGGAATTGTATAAGACAAAAAAGAAGGGTGGAAACCGTAGTTTGCAAAAAATGGAAATTGCTTTGTAGCAAAGTGTACTGAATTGTTATTAGAAAACTCGGCCAGGGGAAGCAGAGAAGCCCAATCGTCTTGAGAAAATGAGGAGAAACATCTCAGGTACTGTTCAAGGGTTTGATTAGTCCTCTCTGTCTGCCCATTCGTTTGAGGGTGATATGCAGAAGAAAATGAAAGTTCAATCCCGAGTGAATCACATAAGGCTCTCCAAAATATGGATGTAAACTGCACCCCACGGTCGGACACAATATTGTCCGGAATCCAGTGAAGCCTTACGATCTCCTTGACAAAGGTTTGAGCTGTTTCTCGAGCAGATGGTGTGCCCTTCATGGGCAGGAAGTGTGCCATCTTAGATAGTCTATCGACAACTACAAAAATGGTGTTGTGGCCCTTAGATGGGGGAAGTTCTACAATAAAATCTATTGGGATCATCTTCCAAGGTCTACTGGGGACAGGTAAGGGTTTTAGCAGACCCCAGGCTCTGGATCTGCTGGTTTTATTGCGGATGCAAGTGGTGCAAGATTCCACATATTTCCTACAATCTTTTTCCACCCCAGGCCACCAAAATGTCCGTTGTACTAATTCAGTTGTCTTGCCAATGCCAAAATGACCTGCCAGCACATGATCATGGCATCGCACCTGGATGGCCATTCGGAGGACTTTTCCGGCACAAAGACCTTGTCTTCATGCCAAAGTAGCCCATCCTTTGCCAGTAGAGAGAACCCGGCTGGTGAAGGGTTCCTTACCAGAGTTTGTTTAATTTGTTTTATTAACTCTCCTTGAAGTAAAAGGAAGTTCCCAGGGGATAGAATGGTATCTGGAGATGAGATTTCTTCAGGTTTGCTGAACATGCGTGATAACGCATCAGGTTTTGCATTCTTGGATCCGGGCCTGAACGTTAGGTGAAAAGTGAATCTAGAAAAGAATAGTGCCCACCTGGCTTGTCGGGGTTTCAATCTTTTTGCTGTTCTTAAATACTCAAGGTTCTTATGATCGGTATAGATCAAGATTAGGTGTGCGGCCCCCTCTAGAAGGTACCTCCATTCCTCCAGGGCGGCTTTGATGGCCAAAAGTTTGCGGTCCCCGACTTCATAGTTCCTTTCGGCATTTGACAGCTTGCGGGAAAAAAAAGCAACTGGATGCAGTAGAGCCTTAGCTCCCCGCCTCTGATACAATATTGCTCCGACCGCTGTTTCTGAGGCGTCTACTTCCAAGACATAGGGCAAGGCTGGGTCAGGGTGTTTCAGGACAGATGCAGATGTGAAAAGTTTTTTTAGGGTGTCAAAAGCTTTCTGAGCTTCCAGAGACCAAGAGAATCTTGTACCTTGTTTGGTTAAACTTGTAATGGGGGATATGGTTGCAGAAAAATTTCTGATGAATTTTCGATAAAAATTTGCAAACCCCACGAAACGTTGGACACCCTTCTTATCACTGGGAGCAGGCCAATCCAGGATGGCTGTAACCTTCTGTGGATTCATCTGGATGCCTTCGGTGGAAATGATTAAACCCAAGAAATGGATGCTTTGGCGTTCAAATACACATTTCTCTGGTTTTGCATAAAGTCTGTGTTGTCGAAGGCGACTCAATACATTCTTGACATGACTACGGTGGTGATCTAGAGAGGAAGAGAAGATTAGTATATCATCAAGATAAACAACAACAAATAGATCCAGGAAATCTCGTAAGACATTGTTGATGAAGTGCTAAAAGGTAGCTGGGGCGTTGCAAAGTCCAAAGGGCATCACAAGGTATTCAAAATCCCCAAACCGTGTGCGGAACGCCGTCTTCCATTCATCCCCCTCTCGTATGCGAACCAGATTATAAGCACCCCGAAGATCCAATTTTGTGAAAATGGTGGCCGTACCGAGTCGCTGGAATAATTCAGACACAAGTGGAAGTTTTTTTACAGTGACCTTATTAAGTTCACGGTAGTCCACACAGGGCCGTAATGAGTGGTCCTTTTTTTCTACAAAGAAGATCCCCGCACCGGCAGGAGATGTGGAGGGGCAAATAAACCCCTTTTTAAGGTTGTCATCAATGTAGTCTTTCAAAGCAACAAGTTCAGATTCAGATAGAGGAAAGATCCTGCCAAAAGAAACTTCAACCCCAGGAAGGAGCTCAATTGGACAGTCATAAGCCCTATGAGGAGGAAGCGTTTCTGCCCCTTTTTTGCTGAAAACATCCAGAAAGTCGTGATATGCTACTGGAACGACTTGGCGGGCTTCGGACTATAAATGGATACACAGCAGGGGAGATTGGTCCTGATGATTCTCTTGCCAACAATGCTGAAGGCAATAGGGGGAAAGCAACTTGATTTCTTCTGCAACCCAGTTAATGTGAGGGTTATGAGCTTTTAACCAAGGCATACCCAGAATGATTGGGAACAGAGGGGAAGTGATTGCATCTAGGCGTAGAAGCTCTTGATGGTTCTCGGCAATGGTGGTAGATAACTGGATGGTTTTGTGAGTAACCAATCCAGATTTAATGGTGGATCCGTCTGCCAGATGTACAGAAAGTCTCTGAGCCTTGGGTAGTAGAGGAATGTGATGTTTGGCAGCAAAAGCTAAATCTATGAAACAGCTGCAAGCTCCAGAGTCAATTATAGCGGGGGTCTGGATAGTTCCTCCTGGGAGCTGTAACAAAATGGTAAGAGCCAGATGAGCAGAGTGATTGGGTAGAGATGGAGGAGAAGCGGATGTAACTGAGAGGCACTTGCGGATCTTGACCGGGCAAGACCTCACATAATGTCCTGATCCTCCACAGTACAGGCAAAGATTTAGCTGGCATCTGCGCTGGCGTTCTTCTGTAGTCAGAGAAGGACGGAGGAGACCAAGCTTCATGGGTTCAGATGCGTCTGAAGCGGATGCGGCAGGAGCAGGTGAAGCGGGACTGAAAGAACCAGACACTCGTGGAAGCATCCATACTGGACGGGAGTGGTCGGGGGCATTCCCACCTACGTTCCCTTAAGCGACGGTCAGTCTGGATTGACAGATTTATAAGTGTCTGCAAGGTGGAGGGGACACCTGTTCGTGCTAGCTCGTCCTTGAGATTATCAGAAAGGCCCATGCGGAACTGGTAACGCAGGGCAGCATCGTTCCAGCTGGTGTCGGAACTCCAGCGCCTGAATTCTGAAACATAGTCCTCCACGGCCCTGTGACCCTGTTGAAGCATGTGAAGGGTGGCTTCCGCAGTAGCGGCTTGCTGGGGGTCTTCATATAACTGAGCCATTGCTCCAAAAAAGGAGGCTAAGTCCATAAGAGATGTGGCCTTTTGTTCAAGGAGCCGGTGAGCCCAGGCCTGTGGTTCCCCCTGAAGCAAGGAAATGACAAACCCGACCTTGGTGGCTTCCAGGGAGAAGGTTCGTGGTTGTAGCGAAAAATAGAGTTTGCATGCGTTGCGGAAGGCTCTGAACTCGTTGCATTCTCCGTGGAACTTTTCAGGAGTTGGGACTCTGGGTTCAGGTGGTAGCATAACAACTGCGAGAGCTGCTGGCATCCCAGAAGTGGAAGGTGCTTGAGCAGGAGCAGAGGCAGACAAGGTATCTGTATCTGTATTTGGCCTTCCAGCTGGGTATAACCCTGTTGTAAGTCCTTTACAGCTTGTGCTAATCCGGCTAGGTGTTGGCAGAGTTCCTCCATAGGAGAGGGTCCTTGCACAGGCTCAGACAGGGCTGTCTGCTACTGTCATGTACCTGGTGATAGAGCCTGATAAGCAGAGGATGGCCTCTCTTACAACTCTGACTTGGAGCCCCTGATAGAGCTGACAGGAAGCACCGAGATGCAGAGTCGCACGAGTCCCTGGTGGGATTGCTGAACCTGGAGCTGGATCGGAGCACTCGGCCGGGCTGTAGAGGTGTCTGTAGGAATCCCAGAGCAGTGGTAGGTAGGTAGCTGGAGCGAGTAGACAACCGGTCCCCACAGGCAGGAGTGCAGGTGAAGCAGAAGGGATGATGGCACCCTTGAGGCTGAAGAGAAGGCAGGTACAGGCAGGCCGGGTCATACGCAAACAGGCACGTCAGGAACAGAGGCTGAAGCGGAAGCGGAAGCGGAATCAGATTACAGGCCGGGTCGTCAGCAGACTGGCAGCAAAGTGGCAGAAGGAGCAGGCAGATGCAGAGTAGAGGACAAGCCGGGGTCGGATGCAGGCAGGAAACAGGAATGTCAGGAAGCAAGCCGGGTCACAACAGGAACGGAAGTCAGGTAGGTAATTGCAGGATACACAGGGAACACTGTAGAGCAGACAGCACTGAGAGTGGAAACTGAATGAGTTTAAGTAGCCTGTTTGGGTGTCAAAAGCTGTCACAGGGTTTGTGTGCACCAATGGCAATCTGACAGGGGCAGAGGTAACAGGTCATCTTCTTCGGCAGCCATCTTGGGTGCTGGCATGCCCTTCCTGACAGGCATAGGTAACAGGTCGTCTTCTTCGGCATTCATCTTGGGTGCTGGCATGCCCTTCCTGACAGCAGGTGATACGCAGAGGAAAAAGCAAGCTGAATTCCCAACTGTGCACAAAAGGCTCGCCAGACCTGGAACACAAACTGACTACCCCTGTCCGAGACAATCACCTTGGGTAGCCCATGCAAGCGAAAGATCTCCCGAGCAAAAATGGAAGCCAGTTCCTTAGAAGTGGGCAACGTCTTAAGTGGAATACAATGAGACATTTTTGAGAACCGGTCAACCACCATAAGGATAATTGTGTTGCCCTGGGAGTTGGGTAACTCCACAATGAAATCCATAGACAGGTGGGTACAGGGCCTCTCTCCATTGGGTATGGGTTGTAGGAGGCCCACTGGAAGGTGTCGTGGAGTCTTACTCTGAGCGCACACGGAACAGGCAGCTATGAAGGCGGTTACATCAGCACATAGACTAGGCCACCAGAATTGTTGGGAAATAGCCAAAAAAAAATGATTCTTCCCAGGGTGGCCAGTAGCCTTGGGAGAATGGTAAGTCTGGAGCACGGCAGTACGAAGACTCGCTGGGACAAAGCAGCAGTCACAAGGTTTTTCTCAGGAGGCGCATGGACCTGTGCAGCAAGAATTTTGTCACCCAAAGGAGAAGTGAGACTGGCGCGAACCGTATACAAAGCGAGCCAGAATACAATCACGAGGAATCACAGGAACCGGAACCGACTCCAACGTAGAAGTAGAGGAAAATTGTCATGACAAGGTGTCAGCCCTTATATTCTTAGTACTGGGTAAGAATGAGATAATGTACCTGAAACTTGACAAGAAAAGAGCCCATTGTGCCCTTCTGGGAGAGAGGCGTTTAGCCTCTAACAAGAATGTGAGATTGTTATGCCGCGTACACACGACAGGTTTTGCCGTCAGAATAAACTCTGAAGGTTTCTCCGACGGAACTCCGACGGAATTTGCTCAAGCGGTCTTGCATACACATAGTCACACCAAAGTCCGACCGTCCAGAACGAGGTGACGTACAACACGTACGACGGGACTAGAAAAAGGAAGTTCAATAGCCAGTAGCCAATAGCTTCCATCTCGTACTTGCTTCAGAGCATGCGTCGTTTTTGGTCCATTGGAACAGCATACAGATGAGCGGTTTTCCCGATAGGAATTGGTTCCGTCGGAAATATTTAGAACATGTTCCATTTCTAGGTCCGTCAGAATTTTTGAAAAAAAAAAGTCTGATGAGGCATACACACGATCGGAATAGATGATGAAAAGCTTCCGTCTGACTTTTTCTGTCGGACATTACGCTCATGTGCACGCGGATTTATGGTCAGTAATAATGAAAACCGGCATGGTTGTACCTTCGAGGAGATGTCTCTCCATTCTTTCAGGGCTAAAATGATCACCAACAGCTCTCTGTCACCAATCTCGTAAAAAGTAGCCCCAAGGATGCAAAGAGCTCTCAGAGGTAGGACGTTGAGATAGAGGGGCACCAATTGCAGTCTCAGAAGCATCAACCTCAAAGATATCAGGTAATATAGGTTCAGGATGTGCCAACACAGGAGCAGAAACAAAGGCAGCTTTGAGACTCTCAAAGGCCTTAACGAACTCCAGAGACTAACTCTATGGGTTACCGCCCTTTCTGGTCATATCAGTCAGTGGCTTGACCAGAGATGAGAAGTTACAAATAAACTTCTGATAATGGTTGGCAAATCCCAGGAAACACTGCAGAGAACGTAAACCCACAGGTTGGGGCCACTGTAGGACTGCATAAAGTTTCTCTGGGTCCATCAAAACACCAGCAGTGAAAATGACATAGCCCAGGAATTTAACCTGTTCACGATGGAACTCGCAATTCTCCAATTTACAATAGAGATTGTTCTCTCTTTGTTTCTGAAGCACACGACAGACATCTGTGTGGTGGCTCTCCTGGGACTTGGAAAATATGAGGATATCATCAAGATAAACCACCACACATAATTGGTACATTGGTAATGAATTCCTGGAAAACTTCCGGGGGCGTTACAAAGGCCAAAAAGAAATTACGAGGTACTTATAATGGGCTTTTCTGGCATTAAACGCAGTTTTCCACTCCTCACCCTCCTTAATCCTCACGAGATTGCATGCCCCTCTCAAATCAAGCTTCGTGAAAACCGTTGCTCCCTTGAGGTGGTCAAAAAACTCCGTAATCAACTAAATCCGACAGGCATTCTTAATTGTGAAATGATTAAGACCCTATAATCAATACAGGGTCTCAGTTCACCACTCTTCTTCACAAACCAGCACCAGCAGGAGACGAAAATTTGCGAATGAAACCTCGAGAAAGTGCGTCTGCAACATACTCCTCCATGGCCTTATCCTCCAAGACCGACAAAAGGTACACCCGGACATGAGGGGGTATGACACCAGGTTGAAGGTCAATTGCACAATCATACGGCCGGGGTGGAGGCAAACTACCGGCTTGACCTTTGTCAAAGACATTGCTGAAATCGCGGTACTCCTCCAGCAGGGAGTAGAGTGAGGAGGTGCACAGGACCTTGGCTACCTTCTGTAAGCATTTCTTACTGCATTGTGGTGACCAGGAGAGAACCTCAGCACAAAGTCAATCAAAAGAGGGGTTGTGCCCCTGTAACTAAGGATAACCAATAACCAACGGAAAATTAGGAGAGGAAATAACTTGAAATTGGATTATCTCATGGTGAAGAGCCCCTACGGCCATGGACAATGGAACCGTCTCATGAGTCACATGGGCAGGCTTCTGTCAAGAGCCTCAATGGCAAGTGGAGTGTCACGCAGCTGCAGATGAATCGATTGCTTCAATACATGAAGGTCTAAGCCTACTGCATTCTCGGGGCATCCTCAATGAACCTCCAGCTTCATTCTCAGCAAAGCAGAATGTGGGTAAAGTGCCTCCTGACAAACAGTTACCCAATGTACACATAGACCCAGACCTTGATGATACAAAGTCATTTTTTGTGGAAATTGTGTTAGGGCATTTAGTTTATCTGTTTTTCTGTTTCTCTCTCCTCTTTGCAATATTTCCTTTGTCTACTACTGGAACACTACTGCTATAAGCTTCCATTGTGTACAGTCAAATAATTCCACATTTATAACACTTCTTCAGTTCAAGAAGCTTTCCAGGCAAGAGCATTCTTTGAACAAGTTGTCAGAAACCATGAAATCAGACCGAGACAGAAGTACAGTTAAATCACACTTGTTTCATAATAAAAGTAAATAGAACAAACGTAGTCAAAACATAGCCAGAGTTCAGGAACCGGAATGCATAGTCAGACAAGCCAAATGTCAGGGAGCCGGAGATGAGCGTAGTAAAACAGCAAAGCTAGTCTTTTAACAGGAATGCAGGAGAGATTGTCTCTGTGATGTTGGCTAAGGCGAAGGCAGTGATCCTCTAGGCTGGATGGCTTAAGTAGACAGGACTGACGAGCAGCATATCATCAACAGCTGGGTACCTGTGGAGAGATAGGAGCTGGCAATTAACTGACAGCTGAGCAGCAAACTCAGCTAGGTGTTCCCAAAACAAACTATTAAAGCATAGATCAGTAGGAGGCACGTGATATGTGGATTGCAGGGATTAATGCTACTATCTTGGCACAACTAAAACCTGGTTTCTACCCAATACCATTATTCTATGGAAAGACATTGAATCATTATCGATCTTGCACCAAACCTCTACAGTTGGTTGATAAGTGTGTCTCTGGTACAAATTAAAGATTAAACTATCTCTCCTACACTTAGGTTTTGGCATTTTTTTTACTTCCTTAAAAAAGCATCCTTAGGCAAAACTATGCTTCAAATGCCCATTCCCATTACAGTATTCCAACTACTTATTTCCGATACCATTTTTTGCACTTGGCTGGACAAAGGAATTACTCAGCATTCTGATCTATACACTCAAGGGTCACTTATACATTTCTCCTCATCACAAACTATGCATGCCCTTCTTAATTCTGAATATAATAAACAGGTCCATAAATAGCTTAGCTTGGAAATACCTGACAAAAGACAATTTTACCGTGAAAAAAGCAGTACAATTTTCTATGTTCTGCTGCAAGGTAAAACCAATTTTAGGAAACTCCCTACCTTTGTAAAATGAGAATGAGATTTTTGCCTTTCCTTTACAGAATCCCAATGGTTAGCAGCCCTTAGGGTAATCTTTAAAAGCACCCTCTCCACTTACTTATTAGAACTCACCCATATAGATTAATCCTCATTGGTATATTACCCCAACTATTACTCATAAAATTAATTCAGCTGCATCCCCACTGTGTTGGTGGGCTTGCGGGGCTAGAGGAAGTCTATTTCATAAATTATGGGAATGCGCCAAGGTGAAGATATTTTGGGAGGACATCTCATCTTAACAGACATCTTCATGATACCTTTAACTCTCTCACCAGAACTTCCAACACTAAATGTGGACATGGAAGTTCGTCCACCGCACTGTCAGTGTCTTATAACACATATTTTACTAGCTGCACGATTAGTGATAGTCTGCCACTGGAAAACACCTGAACTGCTTCTCAGGGCATGAAGTCATCACCTTGGTGCACACCCACAGCGCATATGAGCACATGATAGCATCTAGTGAAGAATGCTTACGACACACTGAAAAAAACTTTAATTTTTAGCATAGCCGGTACTCTCAAATGACTAGCTTTTTTCTTGTGATCTTGTACATTGTTATGTGATAATTAATAAAAATGTAATAAAAAAAATACAGAAACCTAATAAATGCATTGGCTGGACCTCAGAGATGTTATATATATATCTATATATCTATATAGATATATAGATATATCTATATATCTAAATAGATATATCTATATATCTATATAGATATATATATATCTTAAAAGAACATCATCTCCAATAAGAGGTAAGAGGTTAGTCATCTCTATGATAACTTTTTTCCAAAGCAAGGTCAATCTAGCAACGGTGTTCAGACACACATAAATGCTTGTAGATGTGTTACAAAATTATGAATATAGCTGTATCCATCTGCAAATTTATTTTGGCCACAAATTTATTCTGTCCTGGTTAATCTCAGAAAGTATAAAATTCTCACTACATTTTTTCCTCACCTGTCTCCCAGACAATAAGGTGCACATGGCACTTTGTCCCATCTTCAGAGCTTGTCTCCTTGTCATCAGCCCCCCCCCCCCTCCTCCCATCACTCGTCTAGCAAAGAGAAAAAAAACTGTGATTGACAAAGCTCGTTTCAGAAACCAGACACCTCCTCAAGATCAGTTCCATAGTTATGTATATTGTATTCCTGAAGGTAGGTTAATATCTAGGTAACACATCTTAAATCAAATATATACCACAAGGAGTAAAACATTGGGGGACATTTTAGGTATCCACTAGGGATGAGCCAAGCCGTTCAGTTTGCAGCAAAACATGCGAACACGCGAACACTGTTAAAGTCTATGGGGCACGAACATGAAAAATCAAAAGTGCTCATTTTAAAGGCTATATGCAAGTTATTGTCATAAAAAGTGTATGGGGGGGCGCATGCGCGGCGGCTCCATGAACGGACGCATGTTCTGAGAGCTCCGCTCCGCTTCAGCCTTCACTCTCTGCCACAGCCACCAGAAGCAGAGGAACTTGCCGATCGGGCCCCCACACTCCACTCCGAAGACCCGAGGGACCCCCCGCATGACCGGGGGCTCAGCTAGACGGGATTTATCCCGACATCTCGGTCCCGGACCTCCGACAGCTGCCCCTTCCAAAATGGCGGCCGCCAGCCCTGCACGAGGCCTCACACAGTATCTGGAGGAATCCATGGCAGATTCACCTGCTCCAGTCTCTCACACAGAGGGGTCGCTTCTCCCAACATTGAGTAACCTGCAGGATGTGTTATTATCCCCCACCAGTACAGAATCCCTGACTTTCAGGCCTCTGGATGGTCCCCCCCTCACTCCAATGGATGATTTCAGTAATATCCCGGCCCATCCAGGAGCTCACACCGGATCCCCTTTCTCTATTCCCACAGACTTTTCATCTTTAATGGAGACTTTCTCTAACATGCTCTCCAGAGGTCTTGCTCACACTGCCTCACAAATCACATCCACAATACAGGCTGACATGCAGCACCTGGGAGCTAGAATTGAAGCGATCGAAGTTAAGACTGATTAAACCGTTGCCATTGCCAATCAGAATACTGACAGGACCTGTGAACTACACGATCAACTAGACATAGCGTTCTCAAAACTTGATGATCTCGAAAATAGATCGCGCAGATATAACTTCAGACTGAGAGGCCTTCCTGAGTCGTTCAAGGAAACCGACAAGATCGTTCGCTTATTCATCAAAAACCTGATTCCTGACATACCTGATTATAGGCTGGAATTTGACCGAGCGCACAGGGCACTCCAACCTCCTCGCCAAGACGGTCTGCCCAGAGACATAGTGGTGAAACCCCATTTTTTCAGGGTTAAAAAGGAGATCATGCATAAAGCCAGGGAAGCTGAAAACCTCTCTATTCCAGGACATCCCATTCAAATATTTGCCCATCTCTCTCCTTACACAATACAAAGACGGAGATCCTTAAAACCACTCCTGCAAATCCTGTCTCAAAAATCGATCACTTATAGATGGTCGTTTCCCGTCTGAACTTTGCCTACTTAAACAAATCTTACAGCTTCACGAACTTCGTTGATGGAGAACGTCTGTTGCTTCAACTGGGTCTCATCTCCCACTCTCCTCCATCTGCTCTAGCTCTGAAACCCAGGACCCCAATCTCTGTGAAAAGGCCTCCCCCAACGTGCCCCATCCAACCCTTGTAGCACAAGCAACAAGCTAAGAGATCTAAAGATGGTCGCCCACCTTAACGAGAAGTCTGCAATCAACTCTTTCTACCTGTTCTTTGACTTCACCGACAGGTCTTGGGTCATTGACTTTCCACGTCATCCTTACCCTCCTGGCAGGGTTTGGGCTTGACCCACGTCCTATGGTGCAATGATGCTGTTTATCCACTCATCCCTACTAAATTCTCTTATTTTTTTATTCTTTTTCAGTTTAAATGTTTACCTCCTCCAATTTTTTCCAATTTATCTTGGCCGAATGGCTGGAGCGGCTGCACTTCGCCTCCACCTGTCTCGGAGTGGCGTTTTTCCCCCACTCAGAGACTGTACTACAACCCCCCAGTTTGGGGATCCTTTTTGGGGAAAAACTTGCTGGGGGTGGCATTAAGCCCCTCCCCCCTGCAAGGGAACTTGGGTTATACATAAGTTGCATTATTACTGCTTGTTTCATAGTTTTTCACAATGTTCTTGACATGTCATGTCTCTTTTTCTCAGGTACGGCTTCCTCTACCTCCCCTCTTCTCCTCTCTCACCTCTCCCTAGGGTCACTCAGATGCTCAACACAACGTCTGCAGTTAAAGCTTCAAAATTCTCAGGTAACAGGGGTTATGCTACATAACCAACTTATGAAGGTCAAGGTAAGCACCTTTAGGAAGATGCGTATATCCCCCCCCCCTCTGTTTCGTGTATTCTGACACTCGCACATCTCCCCCCCTTTGTATCGCTACTCACAATGTGCAAGAGTTAAATTCCCCAGTTAAGAGACGAAAACTTTTCAACCATTACAAATCACAAAAGGTTGCAGTCCTTTTATTACAGGAAACACATTTCCCGTCATCTTACAAACCCTCCTTTTTGCACGGGAACTATCCCCAATTTTTTCTTTCCAAGGCAGACAACAAAACTAAGGGGGTAGCCATATGTTTCGCAAAACACCTTAAGTTTTCCCCAACTGATGTCATTAGATACCAAGCAGGCAGATTTCTATTAGTGAGAGGCACTATCGAGGGTATCCAGTATTCTTTCGTATCATATTACGCCCCAACCAAAGGTCAAGATTCCTTTTTTTCCTCTATGATGTCCACACTGGGTCCACAGCTGGAGGGGAAAATAATTATGGGTGGAGACACGAATCTCCCTTTTGATATCTCTCTGGACAAATCGAGGCCAGGCCCCTCTCGGTCAAGGAAACCTCCAAAACAGAGTACTAAGATAGCCTCCACATTGTGTTCCCTTGGCCTTGTGGACATCCGGAGAGAATTGAATCCTAGATCCAAAGACTTCACACACTATTCTGCCCCCCATCACCTTTACACCAGAATCAATCATATTTTTATTCAATCCCACAACACAACCTCGGCTATTAGAGTAGTCATCAGAGATACCACCATCTCAGATCACTCTATGGTTCTTTTATATATGCAACATTCCCATAATCCTTGCAAACAATTCATATGGCACCCTACTGAAGGGCTTTTAGGTGATCAGGTCCAATGCATGATCTTAGCACAGGAAATACAAGAATACTTCCGATTAATGAATAATGATGAAGTCTCCCCAGAAACATTGTGGGTGGCCCACAAAGCAGTTATTAGATGGAAGATTATCCAAATCACCTCCTGACTTAAAAAAGAACGTAAAGTAGATGACATCAGCATCCTCCATAGGAAATTCCAATCACTAAGCAAGGCCCATAAAAGGAACCCCACTAGGGAATCTCTGGAGTCCCTGGAATCAACACGGACGTCCCTAAACCTTGCACTTACCACCGAAGCTGAGAAACACCTACGATGGTCAGGAGCTCGTTTCTACTACCAGGCAGACAAAATAGGAGCCAAATTAGAAGATAAACTCTCCCCATGGACTCAATCTCACACCTTTCCTAAAATACGAGCTCGAACGGGGGAACTCACACAAAACCCGCGCCGCATCATGGAAACATTCCATAATTTCTACACCTCGTTATATAAAAACGCGCAATCAGGTACCCAACCTCGCATAGCAGAATTCCTGAACAATGTCTCTCTCCCAAAATTATCCTCTGAACATTCTGATCTCTTAGATGACCCGATATCGGAATCAGAAGTCCTAGGGGTGATAAAACATCTTAGACAAAACTCAGCCCCTGGACCAGATGGTTTTTCCGTAGGGGTGATAAAACATCTTAGACAAAACTCAGCCCCTGGACCAGATGGTTTTTCCGTCGGTTACTACAAAAAAATTTGCCCCTATCTTAGCCCCGTATATGGTCAGGTTTTTCAACTCTCTCAGGTCTGGTTCTCCCCTGGATAAAGCCCTAAACCTGGCTTTCATATCGATCATTCCTAAACCTGGCAAAGATACTTCCTTGGTCTCTAATTATCGTCCTATCTCCTTAATCAACAATGACCTTAAAATTTTAACAAAAATTCTGTCTAACAGACTCGCATCTTGCATAGCTCTCTATATTCATAAGGACAAGGTAGGCTTTATCCCGGGGAGACAAGGACCTGACCAGATTAGAAGAGCAGTTGACATCATATTCCTTCTCAATTCCCATTGGGATGGAGGACCTCAGCAAAAAGGTTTCCTGTTATCAATCGACCTACAAAAAGCTTTTGATACAGTAACCTGGCCATATCTATTTAGTGTCTTGGAGAGATGGGGCTTTGGTCCGCACTTCCTGGGTACATTACGAGCCCTGTATTCTGACCCATGTGCACAGGTCAGACTCCAGGGCTACTACTCTGAACCACTCGTTATAGAAAAGGGCACCAGACAAGGCCGCCCACTTTCCCCCCTCCTTTTCACTATAGCAATAGAGACCTTGGCTATTGCAATTAGAACACATCCTGATATTAAGGGGGTGGTCTGTGGTAAACAAGAACACAAATGCGCTCTTTTTGCCCATGACTTGCTGTTATTTGTAACCTCTCCACTGATCTCTACCCCTAACATTTTCTCCCTGCTTGACAAATTTGGCGAAATCTCCGGCCTCCGCGTTAATGTCTCCAAATCATTAGCACTAAACATCACTGTTCCCCCCAATATACTAAGTAGCCTACAAAACCATTTCCCGTTTTCCTGGAGCTCGACGTCCATTCCTTATTTAGGGGTCAATCTCTCCACTAGTATAGCTTCCTTATATTCTTCTAATTACCCGGCCATCTTCCGTAAACTGTCCTCAGACCTTTCTAATTGGGCTAAGCATAACCTTTCCTGGCTAGGCCGTTTTAATGCAGTCAAAATGACCCTCCTCCCTCGCATACTTTACTTATTCAGGTCTTTACCTATCCCTATCCAGAAGTCACAAATACAAACACTGCAATCCAAAATTCTACAATTTATATGGGAGCCAAAGGGCAGAAGATGCTCTAAGAACATTCTATTTCGGCTTAAATCGCAAGGGGGCTTGGCCCTACCTAACATCTGGTGGTATTACCATGCCGCTCAGCTGGCCCAGATCTCCACTGTTTATTAACGGGGCCCCAAACCTGATTGGGTCTCCATAGAACATCAAGCTGTCCCTCTTCACACTATTGACTTCTTAATATGGTCCCCAGCTAAGCTTAGACCACCCATTTTAGCCCCCACTCTTTCCCACTCACTGGCTCTGTGCGATCGATTACATAAAAACCCCTCCCTGATCTCAGCACTTCGACCCCTAACACATATATTTCATAACCCCGGTTTTTCTGCCGGGAATGAACATTTTAGCATTTAGCTGGTGGCTGAATAAAGGCTTACTCAGAATTGGAAATTACTTCACTTCCACAGGCCCTTTATCTTTTGCATTTTGCACCAGCAAACTTGAGATGCCTCCCACTGAACGTTTTAGATATATACAAATACTACACTTCCTCCATTCCACTTCCTCCTGGGGTCACGACTTATGAATCATGGTGCTCGGATGTCACGGATCAGAGAGGGGGGATCTCCATCATTTATGCCTCTCTAGCCTCAGTCATGTCTAAACCTCCCTACGCCCTATCCTGGGAAAAGGCCAGCCTTAAGATATAAACCCATTGATACAGGGTCCCCTCCCTTCTTGCTAAGATTTACCCAGATGCTTCCCCGCTGTGTTTCCGAAATTGCAATCATATAGGTACAATGTATCACATTTGGTGGTCCTGCCCACGAATAAGGAGCCTATGGAACAAAGTTTTCTCTGTGATTCGCAAAGTAACAACCTTTCAGATCCCCCAAACACCAGAGATAGCTCTTCTGAACCTCAAAGTGGGTAAGGTTGATAAATATATGCAAAAACTGATCTTCTTTTTCCTACTGGGCACCAAAATTTCAATAGTGGCCCGTTGGAAAAAAAACTACGGTCCCATTCACAGCAGTGAAGCATAAAATATCCTGGATCATGGCACAGGAGAAGATAATCAGCATTATACAAGACAAAGCCCGGCTTTTTGAACTTACCTGGGAACCCTGGGCCAAATATTGTCACATCCCCTTATATCCTGGCATTCACTCCCCTGATTGACTCGAGCTCTGAGTGACCCTATTGATCCTCCCCATCCCCCGATTATTCCTTTCTCCCTTTTTCTCTCCCTCTCTTCGAATTCCTGTTTTTCCTACTTCTCTTCTCACTGATCCATAGCAGATTATCTAAGATTTAGCCTATCCTGTGCTTTCTACCGTGCGTTTGCGGTGTAGGGAGTAGCAACACTGAAGCTAGGCCTCTTCGGAGTCCCTGTTATCTGAGCCACTCGTGCTTCCCCTCACACTGTCCCTTTCTCCTCAGTGTTGGTTTTAGACACATGATTATTTACATTTCCAGCTTTAAGTTTTCAGTTTATCTATTCAATATTAGTTTCCATGTTGCGCCCCTTGGTGGAGACTTGGTCTAGTGACTGGGGAGTGGCGGGGGAGAGGCCCCTCAGCCACAGCATGATCCCTATTGGGGTGGCTGGGGGTGCTTTTTCTCTCCCTCCTCTCCCCGCCTACTCAAGTGCTTACTGACACCTTTCCCAGACGCACCTGGCTTTATCAGTAAGCTTATCACTCTGTCTTATAAACTTTATAGGATATACATGGTTTATTGATTAAACTCTACCTTTTTAATATGATTAGTTATCTCTTGATGTAATCTAAGACATGTCTCCTTTTGCTATCCTGTGTATTGGTCCTTGTGGACCTTTTTGCTATGTTTTATATTCGTAATTTTTGTACCAAACGTTCCCCTCTTCCCTTGTTTCTGGAATGTATGCCACATTTGTATTTACTAAACTTCTAATAAAAATTTATTGAATGAAAAAAAGTGTATGGGGACCCGGGTACTGCCCCAGGGGACATATATCAATGCAAAAAAAGTTTTGTGATTTCAATAATGCTTAAAGTGAAACAACAAAAATGAAATATTCCTTTAAATATTGTGCCTGGGGTGTCCCCTTAGTCTGCCTGTAAAGTAGCGCATCTTTTCCTATGTCCATAACCGTCCCGCAGCAAAAAATGACCAGTTACACTTACCGGTAACTGTGTTTCTGGGAAGTCTTCCAGGACGGCACCCTGAGAGATGACTGGTCCTCCTGACAGGAAACACAATCAAGAAAGAGGTTAAAAACCCCGCCCCTCCCTGCACTCCTTAGTTGTGCAAAAGTATTGACCAACACCAGTGCATGAAAGTGAAACGAAAACACCTCCAATGTACTAATATATAAAAATACAAACCGGGTGGGAAGTAGGCCTGCCGTCCTGGAAGACTTCCCAGAAACACAGTTACCGGTAAGTGTAACTGGTCATTTTCTCAAGTCGTCTTCCAGGACGGCACCCTGAGAGAAGAGCAAGTAGCTCAGGCCTACCTTAGGGCGGGACAACCGCTTGCAGGACCTTTCTGCCGAAGGCCAGATCCTGGGGTGACAGAAGTTCCACTCTGTAATGTTTCAGGAACGTGTTCTGGCTTGACCACGTTGCTGCCTTACAGATTTGATCTACCGATGCTCCGGCTCTTTCTGCCCAAGAGGTTGCCAGAGACCTTGTAGAGTGAGCTTTAAGATTAGTTGGAGCCGTCTGACCTGAATGCTCATAAGCTATGGCAATAGTCTGTCTAATCCATCTAGCAATGGTTGTTCTAGAGGCCTGTTCGCCTCTTCGAACTCCACAAAAACTAACTAACAAATGTTGGGATTTTCTAAACTCTTTAACCCTTTCTAGGTAGAGCAACAGACATCTCCTGACATCCAACGTATGGAAGGCCCTTTCCTTCTCGTTCTGTGGATTGAGACAGAAGGAGGGTAAAATGATCTCCTGTGACCTATGGAAGCGTGAAGCCACTTTGGGAAGGTACAAAGGGTCCTGCCTGAGAATAATTCGGTCTTCTAACAGGCGGAAAAAAGGCTCCTTCATAGAAAGAGCATGCAAATCGCCCACCCTTCTGGCTGTAGTAACAGCCAGAAGGAAGGCGGATTTAAAGGAAATCAGTCTGACGATTGAGCCAGCGGCTCAAAAGGTGACCTGGTCAGGGCTTCCAAGACTAAAGATAAATCCCACGGTGGAAATTCCTTCATTTGCACCGGGGAAAGTCTCTCTCTAGCCGACAAGAATCTCTTAATTAAAGGATCTAGAGCTAATCTAACATCCAGAAAACTAGACAAGGCCACCACCTGAACCTTCAGAGTTTTGGTGGCTAAACCTCGGTCTACTCCCTCCTGTAGGAAGTCTAAAATAACTGGAATTTCCTTCTGGGGAACTTTTTTCGCTTCACACCAATGGGAAAAAGCCCCCCAGACCCTAGCATAAATGCGTCTAGTTACCGGTTTTCTACTCAGTAACAGGGTGTCAATCACCTTCTCTGAACACCCCTTGTTGCGCAGGCACTCCCTTTCAACAGCCAGGCTGTCAACCAGAAGAAACCGGGGTTCGGATGGTAAAGAGGGCCTTGAATCAGAAGATCCTGACGTTCTGGAAGCTGAACCGGAGGCACCACCGCCCAGTTCCACAACGTGGGAAACCAGGACCTTTTGGGCCACCAGGGGGCAATCAAGATAAAATTGCCCCTGGCCCGACTCAGTCTTTGAAGGATTCTTGGAATCAGAGGTAAGGGAGGAAAGGCATACGCCAGACTGAAATCCCATTCCTGAGCCAATGCGTCCGCCCCCTCGGACCCTCGTTCCCTGCAGAGGGAAAAATACCTCTTGACTCTCCTGTTTTTCCTGCAGGCAAAGAGATCTATCTCCGGTGTACCCAGCTGTTGACAGACCCTGGTGAAAACTTCGGGGTTTAGCTCCCATTCTCCCTGTTGTACTGTCTGATGACTGAGGAGGGAAAGCGACTGTGTACCCCCCTGACGGTTCAGAAAGGCCACTGTTGTGGAATTGTCGGAGAGGATCTGAACTTCCTTCCCCTTGATCCTGTTCTCGAAGGCTATTAGAGCCTCCCTGACAGCTAACAATTCCCGGAAATTGGAAGAGGCAGTTCTCTGTCGTGTGTCCCACACACCCTGAGCTTGCAGTTCTTCTAGATGGGCCCCCCATCCCCACGAGCTTGCATCGGTCGTTATTCTGACCGGCTGAAGCTGGAACCAAAGGTGGCCTGCCCCCAACCTTTGAGGGTCGAGCCACCAAAGTAAAGAATTTCTTATTCTTAGAGGGATGGTCACCAGAGTATCTAGGGATTCCTTCTTTCCATCCCATGAGGATAGAAGGAAGTTTTGCAGGGGTCTTGAATGGAGCTGGGCCCAAGGCACTGCCGGGATACATGAGGTCATGAGACCTAGAATCTTCATGATCACTCTTCTGGATACTACCTTCTGGTGCCGGATTGAAGACACTGAAGTAATCAATGCTTCCATCTTCTCCTGCGGAAGGATCAGTTTCTGCCTTACCGAGTCCACCCACAGACCCAGGTAGAGTTTGGTCTGAGAAGGAATCAGAGAGGATTTCTCCTGACTTATCAACCATCCCAGGGACTCAAGGGTTGTAGACCAGCAGGTCGTCTAGATATGGTATCAGGGAAATCCCCTGAAGGTGCAGGTAGGATATGACCTCTGCAAGGATCTTTGTAAACACCCTTGGACTGGCCCCCAGTCCGAAAGGTAGGGCCTGGAACTGCCAGTGCTGTGTACCCCGATCCGTGCGGATAGCAAAGCGAAGGAATACCTGGTGCTGCGGAAGAATGGGAATATGCAGATATGCATCCTTCAGGTCTATGGTAGCCATGAAGACCTCTTTTAACAGAAGTTTCCTGACCGTATAGACCGATTCCATGCGAAATCTCTTGTATCGCAGGAAGGTATTTAATTTCCTTAGATTCCTTAGATTCAGGATTAACCTGAATTTCCCAGACGGTTTTGGAACAACAAAGACGTGGGAATAAAAACCCTTTCCTTGCTGATCCGCCGGAACTGGGAGAATGACCCTCTGACTCGCCAACTGCTCGATATTTTCCATGAGTCCTATGGCTTTTGGCTTTTGGCATTTCTCTGGGTAAAAATGTCAGTAGAAATGTCTGTGGAGGCCTGGAAGCAAACTCTAGCCCATAGCCCTCTCTTATCCACTGAAGGACCAGAGAGCTCTGGACTACCCACTCCCACTGTGGGATAAATTGTGCCAGCCTCCCTCCCACCTTGGTGCTGGCGTCACTTAGGATCCCTGTCTGCGACCTTAGGGCCGGAGAAAAGGAGAGCTCCTTTCTGTTTGGCTTTACCAACACCCCACTTCTTCCCTTCCTTATGGTCTTTAAACCGGTTGTTGACCTGGGGGCCTCGAAAAAATTTTTTGGCCTTTTTAGGTTTAACCGGAAATTTCTTCCCCTTCTCCGTAGATCTGGAGAGGGTCTGGTCCAACCCTGTACCAAACAGGAGAGATCCTTCAAAAGGAAGACCGCATAACCTAGTCTTAGAGGTATGATCCCCATCCCAGGTCTTAACCCATATGGCTCTTCTGGCAGAATTGAGAAGCGCTGCTGTCTTAGCTGAAGTCCGCACCGACTCCACAGCCGCATCCACAAGAAAGGCTACCGCCTTACCAATTACCTCCAAGGAATTCAAAAGATCCTTGGACTTGGAAGAACTCGCCACATGATCAGTTAGCTTATTCAGCCACATGTTAGTATTCCTGGCTATACAAGCTGAAGCTAAAGCCGGACTTAAAGTAGCCGCATTGGCCTCCCAGGCCCTGCGTAAAAGGGTCTCTGACCTATGGTCCATTTGGTCCCGGATGTTAACTGCGTCTTCAAAAGACAGGTCAGATTGTTTAGACACCTGGGCCAGAGATGCATCTAGTTTGGGAAGTTTAAAAAACTTCTCCTGCTCCTCTTCCTTAAACGGACACCTGCGTTTCCAGGTTTTAAACTTCTGAAGTTTATTTTCTGGCTCCTTCCACTCTCTTAAAACAATGTCTTTCAGAGACTGATGGATAGGTAACACTTTAGACCGAGCCTTAGACAACCCCTGATACAATCTATCCTGTACAGAAGTCTGAGCCTCCGGCTCCTGGATCTCCTCAGAAGCATAAATAGCCCCTAGGAGGCCCTCCATATCGTCTGTTGAGAAGATATGTCTACCTGGCCTGGAATGCTCCCCTTCCTCCTGGTTATCTTCTGCCTCTTCCCCTTCTTCAAGGAGACTTTGGCAGGGACCTTCCACTTCTTCCGCCTCTTCTTCCGAATCCTGAGAAGATGGCGGTTTCTGCGGAGCAGTGCTCACCTGTCTAACATTAGAAAGAGCACTTTCCTGGGAGGATGAGCCCTCTCTGCTATCCTGCCTAGTATTGAGGCTAGCCTGGAAGGCTTTAAGTGTGGACAGCATCTCAGATTGTACTGAGAGAAACTCTCTCATAACCTCTGAAGTCTCCTTTCCTGATAATTTATGAATGCATTTGTAACAGAACGGCTTGGTGTGCTCTGCAGTTAGTTTATCATTGCAGTACCCACACCTCTTGGAACGGGAAGGATTTTTGGGTCTCGGTCTACTGGCAACACTCTGGGTTTCTGTGTCTGCAAAATAAGAAGCCCATTTAGCTAGTAACAAATAAAACGAGATCTCTTATGAGGGAAAAGCTAGAGGGGCACCCCCTCCCTTATCTCCTCCAGCCTGACAGACTCACCCCCGGTGGCCTCCACAATGGCTGTAAACTCCTCCTGCTCCATTGCTGTGAGTGAGTAGTGGACGCCTGCTGCTTGCCTGACGCTGCCTCTGCTGCCCGGAATTAATCCCCTCTTAAGTGCTGGTACCTGTTTCAAGCCGGCTGCTGGCTCCTCATGGTGTTCCGAACGCCGCCGCCATCTTGTCGAGGCCACTTCCTCCTCTGTGGGCGGCGCGCTCTAGTGCCCGGGCTGCCGTGACGTCATTTCCTCCCAGAAATGACCACCGCAAAATGGCGCCGATCCTACACACAGCCGCCGGCGCTGAGGCGGCCAGGAACCCAGCAAAGGGCAGCAACAGCAGAAAACAAGCAGCATGTGGCAAATCCTCTCTAAAAACCATGAGGTAAGGAGAGGTAGGAGCAGGAACATGGTCCCTGGAGTTCTGGAGACTCAGAGTGCCCAGGGTCCTCCAGTTCTAATGGGGAGCTCTTCATTGCCCCCCTGAGAAAAATAGGGGAACGAACCCCCCCGGGAAGGGCAAGCCCTACCAAACCCAAAGGTTTTCCAAAAACCTGCAGTCTGGCGCCCAAGGGGGGACTTCCAGCCCACGGCCTTCCGTCTATTAGAAAAAAACAAACTGTTTCGCTGTGGGGAAACACAATCAAAAACTGAGGAGTGCAGGGAGGGGCGGCGTTTTTAACCTCTTTCTTGATTGTGTTTCCTGTCAGGAGGACCAGTCATCTCTCAGGGTGCCGTCCTGGAAGACGATTTGAGAAAATGTAATTTAAAATTGCTTGCGGCTGTAATGTATTGCCGGATCCCAGCAATATACATAAAAAATCATTGAAAAAAAATGTTGTGGGTCCCCCCCAGTCTATTACCAGGCCTTTCGGGTCTGGTATGGATATTAAGTGGAACCCAGTGACAAAATAAAAAAATGGTGTGGGGGTCCCCCCCAAAATCCATACCAGACCCTTATCTGAGCATGCAACCTGGCAGGCCACAGGACAAAGGGGGGCAAAAGAGCGCCCCCCTCCTGACCCGTACCAGGCCACCTCTCCTCAACATGGGGAGGGTGCTTTGGGGTCATGTTGATAGGGACAAGGGCCTCATCCCCACAATCCTTGCCCAGTGGTTGCAGGGGTCTGTGGGCTTATCGGAATCTAGAAGCCCCCTTTAACAAGGGGCCCCCAGATCCCAGCCCCCCCTATGTGCATGGGTAGGGGTACATTGTACCCCTACCCATTCACCAAAAAAAGTGTCAAAAAAGTAAAAATTACAGGAAACAGTTTTGGACAATTCCTTTATTAAAAAAAGTGTCCTGCAATGTCCATCCATCTTCAATCACGGCGCCGAAGGTCCCGCAAAAAAAGGAAGAACTCTGCCTCCATGGGAGGCATCCCTGCAACTGCCGTCTTTTTGCTTTGACAGCTCTTATATAGCCAAGGGCGGGCCACCCACTGACATAACCGAGTGACCCCACCCACTTCTGATGTCATGTGACATCATGTGACATTGAAGGGGGCGGGGTCACCAGACCTGAAGGGCCTGGTATGGATTTTGGGGGGACCCCCATGCCATTTTTTAAAAAAACTTTGGCACGGGTTTCCCCTTAAAAACCATACCAGGCATGAGGTATGGATTTTGGGGGGACCCCATGCCATTTAAAAAAATAATTGGCGCAGGGTTCCCCTTAACCACTTCAGTACACTATATTATATATAATACACTGCCTGAATATAGATACTACACTGAATATCTGATCTACACTAAATGCAGAGTATAAACTAGGCTGTATATATATATATATATATATATATATATATATATATATATATATATATATATATATATATATATATATATATATCTCAAATACACTGCCTGCACGCCACTAACTAAGCTGCCTAATCTCTCTTCATTCATTACACTATATACGTCTGCCGTGTAAGCAGCAGTTTAATATAGTGTTGCGCGTGGACTTGAGCCATGATTGGCCAAAGGCACTTTGCTTTTGCCCACTTATGGCTCTCTCAGCAGAGTGTGCTGTGATTGGCCAAAGCATGCAGGTCAGGTGCATGCTTTGGCCAATCATAAGACACCAATGCACTGCGATCACGCAGTGCATTATGGGGTGTTCCACGGCACTCAAATTTACCGCAAATGTCCCATAATGTTCTAAATTCGGCGAATGGGCGAACACCCGATGGTCGAGTCGAACTTACATTCGACTCGAACATCAGGCTCATCCCTAGTACCCACACAACATATATTATGGAAATCCATAAAATAAATGTTTTATTAATAACATATTATATTATATAATATTATTATGCAATAATAAAAAAAAATTCTCAACATCTTTATATATCTCCATCTACCATTTTATTAGCAATCCAAATGAGTTTATGTCATTCCTAACACAGTCATAATGTTATAACAAAATATGTATTTTTTGCTACAAAAGGCAGTAAGATGGAGTTCTCTTTCTATGTGTTTCATGTGTGTAAACTCTACTTTATCAGGAGCACAGTTAACACTATTCTATATTAAAACACAACACGATCCATAAATACATTGTATACACAATATTTTTTCATAATTTATATTATGTTCATACATATGGATACATACATTTGTGACTGCAGACCAACATAGCTAAGCTATCCTGGGGGTGAGCACAGGGATATCATCAGCCCAGGATGCCTCACCATATGCTCCACTGCTATAATCTTATACTTTAAGGGCAAAAGCTTGCTATGTTATAAATTCTGTTTTACCTTCAGAGCCCAACTTGCACCAAATGTATACCCAGTTGCACACTTTACTGGATTGTAGTGTATCAGTGGTGTCAGAACATAATAATTATACCGTTAATATGTCCCATTGCTAGGATCAATTATTCCAATGTACATACAATAAGCTTATATATTACCACATATCATGCATGCCAGGTTGTGCAAAATGAGGGTGACACATCTCAAAAATGCAGTGCTATTATCTTTCACTTCCCCTGGCCACTAATCTATCTAGATTCCACAAATATAACTCATATACAGTACAGATGTACAGAACTGCTTCCCTATTTATATCTCTGTAATATCATTCTCCAAGTCCCCCTATATACTGTATAATAAGTCAACATAAATGCGCTGTAATAGTCGCATAGCATAAGATATGTCCCCATAATGTAGGTGAGTGTACCATGCATGCATGCATGCATGATAAAATGTTAATAGCATTAATGCACCAATAATGCATTGTGTGCCTATAGCTGATGGAGTCATTATTTATACCACAAAAGGTCCTGCAACAACAAGCACATGGATAGGCACCCTAATTGCTCCTCACTAAATTGGGTGTCTTGGGGAATTTTTCAACAGCCCCCTATACATTCCTGCCCTCTGGGTCTGCCATGGGTGATATCACATTGGGTGGGTCTAGAAGGAGGTGCTGGGTAGGCCAGGATGATTAATCTTGGTGTCCTGCCACCTCTGGTCAGCAGTATGGTGTGGTATTTTTATCTGACCAGAGGAATGGTAAGGCCCACTCATCCAAAAATATGAATTTGTATTGAGAAATGGTTAGACTGTTCATAATGGTAGGTGAAAACATTCCTTGAAACCAGATCAAGCTTTAAACCCCTTTCACACTGGGGTAGTTTACAGGTGCTTTAGCACTGGAAATAACCTCTGCTAAGTGCCTGAAAACCGCCTCCCATTCATTTTAAACACTGGGGTGGGCGGTGCGCTTGCGGAACGTTTTTCGAAAAGTCCTGCAAGCAGCATCTTTGGGGCGGGTTGGGAGCTCTGTATTTAGCGCTCCCAAAATGCCCTGCCCATTGGAATAAGTGGGCAGCGCTTTCAAAGGGCCTTAAAAGCACTTTAAAAATGCAACAAAACTGAAAATTTTAACCCTTTTTTGGGGTTAACAGCACCCTACTACTGGCTGCAAAAGCGCCCCTTAAACAGCGCTAAAGTGATGCTAAAATGAGCAGCGCATTAGCACTTCAGCATTTCAGTGTGAAAGCAGCCTTAAAGCGGAGTTCCACACAAAAATTGAACTTCCGCTTTTCGGAATACTCCCCCCCTCCGGTGTCACATTTGGCACCTTTCAGGGGGGAGGGGGGTGCAATTACCTGTCTAAGACAGGTATTTGCACCCACTTCCAGCATAGACTCCCATGGGAGTCTATGCCTCTTCCTGTCCCTCCGCGCTGTCTCCTGGGAAACACACAGCTCCCAGGAGATAGCGGGGACCAGTTACGATGCGCAGCGCAACTCGTGCATGCGCAGTAGGGAACAGGGAAGTGAAGCCGCAACGCTTCACTTCCTAAATCCCTCACCTAGGATGGCGGCGGCAGCTGCCGAGAACCGAGAGGGTTCTCGGCGTCGCCTGCCGACATCGCTGGACCATTGGACAGGTAAGTGACCATTTATTAAAAGTCAGCAGCTGCAGTATTTGTAGCTGCTGGCTTTTAATTTTTATTTATTTTTTTTGGCGGTTTAGGTGGACTCCCTCTTTAAGGTTCCAAGGCAGATATTCCATTGCTGAAATAAACTTTTATTTCCCCTGTGTTGTTGCAATGCAAAGTAGCTATAGTTTAACTATGAAAGCTGAGACTTGAGTGGCTGCTTTAGGTAACAACCCCAATTTTGTACTCATTTTACTTTTCTATTTGGGTTTTAATGAATCAGCCCTGATGAGAGTTTAGAATTGTATTTAGACAAAATATTTTTGATATACAACTTATTCTGTTTAGAAGACCTTTTAAAAAAAAAAATTGTTCACACTCTGACATCCTCAAAGTAGTAATAAACCCTCAGTGTTATTTTAGCTTATTGCATTGAGCACAATAAAATAAACATTAGTCAGTGAATCATTTGTTAAAATTCTTACCACAACATTTGCAGTTTACAACTTTCAGTGCTGCTGGCTCCTGTTCTCTCAGTGCTGCTTCCCAAAACTTATGCTGGCCATACATGGGTCGAATTCCGAAAGAACTTTCTTTCGAAAATCTTATCTTAGAATTTTCGTTCGTATTTCGCACCATTAGTGGGCTGCAGCAACAGCCGATTTTCGTGCGCCATCGAATTTTAATAATTGGACATGTTGGAAATGTTTTGAAATTGGCGATTTTCTAATCAATGATGGGAGAATCATGCGAGAAATGTATTTGAAAAAGAAATGCGCATGTGCAAGAAAAGAAAATTCCTGGAAAGAAAAGAAGATTCCCAGACATAAAAATTGTTTTCTGTAGGAACATGAGGTGAAATTGAAGGTTTGGTTGATCAAATTTCGAAATCAATGGTGGCACCATCGGATCACAAAATGCACAAATTTTCTATTTTTCAAAAGAAAGTTCTTTAGAAATTCGACCCGTGTATGGCCAGTAGGGATGAGCCGAACACCCCCCGGTTCGGTTCGCACCAGAACCCGCGAACGGACCGAAAGTTCGCACGAACGTTAGAACCCCATTGACGTCTATGGGACTCGAACGTTCGAAATCAAAAGTGCTCATTTTAAAGGCTAATTTGCATGGTATTGTCCGAAAAAGGGTTTGGGGACCCGGGTCCTACCCCAGGGGACATGTATCAATGCAAAAAAAACTTTTAAAAACGGCCGTTTTTTCGGGAGCAGTGATTTTAATGATGCTTAAAGTAAAAAAAAAAAAAGTGAAATATTCCTTTAAATATCGTACCTGGGGGGTGTCTATAGTATGCCTGTAAAGTGACGCGTGTTTCCCATGTTTAGAACAGTCCCTGCACCAAATGTCATTTTTAAAGGAAAAAATCTCATTTAAAACTGCTTGCGGGTTTAATGTCATGTCGGGTCATGGCAATATGGATGAAAATCAGTGAGACAAACGGCATGGGTACCCCCCCAGTCCATTACCAGGCCCTTTGGGTCCTGTATGGATATTAAGGGGAACCCCGCACCCAAATTAAAATAAGGAAAGGCCCTATATACTCTGAACAGCAGTATACAGGCGGTGCAAACAAGACAGGGACTGTAGGTTTGTTGTTAAGTAGAATCTCTTTGTAATTTTGAACGGGTACATTTTTAACGTGTTTAGCTCCAGCCAAAAAATCTTTTTTAAGCTTTTTGGAAAACATAGGGAAGGGTTATCACCCCTGTGACATTTGTTTTGCTGTCTTTCCTCCTCTTCAGAAGATTTCACCTCACTTTTTTGTCCCAATGAAAAATGTTTTTTGAAAATTTGGGGTTTTTTGTGGAACAAGGATTGGAAAGCATCAGTGGAAAGGAGAAATTGTTTTCCCATATTAACTCTTACAGGAGAGAATTTCCCTTCCTAGGGGTAGATTTCATCTCACTTCCTGTTGTCTCCTTCCGTTTGCAAGTAGGAGTCGTTTGTAAGTTAGATGTTTGAAAGTAGGGTCCTGCCCTATATACTCAGCAGAAATTTGGGCCTTAGGTGTTGCTGTGGCCACAACACTGTAAGCCCTCACAGGGCCCTGCTGTGAAATATTAGATCAAGAATTGTAATTACATGCCCCTGTTGAACAGGAGCTGAAAAATTAGGCCTTAGGCACTGGTGCTGGTGCCACAACACTGCAACCCCTCACAGACACTCTAGTTGGAACGCAGGAATGAGCCCTGCTGCAAAGTATTGCATCAAAAATTGTAATTACACGCCCCTGTTAGACAGGGGCAGAAAAATTGGTCCTTAGGCACTGGTGCTGGTGCCACAACACTGCAACCCCTCACAGACACTCTAGTTGGAACGCAGGAACGAGCCCTGCTGCAAAGTATTGCATCAAAAATTGTAATTACACGCCCCTGTTAGACAGGGGCAGAAAAATTGGTCCTTAGGCACTGGTGCTGGTGCCACAACACTGCAACCCCTCACAGACACTCTAGTTGGAATGCAGGAACGAGCCCTGCTGCAAAGTATTGCATCAAAAATTGTAATTACACGCCCCTGTTAGACAGGGGCAGAAAAATTGGGCCTTAGGCACTGGTGCTGGTGCCACAACACTGCAACCCCTCACAGACACTCTAGTTGGAATGCAGGAACGAGCCCTGCTGCAAAGTATTACATCAAAAATTGTAATTACACGCCCCTGTTAAACAGGGGCTGAAAAATTGTGCCTTAGGCACTGGTGGTGGCGCCCAGAACCAAAAATGTTCTTACAAGCTATCAGCGTGATGATTGAGGAGGAAGAGGATAATTACTCAGGGATAGTCACTCAGCATCAGCATAGGCAGTCTTTGAAGGGATCTGAAAAAAATTATTCAGTTACATCAGCATCAGGTGCTTGGTAGCTGGTGGTGATCCAAGACTGATTCATTTTTATGAAGGTCAGCCGATCGACCGAGTCAGTGGACAGACGCACCCTGTGATCGGTTACCACACCTCCAGCAGCACTGAATGTGCGTTCCGAAAGAACGCTGGATGCAGGACAGGCTAGTAGCTCAATTGCATACTGTGCAAGCTCTGGCCAGTGATCCATCCTCAAGACCCAGTAACCCAGAGGATTTTCGGTGGGAAAGGTGTCCAAGTCTGATCTTGCCCCTAGGTATTCCTGCACCATGTAAAACAGACGCTGGCGATGGTTGCTGGAACCGATCATACCTTGGGGCTGCAGACCAAAAAATTGTCTGAACGCATCGGTCAGACGGCCACCTTCTCCACCGCTCCTTCTTTGACTGACCGAAGCCTCAGCAACACGTTGTCCAGAAACAGGAGTTTGTAACCTCCCAGTCTCTGGGAACGCGTTGCACAGACCTTTCTGCAAGGCCTCCCGAAGATGTTTCATCCTCTGCTCCCTCTGCGATGGCAAGATAAGGTCCGCAACCTTACCCTTGTAACGTGGATCAAGGAGGGTTGCCAGCCAGTATTGGTCCTTCTCCTTGATACCACGAATACGAGGATCCTTACGCAGACTTTGCAGGATCAGGGAGGCCATGCAGCGTAGGTTTGCTGAGGCATTCGGTCCGGAGTCCTCTGGGTCACTAAGGACAACAACGTCCGCAGCCACCTCCTCCCAGCCACGTACAAGTCCATGTGTTCCTTGGGACTGATCCCTTAAAGACTGCTGATGCTGAGTGCCAGGCTCCACCTCCATACTGACACAATCTTCCTCCTCCTCCTCCTCCTCCTCCTCCTCTTCCTGTGTGATCGGCGGGCACGCAGGAACACTGTCTGGATAAAGGGGGCCTTGAGAGCTAAGGAAGTCCTCCTCTTCCTGCCTCTGTTCTGCCTCAAGTGCCCTGTCCATTATTCCACGCAGCGTGTGCTCCAACAGGTGGACAAGGGGGACAGTGTCACTGATGCATGCACTGTCAGTGCTCACCATCCTCGTGGCCTCCTCGAATGGTGACAGGACAGTGCATGCATCCCTGATCATGGCCCACTGGCGTGGGGAAAAAAAACCAAGGTCCCCTGACCCTGTCCTGGTGCCATAGTCGCACAGGTACTCATTGATGGCCCTCTGCTGCGTGTGCAGCCGCTGCAGCATGGCCAACGTTGAGTTCCACCTGGTGGGCATGTCACAGATTAGGCGGTTCTTGGGCAGGTTAAACTCCTTTTGGAGGTCCGTCAGCCGAGCACTGGCATTATATGACCGGCGGAAATGCACACAGACTTTCCTGGCCTGCCTCAGGACATCCTGTAAGCCCGGGTACCTGCCCAAGAACCGCTGCACCACCAAGTTAAGGACGTAAGCCAAACAGGGCACATGGGTCAGTTGTCCCTGTCGGAGGGCAGAGAGGAGGTTGGTGCCATTGTCGCAAACCACCATTCCTGCCTTAAGTTGGCGTGGCGTCAACCACCTCTGAACCTGCCCCTGCAGAGCTGACAGAACCTCTGCCCCAGTGTGGCTCCTGTCCCCCAAGCACACCAGCTCAAGCACCGCATGGCATCTTTTGGCCTGCGTACTTGCGTAGCCCCTTGAACGCCTACGGAGCACCGCTGGTTCCGAGGAAGAGGCCATGGAGGAAGAAGAAGAGGAGGGGGTGGAGGAGAGAGGTGTGTCACAATCAGCATTTTGGAGGCGTGGTGGCGGAACAACCTCCAACACTACTGCACCTTGTCCTGCATCCTTCCCAGCTGCCAGCAGAGTCACCCCCACAAACTTAAGTAACGTCCCTGTCCATGCCTGCTGGACCATGAGTCAGCGGTAATATGCACCTTACCGCTGACCGCCCTGTCCAGCGAGGCATGGACATTGCCTTCCACATGCCGGTAGAGAGCCGGAATCGCCTTCCGTGAGAAAAAGTGGCGTTTGGGTACCTGCCACTGAGGAACCGCACATTCCACAAACTCACGGAAGGGGGCAGAGTCTACCAACTGAAAAGGCAGCAGTTGAAGTGCTAGCAATTTTGCCAAGCTAGCATTCAACCGCTGGGCATGTGGATGGCTGGGAGCAAACTTCTTTCGGCGGTGCAGCAGCTGGGGCAGGGAAATTTGCCTGGTACAATCTGACGTCGGTGTACCAAAAGCAGATTGCCCACAAGTACTTGGCTGTGACACACCTAATTCTACACCTTCATTCCTCTCACTGCAGGTCTCAGAGAGGACTGAAGGTCTAGTGGGGTTGGAAATCTCAGCTGATGAGGAGCAAGGAGAGATCCTCTTTGTTCTTTGGTGTGGGTCTTTTAGATATGCTTGCCAACGAACTGCATGGCAGGTCAACATATGTCTGGTCAAGCATGTGGTACCCAAGCGGGAGATGTTTTGGCCACGCGAGATACGCTTGAGACATATGTTGCAAATAGCAGCGGTGCGATCTGATGCACTCGTCTCAAAAAAGGCCCACACCAAAGAACTTTTTGAATAACGCGCAGAGACTGCAGCGCCCTGCACATGTGGAGCTTTGGGGTGTGATGCAGTCAATGTGCTGCCCTTAGGCTGGCCCCTGGAGGGCATCCTGCCTCGTTGGTGATGTGCCGCCTCCTCCTCCTCCTCCTCCTCCTCTCTCCTATCAGGCACCCACGTTGAGTCAGTGACCTCATCATCCCCTCCCTCCTCATCACTGGAGCAAACCTGGCAGTATGCTGCAGCAGGGGGAGCATGACTGCCAGATTGCTGTCCTTCTTGGGCACCCCCTCTGTCCGTGCTCATGTTACTGCCTTCATCGAGCTCAGTATCATCATCAGAGCCTTCCAAACGCTGGGCATCCTCCTGGAGCATGTACCCAACACTGTGGTCAAACAGTTCGAGGGAATCCTCAGGAGGACATGGTGGAGCTAGGGAAGGAGTCAATGATGACATTGAGCTGAGGGAAGAGGCCGCTGCTTTGCCAGACAAAGCACCCTGGGCATGGGTGAGAGAGGATGAGGAGGATGAGGACGGCTTGGTCATCCACTCGACCAAGTCTTCCGCATGTTGCGGCTCAACACGGCCAGCTGCCGAAAAAAAGGCCAAGCGTGTCCCATGGCCACGTGCTGATGAGGATGCACCGTCTCCACGACCAGCACTAGACACAGAGCCTGCTTGCCCTCTCTTATTGGCTTGTGACTGTCTGCCTCTCCTTCTTGGCCTTCCAGACATACTAATGGCCTGTAGCTGCACTAAGCTGGGATAGAACACCTGTAATTTTCTTCAGGTAGCTTTATATACTGTAACCAGACAAGCCTGCCTGTCAGTAGGAAGATAACAGGAACGGATCTAGCTAAACACTGTGAGCAGGACGCACTGCACTAAATGTAAATAGCAGGAACGGATCTAGCTGAACACTGTGAGCAGGACGCACTGACTGCACTAAATGTAAATAGCAGGAACGGATCTAGCTGAACACTGTGAGCAGGACGCACTGACTGCACTAAATGTAAATAGCAGGAACGGATCTAGCTGAACACTGTGAGCAGGACGCACTGCACTAAATGTAAATAGCAGGAACAGATCTAGCTGAACACTGTGAGCAGGACGCACTGCACTAAATGTAAATAGCAGGAACGGATCTAGCTGAACACTGTGAGCAGGACGCACTGCACTAAATGTAAATAGCAGGAACAGATCTAGCTGAACACTGTGAGCAGGACGCACTGCACTAAATGTAAATAGCAGGAACAGATCTTGCTGAACACTGTGAGCAGGACGCACTGCACTAAATGTAAATAGCAGGAACGGATCTAGCTGAACACTGTGAGCAGGACGCACTGCACTAAATGTAAATAGCAGGAACAGATCTAGCTGAACACTGTGAGCAGGACGCACTGCACTAAATGTAAATAGCCCGGGAGCTCCGCGCCACTCGGATCTAACGCCGCCTATAGCGGCGGTGCAAGCCCTCGTTCCGGCCCGGCTCCTATCCCAGCAGCTGGGGGACACCTCCAGCCACACCTGGATGTCCCTTTCTTCCTCCAGGCGGAATCTCACGGACGCCATGAACGGATCCCTGGAGCGGCCTGGCCATCCCAAAATGGCGGCCGTCTCCTCACATGGCCAGCACAGCCTGTCAGAATCTATCGCTGATCAGGATGAAGGGGCCCCACCGTCCTCACAAGCTTCGGATGCCACAGTGAGTACCCTCCCGGGGTTCCCCTCTCCAGCATCCACTGACTCTTTATTAAGGAGGACATTTGGAGGGGCAGCCCTCACCCCCCAGCTGGATTCACCTCACAGTCCTGACTCCTGGGACTTACAGGCCAGAGATCTCTCTCCCTCCCCTACTGATTTCCCCTCCATGATAGCTGCTTTTTCACAGATGTTATCTAAAGGCCTATCCCACACAGCTACACAAATCACTGCTTCCATACATGCAGATCTGCAGCAGATTGGTGCCAGGATTGAAGCGATCGAACAAAAATCTGACCAGGCCATACTGAGACTTAACCAAAATACTTCCAGAATCCAGGATCTCCAGGACCAACTGGAATCCGCCACCTCCAAAATTGATGACCTCGAGAACAGGTCGAGACGTTACAATTTTCGCCTCAGGGGGCTCCCCGAATCTATTAAAGACACCCACACGGCAGTTCAGGACTTCATCAAAAACCTAATCCCCAATATTCCGGCTCATCGCTTAGAGCTCGACAGGGCCCACAGGGCGCTCCAACCACCTCGCGCAGACGGTCTGCCACGTGACATCATCGTTAAACCGCATTTCTATGCAGTCAAGGAAGAAGTGATGAAGCTCTCCAGGTCAGCAGGTCCAAATCTTCGCTGATATATCTCCATATACCGTTCAAAAAAGAAGAGCCCTGAAACCGCTACTACAAGTCCTGGCGAACAAAGAGATCACCTACAGATGGGCCTTCCCGCTGAGATTAAACTTCTCCTACCGCAACAAACCATACAACTTTTCAACGTTTCAAGAAGGGGAACGTCTGCTTCTTCATCTGGGTCTCATCACTCAGGACGTCCCGCAGTCTTCTGCCTCTCGAGGAGCATCGTCCGTCAAGAGAACATCCCCCACCAGTCCAGTCTCGCCGGTGTGGCAGAAACAGCTTTCCAAGCGATCGAAAGAGTCCTTCCCCCCATGAGTGGGCCCCCAACATCAGCAGTATCTGCTCTTGATCCTCCACTAGGTCGATGCTGACGACTAACTTGATGTTAGCTTTTTGATGACGTTCCTCTTCTGTGTTCTCCCCAGGACTTCCTTTCGGACCCCCATGGGTTCGGATCTTCCGGGGAATAGGTGGTTCGGTTCTGTTGTTTATAATGTTCTCTTTTTTTTTTTTTTTTATTTCTCTTTTCCTCCCAAAATAATTGAAGCTTTTTTGATCACTATTACCAGGTGATAGCAGGGCTTGCACTGCACTGTTAATGTACTGCCACGATTACGATCAGAGGCGGCGTTGACCGGAGTGGTCGTAGTGCGCCTCTCTCTGGCTCCGATAGTTGAACCCTTGTTCACTCACCTATCGGACCCAGACTCTCTCGACCCTTGGGTCGCAGAATTTTTGCTTTGTTCTGGGTGCCGGTCCAGCCAGGGGAGGGCCCCTCGCTGGTCCGTTGGGTTGTGGGCAAAAACTTTTGGTCACGATATCTAATGGCTCTCTTTTTCACTCCTTTCTACTTCTTTTCTCTGCTCCTCTCTCCTTTCTCCTTCCCTCCCCCTCTCCTCCCCCCTCCTCCTCAGCTACAGGTTTCCACTGGATCTCCCGTCTGCTGTACTACAGGTCGAGCCCGTCTTGATGCTGGAGACGTCTCCTATCTGCCAGGGACATTGGGAACATCAGGTGAGATTCACAAATATTTAGCACCACACACAATGCCTCCCCATGACTGACTCCGCCACACTGATTGGGACACTTAAGATTCTCTCCCACAACGTACAAGGCCTCAACTCCCCTGTGAAGAGACGCAAAATACTACAACAGCTTCACACTCTGAAGGCTGATGTAGTTCTGCTTCAGGAAACTCATTTCCTCGCCTCCTATCAGCCCAAATTCCTTCACAAAAGCTTCATGAACTTCCACCTAGCCAATGCTGACAATAAAACGAGGGGAGTGGCAGTCTGCTTCTCCAACAGAACTCAATTCGTACATGCAAACACAATCAAAGACCCAGAGGGACGCTACATACTAGTTTCTGGTATGATTAATGGTGAGGCTTACACGTTTGTCTCATACTACACGCCCAACACACACCAAGACACCTTTTTTGCCTCCACACTGAAGGTACTCAAACCGCATTTCGTGGGCACAGTAATATTGGGGGGAGACTCCAATACCCCTTTTGACTACTCCTCTGACAAATCGAACCCCCTACGGCCCAAATCAAAACGGCCCCCCAAACGTAGCCTTCGGGTGGCGCAAATAGTCCGATCTTTCGACCTGATCGATATCTGGAGGGAAATGAACCCTCAATCTAGAGACTACACGCACTACTCGGTCCCCCACCACACCTTCTCTAGGATTGACCACATATTTGTCCCACCACACGTAATCCCGAGAGTAACCTCCTCCAAAATTTATGACACCCCTCTGTCAGACCACTCCATAATGTCGATGTCTCTCAGGGGCGGGTCGGGGGTGAAGGGACCCTTCCACTGGAGACTTAATGAAACACTTCTAAGCAACCCAACCCATTGCACGCTCCTAGACAAAGCTCTTTCCGACTACTTCAGTGAGAATGATACGGGGTCAGTCTCCCCGGGATGTCTTTGGGCAGCACACAAGGTGGTGTTGAGGGGCAGGATCCTGCAACTCTCCTCACAACTTAAAAAAGAAAGCAGGGCGGAGGTCTCGCGCCTCACTGCGGATTTCCGCTTACTGAGTAAAGCCCACAAACAACACCCCACTCCGGATACCTTGGCCAAACTTGACTCTGCTAGAGTGAAACTCAATCTCTCGCTCACTACTTCCGCGGAGAAACACTTACGGTGGTCCGGCGCACGTTTCTATTACCAATCGGATAGGATAGGAGCTAAACTAGCTACTAAGCTTAGCCCGAGGTTCCGTACCTTGGTACTTCCCAAAATTCGTGCCCCGTCGGGTAATCTAACGCAAAATCCTTCCATCATTATGAAATCATTCCACAGTTATTACTCACATCTTTACGAGACAGTACCCCACACCCATTCCAAGGCCAGAGAGCGGTTTCTCCAAGATATTAATCTTCCCCAACTACAGCAAACACACCGCGACCTCCTAGACGCCCCCTTCTCCTCCGACGAAATCTTAGAAACGATTAAATCCTTGAAACTAAACTCTGCCCCAGGTCCAGACGGTTTTTCGGTATGTTACTACAAGAAGTTTGGCCCTCGTCTGGCTCCTTTCATGGCCCGGTTCTTCAACTCCCTCCGGGATGGAGCCCCTATCCCTAGCGACTTAAACTCGGCCTTTATCTCGGTCATACCTAAACAAGGTAAGGACCCATGCGAGGTGGGCAACTACCGCCCCATCTCGTTAATCAATAACGATCTCAAAATAATGACTAAAATCCTGGCTAACAGGATGTCGAACTTTATTGCTCATTATATTCACAGGGACCAAGTGGGCTTCATCCCGGGGAGACAGGGACCGGACCAGGTTCGCAGAGCTATCAACTTGATTTCCCTTCTGCAGTCCCGGTGGGATGGAGGCCCCGTACAAGAAGGCTTCTTGCTGTCACTAGACCTGCAGAAGGCTTTTGACTCTGTGTCGTGGCCCTACATTTTTGACATTCTAGAACGCTGGGGGTTTGGCGACAGTTTCCGCACGATTATTAACACTTTATATTCCTCACCCGCAGCACAGGTGCGACTAATGGGCCATTACTCGGAACCCTTCCACATTCGTAGGGGAACCAGACAGGGCTGTCCCCTCTCACCCTTGATTTTCGCAATCGCAATCGAGACACTGGCTATAGCCATCAGATCGAACGAGAATATCCAGGGAGTGAAATGTGGTCCTGACGTTCACAAATGCGCGCTATTTGCTGACGACATGCTGTTGTTCCTTACTGCTCCTCTCACATCCACACCTAATGTCCTCAGACTTTTGAGAGACTTCGGTCTCATCTCTGGTCTTCAGGTGAATGTGACTAAATCGGTGGCCCTCAATGTTTCGGTCCCAGTACCTCTCATAGACCAACTCCGACCACACTTTCCCTTCACATGGGCTAGCCACTCAATCCCCTATTTAGGTATCAAGCTGACGAAAAACATTGGAGACCTATATGCAGCTAACTACCCCCCCATGCTCCGCTCCCTAGGGCAGGACCTACGGAAATGGTCGGGGGAGGGCCTGTCATGGTTAGGTAGACTCAACGCAGTCAAAATGACTCTATTACCACGTCTGTTATACCTGTTCAGATCGCTTCCAATTCCGATTAAAAAATCAGTCTTGACCAAATTTCAGTCCGGGGTGATTGGGTTTGTCTGGGGGAACAGGGGCCATCGCTTTGCAAAAGAAATATTACTCAGACTTCGGTCACAAGGGGGCCTGGGACTACCAAACTTGTGGCTATATTACCAAGCAGCGCAGTTAGCACAGTTCTCAGCCATTTACTCTAAATCCTGCAGACCAGATTGGATCTCCATTGAGAGACAAGCGGTACCACATTTCACTCTCGACTTCTTAACCTGGAGACCTCCCAAACACAGACCGGCCATTCTAGCCCCCACTTTGTCCCACTCCCTAGCCCTCTGCGACCAATTGCATACCCACGCCAACTTGATTTCCCCCTTAAGGCCTCTCACACACCTATTTCACAATCCTGACTTCCCCCCTGGGATGAACATTCATGCATTTCATTGGTGGCTGAACAAGGGCCTTTTCCGAATAGGACACTTCTTTACTCCCAATGGCCCTATTTCCTTAGGCCATTGTTTGAGTTCTCTGGAGATGCCTACCTCGGAAAAGTTTCGACTCTCACAAATACGCCACTTTCTCCACTCACTTTGTACTGATAAGTCGAACGCTCCAAAGGCCACGATGTATGAGCTCTGGTGCTCTTCGTCTGCCCCCCAAAGGGGTGGGATATCTATTATCTACGCGTCCCTGGCAGATAGGACGGACACCCCGGCTTACGCTCGATCCTGGGAATCGGACCTGGACATCCAGTGGGACCCTGCGAAGTGGTTCCAAGCCTTCAGCAGATCATCGAAAGGTATCTTAAATATAGCCTTGATTGAAGCTAACATTAAAATCTTTACTAAATGGTACTACGTCCCGGCCAAGCTTGCCAGGATTTTCCCGGACTCCTCTCCCCTCTGTTACAGAGGTTGCGGTCATATTGGCACGATGTATCACATCTGGTGGACCTGCCCCCGCATACGGAGTTTCTGGAACAAATTCCTTCATATCCTAAGGAGAGTATCTGGGGCAGCAGTTCCACAAGACCCCACATACATTCTATTGAATTGCAAAATACCCAACACTTCTAAAAACACACAACAACTTGTATTCTTTATGTGCTTGGGAGCCAAAGTTACTCTAGCGAAAGCATGGAAAACTCCTTCGGTGTCCATATCGGCCACCAAACGGAAGATCTCTTGGATAATGTCACAGGAACAAATAGTCGCTAAACTGCATGACACGGTCCCATGTTTTGAAGGGATTTGGGAACCATGGGCTAGGTATGTCGGTATTTCACTTTACCCAGGTCACCTGCTAACGTAGGGGAAAGTCCGGCAAGATTGCCACCTCTCCCCATTATTCCCACCTCCCCCTGCCTCCCTCTCTCCACTTTTGGCTCCCTTTCTCCTATTCTTCTTTCCTCTCTACTCTTTCTTTTCATGTTCTACCCTCATCTCTCTTTTTTCAGCTAATGGATAATAACGGTCTTCCCAGGCCAAAACTTCCTCATTTGTTCTTTTAGATTGTTCTAAACTACTCACATTGTGTATCAGCCTAGATGGCAGCCAGTTACTCTTAGGACGCTATCCTGAACGTTGTGTCTGTCGGCTCCGTCCGGGAGGCTGCAGCACCTGGGTTCCTTTCCAGTGCGGGCACTCTCCCGGGGGATCTGACAGTAGGTTGGGGACACATCCCCTTTGGGGGGAACCCTGAAGCTCTCGCACTCCACAGTGTGCTCCCATGGGGGTGGAGTGATGATCTCGGGGGCCTTCCTGGGGGGAGTCCCCAGTTTAAATTTCTTCTCAGGTTGTCCATTCTTCTAACGGAAATTAACAATTCTTTTCTAAGACAGTAACCTAGCCGGGAACTTTGTTCTACCTTGATACATCTTCGGTGTAAGTGCTATGTTGTTTCCGCTATATATCTCTATTTCGACTGCCTTGGTCATCAAAGAGTATTGAATGGTATGTTTTGGTCATATTATACTTATATTGCAAAATTTCAATAAAAACATTGAAACAGAAATAGCAGGAACAGATCTAGCTGAACACTGTGAGCAGGACGCACTGCACTAAATGTAAATAGCAGGAACAGATCTAGCTGAACACTGTGAGCAGGACGCACTGCACTAAATGTAAATAGCAGGAACGGATCTAGCTGAACACTGTGAGCAGGACGCACTGACTGCACTAAATGTAAATAGCAGGAACGGATCTAGCTGAACACTGTGAGCAGGACGCACTGCACTAAATGTAAATAGCAGGAACATATCTAGCTGAACACTGTGAGCAGGACGCACTGCACTAAATGTAAATAGCAGGAACAGATCTAGCTGAACACTGTGAGCAGGACGCACTGCACTAAATGTAAATAGCAGGAACGGATCTAGCTGAACACTGTGAGCAGGACGCACTGCACTAAATGTAAATAGCAGGAACGGATCTATCTGAACACTGTGAGCAGGACGCACTGCACTAAATGTAAATAGCAGGAACGGATCTAGCTGAACACTGTGAGCAGGACGCACTGACTGCACTAAATGTAAATAGCAGGAACGGATCTAGCTGAACACTGTGAGCAGGACGCACTGCACTAAATGTAAATAGCAGGAACAGATCTAGCCTAATCTATCTAACTCAAATCAAATGACACTGTCTGTCTCTCTCTCTATCAGCACACCGGAACACACTACACAGGGCCGCCGTGCAGGCGGCCTTATATAGTGTGGGGCGTGTACTAAATCCCCTGAGCCATAATTGGCCAAAGCCACCCTGGCTTTGACCAATTACAGCTCTCTCTACTGACGGCACTGTGATTGGCCAAGCATGCGGGTCATAGTGCATGCTTGGGCAATCATCAGCCAGCAATGCACTGCGATGCCGCAGTGAATTATGGGCCGTGACGCGCCACACGAATTTGGTGCGAACGGCCCATAACGTTCGCAATTCGACGGACGGTCGAACAGCCGATGTTCGAGTCGAACATGGGTTCGACTCGAACACGAAGCTCATCCCTAATGGCCAGCCTTATAGTAGTTTACAAGATAGAGTTAACTGCAGTTTGGGGCCAGTCTGTTAGCTTGAAAAGGGTGGGGGGAGGAAGAGGAAGGAGCAGGGGATTGCCTTCATATCCTAGGCCAGTGTTTCTCAATTACAGTCCTCAAGGCGCCCCAACAGGTCATGTTTTCAGGATTTCCTTCAGATAAAACAACTGTGGTAATCACTAAGGCAGTGAAACTGATCAAATCACCTGTGCAAAATAATGGAGAGCCTGAAAACATTAACCTGTTAGGGCGCCTTGAGGACTGGAGTTGAGAAACACCGTCTTAGGCTATTGTTTTTACTAATGTACACAGTGTAGGGAGAAGCAACTCTAGTCTCTGCATGAAAGGGTGGCTCCATACGATGCTGCAAGAGAAAGGAACCTATGCATTTTTCAGTGCTTTTTCAGTTTTGCAAAAATGCACTGCAATTAGTTTTTTTTTGGTTCCATGGAAATGCATTGGAAATGCATCAAAAACACTTAACCAATGCAGTGCATTTTATGGGTGTTTATGCTGCTTTTTTGCTGCTTTCTCCTGCAAGACAACAGACACTCCCAACAAAGCTAAATGCAAAAACGCATTAAATACACAACAAAAAAAACACACCCAGAAAATGCATAAATTGCAACTTACGTAAATGTGAACCAGGCCTAAAACCGAAAACCTGGGCAGTGGTCATGGCACGAGCTTAAACTGGAACGTGGTTAAGGATAAAAAAAAAATCAGCTTCAGGCTATGTTTCCACTAGTGCGTCCCCAAAGTCGCGCGATTTTGCCGCGATTTTTTACCGCGATTTTACCGCGACTTTTTACCGCGATTTGAAGCAATGCCTGTATCTATGGACCTCAAGTCGCATCAAAGTGGGACCAAAGTAGTGCAGGGACTACTTTGAAGTCGCTGCGACTTGAAGTCGCACAGATATGAACGGTACTCATTGGAAATCATGGGAAACAATTTGTCATGCGACTTTTCAGTCCCAAGTCGCATGAAAAGTCGCACTAGTGGAAACAGAGCCTTATATTCATTAATAATGAAATCAGCTGCCAAAACTACACAAACTGTGACAACATAAATTAATAACTTAGTTTTTGAGAACACAATTAACTGGTAATGTCATGCAGTGAACTTTCTTGTTATTTTATAAAGTTGTACACACTACACAATTTTCAGCTTTCAGTGGTCTCGCAGTTTGAATGACAATTGCGCGGTCATCCATCACTGTACCCAAACTAAATTTTTCCCACAAATAGAGCTTTCTTTAGGTGGTATTTGATCACCTCTGCGGTTTTTATTTTTTGCTAAACAAATAAATGTTTCTGTTATAAAATTGTGTAAATAAGTAAGTTTTCTCTTTCACTGATGGGCACTGATAAGACAGCACTGACAGGCACTGCTAAGGCGGCACCGATGAGGTGGCACCAATGAGTGGGCACTGACAGGCACTGACGATGGGCACTGATATGCGGCACTGATGGGAACTGGTAGGCGGCACTGATGGGTGGCACTGATATGCAGCACTGATGGGCATTGATAGGCGGCACTGATGGGCACTCATGGGTGGCACTGGTGGGCACTGATGGACACTGATATGCAACACTGATGGGCACTGAAAGGCTGCAAAGATGGGTTCTTATGGGTGGCACTGATAGGCAGCACTGCTGGACACTTATGGGCACTGATAGGCAGCACTGCTGGGCACTGATAGGTGGCACTGTTGGGCATTGATACGTGGCACTGATGGGCACTGATACGCGGTACTGATATGAGGCACTGATAGGCGTCCAGTGTTGATGGCCATCCTGGTGGTCCTGGGTGGCATGATGGTGGTCCTGGGTGGGATCCGAGGGGGGCTGGGCTGATAAACAATCAGTACAGACCCCCCCTGTCAGGAGAGCAGCCGATCGGCTCTCCTCTACATGCGTCTGTCAGACGCGAGTGAGGGAAAGCCGATCACTGGCTCTTCCTATTTACATCGTGATCAGCCGTGATTGGACACGGCTGATCACGTGGTAAAGAGTCTCTGTCAGAGACTCTTTACCTAGATCGGAGTTGCGGTGTGTCAGATTGACACACCGCAACAACGATCGCCATGATGCGCGCCCCCGGGGGCGCGCAGCAACTTAATATCCTGAGGACGTCATATGACGCCCAGTCAGGCTATTGAAACCACTTTGCCGCCGTCATGCTGCTATATGGCGGGCGGCAAGTGATTAAATGAATGTGAAATGTTTTCTGTCATAGAAAAAAAAAGTCCCTTTTCAGCAAGGGTCTGGTGACACTGTATATACTTAGGCCCAATTGGGATATATTTATTAAGCAGTAAATGTGACTTTCACTATAAATTCATTGGTGCTGCATCAATCACTGTAATTTAAAACACATGCAAGACTCAACTGCAGTGAATGTTTGGTTAATGTAAGGTGCACTGCTTTATAAACATGTCCCATTGTGGTTGATTTACTAAAACTAGAGAGTGCAAAATCTAGTGCAGCTCTGCATAGAGACCAATCAGCTTTCAGTTTTTTTTGTCTCTACTTAATTGAACAAGCTGAAATTAGAAGCTGATTGGCTACCATGCACATTTGCCTCAGATTTTGCACTATCCAGTTTTAGTAAATCAACCCCATTGCATTTGGCAATTTACAAATGGGAAAAAATCGTTATATTTCATAAGCGTGTAATGTTTATTCATTTGGTGCACCAGTTCAGTACATGCAATGTACAGCTGCTTCATACATTTTTATCTAGCGTTTGCAAACAACCGAAAAAGATGGAGAAAAAAAAAAGGAACAGAAATAATAAAAATGTTATACATTATTTTGGGAATTAAGGTTAATTACAACCCATCTCTTGGAAATATCTAATCTGGGGTAATACAAATAATTTATTGTTAACAGTGACTTCTATTAGAATTATTTAAAATTGTATAATTTCCATATTTAACAGCTAGAAGCATAAGATGACAAAATAAACATTTTTGTCTAGGTAAAGGAAAAACTTTCAGTTTTACTAATGTGTTGTACATAATACAGGAATTGAATCATGCTGAGCTCAGATGGTCTTTAATGTTCCAGATAAACTCTGAGATTTAACTGATTTATTTGCCAACTGAATCCTGCTAACAACCAGCACAGCAGAGAGTATGTTAAGGATGAATGCTTTTGGTGATAACCTTTCATTAGTAAATATCTGGAGACAATAAAATGAGGCTATTTCATTTCACTTTCTTGAATGTATTAGCTGGTGAATAAAAACAAAAAAGTGTTTACTTAACTGTTTTCAATTGAAACTTTTGTTTTGATACTTATTTTACTCTACTTATTCTTTTGAGGTTTATTACATTTATTAAATAATGATCAAAGAGCATTTTTGTTACCCTCATTTTTTTAGACTGCAAGACACATTGGTGCAGCAACTTCACTTCATAGAACCAAAGATATGTTAACTTATTTTATTTTTACCAGGAAACCTAAAAGCAGCATGATATGATTTGTGGTAAACCAAAAATGGGAAAGCATAGCAACTCTCCATTGCAAGCTCTTTATTCTCTGAGCATTTGGAGCTGAACCATATAAAGAAAAGAAAGAAAATAGGTAAAGACATCTGATAAAAGTAGCGCATATTACCCATGCTCATTTGATATTACTTCCATCTGATACTGTATTAGTTGTTGGCTAAATAATATGGTTTAATCACATCATGACTACAATCTCTAGAGTAACATTCTTAGTCAAGGATCCCACTTGGTCAGTGACAGCTACAGCTGCAGAGAGCATGCTTTTTCTCCTAATATTTTTAATATATGCTACTTGTGCCTTAGACTGTGTTTTGTGATTTTTGCTTTGTCAACCGCAACACAACAAATCTGGGAGGCTAAGAAGAAGCACTATATATTATACCTTATTATTTTTAGAATGTCTTTTTTTATTGAATTCAGTTTTCTGGTAACAGCTAGGGATAATTGAACCAGGTAAACACTTTTTTAGAAATTATATGATTATCTGAGGATGAATCATATCTTCATGCATTTGTTAAGGAGAAACTCAGAATGTTCATGTCCACGTTTGTCTGGTTTTAGAACAAGTGCACTAATTACTGTTAACTATTTTGATTTACTAAAACTGGAGAGTGCAACATCTGGTGCAGCTGTGCATTCAGCCAATCAGCTTCTAACTTCAGCTTGTTCAATTAAATTTTGACAGAAAAACCTGGTAGCTGATTGGTTTCTATGCAGAACTATACCAGATTTTGCTCTTTCCTGTTTTAGTAAATGCACCCCTATGTGCTTTTGCAGTTGTGTAAAAAGTATTATAAATACTAAACAATTGATCAAACCTCAAAAAAAATTGCACTAGGTCAAAGTGATATGTAGAACAAGCAGCCACTTATCCAATTGTAATACCAGCTGTAAACATTAAAAATAAAAATAAAAAAGCAGCGCTAACGCATCAACTTAAAATAAAATACAAAGGTGCAATGTGCAAAGGAAACATAACCACAATCTCTCCAAAAGTTATTCAAGTTCATATAATCACACATGAATCAAACAAATAAATCCAAAGTGCAAAGTGCAAAAACATGCATTGAAAATATCATTTCTAGGAATTAAGCAAATTCATAGAATTACACAGAAATTATGCAAATCCATATATTCATAGTAAAAAAGAAAAGGTATGTGAAGGTATGTGGTACACTTGTATGAAGAAGTCCTTCAGATATGTTAAAAAATGTAGAAAGTCCAAAAGATCCAAGGGTGCAACCGAAATTAATTGATGAGTTCCACCACAATTAATTGATCAGTTCCACAACAATTAGCATACACCTCTTACCAGATTATGTGGACCAAAAATTATAATGGTCATAGGTGCACGTGATAACCCAACGAAAACTAGCATCAAAGGCAAGCTATGACTACTTGATAATGACTCCAAATAAAATAGAGAATAAAAGAACTAACAAACATAGTGATGCCTGTTTAAGTCTATGTTCTTTTATTTAGACATTAAAAAGAACCTTAAAATTAATTGTAATCATGCAATAAGAAAACAGATCCCAGCAGACTGTCAGCTTGCGGAAAAACGATGCTCCAAGTGTTGGCTCAACATGCGTGATGTCATCAGTACCAGGCCAATTTTGTCATCTGTGACCTCTTAGGGGCAGGCCAAATGTCCGGCATCATGCACCATTAGTATAAATAGTAATCACAGTCTGCTATAATTGGTTATTCTAATGAGACACGAGGAACAAATGCAAATTTCTTAAACCTGACTGACCCCATAAAGCTCGCATTCAAGTGCTCAACCTGGGGCAACTCAATCTAGTGGTTAAAAACTAGATGGCAATATAGTAAAATAAATTAAACACTATGCACTAGGGAAATGGGGAATGGTGAGGAGCACCAGGGTTTTGTGATACCCAAAGAATAGCAAGGTAAGTATAAACACAAAATTGGCATAAGAACAGATATTTATTAGAAAAGCTAAAATATCCCCTCTACAATAGAGTCAGAGAATTGGACTAAACATTCAAGTATATATGACGTGAAACATTACATAAAAACAATATCATCGACTTTGAATGGATATGATGAATGGTGCATTTTCCAAGCGGCCCGATGCGTTTTGACCAAAATGAATAGTCTTCCTCAGGGGTTTTGCCCTTGGGTAGCAGATCAGAGAATTTTCTAGAACAAATACATATAGTGAGTAAAATACATTTGAAACTACCAAAATATTCAAGAACACGTACAGGTTCCAGTTGTAATCAACTTACATATGTTCATAAAATATATCAAACACAGCAGGATAGATGATGTTGGAGATCACCCAGGATGGAAAAGGGGCAGAAGACAGCAACACAAAGGAAAACGAAGGATAACAGCCCGTGTATCCCAGGAACAAGGGATACCAGCCAAAATATATTAGTGGATTGCCTGGCAAAAAATAATGATAAAGAATGATAAAAATAATACAATGTGTGCAGCAAGTGTATTCCATTTTAGTGTATAGAAATAATATATAACTCTATGGTAACTATACCTTTTTCAACAGGTATATCACCATTTTTGCCTGCTTAGGACAATAGGTTGAAACTGAGTTTACAGGGATAAACCAATTATTTGCAACATAAAAAAAATCCTTTTAAATCCCTTGGTTAATACTGGGTAGTTATAGTGAAAACAGGCCCCCCAATTTACTAAGATGAGCGAACATTTGGCTTGCTAATGAACAAACTCTACCCAATTATTCAAGATTGTATGCACTATATTATGAAGTACTAAACTATAATGTACAATATAATACCTAAAATGAAAAACTTTGTTGTTGATATCAATTTTTTTGTCTGTTTTATCATTTTAAGGATAATAAAAAAAGGCAGAATGTGTCTGGACGTTCTTTCTCAACCACTTTGTGGTTGTTGCCAATGGAAATAAGTCCTTGAAGATAAAGCAACAACTGGGGTAATCTTTTTATTATCAAAACATATTTTTGGAGATTGATAGGAATATTGGCATTACTAGATTATCTTAATTACAGCCAGACTGTTTTCACACCAGGAGTTTTTCAGCTATCATGATTATTAAGTTTATGTTATGTTAGCCAAGCTGTTCTTTTTAATAGTATTACTTCTAAGTAAAATTGTACTATTATGATTCCTGTTTTTTCAGACTTATTCATGTTTGTTAATTTGACTATTCAGATTTTAACATGAACCCTTTATACTTTGTTTTGCATAATGTGTCTGTAAAGGTTTCTTTCTTAATTTAATGTAGCTACATTTTTGTGTAAAGTTTTATTAAAGTGCATTTATATAAGTGAATTTGCTCCAAAATTTTACACAATTTCCCCGATACAAATTGTCCTAGGTTATGTTTATAATATATCATTTCATTTTTAATTGTCTGCATAATCTTAAAAAAAACCCCACAAAAAATAAATGTAAACAATCACACGCTGAAAAACAAACATACATAGCCCTGATAAAAATTGTCATAACAGTTATATTTAAAATATATAATTTAGTTTTTAATTGCCTGCAAAATCTTAAATAACTACAAAAATAAATGTAAATAATTAAACATTGAAAAAAGACATCCACAGCCCTTTACACATTTGGAGGTGCTATCTCCCTCTGAAGAATTCCATTGCAGTTTCATCCATCTACTTTGTCCAGAGGAATTCATATGTATACCAATGAATTGTTTTACCTCTCCCCTTCTGGTGGAGCAAATCTCTCAGAAGTAGCTATTAATCCACTTCAGTCCCCAAGAGTTTTGTCAAACTAGAAAGTGATGAACTCTACAGTCTATAAATGATAAAGAAGTCCTGAGTGTTAAAAATCTCAGGATGTCTGGAGTTTTAAATAGATAAGAGTGTATTATCTTTTTACTCACTGCAACATCACAGGAATGTGAAAACACAGTGATCATGTGATTATGTGAATAACTACTTCATGTAAAGAGACAATTATGTAATTTACTTACCCTAAATCCATAGGAAGCAGTACATAGAATCCTAGCTATTTAGGTCTGTCCTAGGGAAAATTCTATTTAACAAGATGGCCCACTGGGCCATCTTGTTAGGAGTGGGTCCAATTAGATGTGGCTTTATGTATCAAAGTGCCTGAACAAAATTATTGTTTGCATTATCACACACAAACAAACAAAATATTTGATTTTAACTTTTGTTTTTTGATTGTTAAACTTTCTAATGTTGTTAAATTGAATAATCATGCCTAAATATTTGTCCATTTGTTTTTTGCAAGATACATATATAAAACGCAATGCTAATCCATTAATCAATGTCAGATGTATGGATTGTGTGTATTTTTTTTCCAGACACCAGTGAAATTACCAGTATGTTTTAGGTTGTGGAAGAGATTCCCTGTAAGCTTATGGCAAATATAAAAAACTCAATGCATAAAGTATTCCTAATGGAACACATGATCTCAAGGTATAAATGTGAGCCACATGGCTAGCATGCCATGCCAGTTGCTGTTACCAACAACATGAAATATTATCTTCTTACAATAGCACATGATATCACCCAAAAATAACATTATGCAGAAAATAAGTGTATTTTAGCTGGGGTCTCTAATAAAACTTGGCTAGGGCTAAGTTTAAAATTAAAATTAAATATTTGATTCTCCAGGAAGGACCGCCTATGAGGACAGGAGCAATTGTCAAAACATTTCACAAAAGTGAGTGAGATTGAGAAATTGCATATATACTGTCTATATACACTATATATATATATATATATATATACAGTATGTATGCTATTTTTTATTGTTTTTATTGTTTTTTTTCTGTGAAATATTTCAACATAACTTGTGTGTAGGGATGAGCCGAACACCCCCCGGTTCGGTTCGCACCAGGACCTGCGAACGGACCGAAAGTTCGCACGAACGTTAGAACCCCATTGACGTCTATGGGACTCGAACGTTCAAAATCAAAAGTGCTCATTTTAAAGGCTAACTTGCATGGTTAAGTCCTAAAAAGGGTTTGGGGACCCGGGTCCTACCCTAGGGGACATGTATCAATGCAAAAAAAACTTTTAAAAACGGCCGTTTTTTCGGGAGCAGTGATTTTAATGATGCTTAAAGTAAAAAAAAAAAGTGAAATATTCCTTTAAATATCGTACCTGGGGGGTGTCTATAGTATGCCTGTAAAGTGACGCGTGTTTCCCGTGTTTAGAACAGTCCCTGCACCAAATGTCATTTTTAAAGGAAAAAATCTCATTTAAAACTGCTTGCGGGTTTAATGTAATGTCGGGTCCTGGCAATATGGATGAAAATCAGTGAGACAAACGGCATGGGTACCCCCCAGTCCATTAGAAGGCCCTTTGGGTCTTGTATGGATATTAAGGGGAACCCCACACCCAAATTAAAATAAGAAAAGGTGTGGGGCCACCAGGTCCTATATACTCTGAACAGCAGTATACAGGCGGTGCAAACAAGACAGGGACTGTAGGTTTGTTGTTAAGTAGAATCTGTTTGTTATTTTGAACGGGTACATTTTTAACGTGTTTAGCTCCAGCCAAAAAATCTTTTTTAAGCTTTTTGGAAAACATAGGGAAGGGCTATCACCCCTGTGACATTTGTTTTGCTGTCTTTCCTCCTCTTCAGAAGATTTCACCTCACTTTTTGTCTCAATGAAAAATGTTTTTTGAAAATTTGGGGTTTTTTGTGGAACAAGGATTGGAAAGCATCAGTGGAAAGGAGAAATGTTTTTCCCATATTAACTCTTACAGGAGAGAATTTCCCTTCCTAGGGGTAGATTTCATCTCACTTCCTGTTGTCTCCTTCCGTTTGCAAGTAGGAGTCGTTTGTAAGTTAGATGTTTGAAAGTAGGGTCCTGCCCTACATACTCAGCAGAAATTTGGGCCTTAGGTGTTGTAACACTGTAAGCCCTCACAGGGCCCTGCTGTGAAATATTAGATCAAGAATTGTATTTACATGCCCCTGTTGAACAGGAGCTGAAAAATTAGGCCTTAGGCACTGGTGCTGGTGCCACAACACTGCAACCCCTCACAGACACTCTAGTTGGAACGCAGGAACGAGCCCTGCTGCAAAGTATTGCATCAAAAATTGTAATTACACGCCCCTGTTAAACAAGGGCTGAAAAATTGGGCCTTAGGCACTGGTGCTGGTGCCACAACACTGCAACCCCTCACAGACACTCTAGTTGGAATGCAGGAACGAGCCCTGCTGCAAAGTATTGCATCAAAAATTGTAATTACACGCCCCTGTTAAACAGGGGCAGAAAAATTGGACCTAAGGCACTGGTGCTGGTGCCATAACACTGCAACCCCTCAAAGACACTCTAGTTGGAACGCAGGAACGAGCCCTGCTGCAAAGTATTGCATCAAAAATTGTAATTACACGCCCCTGTTAAACAGGGGCAGAAAAATTGGGCCTTAGGCACTGGTGCTGGTGCCACAACACTGCAACCCCTCACAGACACTCCAGTTGGAAAGCAGGAACGAGCCCTGCTGCAAAGTATTGCATCAAAAATTGTAATTACACGCCCCTGTTAAACAGGGGCAGAAAAATTGGGCCTTAGGCACTGGTGCTGGTGCCACAACACTGCAACCCCTCACAGACACTCTAGTTGGATTGCAGGAACGAGCCCTGCTGCAAAGTATTGCATCAAAAATTGTAATTACATGCCCTTGTTAAACAGGGGCAGAAAAAATGGGCCTTAGGCACTGGTGCTGGTGCCACAACACTGCAACCCCTCACAGACACTCTAGTTGGAACGCAGGAACGAGCCCTGCTGCAAAGTATTGCATCAAAAATTGTAATTACACGCCCCTGTTAAACAGGGGCAGAAAAATTGTGCCTTAGGCACTGGTGGTGGCGCCCAGAACCAAAAATGTTCTTACAAGCTATCAGCGTGATGATTAAGGAGGAAGAGGATAATTACTCAGGGATAGTCACTCAGCATCAGCATAGGCAGTCTTTGAAGGGATCTGAGATTTCAAAAAAAATTATTCGGTTACATCAGCATCAGGTGCTTGGTAGCTGGTGGTGATCCAAGACTGATCCATTTTTATGAAGGTCAGTCGATCGACCGAGTCGGTGGACAGACGCACCCTGTGATCGGTTACCACGCCTCCAGCAGCACTGAATGTGCGTTCCGAAAGAACGCTGGATGCAGGACAGGCCAGTAGCTCAATTGCATACTGTGCAAGCTCTGGCCAGTGATCCATCCTCAAGACCCAGTAACCAAGAGGATTTTCGGTGGGAAAGGTGTCCAAGTCTGATCTTGCCCCTAGGTATTCCTGCACCATGTAAAACAGACGCTGTCGATGGTTGCTGGAACCGATCATACCTTGGGGCTGCAGACCAAAAAATTGTCTGAACGCATCGGTCAGACAGCCACCTTCTCCACCGCTCCTTCTTTGACTGACCGAAGCCTCAGCAACACGTTGTCCAGAAACAGGAGTTTGTAACCTACCAGTCTCTGGGAACGCGTTGCACAGACCTTTCTGCAAGGCCTCCCGAAGATGTTTCATCCTCTGCTCCCTCTGCGATGGCAAGATAAGGTCCGCAACCTTACCCTTGTAACGTGGATCAAGGAGGGTTGCCAGCCAGTATTGGTCCTTCTCCTTGATACCACGAATACGAGGATCCTTACGCAGGCTTTGCAGGATCAGGGAGGCCATGCAGCGTAGGTTTGCTGAGGCATTCGGTCCGGAGTCCTCTGGGTCACTAAGGACGACATGGTCCGCAGCCACCTCCTCCCAGCCACGTACAAGTCCATGTGTTTCTTGGGACTGATCCCTTAAAGACTGCTGCTGATGCTGAGTGCCAGGCTCCACCTCCATACTGACACAATCTTCCTCCTCCTCCTCCTCCTCATCCTCTTCCTGTGTGATCGGCGGGCAGGCAGGAACACTGTCTGGATAAAGGGGACCTTGAGAGCTAAGGAAGTCCTCCTCTTCCTGCCTCTGTTCTGCCTCAAGTGCCCTGTCCATTATTCCATGCAGCGTGTGCTCTAACAGGTGGACAAGGGGGACAGTGTCACTGATGCATGCACTGTCACTGCTCACCATCCTCGTGGCCTCCTCAAATGGTGACAGGACAGTGCATGCATCCCTGATCATGGCCCACTGGTGTGGGGAAAAAAAACAAGCTCCCCTGACCCTGTCCTGGTGCCATAGTCGCACAGGTACTCATTCATGGCCCTCTGCTGCGTGTGCAGCCGCTGCAGCATGGCCAACGTTGAGTTCCACCTGGTGGGCATGTCACAGATTAGGCGGTTCTTGGGCAGGTTAAACTCCTTTTGGAGGTCCGTCAGCCGAGCACTGGCATTATATGACCAGCGGAAATGCACACAGACTTTCCTGGCCTGCCTCAGGACATCCTGTAAGCCCGGGTACCTGCCCAAGAACCGCTGCACCACCAAGTTAAGGATGTGAGCCAAACAGGGCACATGGGTCATTTGTCCCTGTCGGAGGGCAGAGAGGAGGTTGGTGCCATTGCCGCTAACCACCATTCCTGCCTTAAGTTGGCGTGGCGTCAACCACCTCTGAACAGCTGACAGAACCTCTGCCCCAGTGTGGCTCCTGTCCCCCAAGCACCCCAGCTCAAGCACCGCATGGCATCTTTTGGCCTGCGTACTTGCGTAGGCCATGGAGGAAGAAGAAGAGGAGGGGGTGGAGGAGAGAGGTATGTCACAATCATTAGCATTTTGGAGGCGTGGTGGCGGAACAACCTCCAACACTACTGCACCTTGTCCTGCATCCTTCCCAGCTGCCAGCAGAGTCACCCAATGCGCCGTGAAACTTAGGTAACGTCCCTGTCCATGCCTGCTGGACCATGAGTCAGCGGTAATATGCACCTTACCGCTGACCGCCCTGTCCAGCGAGGCATGGACATTGCCTTCCACATGCCGGTAGAGAGCCGGAATCGCCTTCCGTGAGAAAAAGTGGCGTTTGGATACCTGCCACTGAGGAACCGCACATTCCACAAACTCACGGAAGGGGGCAGAGTCTACCAACTGAAAAGGCAGCAGTTGAAGTGCTAGCAATTTTGCCAAGCTAGCATTCAACCGCTGGGCATGTGGATGGCTGGGAGCAAACTTTTTTTGGCGGTGCAGCAGCTGGGGCAGGGAAATTTGCCTGGTACAATCTGACGTCGGTGTACCAAAAGCAGATTGCCCACAAGTACTTGGCTGTGACACACCTAATTCTACACCTTCATTACTCTCAGTGCAGGTCTCAGAGAGGACTGGAGGTCCAGTGGGGTTGGAAATCTCAGCTGATGAGGAGCAAGGAGAGGTCCTCTTTGTTCTTTGGTGTGGGTCTTTTAGATACGCTTGCCAACGAACTGCATGGCAGGTCAACATATGTCTGGTCAAGCATGTGGTACCCAAGCGGGAGATGTTTTGGCCACGTGAGATACGCTTGAGACATATGTTGCAAATAGCAGCGGTGCGATCTGATGCACTCGTCTCAAAAAAGGCCCACACCAAAGAACTTTTTGAATAACGCGCAGAGACTGCAGCGCCCTGCACATGTGGAGCTTTGGGGTGTGATGCAGTCAATGTGCTGCCCTTAGGCTGGCCCCTGGAGGGCATCCTGCCTCGTTGGTGATGTGCCACCTCCTCCTCCTCCTCCTCTCTCCTATCAGGCACCCACGTTGAGTCAGTGACCTCATCATCCCCTCCCTCCTCATCACTGGAGCAAACCTGGCAGTATGCTGCAGCAGGGGGAGCATGACTGCCAGATTGCTGTCCTTCTTGGGCACCCCCTCTGTCCGTGCTCATGTTACTGCCTTCATCGAGCTCAGTATCATCATCAGAGCCTTCCAAACGCTGGGCATCCTCCTGGAGCATGTACCCAACACTGTGGTCAAACAGTTCGAGGGACTCCTCAGGAGGACATGGTGGAGCTAGGGAAGGAGTCACTGATGACATTGAGCCAAGGGAAGAGGCCGCTGCTTTGCCAGACAAAGCACCCTGGGCATGGGTGAGAGAGGATGAGGAGGATGAGGACGGCTTGGTCATCCACTCGACCAAGTCTTCCGCATGTTGCGGCTCAACACGGCCAGCTGCCGAAAAAAAGGCCAAGCGTGTCCCATGGCCACGTGCTGATGAGGATGCACCGTCTCCACGACCAGCACTAGACACAGAGTCTGCTTGCCCTCTCTTATTGGCTTGTGACTGTCTGCCTCTCCTTCTTGGCCTTCCAGACATACTAATGGCCTGTAGCTGCACTAAGCTGGGATATATATATATATATATATATATATATATATATATATATATATATATGTATGTACTGATACTGCAGCTAGCAAAATCAACTGCCTGCCTATAGTATGAGAACACCACCAACCTTCTACAGGTAGCTTTAGCTGAACACTGTGAGGTGGACGCACCCCACTAACTTGTAGGTTTAGCTGAACACTGTGCGCAGGACGCACTGCACTAACTGTAAATAGTCTAGCTGCCTGACTGTGGTACTAATAGGATCAAAAGAACACCAGCAATTTTCTTCAGGTAGCTGTATTTACTGTAACAAGACAAGCCTGCCTGTCAGTAAGAAGATAACAGGAATGGATCTAGCTGAACACTGTGAGCAGGACGCACCCCACTAGCTTGTAGGTTTAGCTGAACACTGTGAGGTGGACGCACCCCACTAACTTGTAGGTTTAGCTGAACACTGTGAGCAGGACGCACCCCACTAACTTGTAGGTTTAGCAGAACACTGTGAGCAGGACGCACTGCACTAACTGTAAATAGTCTAGCTGCCTGACTGTGGTACTAATAGGATCAAAAGAACACCAGTAATTTTCTTCAGGTAGCTGTAAATACTGTAACAAGACAAGCCTGCCTGTCAGTAGGAAGATAACAGGAACGGATCTAGCTGAACACTGTGAGCAGGACGCACTGCACTAACTGTAAATAGTCTAGCTGCCTGACTGTGGTACTAATAGGATCAAAAGAACACCAGCAATTTTCTTCAGGTAGCTGTATTTACTGTAACAAGACAAGTCTGCCTGTCAGTAAGAAGATAACAGGAATGGATCTAGCTGAACACTGTGAGCAGGACGCACCCCACTAGCTTGTAGGTTTAGCTGAACACTGTGAGGTGGACGCACCCCACTACCTGGTAGGTTTAGCTGAACACTGTGAGCAGGACGCACCCCACTAACTTGTAGGTTTAGCAGAACACTGTGAGCAGGACGCACTGCACTAACTGTAAATATTCTAGCTGCCTGACTGTGGTACTAATAGGATCAAAAGAACACCAGCAATTTTCTTCAGGTAGCTGTATTTACTGTAACAAGACAAGCCTGCCTGTCAGTAGTAAGATAACAGGAACGGATCTAGCTGAACACTGTGAGCAGGACGCACTGCACTAACTGTAAATAGTCTAGCTGCCTGACTGTGGTACTAATAGGATCAAAAGAACACCAGTAATTTTCTTCAGGTAGCTGTAAATACTGTAACAAGACAAGCCTGCCTGTCAGTAAGAAGATAACAGGAACGGATCTAGCTGAACCCTATGAGCAGGACGCACTGCACTAACTGTAAATAGTCTAGCTGCCTGACTGTGGTACTAATAGGATCAAAAGAACACCAGCAATTTTCTTCAGGTAGCTTTATATACTGTAACAAGACAAGCCTGCCTGTCAGTAAGAAGATAACAGGAACGGATCTAGCTGAACACTGTGAGCAGAACGCACTGCACTAACTGTAAATAGTCTAGCTGCCTGACTGTGGTACTAATAGGATCAAAAGAACACCAGTAATTTTCTTCAGTTAGCTGTAAATACTGTAACAAAACAAGCCTGCCTGTCAGTAAGAAGATAACAGGAACGGATCTAGCTGAACACTGTGAGCAGGACGCACTGCACTAACTGTAAATAGTCTAGCTGCCTGACTGTGGTACTAATAGGATCAAAAGAACACCAGTAATTTTCTTCAGGTAGCTGTATTTACTGTAACAAGACAAGCCTGCCTTACAGTAGGAAGATAACAGGAACGGATCTAGCTGAACACTGTGAGCAGGACGCACTGCACTAACTGTAAATAGTCTAGCTGCCTGACTGTGGTACTAATAGGATCAAAAGAACACCAGTAATTTTCTTCAGGTAGCTGTAAATACTGTAACAAGACAAGCCTGCCTGTCAGTAGGAAGATAACAGGAACGGATCTAGCTAAACTGAATACAATGTATATATATACATGCAACACCTGGGATGCATATATATACACAATAGACTGTAAGTGCAGCTAACTGACTGACTGTCCTGCCTAATCTAGCTAACTCAAATGAAATGACACTGTCTCTCTCTCTCTCTATCTCTCAGCACACCGGAACACACTGCACAGGGCCGCCGTGCAGGCGGCCTTATATAGTGTGGGGCGTGTACTAAATCCCCCGAGCCATAATTGGCCAAAGCCGATGTTCGAGTCGAACATGGGTTCGACTCGAACACGACACTCATCCCTACTTGTGTGCCTGTGATTCCATTTTGTGCAAGCACAAGTCATCTACTGCCATTCAATATCAATGATTCCTCTACAGATTATAAGTCTTTGCTTTCCACAGTTGTACATCAAGCTTTTCTTCAACATTAAGTAGTCAGTCTCACAGTTTAAGCCTTGTGGTTTTCCAGAGCCACATGCTGACTGTACTTTTTGCACATACACAGCCTTTATTTTTAACCCATGTAGGTTAACTAGACGGTACTGTAGCTATATGACTTAACCTGGACCTTGTCGCTCCGCATGTCTTCATAAGTATTGACTGACAGCTATCCTGCATTTGTTAGTTCTTCAGTTCTTGCTGTATTTTAGTTCTATATTCTATTTTTGTCCCATTACATGAAAAAACATTAATTTAGAATATAAAGAACCCATAGAAGTGCTTAAATTGGTTATAACATTGCTGAAAATGAAATATTTTTTTCAGATTACAATGCAAACATTAATAAAGATTCTCACCTTGCTAGTTTAAAGCCCTACAATGTTAAGTGTCCTATTGAGCTTTTACTGTTACCTGCCGTGCTTGATATCATATTTTGTGGAAAACATGATTACCTCACACTTCAGCTCCAGAAAGAATTGCTTTTTACCTGCTGTGTAAATTTTGATTTCTAAACAATATGCACTAAAGATTTTACATTTTAAATGCTTCAAATGTCTATATATACTATATGTACACATATATATATATATATATATATATATATATATATATATATATATATATATACATTGTAATATAAATAGTCATTCTGAATACAGTTTGAACTTTAATGAATATATAGATATGTTATTTTAAAAATGTTTAATATTTTGTTGTATATTTTTAAATATGATAGATTACAAAGACCATAAAGTACACATTTTGTGCAATATATTCAGCTGTTGATGGATGTTGGTGGGATAAATCACAAGAATAACATAGCTTTCAAGGACATCAACAGTGAGACTTCCCTAGATTCTCACTTCCTCTGGTTCTTGATCCATGTTAATAAAAAAAAAATTCTCAATGTGGGAGAACAAGTGTGGAATCCCAGTTCTTGTAAGCAGACATAAAGTAAGAAAAAAAAGGGCTTTGAAGGACAAGGATTTACACATGGGGAGGGTGTGTGAAAGTACATTCTATCTTTCCACATATTAACTACTTGATTGGTTCACCCTTTAACTGTTCGTTAGCGTGACTCATATCATCATATATGCTGCGCTTGTATAATCTATAAAAAATATAAATTTTTAGGTTAGCAATCATGTGGAATAGAGCATTACATTATATTGCCTCTTTGAAAATTACAAATTATCTCTGAACATAGAAATTAATAACTGCTGAAGTTCCTTCTAAGTGGCTTACATATACAGTGTGTGTATATATATATATATATATATATATATATATATACACTATGCAAAATTATAAAAGCAACACTTTTGTGTTTGCCGCTATTTATCATGAGCTGAACTCAAAGATCTATGACTTTGTACACAAAAGGGTTCTTTCTCTCAAATATTGTTCACAAATCTGTCTAAATCTGTGTTAGTGAGCACTTCTCCTTTGCCAAGATAATCCATCCACCTCACAGGTGTGGCATATCAAGATGCTGATTAGACAGCATGATTATTGCACAGGTGTGCTTTAGGCTGGCCACAATAAAAGACCACTCTAAAATGTGCAGTTTTACTGTATTGGGGGGGTTCGAAATCCAGTCAGTATCTGGTGTGACCACCATTTGCCTCACGCAGTGCAGCACATCTCCTTTGCATAGAGTTGATCAGGTTGGTGATTGTGGCCTGTGGAATGTTGGTCCATTCCTCTTTAATAGCTGTGCGAAGTTGTTGAATATTGTCAGGAACTGGAACACGCTATCGTATAAGCCGATCCAGAGCATCCCAAACATGCTCAAAGGGCAAAAGTTTTGCATTTATAATTCTGCTCAGTGTATATACAGTAGGTGACCGTGATATTGTGTCAATCTCGTCGCTGTTATCGGCAAGATTTGACACCTGCGAGCCCAGTCGCGGGAGCCAGTGCAGAGCTGGCTCGCTCATCGGGAAGGAAAACAGTTTTTTCCTTTGGCGATGAGTGACAGGCAGTGCTGACAGCTGTCTGGTATGAATCATGAGGGGGAACGCCGTGGCGAATTTTAAATAAAAAAACAGCGTGGGTTCCCCCCCAGGGGCATACCAGGCCCTTAGATCTGGTATGGATTTTAAGGGGAACCCCCTATGCCGAAAAATTGTCGCAGGGATCCCCCCAAAATCCATACCAGACCCTTATCCGAGCACGCAGCCCGGCCGGTCAGGAAAGGGGATGGGGACGAGTGAGCGCCCCCCCTCCTGAACCTTACCAGGCCGCATGCCATCAACTTGGGGGGTGGGCACTTTGGGGCTCCCCCACCCCAAAGCACCTTGTCCCCATGTTGATGAGGACAAGGGCCTCTTCCCGACAACCCTGGCCATTAGTTGACGGGGTCTGCGGGCAGAGGGCTTATTGGAATCCGGGACATCCTTTTAATAAGGGGCACCCAGATCCCCGCCCCCACCCTATGTGAATGAGTATGGGGTACATCGTACCCCTACCTGTTCACCTAGGGAAAAAGTGTCAATAAAAAAGCACACTACACAGGTTTTAAAAGTAATTTATTAGGCAGCTCTGGGGGTCTTCTTCCGACTTCGGAAGTCTTCTTCCGACTTCTGGGGTCTTCTTCCGACTTCTCCGCTCTCTCCGGCCTTATCTCCCGGTGTCTGCCTCTTCTCCCGGTGTCCGCTTCTTCTCCCGCTCTCCGGCCTCTTCTCCCGGTGTCCGGTTCTTCTGCTGGGCTCCTCCGCTATCTTCTGACACTCTTTTGCTAGCGGTGGCCCGGTCTTCGCCCTCTTGTCCCTTCTTCTCTTCTTCTGATGTTGACACAATGCTGTCTCCTGCTGTAATGCCATGTGAGCGGTGCGCGATGACTTATATAGGCATGGGGCATGGTCACCTGGTGCTGTCACCCGGTGACCCCACCCCTTATGATGTCACAGTCCCATCATGCCCCGGGACTGGTAACTGCACAAACTCCACTCTTCTCTTAACCACTTCAATACAGGGCTTTTATACATCCTTCCTTCCCAGACCAAATTTTAGCTTTCAGCACTCTCACACTTTGAATGACAATTACTCAGTCATGCTACACTGTACCCAAACCAAATTTTTATCATTTTTTTCTCACAAACATAGCTTTCTTTTGGTGGTATTTAGTCACTGCTGTTTTTTTTATTTTTTGCAATATAAGCGAAAAAAGAGAGAAATTTTTGAAAAAAAAACACTTTTTTTGTTTCTATTGTAAAATTTTGCAAATAAGTAATTTTTCTTCATAAATTTGGGCCAAAATGTATACTGCTACATATCTTTAGTAAAAATAACCCAAATTAGTGTATATTATTTGGTCTCTGTGAAAGTTATAGAGTCTACAAGCTATGGTGCAAATCATTGAAAAATGATCACATCTGATCACACCTGATGTACTGAAGGCCTATCTCATTTCTTGAGGCCCTAACAAGCCAGGAAAATACCCCCCAAATTACCCCTTTTTGGAAAGCAGACATTCCAAGGTATTTAGCAAGAGGCATGGTGAGCTTTTTGAAGTTGTAATTTTTTCCCACAATTCTTGGAAATTTTTTTTCTTTTTTTTTGCACAAAATTGTCATAATAACAAGTTATTTCTCTCACACAGCACATGCATACTTACAATGACACCCCAAAATACATTCTGCTACTCCTCCTGAGTATAGTGATACCACATGTGTGAGACTTTTAGACAGCCTGGCCACATACAGAGGTCTAACATCCAACTAGCACCGTCAGGCGTTTTACGAGCATAAATTGCACATCTCATATGATGACAACCTATCACACTTTTGAAGGCCCTGGAGCACCAGGTCAATGGAAACGCCCACAAAATGACCCCATTTTGGAAAGCTAACACCCCAACATATAATCTATGAGGCATAATTAGTCTTTTGAATGGTTCATTTTTTTCCCGAAGTTTTTGGAAACTGTGGAAAAAAAATAAAAACGTATTTTTTTTTACACAAAGTTGTCCATTCATAAGATATTTCCAACACATAGCATGTACATAGCAAAAATGACACCCCAAAATACATTCTGCTACTCCTCCTGAGTATGGCGATACCACATGTGTGAGACTTTTACATAGTCTGACCACATACAGAGGCCCAACATCCAAGTAGCACTGTCAGTTGTTCTAGGAGCATACATTACACACAAATTCCTGCCAACCTATCACATTGTTGAAGGCCCTTCATATTTCTAACACATAGCATGTACTGTACATACCAATTACAAACCAAAATACATTCTGCTGAGTAAAGGGTAAAGAAAAGATTACCTGCAGCTTTAGTAGTGCAGTGGTTCATAGAGAAGAGCATCGGTCCAGGCAGCAGGCAGGAACGTGGACACGACAGCAAAACAGGCAGCAGGCAGGAATAGTCAGTACAGGTAGAGATGTCAGCACAGCCAAAGCATTAGCCCATATAGCAGGCAGGGATGTGGTCAGTAGCAGCAAAAGGATCAAAGGATCGTCTATGCAGCAGGCAGGAATACTGTCCATAGTTAGTACATGCAGCAGGCAGAGGTATGGTCAGCACAGCCAGAGTATTTGTCCAGGGAGCAGGCAGTACCATCAAGCTTAGGGCATCGGTCAGGAAAGAATGGGGACAGGGGTAGAGGCTTCTCCCACCCAAATCGCTTTGAAGCCTCTGGGCAACCAGACCCTGTTATGGGAACACAGAAAACCAAAAACTGGTTTTCTGAACTCTGAACACTATTCTGGAGCCCCTCACATATGTGAGACCCCTGTGTAGCAGGGTGAAAGATCAATCCAAGGGGCAGGCAAAAACATGGTCAACAGGCCGAGGTCAGTGCAGGTAAAAGGCAGAAATAGACGGTAGGCAGAGGCATAGTCGAGAAACAGGCCAGGGTCGGTTCACATGGAAGGCAATAATATGGTTGGTTGAGGAAGGGAAATATTCAGGACAGAAATTAAAAACGGGGAAATGGCAGTATTAGAAATATGGACTAATAATTTTCCAGAGTGTGATATCGCCTGAAGCATTCTCCGATGCAAAGGCCAGGTTGGGAGGCACAGTCGGTACAATGGAAGCTGGTATCTTTCCTAATTCCTCTTTTGGTGCACACCCAACATTTTTTTTGGCGTCGTCTTCCAGATCCTGTTGGTGGAATATGGTCCGGGAAATGGCGCTCATGTAGTCTGCTGACAGAATCGGAGCGAATGCTTTCTGGGGGGGATACTTGCTGATAAATCAGGGCAGTGACAATTTCTTCAATAAACTTTATGAAGGTGGTGGGTGTTTCTGTGGATTTTTGGTCGATTATGAAAGAATTTAAAAGGGCCAAATGAAAAAAGTAAATTGCGACTTTTTTGTACCAGAATAAGGATTTTCTTGTTGAAAGATAGGGCTGCAACAACTGATCGTTTAAATCCACCCCCCCATGTATTTATTGTACTCAGTGATACAGGTAGGCTTGTGAACGGTACCGCGTCTTCTGTGAAGTTCCACCAAGGTGTCATCGTGGATGGTGGACATGATGTACATGTCTTTTCTATCCCTCCACTTCACAGCCAACACTTCTTCGTTCCTCAAGCTTGTCGATTCCCCCCTTGGAGTGTTTGTGGTGACAAGACACTGTGGGAAGCCCTTTTGGTTTTTTCTAGTTGTACCACAGGCCAAAGTTTGTTTGAGATATAGGTGGCGGAGAAGGGGCAAACTAGTATAATAATTGTCCATATAAATATGGTACCCCTTTTGGAGGAGTGGGAATGCCAACTCCCAAACAATTTTCCCACTTATTCCCATGTACGAGGGAAGCTCAGGGGGCTGGAGCTGGGAATCTTTCCCTTCGAACACGCGGAATGCGTACACATAACCGGTGGCACTTTCACAAAGCTAGTTAAGCTTCAAGCCATACCTCACCCTCTTACTGGGTATATATTGTTTGATTCCCAGCCAGCCTGTGAAATGCACCAGGGATTCGTCCACAGATATGTTTTTTTCAGGGACATAAACTTCAGCAAACTTCTGGGAAAAAAAATGAATTAGGGGGCGAACTTTATATAATTTGTCAAAGTTTGGGTGATTTCGGGGGGGGGCACTGTGAGTTGTCATTGAAATGCAAGAAGCGCATTATGATTTCGTATCGGGACCTGGACATGGCTGATGAAAAAACTGGCATATGGTGGATGGGTTTGGTCGACCAATACTTATGAATTTCATTTTTTTTTTGTAAGCCCCATGTTCAGGGTTAGGCCTAAAAACAATTTTAGCTCCACTACTGTTAGAGGTCTCCACTCAAAAGGGCGGGCATAGCTGGAGCTGGGGTTGGTTGCAATAAATTGTTGGGCAAACAGATTAGTTTGGTCCACGATGCCTTGAATCAATTCGTTTGGGAAAAATAAATTTAAAAAATCCATTTGTGAAAATCCTGCAGTGTTGACCTGCACACCCGGCTGTGCTGTAAAAGGGGGGATCGTGGCTGACCCTGTGGTAGAAGGCAGCCACAATGGGTTTGCCAAGGAATCTGGAAGATGGGTTTGGGCCCTACTTCTTTGGCGTCCACTTGTGCTGGGCCTTTCCTCCTGGGGTCTGGCAGCGCTTGTACTGGGCCCCTCCTCCTGGGGTCTACCGCTGCTGGCACTGCTGGTAGCTGCCTGGTGTTCAGACCGTCGTCTTTTTGGACGGACTACTTCCTCCTCTGATTCGGATCCTGATGTGCTGCCTTCAGGGGGCTCATATTCCGAATCAGAACCAGAATCTGAACTGAGCGGTGAGAGCTCTCATCGGTCAGAATCAGTATCTGGTATGCCTCTTCTGGGGTGTACACCTTTCTGGACATAGTGGCTGACTGGCTGTATGTACTCTGGTGGCAGGTGATGAGGTGGCGGGTACTCTGGTGGCAGGTGATGAGGTGGCGGGTACTCTGGTGGCAGGTGATGAGGTGGCGGGTACTCTGGTGGCAGGTGATGAGGTGGCGGGTACTCTGGTGACAGGTGATGAGGTGGCGGGTACTCCTGATGGACAGGTACTCTGAGATGACACGTACTTTGAGATGACAGGTACTCTGAGGTGACAGGTACTTTGAGGTGACAGGTACACTGAGGTGACAGGTACTTTGAGGTGACAGGTACTCTGAGGTGACAGGTACTCTGAGGTGACAGGTACTCTTTTTATTTAGGAGGGGCGATCTGGGCACAGTAGTACATATGTAATAGGTAGCTCACTGTTAGCTGATCTCTTCTGAAAGCCCAGCAACAGCAGTTACTGACAGTGTGTGTTTACATTAGTGACCGGCTGTGATTAAACACAGCTGGTCATGTGATGAAGAGCCATGTCATTGGCTACAGTGATCGGGGCTGAGCTGTATCCAGGGGAAAAGCCTCAGCCCCGATCACCGCCCCGATCACCGCTCTTCTTCTGCCGGAACCGGCACAATACACGCCGCTTCCCAATGCCGTTCTGCATTAACATCCGCCGTTACCGCCGCTCCGCCGCCCGCCGCCGCCGCCGCTTCAATAACCCCATCGGGGAACGGCTGTGTCCTGAGGGACACAACGGTACCCCGATCGCCGCTCTGCGGGCCCCCGGGGGGCCCGCAGTAGCGGTGGAAAGCTGAGGCCGTCATATGACGTCCACCCAGGATGGGAGATCCCATCTGTGGACGTCATTTGACTATGGCCGGGTATTGAAGCGGTTAAACACTGGTCTACATTGCCTAACTGAACTCTATTCCTTACTAAGAATTTGAAACGGCTGTCTATACTTGTGTTTATTTTTGAAAGTGTCACTTATTTTGTATTATGCTGCCCTGGACAAGATCAAACATTTAACCTTATCCTGTTGCCTTCTGTCCAGGATAGTTGTAACCCCCCCCACCAGCCTGGTTTTATCAGCTCCTAATTGAAGAATTATAAATCTTCCCCCACACCATCCCAGTATAAATGTAGTTCATTTCTTGGGACTGCTGGAGTATTCTCCCATCACTGCACTCCCTCCAACCTCTCTAACACCCCTTTCCTCTCTCTGATCATAACCTTATCCGTTTCATACTCTCCTTGCCTCCTACCTCCCATGCTGCCAACCCACAAACCACTACCCGCAGAAACCTTTGCAACCTCAATCCTTCCCTTCTTCATTCTGTTACTGATGGCCTTTACGACAAAATCTCACCCCTGTCCTGCCCAGACCTAATCAACTCCATCTACAACAACATGCTGTCATCCTCCCTAGACATACTTGTTCCTCTTTCTACACACAGAACAAGGCCCTATCTGCCCTGGCAAACAGACGACACCAGAAGTCTCAAAAGTCGCGAGTATGGCGTAAATCTAAATTCCTGCAAGACTTTACTCTCTACAAATCTGCCCTTCTCAAATACAACTCCTGCCTCCACACTGATAAACAAACCTACTACAAAACCTACTACAACACTCTCATCAAAACCCTCTCATCCAAACCTTGTCAATTCTTTTCTACCCTTAATTCCTTACTTCACCCCCCACTATCCCCACCCACCGTCTTGCTTACCACTCAACAGATTGCCAACCATTTCAAAAGCAAAATCAACACAATTTGCAAGGAGATATCCAGCATTTAACTTCCTCCCCTACCCAACACATCAGGTCCAACAGCACACTCAATACTCTCCTCCTTCTGCCCAGTTACCACCAATGAAGTTGATAACCTCCTCACCATGGCCCACCTTACCACCTGTCCCTGGACCCTGTCCCCTCACAATTACTGCAACCACCTTCCCGCTCTATCCTAAACTCCCTGACCCACATCTTCAACCTCTCCCTCTCCTCCTGCACCTTTCCTTCCCCGCTCAAACATGCACTGGTTACCCCCATACTTAAAAATCCCTCACTAGACCCCACCTGTTTGAATAACTTAAGACCCATCTCCCTGCTCCCAATTGCCTCCAATCTCATTGAATGCCTTGTCCATGACCGAATGAGTCGTTACATCATAGACAACAACCTTCCCAACCCCTACAGTCCAGCTTTCATCCACAACATTCCACTGAAACTGCCCTACTAAAACTCACCAATGACCTACTAACTGCTAAAACCAATTACTCCATATGCATACTCTTAGACCTCTCTGCTGCCTTTGACACAGTTGACCACCTGCTGCTCCTCAGCAAACTACACTCCCGTGGCCTCTGTGATTCTGCTTTATCCTGGTTCTCCTCCTACCTATCTCAGCGCACTTTCAGTGTAACTTACAACTCCATCTCATCCGCTCCTCTTTCTCTTTCTGCTTGGGTACCCCAAGGCTCCGTCCTTGGGCCCCTCCTTTTCTCACTCTATACCTCTTACCTGGGCCAGTTGATAACCTCCCATGGCTGCCAATACCACCTCTACGCCGATGACAACCAGATCTATCTCTCCACTCCTTAACTCACCCCCTTGATCTCCTCACGGATCTCAAACTTACTGAATGACATATCGTTATGGATGTCACACCACTTTCTCAAACCCAATCTTTCTAAAACTGAGCTTGTTATATTTCCTCCTTCCCGGTCCCCCCCATGACTTTACCATTAAGATCAACAGCACAACCACTGGTCCCTCCACACATGCCAGTGTGCTGGGTGTAATCCTTGACTGTGACCTCTCCTTCAGCCCCCACATCCAATCGCTGGCTAAATGCTGCCACCTTAACCTCTGCAACATTTCCAGAATTTGCCCCTTCCTGACTAATGACACCACAAAGCAACTTATTCACTCCTTGATTATTTCCTGCCTTGACTACTGCAACTCTCTCCTTAATGGCCCACCCTTACGCAGGCTATCCCCCTTCAGTCTATTATGAATGCTGCTGCTAGACTAATACACCTCACTAACCGATACGTGACTGCTGCTCCTCTCTGCCAATCCCTTAACTGGCTTCCTCTACCCCACCGTATAAAATTCAAAATGCTAAAAAATGAAATACGAGGCCATCTACAACATCGCCCCAGCTACATCACCAACCTCATCTGCAGATATTGCCCAAATCGTCCCCTCCACTCCTCCCAGGACCTCCTGCTCTCTAGCACCCTTGTTACCTCCTCCCATGCTCGCCTTCAGGACTTCTACAGAGCTTTTCCCATCCTCGGAAACTCCCTGCCCCGGTATGTCCGAACAGCCCCTAACCTGTCCCCCTTTAGGAGATCCCTGAAAACTCACTTATTCAGGGAAGCCTATTCCACACCCACCTAACTACTGTCCCCTGGCCACCCCCATCAAATAATTTCCTGCATCTATTACCTTTTGTACCGCCACCCCCTCAGTTTCGAATGTAAGCTCTACAAGCAGGGCCCTCATGTCCCTTCTGTATTGAACTGTACTGTAATTGTGCTGTCCCCCCTTTACAATGTAAAGATCTGCAGAAACTGTTGGCACTATATAAATCATGTATAATAATATATATATATATATATATATATATATATATATATATATATATATATATATATACCGGTATATACAGTGCCTTGCAAAAGTATTCGGCCCCCTTGAACTTTTCAACCTTTTGCCACATTTTAGGCTTCAAACATAAAGATATAAAATTTTAATTTTTTGTGAAGAATCACCAACAAGTGGGACACAATTGTGAAGTGGAACGAAATCTATTGGATATTTTAAACTTTTTTAGCAAATAAAAAACTGAAAAGTGGGGCGTGCAAAATTATTCGGCCCCTTTACTTTCAGTGCAGGAAACTCACTCCAGAAGTTTAGCGAGGATCTCTGAATGATCCAATGTTGTCCTAAATGACTGATGGTGATAAATAGAATCCACCTGTGTGTAATCAAGTCTCTGTATAAATGCACCTGCTCTGTGATAGTCTCAGGGTTCTGTTGAAAGCTCAGAGAGCATCATGAAGACAAAGGAACACACCAGGCAGGTCCGTAATACTGTTGTGGAGAAGTTTAAAGCCGGATTTGGATACAAAAAGATTTCCCAAGCTTTAAACATCCCAAGGAGCACTGTGCAAGCGATCATTTTGAAATGGAAGGAGTATCAGACCACTGCAAATCTACCAAGACCTGGCTGTCCCTCTAAACTTTCAGCTCAGACAAGGAGAAGACTGATCAGAGATGCAGCCAAGATGCTCATGATCACTCTGGGTGAACTGCAGAGAACTACAGCTGAGGTGGGAGAGTCTGTCCATAGGACAACAATCAGTCGTACACTGCACAAATCTGGCCTTTATGGAAGAGTGGCAAGAAGAAAGCCATTTCTCAAAGATATCCATAAAAAGTCTCGTCTAAAGTTTGCCACAAGCCACCTGGGAGACACACCAAACATGTGGAAGAAGATGATCTGGTCCGATGAAACCAAAATCGAACTTTTTGGCCACAATGCAAAACGATATGTTTGGCGTAAAAGCAACACAGCTCATCACACTCAACACACCATCCCCACCGTGAAACATGGTGGTGGCAGCATCATGGTTTGGGCCTGCTTTTCTTCAGCAGGGACAGGGAAGATGGTTAAAATTGAGGGGAAGATGGATGCAGCCAAATACAGGACCATTCTGGATGAAAACCTGTTGGAGTCTGCAAAAGACCTGAAACTGGGACGAAGATTTATCTTCCAACAAGACAATGATCCCAAACATACAGCAAAATCTACAAAGGAATGGTTCACAAATAAACGTATCCAGGTGTTAGAATGGCCAAGTCAAAGTCCAGACCTGAATCCAATCGAGAATCTGTGGAAAGAGCTGAAAAATGCTGTTCACAAACGCTCTCCATCCAACCTCACTGAGCTCGAGCTGTTTTGCAAGGAAGAATGGGCAAGAATTTCAGTCTCTCGATGTGCAAAACTGATAGAGACATACCCCAAGCGACTTGCAGCTGTAATCGCAGCAAAAGGTGGCTCTACAAAGTATTAACGCAAGGGGGCCGAATAATTTTGCATGCCCCACTTTTCATTTTTTTATTAGTTAAAAAAGTTTCAACAATCCAATAGATTTCGTTCCACTTCACAATTGTGTCCCACTTGTTGGTGATTCTTCACAAAAAATAAAAATTTTATATCTTTACGTTTGAAGCCTGAAATGTGGCAAAAGGTTGAAAAGTTCAAGGGGGCCGAATACTTTCGCAAGGCACTGTATATATCCCCAAGGAAATCCAGACATATCCAAAACAGGTATGGAGGCACTCATGGGTCATTAAGAATAGATAGATAAAAACAGCATTGTTTTTATTGTTGACATTTCAGTGAAACTCAGTCCATCTTTCTCAAGACACTACGATATAAGAGTGAACAACCCAATAAACCCAAGGTTCCACCTTGGAGAGGGTGTTGTTGGTGGGTGGGACTTTGAGCTTATTGAGGAAAAAAGAAAAACCTGCGCTAAGGTGATGTGCTAAAACACAATTAAACAAATATGTGAACAATCTAAATGATATAAGCAGCGATTTTTCTACACAAAAAAAAACAGTGTAAATAAAAAGAAAATAATAGAATCGCGCTACAATAATGACTCCATACTATAATTAATCAATGATACTGCCCGTGAGACATAAATGTATGTGACATGAAAAAGTTACCACAAATGGATGTGGTGCCAAAATTGAAACCGAAAATAATTATTAAAAACAAAAAATTTAAATAATGAATTAAAAATTAATATAGGACATAAAGTGTAGTGTCCAAACATATATAATTAAATCAAACATCAGTGATCAAATAATTGCTGAATGTTAGAAAAAGTCCATCAAATTGTAATACATATGAAGTATTCCATGACGTGAACTATGCTGTGTTAAATCCACCACCAGTGATAAAAATGTAGCTGATTCCAGGGCTGAAGTGGTTATGACCATGTAATATGTGCTGTAATGATGTCACAGGTAATCATTCCATTATTCTATTTAAAAGCAAGGAGAAAGAAAAAGGAGAGCTGTGTCCCATAGAGAAATCTTAATGACCCCTTAGAGGTTAGTCTCCTCTGCGTTGGAAACTGGATCGGGAAGCCGGCAATGACGGCCCCCCCAGCCTCCAGGGGAGGGCAGGCAAGAGCACTGAGGCCACAACAATTGGAAAGGCAACCTGAATAATAAATTGGTCCAGGATAGGGATAGAAGTGTTCCTAGAAATCGTATGAGCTTCTAATGGATCTTGAGAGGGGTTTGAATCACGAGAGCACACAGCGTCCTGACATCCAGCTACTATAGAGCTACTTTGAGCTTATTGATCTGTTCATTTAGAAGAAGAACATATTTAGGCGTTCTGCTGTAAGACAGTGTGGTGATTCATGCAAACACTCCCAGCGATATACTGTAGCAGCTATTTCTAATATCTATAGGTAATGATTGGACAGGAACTGTACACTTGCTTATGGCAAGCATGGCATTACATATTCCAATCTCTCTCTTACTACTACTGCAGAATAATTGGGGTTGATTTACTAAAAGAAAATAGACTGTTCACTTTGTAAGAAATTTTCCCCAGAGCTTAGTGAAGGTGGTGAAAGTCTTTCAATATTGCAGCAGCGCTTCGTGTCCAGATCACCAGGACACACTTTCATATACAGTTCATTCTATAAAATGAATATTATGGTGAAGATCCTATAGTGGCTACTGCTGTATTCTGTGAGAGGAGGTATTTCTTCCACCAAGCATTACACCACGTGCGGAGAACCCCAAATGAAATTGCACTCACCAGAAATCCAGCAAACATCAGCTTTGATTGTTAATAGCAGGTCTGCACCAATTTCTAAACGGCCACCAGATGTCAGTATTACCCTTGGCAGCTCCAATAGAATATGTGGGAGAAATGGAATGTCCACATAGTGTGATATTGCTAAAACACTTTATTTAAAACATCCAAATATCCTCCCATAAGTAATAAGCGTACCAGAGAACATTAATGAAAGAGCAAACAAGAAAGTGCACTGTGCCTGTTGCGTCTTCCAACCGGAAAGCTGTTAGGAGCGTTCGCTTCCTGATTACTCCCTGGTCTGTGAAGCGCGCACGTCACTTCCTGGTAGACCATGTCCCTGACACATTTCGTCACCTCCGGACTTCGTCTGAGGGCGTGATTTACCAAGTGAGAGGCCAGTATTTATATTAGTGACAGGCGCAGCAACCAATCCAAGGAGACATAGTGAGGATGGAGCCCTAGACCCACGCCTATGTGCAAATTACTGTCAGCAGTGAGTGAGAAGGCACCCCTACATATCCGCTCCTATAGGTTAAACTTGGTTGGTGCTGAATGAGCACCTTACCGGACTGTAATGGAAGATGACATATAAAAATGACATGCAAACTAAGAACAAAATGCTCAACAATTATTCTGCATGTATGTTGTATGCTGCGAACGATATTCAACAGCACAAATGTAGGACAAAATCAGTGCCAATTAACAACTGCTAAAGAACAGAAAATCAAACATATGACATGACCTGCATAATTCACAATTCGTTCTATGAATGTATTATACCCATTCCTCAGTGCGGTACATACATACTGAATACTAACCCCTACCTCCAGGTACATAAACTGCATAATAAGCATAGGGAATTGTATGCAGGATGCCAATGTATGACATATAATCACAATCAGTAATATTCAAATATTTAAAACACATTTAAATGACAAGGTATATCTGAATGACCAGAAATTAATATCAATGGCTGATACCCAAATATATAATAAATAGACTCAATAAAATATAATATAAATAGAATAAGATTGATAATTGACTGGGATTAAATAGAATTGGAAAATTAATGAAATTAGAAGTGCATCATGCAATTAAAAAGATACCATGAAATAGAATATAACTAAGTGTCGCTGATAAAACAATTAATATCTAACTCTATATTGAGGCCCTTGAGGGAAATCACATCAACGGAATAAATCCACTGGGTTTCACGTTTAGAAAATTCCCGGATGCGATTTATACCCCTCCAATGAGGTTGGAGATGCTCCACTCCCCAAAATTCTAATCCTGTAGGGTCCCTATTGTGTTTCAACTTGAAATGTAGAGAAATGTTGTGGTCCTTGTAACTTATTTTGATATTGTGTATATGTTCAGTGATTCTCACGCGTAATAATCTTTTCGTGCGGCCTATATAAATGAATCCGCAAGGGCATTTCATTGCATATACCACAAAGGTGCTATTACATGTGATGAACTGTTTGATTTCAAAATTTCAATTATTGGCAGGGGAACTGAAATTGTCAATGCCCCTAAGCGTTCTAAAAACCTCCCTACATGCCTTACACTTCCTGCACGCAAAAAAGCCATTCCGATCCCAGAATGTCCGAGGGCGCTTAGGCAGATCGATCACTTTTTTTACTATTCTGTCGCCAAAACTCATGGTTTTCCTGTAGATAAACCGAGGTGCGGCAGGTAGTTGTCACGTACCTGATGGTAGAGCCTGATATGCAAGGAACGGCCTCTCTTGCTCCTCTGATTCTGGCCCCCTGATACAGTAAGCTGTAGAACGGACAGCACTGGATGCAAGCACAGACCAAGTTTAAATAGCCTCTTGCTAATGTGCACACAGGTGCACCGAAGGTGTTCTGGCAGAGGCTGAGGTCACAGGTTGACTTCTCCGTTGGCCATCTTGAGTACTGGCTGGTCTTCCCTGACAGGCTGAGGTCACAGGTCGACTTCTCCTTCGGCCATCTTTAGTACTGGCTGGTCTTCCCTGACATTGCCCCCCCTAACGGGCAGCCTCCGGCTGCCCAATCTGGCTACTTTGTCAGGATAGGTCCTCTTAAAGGTTTGGATCAGTTCTTGGGCATGAATGTTGGTTTCAGGTTCCCACGAGTTGTCTTCAGGACCGTAACCCCTCCACTTAATAAGGTATTGAACTTGACCTCTCCTTCTCCTGCAATCTAAAATCGCCTCTATTTCAAATTCCTCTTCGCCATCTACCACCACAGGTTCGGGTGGCTCTGTATTCTGATCCGGAAAAGAGTTGGGGATGGCGGGCTTCAGTAAGGTTATATGAAACACAGGGTGGATCCTGAAGGTCTCCGGTAACTCCAGCTCATAGGCAACATCGTTAATTCGTCTCTTTACAGGAAACAGTCCCACGAATGTGGGGCCTAATTTCCTTAAGGGACAGGTTAGTTTCAGATTTGTTGCGGCTAACCAGACTTGGTCCCCCGGGTTCAGGATGAGGTCCCCTCTTCTCTTCTTATCGAAGATCTGTTTGTTATAAGCTTGAGTCTTGGCCATCGTCTCTTGTAGCAGCTTGTTGTTGGATCTAAAGAAATCCAATGTTTCAAGTACAGCGGGTACCGGGCATTCCGGAATGTTATTAAACAGAAAGGACAGATGAAAACCGTAGTTTGTGAAGAAGGGAGATTGTTTCATGGCTGAATGAGAAGAATTATTGTAGGCAAACTCGGCTAAGGGAATTAAGGACACCCAATCGTCTTGTGAAAAGGAGGAGAAGCAGTGCAGATATTGTTCCAGTGTCTGGTTGGTCCTTTCTGTCTGACCATTAGTCTGCGGATGATAGGCTGAAGAGAATGAAAGTTCAATACCCAAGGATTCACACAAGGATCTCCAGAATCTGGAGGTGAACTGGACCCCTCTGTCTGAGACGATGTTAGCCGGAACCCCATGGAGTCTTATAACCTCTCTTATGAAGATCCCTGCCGTCTCTTGTGCAGAAGGGGTGCCCTTCATAGGAATGAAGTGGGCCGTCTTGGACAATCGATCAACGATTACAAAGATAGTACTGTATCCCTCGGATGGGGGCAGTTCCACAATGAAGTCAATTGAAATCATTCTCCATGGTCTGTTAGGGACAGGTAATGGCTTCAACAGACCCCAGACCCTGGATTTACTGTTCTTATTACAGATTCAGGTGGTGCACGATTCCACTAATCTCCTACAGTCTCTTGCCACCCCCGGCCACCAGAAGGTTCGCTGCACCAATTCAGCAGTCTTGCTGACCCCAAAGTGTCCTGCCAGCGCGTGGTCATGGCACATGCTCAACATGGCAGTTCGTAGATCCTCCGGCACGAAGACCTTATCCTCATACCAGAGTAGCCCTCACTTTACGGCCCCTTTGTCCGTAAAGTGATCCCAGATGGCGTAGAACTCCTCACAGAGGCTTGTTTAATCTGCGTTATTAAGTCCCCTTGTAGGAGAAGGAAATTTCCCGAGGACAGGATCATATCCGGGGGAGAGATGTCTTGGGATTTGCTAAACATGCGTGATAGCGCACCCAGCTTTATGTTCTTGGATCCAGGTCTGTATGTCAGATGGAAGGTAAATCTCGAAAAGAAAAGTGCCCACCTGGCCTGGCAAGGTCTCAATCTCTTTGCTGTTCTTAGATATTCGAGATTCTTGTGATCTGTGTAGATTAACCACTTCGCGCCCGCGCTATTTCCGAAAGACGGCTGCAGCGCGGACGCTATCTGCAGGGGGGCCGTCCCTGGACGTCCTGGTGTTTACTTCCGCGTTGCGCGCTCCCGCGGGCGCGCATCGGGGAAGTTCTGTGCTGGCCGTGACCCTCGGACACAGCCAGTCACAGATCGCTGAAAATGGACAATCCTAGCGGCCGTTTTCAGCGTGATCGGCTGTGCCAATGAGAGACGATCTCATATGTTTACATATGAGATCATCTCTCATCGCCGGTGTTCTGCGGCTCTCCCTCCTCACACAGAGACAGTGTGTGAGGAGGGAAAACGAACCGCTGCGGTGGCAAGTAAAAAAAAAAAAATTAAAATAAAGCGTCAAACTGCCATCTGTCCCTGCCATCTGTCCCAACTATCAAGTCCATTCCATCTATCCCCAGTGCCATCTGTCCCTGTCACTGTCATCAGTGCCACATAGTGCCATCTGTCATCAGTGCCACATAGTGCCATCTGTCATCAGTGCCATCTGTCATCAGTGCCACATAGTGCCATCTGTCATCAGTGCCATCTGTCATCAGTGCCACCTGTCAGTGTCACGTGCAATCTGTCATCAGTGCCACGTATCAGTGCCACCTGTCATCAGTGCCATCTGTCAGTGCCATCTGTGCCACGTATTAGTGCCACCTATCAGTGCCACGTATTAGTGCCATCTGTCATCAGTGCCACGTATTAGTGCCATCTGTCATTAGTGCCACGTGTCATCAGTGCCACGTGTCATCAGTGCCACGTATTAGTGCCACCTGTCATCAGTGCCACCTGTCATCAGTGCCACCTGTCAGTGCCACATATTAGTGCCATCTGTATTCAGTGTCACGTGTCATCAGTGCCACGTATTAGTGCCATCTGTCAGTGCCATGTATTAGTGCCATCTGTCATCAGTGCCACGTATTAGTGCCATCTGTCATCAGTGCCACGTATTAGTGACATCTGTCATCAGTGCCACATCAGTGTCAGTGCCACATCAGTGCCATCTGTCATCAGTGCCACGTATCAGTGCCATCTGTCATCAGTGCCACGTCAGTGTCACGTGTCATTGTCCTGGTGCTCCAGGGCCTACAAAAGTGTAATAGGTAGTTAGATGTGTAATTTCTGCTCCTAGAACACCTGATGGCGCTCCCTGCATGTTGGGCCTCTCTATGTGGCCAGGCTGTGAAAAAGTCCCACACATGTGGTATCGTAATACTCAGGAGGAGTAGCAGAATGTATTTTGGGGTGTTATTTGTGGTATACACATGCCATGTGAGAGAAATAACCTATTACAATGACAATTTTGTGGGGGAAAAAAACAAAATCTTCATTTTGCAAAGAATTGTGGGAAAAAATTACAACATCAAAAAGCTCACCATGCATCTTACTAAATACCTTGGAATGTCTACTTTCAAAAAAGGGGGTATCTGTACTTTCCTGACTTGTTCGGGTCGCAAGAAATGAGATAGGCCACCAGTACATCAGGTGTGATCATTTTTTTATGATTTGCACCATAACTTGTAAACTCTCTAACTTTCACAGAGACCAAATAATATCCACTAATTTGGGTTATTTTTACTAAAGATATGTAGCAGTATAAATTGTGGCCAAAATTTATGAAGAAAAATTACTAATTTGCAAAATTTTATCACAGAAACTAAGAAAAATGCGTTTTTTTTCAAAATTTTTGGTCTTTTTTCATTTATAGCGCAAAAAATAAAAAACCCAGAGGTGATCAAATACCACCAAAAGAAAGCTCTATTTGTATGAAAAAAAGGACAAAAAATTCATTTGGGTACAGGGTTGCATGACTGAGTAATTGTCATTCAAAGTGTGACAGCGCTGAAAGCTGAAAATTGGTCTGGGCAGGAGGGGGGTTTAAGTGCCCAGTAGACAAGTGGTTAAGATTGGATGTGCTGCTCCCTCGAGAAGGTATCTCCATTCTTCTAATGCTGCCTTAATTGCTAAAAGTTTGCGATCCCCAACGTCGTAATTCTTCTCCGCGCTAGACAGTTTACGCAAGAAGAACGCAACTGGGTGCAACAGGGCCTTCGGGCCCTGTCTTTGGGACAAGATAGCTCCCACCGCAGTTTCCAAGGCGTCCACTTCTAAGACATACGGTAAGGCCGAGTCTGGGTGCTTCAAGACGGGTGCGGATGTGAAAAACCTCAAAGGCCGACTGAGCCTCTGGAGACCAGCGGAATCGGGACCCCTGTTTGGTAAGCTGTGTAATGGGGGCAATGATTGCTGAGAACCCCTGAATAAATTTTCGATAAAAGTTTGCAAAGCCTATGAAACGTTGAATACCTTTCTTGTCACATGAGGTAGGCCAGTCCAGGATAGCCGTTACCTTCTGGGGATGCATCCGGATACCTTCGGTGGAAATGAACAGCCCCAGAAATTGGATACTCTGGCGTTCAAACTCGCACTTCTCGGGTTTGGCACATAATCCGTGTTGTCGAAGGCGGGTTAATACACTTCTCACGTGTCTGCGGTGGTGTTCTAGGGAGGAAGAAAAAAATTAGCATATCATCAAGGTATACAATGACAAATAAGTCCAGGAAGTCTCTGAGAACATCATTAATAAAATGCTGGAAGGTAGCCGGAGAGTTGCCGAGCCCGAAGGGCATCACGAGATACTCGTAATGCCCAAATCGTGTGCGGAAAGCAGATGATTTGATGTTTTCATTGACATCCACAAGTATATTAGGAAGTTGAACATCAAAAAATACTTTTTAGGATGTAATCCGAGCACGTGGTTCAAAAGCCCGGCGGGGTTGTCAATAGTGGTCTTAAAAATAAATCTCTCTTCAATCCCCTCAACAACCCCAACCATCAAGTGGAGGTATTCAAGGGATTGATTTTACGGGATTTGGAACATCTCAAGCCCAATAAAGGGATGAATATGAGACATATCAGTGAGGGGATCACTATGCTAGAAGAATGAAAAGACATTATTATTAGGCCAGCTGATAAGGGAGGGGGAGTGGTGATACTCCCAAAAGAGTTCTATCATGGCCAGATCATGGACATGCTCTCAGATGAAGTAAGGTATAAACGTCTAGATAGTGGTCCCACTCAATCTTATAGGGATCAGTTAAAAATCCTGGTGCATATGGGATCAAGGAGTGGTGTTCTAACGGATAAAGAAAGAAGGTTTCTGCTACCCTCCAGTAGCCGCATCCCTATGCTATACACCCTACCGAAAGTCCACAAAGACCCCTCCAATCCTCCAGCAAGACCCATCGTCAATAGTATTGACTCCGTCTCCTCGAGAATTGGCCATTATTTGGACCGTTGTTTGCAAAAAAGTGTCATGAATACTCGTTCATATCTAAGGGATACCAAAAACTTTTTTTATTCAATAATTTTTTATTGAGTATTTCAAAAAGTAAATACAGAAATTGAAAATAAGTGGGTTGCAGAACATAAAGCAGGGTAATAAGTGATATACATCTTAGTGTGATATACATTCAGAAGTAACGTTCCTGAGATAAGTATATAGGTATTGTTCTAGACCTACAGGTACTGTTAATACAATAGAATCACCTCTTGTAACAGCTAGATCAAAATCTATAGGGCCATATAGACCAACATTTGTCGAAAGTCGCACATTTTGATGAGTTTATTGCTATGAGACGTTCAAAAGTGTAATTCCTGTTAACAGCTTTAACTATGTCTGTCATATTCAAGGCTGTTGTGGATTTCCAGTTGCGTAGGATCATTGATCTTGTCTCTAGCAGTATGTGAGTCTCTACAGGTCTGAAGTCAGTGTGAAATTTCTCCATGTTTAAGTGTAAGATTGCTATAGTCGGGTCTGGGGGTGTGAGCATTCCGGTTATAGAGGAGAGTAGTCGAAATACTTGGTTTCATGTACTTTTTACTGTGGGGCAATGCCATAGCATGTGTAGGAGGGAACCAGTGTGTCTGCATGCTCTCCAACAAAGTGGTGAAGTTCCAGGGAAATAGTTTGCCAATCTATATGGAGTATAATGCCATCTGTTAGCCAGTTTAATTGCTAGTTCCCAGTGCTTAACACAATGAGAAGCTTTATGTATTTCTTTGAATGATTGTCGCCATTGTTCTGTTGAGAAAATAGTGCCCAATTCATCCTCCCATTTTATCATTGCTGTAGTTTTGAGGAATGTGTTTTTATCCCTTATTTTATTGTAGAAAAAGGATATACCTTTTGTGTTACTGTCAGCAGTTGAGTAAAATTGCCATATTGTGTTTGGGAGGGAGATGGTCTGTCTAGTGCAGGATTTAAGGAAGTGTGTGATCCCCAGGCATATGAGTTTCCTGTCATTCGGGAGATTATATTGGGTCATGATCTGATCAATAGATTTTAGTTTAGTGTTCCATTATAGAGATCTAAGATGTTTGTAATACCTTTCCTTGTCAAGTGCTTTACCTTCAGTAAGGGAATCTTTGTCTTTAGTAGTGTCAGGGGTAGGGTATATTGTATGTCTTGTACGTCATTGTGTTTCTGTTCAAGTATGAATCTCCATGCTCTTAGTGAAATCTGCATAGGGGGAGTAAAGGTTGACAAATTCCACCCATCGCTTAGCAATAATAGAGTTAAGTCTTTTGTTGGTGCTAATGCCATTTCATTGTCTACCCATAGTGGTGTGTCCTCGGTTTTGTTGGTGCTAATGCCATTTCAATGTCTACCCATAGTGGTGTGTCCTCGGTTTTGAGCCATAGTTTGGTCTGGTCTAGTCTAACTGCCCAGTAGTAGTCATATAAGTCTGCTAGGCCTGCCCCTCCTATTTTTTTGTGGGACGTGAGGTTGTTTCTGGAGCATCTAGCTTTTTTACCATTCCAGATATATTTCCAACCTAATTTTGTTATGTTGTGGATATAGTGAAGAGGTATGTGGATTGGTAAAGTGCGAAACATATACAGTATTTGTGGTAATATCATCATCTTATAGGCTGTGATTCTGCCAAGCCATGAGATTTCCTTGTTGGAAATATTCCTGATTTGGGCCTCCAGTTTGGCTATCAGTGGGATCATATTGGATTTGACAAGCGTGGAGGTTTTATTAGTAAGTGTGATACCAAGGTATGTTATGCCTCCTAAGCTCCACGTATAAGGCATTTGTGACTGTAGCATTTTGCGTTTGTGGGGTGGAACTCCTAGATCCAATATTATTGATTTGGTGAAGTTGACTTTGTAGTATGAGACTTCCCCAAATGTGCTAAGAATTTTGTGGGCTTGCGGTAATGATGTGGTCGGATTGGTCAGGGTGAGGATTACATCGTCAGCAAAGAGGTTTATAGTGTGCGAGCTGGAGCCAAACTGGAAGCCCGTAATCAAGGGGTGAAATCTTATGGTCTCAGCTAGGGGTTCGATCATTAAGTTAAAAACTGTTGGGGATAGAGGGCACCCCTGCCTTCTTCCATTGGTGATGTCAAAGGATTTAGATAAGAACCCAGAGGAATAGACCTGTGCCGATGGGCATGAATATAGAGCCATAATGGCTTGCAGTATGGGACCTTTGAATCCGAACTTGTTAAGAGTCATTTTCATATAAGTCCAATGGACCTCGTCGAACGCCTTCTCTGCGTCAATCGACAATAACAGAGAAGGCGTTCGAGTTCTTTCTGCAAAGTTTATCACATTCACAATTCTTCTGGTTGCGTCAGAGGTTTGTCTCCCCCTCGCGAAACCCATCTGGTCGCGCTTTATAATGTTTGGAATTATGTCTGTTAATCTTTTGGCTAATAGCTTGGCATATATTTTTATATCGGAGTTAAAGTGAGAAATAGGGTGGAAATTTGCTGGTGTGGTGGGTTCTTTACCTGGTTTTGGTAATGTCACTATGTATGCTTTCAGCATATCTTGAGGAAGAGTTGCGGTCTCAGCAGCTTTGTTGTATATTGTTCACATATGTGGTGATAGGATATTGGAAAATGTTTTGAAATATTCATTGGAAAATCCATCAGGCCCTGGAGATTTCCCATTGGGAAGAGTATGTATAGTTTGTTCTATTTCCCGTATTGTAATTGGTGTGTTCAGGGTTTCTAGTTGGTGTGCGGAAAGAGTTGGGAGATTGATATTCTTTAGGAATGCTTCAATCTTTTCCACTGTTGGCTGGCATGTGTTGGGGTCTGTGTGCAGGTTGTATAGTGAACCATAGTATTCTGCAAATTGGTCAGCTATAGCTTGTGGGTTTATGATTTTGTGTGGTAGTGTAGGATGCTGTAGGAAAGCTATTCTTGTTTTGGTGCGGGCCGCCTTTAATCTGTTTGCTAGATATTTGCCTGCTCTATTAGCATTTGCATAGTAGTTTAGTTGAAGGCGTCGGATATGCATGTCATATTGTTGGGAAAGAATATTTCTAACGAAAAGTCAACAAAAGTAACATAAGAAATGGATCTTACAATTGATCCTCGTGCAGATGTAGCTGCTATTGGTGTTATAGGGGTAAGGGAGAGATTCTAAGTTAGAAACTCATCCCTGGAGATAAACCAGTGAGAGCTTGGGTTTCAATTATGAGCTTCCACCTGCCTGTTTCTTGCTGGAACGTTTGTAGGACACTACCTGCCATTCATTTTGAATGAATGAGGGTCCTGCCACGTGAACTTGATGTGTAGGCTGATCTGCAATGATATTCCATCTCTTTAAAGCGGTAAGCCCTTCTTCCAGAGTGGATACTGAGACAGTGACCCCATTATGGGTGATAGAGAGCTTGGCAGGGTACTTCCATTTATGGAGGATTTTGTGGTTCCTCAAGGCTTTCGTTACCGTTAGCAGGTTACGGCGACGTTGTAAAGTGTGCCTGGAAAGATCCAGGAGCAGTCTGACATTCACATACTGCTGAGGGATGTTTTCCTGCTTGCGTGAGGCCTGGAGTACCTAGTCCTTTATGTGGTAAAAGTGCATCCTCAATAGGACATCTCTGGGGATGTCAGCAGGGAGAAAGGACGGTTTAGGGACTCTGTGTATTCTGTCCACTAGAAGGTCATGTGCTGAAGCATCTGGCACCAGTGTGGAGAATAGGGTCTGGGCAAATTGTAGGAGCTGGTTAGGGGGGATATCTTCTGGGATTCCTCTCAGTTTGAGGTTGTTCCTCCTGGACCTGTCCTCGAGGTCGGCCATTTTATACTTTATCCATGTAATGTCCTCCCCCTGAGCTGTATGGGCCTCCACCATCACATTGAATGCTGAGGTGTATTCCTCCATTTTATTTTCCACCTGATGTACTCTGTGGCCTATCGCTTGTACCTTCCTCTGGCACTCTGTTATCCCCCTGACCATGTCTGCTTGCAATGAGGAACGTAATGACAGAAGCATGTCTTTTAATAAGGTGTCTGAGACAGGCCGGTCTGCGGTGGGGAATTCCTTGATAGGATCCCTGTCAGTGCTGCTCTGGTGTGTGGGATCGCTGTGAGGTCCGCTTGCCTCCATGCCCGGATCGCTTCCCTGTCTGATTGGAGAGTCTCTCCGCGGCTTCGATTTGGCCGTGCTTCTCGTGGAAGGGCTGGATGGGCCTGAGGAGGACACGCTGGGCGGATTTGAGGAACGAATGGAGGCGGATGTCGGTCCGTTTCTGCTGCCCTTCGCTTCGGGCCTGTGCTCCAGCCTGTTGTCTGCCGCTCCACCGCCATTTTGTTGAAGTCCACGAGCGGAATGGTGGCTCGTCATTTTCTGCGGTTGTTGTGGGTTTTTGTGGCGTCTAGGCATCCCCGACGTGTGCAGCGGGATCTCACCTTTCGGATGGTAGGTTTGTGGGTCTTGAGAAGTGCTGGTGGGCTCTGATGGCTGTAGATTATCTCCTGAGGCGAGCGGAGCTCCTGGGTTACGTGTCCATCTTTGAGCCCGTTCGCCACGCCCCCATCCTGATATGCCAAAAACTTTTTAAACTGTTTGCAAATTGTGAACTTAATAGGCAGACAGCAGATACTTTTGGTCACGGCGGATGTGTCCTCTCTTTATTCCATTATACAGTATGATGATGACCTGTTGGCACTTAATTGGGCCTTAAGCCAAAGAGATGACCTCCCCCACAACCAAAAGATTTTTCTTAGGAACGCTCTGGATTTTTGCCTAAGCCATAACTACTTTTGGTATAATATTCACAACAAAGAGGAGTTGCGATGTGCGTGAAATTCGCGCCCAGCATCGCAAATTTGTTTATGGCGGAGTGGGAGGACAAGACCATCTTTAAAGAACAACGTTCAGAACTGGTCTTTTACAAACGCTTTATCGATGATCTCTTCTTTATTTGGGATGGCACATCCGATTCATTAGAAGTTTTTATACAGTCATTGAATAATAACCGCAAAAACATAAAACTCCCTTCGGATTGGCATAGAGATGAAATAAATTTCCTGGATGTCAACATATACCGGTTGAATGATAGATTAGAAACGAAAGTTTACTTTAAAAAAAACTGACAGAAATAGCTACCTACCCATTTCAAGCGGATACCATCCAATATGGCTCAGAAACATCCCGAAAGGTCAGATTATGAGGGTAAATAGAAATTGTTCTGAAGACGCTCAGTTTCTTGCTCAATCTAAGATCCTCACGGAGAGATTTGAAGCCAGAGGATATGATCCATAAATGCTGAAGAGGGTTGTTGAAGAAGTAGCATTAATACCTAGAGCTACATGCTTACAAGAAGCGAACCCAGCAGGGTCTGAAGTATTATTGGCTGAAAAAAATTGCAATAGAGAATGGGGCTTCATTTCTCAATTCCATGCTCAATATAAGGAAGTGGAGGAGATTTTTAAAAAACACTGACACATTCTCTTGATGGACAAGAAACTCACTACTGTACTACCTGCCACACCTCAGTTTATCTACAGGAAAACCACGAGTTTTGGCGACAGAATGGTAAAAAAAGTGATTGATCCGCCTAAGCGCCCTCAGACATTCTGGGATAGGAATGGCTTTTTTGCGTGCAGGAAGTGTAAGGCGTGTAGGGAGGTTTCTAGACCGCTTAGGGCCATTGACAATTTCAGTTCCCCTGCCAATAATTCGAAATTTTGAAATCAAACAGTTCATCACATGTAATAGCATCTTTGTGGTATATGCAATGAAATGCCCCTGCGGATTAATTTATATAGGCCGCACGAAAAGATTTTTATGCGTGAGAATCGCTGAACATATACACAATATCAAAATAGGTTACAAGGACCACAACGTTTCACTACATTTCAAGTTGAAACACAATAGGGACCCTACAGGATTAGAATTTTGGGGAGTGGAGCATCTCCAACCTCATTGGAGGGGTATAAATCGCATCCGGGAATTATCTAAACGTGAAACCCAGTGGATTTATTCCGTGTATGTGATTTCCCCCAAGTGCCTCAATATAGAGCTAGATATTAATTGTTTTATCAGCGACACTTAGTTATATTCTATTTCATGGTATCTTTTTAATTGCATGATGCACTTCTAATTTCATTCATTTTCCAATTTTATTTAATCCCAGTCGATTATCAATTTTATTCTATTTATATTATATTTTATTGAGTCTATTTATTATACATTTGGGTATCAGCCATTGATATCAATTTCTGGTCATTCAGATATACCTTGTCATTTAAATGTGTTTTAAATATTTGAATATTACTGATTGCGATTATATATCATACATTGGCATCCTGCATACAATTCCCTATGCTTCATTATGCAGTTTATGTATTCAGTAGGGGTTAGTATTCAGTAGGGATGAGCCGAACACCCCCCTATTCGGTTCGCACCAGAAAATGCTAACAGGAAAAAAGTTTGTGCGAACACCGTTAAAGTCTATGGGACACGAACATGAATAATCAAAAGTGCTAATTTTAAAGGCTAATATGCAAGTTATTGTCATAAAAGGTGTTTGGGGACCTGGGTCCTGCCCCAGGGGACATGGATCAATGCAAAAAAAAGTTTTAAACACGGCCATTTTTTCAGGAGCAGTGATTTTAATAATGCTTAAAGTCAAACAATAAAAGTGTAATATCCCTTTAAATTTCATACCTGGGTGGTGTCTATAGTATGCCTGTAAAGGGGCGCATGTTTCCTGTGTTTAGAACAGTCTGACAGCAAAATTACATTTTGAAGGAAAAAACCCATTTAAAACTACCCGCGGCTATTGCATTGCCGACAATACACATAGAAGTTCATTGATAAAAACGGCATGGGAATTCCCCAAAGGGGAACCCCGAACCAACATTTTAAAAAAAAATGACGTGGGAGTCCCCCTAAATTCCATACCAGGCCCTTCAGGTCTGGTATGGATATTAAGGGGAACCCCGGCCAAATTTTTTTTAAAAAATGATGTGGGGTTCCCCCTAAATTCCATACCAGACCCTTCAGGTCTGGTATGGATTTTAAGGGGAACCCCGCGGCAAAAAAAAACAAAAAACGGCGTGGGGTCCCCTCAAGAGTCCATACCAGACCCTTATCCGAGCATGCAACCTGGCAGGCCGCAGGAAAAGAGGGGGGGACGAGAGTGCGGCCCCCCCTCCTGAACCGTACCAGGCCACATGCCCTCAACATTGGAAGGGTGCTTTGGGGTAGCCCCCAAAACACCTTGTCCCCATGTTGATGAGGACAAGGGCCTCATCCCCACAACCCTGGCCGGTGGTTGTGGGGGTCTGCGGGCGGGGGGCTTAACGGAATCTGGAAGCCCCCTTTAACAAGGGGACCCCCAGATCCCACCCCCCCTGTGTGAAATGGTAAAGGGGTACTTACTCCTACCATTTCACTAAAAAACTGTCAAAAATGTTAAAAATGACAAGAGACAGTTTTTGACAATTCCTTTATTTAAATGCTTCTTCTCTCTTCTATCTTCCTTCATCTTCTGGTTCTTCTGGTTCTTCTGGTTCTTCCTCCGGTGTTCTCGTCCAGCATCTCCTCTGCGGCGTCTTCTATCTTCTTCTCCTCGGGCCTCTCCGCACCCATGGCATGGGGGGAGGCTCCCGCTCTTCTCTTCTTCTTTTCTTCTCTTCTTCTCTTCTTAATTTTCTTCTCCGGGCCGCTCCGCACCCATGCTGGCATGGAGGGAGGCTCCCACTGTGTGACGGCGCTCCTCGTCTGACAGTTCTTAAATAACGGGGGGCGGGGCCACCCGGTGACCCCGCCCCCCCTCTTATGCACGGTGACTTGACGGGACTTCCCTGTGACGTCACGGGGAATGCCACAGGGAAGTCCCGTCATGTCCCGTGCGTCAGAGGGGGGCAGGGTCACTAGGTGGCCCCGCCCCCCATTATTTAAGAACTGTCAGACGAGGAGCGCCGTCACACAGCGGGAGCCTCCCTCCATGCCAGCATGGGTGTGGAGCGGCCCGGAGAAGAAAATGAAGAAGAGAAGAAGAGAAGAAGAGAAGAAATGAAGAAGAGAAGAGCGGGAGCCTCCCCCCATGCCATGGGTGCGGATCGGCCTGAGGAGAAGAAGATAGAAGACGCCGCGGAGGAGATGCTGGACGAGAACGCTGGAGGAAGAACCAGAAGAACCAGAAGTTGAAGGAAGATAGAAGAAAGAAGAAGCATTTAAATAAAGGAATTGTCAAAAACTGTCTCTTGTCATTTTTAACATTTTTGACAGTTTTTTTAGTGAAATGGTAGGGGTAAGTACCCCCTTACCATTTCACACAGGGGGGGGCGGGATCTGGGGGTCCCCTTGTTAAAGGGGGCTTCCAGATTCCGATAAGCCCCCCGCCCGCAGACCCCCACAACCACCGGCCAGGGTTGTGGGGATGAGGCCCTTGTCCTCATCAACATGGGGACAAGGTGTTTTGGGGGCTACCCCAAAGCACCCTCCCAATGTTGAGGGCATGTGGCCTGGTACGGTTCAGGAGGGGGGGGGCGCACTCTCATCCCCCCTCTTTTCCTGCGGCCTGCCAGGTTGCGTGCTCGGATAAGGGTCTGGTATGGATTCTTGGGGGGACCCCACGCCGTTTTATTTTATTTTTTGGCGCGGGGTTCCCCTTAAAATCCATACCAGACCTGAAGAGTCTGGTATGGAATTTAGGGGGAACCCCACGTCATTTTTTTTAAAAAAATTTGGCCGGGGTTCCCCTTAATATCCATACCAGACCTGAAGGGCCTGGTATGGAATTTAGGGGGACTCCCACGTCATTGTTTTTTTTAAATTTTGGTTCGGGGTTCCCCTTTGGGGAATTCCAATGCCGTTTTTATCAATGAACTTCTACCCGGTTTCCCCGAAAATAAGACCTAGCGTGATTGTCAGTGATGGCTGCAATATAAGCCCTACCCCCCAAATAAGCCCTACCCTGTTTCCCCGAAAATAAGCCTTACCCTGAAAATAAGAACTACAAGGACTTTAACTAGGGCTTATTTGGGGGGTAGGGCTTACATTGCAGCCATCACCGACAATCACGCTAGGTCTTATTTTCCAGGAAACAGGGTATGTGTATTGTCGGCAATGCAATAGCCGTGGGTAGGTTTAAATGGGTTTTTTCCTTCAAAATGTAATTTTGCTGTCAGACTGTTCTAAACACAGGAAACATGCGCCCCTTTACAGGCATACTATAGACACCCCCCAGGTACGAAATTTAAAGGGATATTACACTTTTATTGTTTGACTTTAAGCATTATTAAAATCACTGCTCCTGAAAAAAACGTCTGTTTTTAAAACTTTTTTTTGCATTGATCCATGTCCCCTGGGGCAGGACCCAGGTCCCCAAACACTTTTTATGACAATAACTTGCATATTAGCCTTTAAAATTAGCACTTTTGATTTCTCCCATAGACATTCGAATTTGCCGCGAACACCCCAAATTGTTCGCTGTTCGACGAACTTGCGAACAGCCAATGTTCGAGTCGAACATGAGTTTGACTCGAACTCGAAGCTCATCCCTAGTATTCAGTATGTATGTACCGCACTGAGGAATGGGTATAATACATTCATAGAACGAATTGTGAATTATGCAGGTCATGTCATATGTTTGATTTTCTGTTCTTTAGCCGTTGTTAATTGGCCCTGATTTTGTCCTACATTTGTGCTGTTGAATATCGTTCGCAGCATATAACATACATGCAGAATAATTGTTGAGCATTTTGTTCTTAGTTTGCATGTCATTTTTATATGTCATCTTCCATTACAGTCCGGTAAGGTGCTCGTTCAGCACCAACCAAGTTTAACCTATAGGAGCGGATATGTAGGGGTGCCTTCTCACTCACTGCTGACAGTAATTTGCACATAGGCGTGGGTCTAGGGCTCCGTCCTCACTATGTCTCCTTGGATTGGTTGCTGCGCCTGTCACTAATATAAATACCGGCCTCTCACTTGGTAGATCACGCCCTCAGATGAATCCGGAAGTGACAAAACGTGATCTACCAGGAAGTGATGTGTGCGCTTTACAGACCAGGGAGGAATCAGGAAGCGTATAGTTGTAGCTGAATACAGCGAACGCTCCTAACAGCTTTCCAGTTGGAAGACGCAACAGGCACAGTGCACTTTCTTATTTGCTCTTTAATAAATGTTCTCTGGTATGCTTATTACTTATGGGGGGATATTTGGATGTTTTAAATAAAGTGTTTTAGCAATATCACACTATGTGGACATTCCATTTCTCCCACATATTCTATTGGAGCTGCCAAGGGTAATACTGACATCTGGTGGTCGTTTAGAAATTGGTGCAGACCTGCTATTAACAAACAAAGGTGATATTTGCTGGATCTCTGGTAAGTGCAATTTCATTAGGGGTTCTCCGCACGTGGTGTAACGATTGGTGGAAGAAATACCTCCTCTCACAGAATACAGCAGTAGCCACTATAGGATCTTCACCATAATATTCATTTTATAGAATGAACTGTATATGAAAGTGTGTCCTGGTGATCTGGACACGAAGCGCTGCTGCAATAGCGAAAGACTTTTTTCATTTAATACTTTTCTATTGCCTTTTAATCATAATTAACTATTTAAGTAGCTGCTTTTTATCTAATATTTGTGCTTCTTATGTACCGTTGGTGAGTACTAGGCGCGGAGTGATGTTTTGATAAGGCGGGCATCTATAACATCTTTTATCCTATATATATATATATATATATATATATATATATATATATATATATATATATATATATATATATACCGTATATACTCGAGTATAAGTCGTTCCGAGTATAAGTCGAGGCCCTAATTTACCACAAAAAAAATGGGAAAAACTTATTGACCCGAGTATAAGACGAGGGTGAGAAATGCACAGCTACTGTAAGTGGAAAAGTGGGTCAACAATGCCCATTTGCAGCCTCACTGTGCCCATTTGCATGCCTCACTGTGCTGCAGCCATAGGTCCCCCAAACTTCAAACTCAGTAGTTAAGGGTTCCTAGATGCTCCCTAGCTGCAGCCAAAATTTGGGGTCTCTGAACCCAAAGGGTCCCAAAATGACATTGCTGCAGATGGACACAGTTGACCAAATTTTGGGCCCCGTATCTTGGGGCCACTTAGCGCTAAGAACCCCAACTTTGGTGTGCAAACCCAGTGGATCCAGCACCATAAAATATCCAAAGCTGGGGTTTCTAGCACCAAGTGGCCCCGAGATACAGGGCCCCAAAAATAGGTTCAGAAAATGTCAAGCACTTTTCTGTAGCAGAGAATGACATTTTCCAGACCAGCTTTGGGGCCCCGTATCTCAGGGCCTCTTGGTGCTAGGAACTCCATCTTTGAATATGTTGTGGTACCAGGTCCACTAGGTTTGCACACCAAATTTGGGGTTCCTAGCACTAAGTGACCCTGAGATATGGGGCCCCAAAATGGGTTCGGAAAATGAAATTTTTTGCTGCAGAAAAGTGCTTGACTCCAGTATAAGTCGAGGGGGGCACTTTCAGCACAAAAAAATGTGCTGAAAAATTTGACTTATACTCGGGTATATACGGTATATATATAGTCAGGACGGAAAGTATTCAGACCCCCTTACATTTTTCACTCTTTGTTATATTGCAGCCATTTGCTAAAATCATTTAAGTTCATTTTTTTCCTCGTTAATGTAAACACAGCACCCCTTATTGACAGAAAAACACAGAATTGTTGACATTTTTGCAGATTTATTAAAAAAAAGAAAAACTGAAATATCACATGACATGGTCCTAAGTATTCAGACCCTTTGCTGTGACACTCATATATTTAACTCAGGTGCTGTCCATTTCTTCTGATCATCCTTGAGATGGTTCTACACCTTCATTTGAGTCCAGCTGTGTTTGATTAAACTGATTGGACTTGATTAGGAAAGCCACACACCTGTCTATATAAGACCTTACAGATCACAGTGCATGTCAGAGCAAATGAGAATCATGAGGTCAAAGGAACTGCCTGAAGAGCTTAGAGACAGAATTTTGGCAAGGCACAGATCTGGCCAAGGTTACAAAAAAATTCTGCTGCACTTAAGGTTCCTAAGAGCACAGTGGCCTCCATAATCCTTAAATCGAAGATGTTTGGGACGACCAGAACCCTTCCTAGAGCTGGCTGTCCAGCCAAACTAAGTTATCGGGGGAGATAAGCCTTGGTGAGAGAGGTAAAGAAGAACCCAAAGATCACTGTGGCTGAGCTCAAGAGATGCAATCGGGAGATGGGAGAAAGTTGTAGAAAGTCAACCATCACTGATGCCCTCCTCCGGTCAGGGGTTTATGGCAGAGTGGGCCGACAGAAGCCTCTCCTCAGTGCAAGACACATGAAAGCCTGCATGGAGTTTGCTAAAAAAACACCTGAAGGACTCCAAGATGGTGAGAAATAAGATTTTCTGGTCTGATGAGACCAAGATAGAACTTTTTGGCTTTAATCCTAAGCGGTATGTGTGGAGAAAACCAGGCACTTCTCATCACCTGTCTAATACAGTCCCAACAGTGAAGCATGGTGGTGGCAGCATCATGCTGTGGGGGTGTTTTTCAGCTGCAGGGACAGGACAACTGGTTGCAATCGAGGGAAAGATGAATGCGGCCAAGTACAGGGATATCCTGGATGAAAACCTTCTCCAGAGTACTGAGGACCTCAGACTGGGCCGAAGGTTTACCATCCAACAAGACAATGACCCTAAGCACACAGCTAAAATAATGAAGGAGTGGCTTCACAACAACTCCATGACTGTTCTTGAATGGCCCAGCCAGAGCCCTGACCTAAACCCAATTGAGCATCTCTGGATAGACCTAAAAATGGCTGTCCACCAACGTTTAGCATCCAACCTGACAGAACTGGAGAGGATCTGCAAGGAGGAATGGCAGAGGATCCCCAAATCCAGGTGTGAAAAACTTGTTAAATCTTTCCCAAAAAGACTCATGGCTGTATTAGATCAAAAGATCAAAAGGGTGCTTCTACTAAATACTGAGCAAAGGGTCTGAATACTTAGGACCATGTGATATTTCAGTTTTTCTTTTTTAATAAATCTGCAAAAATGTCAACAATTCTGTGTTTTTCTGTCAATATGGGGTGCTGTGTGTACATTCATGAGGAAAAAAAATGAACCTAAATGATTTTAGCAAATGGCTGCAATATAGCAAAGAGTGAAAAATTTAAGGGGGTATGAATACTTTCTGTCCCCACTGTATATATATATATATCTATATATATATAGATATATATATATATATATATATATATATATATATATATATATATATATATATATATATATATATATATATATATATATATATATAAATATATATATATATCTATATATATATATAGATATATATATATACACACACGCAAACATATATATAGTATTTGTAAACCAACCTGTTTGAAAAATCGTGAACTAATCCAAAGCAGAAATGAACTGAAGTTGAATAGGAAGATTCTTGCTATAATGTGTAAGCATGCACAGTATACTTGCACATTGTGGCAAACTTACTTACTAGTCTGCTCTCTTCCAGTGCCAACAGGCCCATGCTCAATGTTGCTATATCTGCTATCATCTCTAATGCCCTGTAAACATGATTGGACATTGATCGGACATTCCGCCAACAAAATCCATGGATTTTTTCCGACGGATGTTGGCTCAAACTTGTCTTTCATACACATGGCCGCACAAAGTTGTAGAAAAATCTGATCGTTCTGAACGCGGTGACGTAAAACACGTACTTTGGGACTATAAACGGGGCAGTAGCCAATAGCTTTCGTCTCTTAATTTATTCTGAGCATGCGTGGCACTTTGTGCATCGGACTTGTGTACACATGATCGAAATTTAACCGATCGGATTTTGTTGTCAGAAAATTTTATAGCCTGCTCTCAAATTTTGTGTGTCAAAAATTCCGACGGAAAAAGTCAGATGGAGCCCACACACGATCGGAATTTCCGACAATAAGCTCTGATCGCACATTTTCCGTCGGAAAATCCGACCATGTGTACAGGGCATTAGACTTTTTCCTTTACTGGGTGTCTTCCCCTTTCAGCTATTGGGTTTCCACCAATGTGGTTCAAAAAGCTCTACCATGTAGTATTTTTTTTCTGACTTTAGTTCCACTTTAAGGATGCAGGGTAGCTGATTAGATTTCCCCCTTTAAAAAAAAATGAACACAATACAATATTAGGTTTAATAACCAATAAGATTAACTATGAAATACTGAGTTCATTCAAAAATATTTAATAACTTATATAAATACAGTATATAAAAAATGTTCCTCAATGAGGATACAAAACTATGATACCTGTTGAAATGTTATATTTAGCATGTGGTTTATATTTTCGGCACTTTATGTTCAAACGTGTTACAATATACTGTATGTAATGTCTTAAAAATGTATTTAACTGTTCATGAAAACAAAGGCATCATCCATTCAAAATCTTTATCCCAATTTCAAGGAAAATATATAAAGTATTTGTTTACTAAAAAAAATTGTTTTATAATGTATCTGTAATGAAGAAAAATACTAATAAACAGATTATATATATAAAAAATAGAATATATTTTAATATCAGCTGCAGAAAATACCTTTGCATTCTGTAATCTCCTATACAGTGGCATAAAGACTAGGAGAAGAGGGTCAGCATGCTATACACATGGTGGATGCTTACAGCTATAAATGTAAAGTAGGACATGTACAGTAGGTGGGGCATATCTAAAAATCTGAAATAATGACTTTTTCCTGGAGTTCTACTTTAACATTTTACTACCCACTTTTCAAAACATTTTACTTTGTACTAAGAAACAATAATTTCAAATGATGTAAGGCTCAAAAGTTTTTTTTTTTTTTTCATGAGTGCTCTTTTTATTATTGTTATGATGTTGTGAAGCATTTGAAAGAAGAAGAAAATAAAAAGGTTCTGTGTGACCTAAAGTGCTTGTTAGTTTGATTACAAGAAAGAATTTCAAGATATAAATATTTTGTGCCTGTAACTATATCTTGTATTTCATTTTCAATATTTGTCATGGAAGGTTGTGTTGCTGTTTTGCCTCAAACACTTCAAATCCTCAGGGGCTTACAGCCTTCAACAGTTTCTATAGTTTTAAGAATTTATTTTTTAATTTGATTCCAATTTTCTGGAGGTCCAATTCTCAAATATTGACATATTGAATTTAATATTACTTTCCAAATGTAAATCTGAGATTTAAAGGTTGCATATATGAATGAAAATGAAGACTGTGTGCTTTATACATTTTTAACAATGAGCAAGACTGAAAGCATTACTTACCACACATTTGATGGCACTGAATGAATCTGAGATGGAATAATTGGTGTCATGTTTGTGTCATGTGCAGTAATAATGTCAACCTCAACTTTCACATTTTGAACTACACTTACATTTCCAAATCGTAATAATAGAAAATTTAATAAGGCAATATTTCACATTTATGAAGTTTTTCTAGCTATACTGCAATGTGTACATTAGTAATATGGAATTTTAGGGCTCAGTTACATCTGTATTGATCAACACAGGCACAGTATAGGGAGACAGAAAAAAAATATTGTTTTCTATGTCTTTTTCACACCATTCATGTGTGCTGGAGTGCTTTGTGTAAAAATACAACATGCCTTACAATGCAGTACAATGTTCTGTTATCCATAGAGTTGAATAAAGCATTATTTTTTGACACTTCAATAAAATAAAATGAAATGGCCTAATACCGTCCCTACACATTGCACTCTGGCATATGTATATAGAACATAAAAAATGGTTCTTATTATGTGATTTTGTACATTCCTCTACTCAGACATATAAATGGATAGAATAAGGATAATTGACAGTTCACAGAAATGAAAGATACAGTATTACACTCAGGTAAAAATGTGCTGACACCATGAGGTTAGTTTACTAAAGAATTAGAGAGAGTTTTCATCTTGTAAATGTTTATTGAACTTTTTAAGATGAGGCTTTGTTCACTTCATTCAGACAATCATTTTTTTTAAATTCCCTTGCACATGATTGGGTAATCAAAGTTAACAAAGATTCGTCTTATTTACTATGAAATTTGGGCAGTCTCTACTCTATTAAACCAATATCTATAAATGTTGTAGTTATAGCCATTTCTGCATAAAATGAGGCTTCTAAAGAGTTACCAAACAGTATCTGACAGCTTCATTGAGAAATGTAATCTAAGTTATGTCATGGTAACAGATACACAACATGCAGGCACTTAGAACATGACACTTCCAAATTAAGCCCCGTACACAAAGGCAGATTGTTGGGAGACATTTGCAGGTAAAAAAAATACCGGCCAACATTCTGCCCGTGTTTAAGTCGGTCTGTCCGACAGAAACCAGCTGTTCGGCCAGCTTCTGTTGGACGTGCATGCTGTAAAAACAGCAGCCAACCAACTCCCGTTTAGTGCTTTCAGCCAATGGAGAGAGTGCTGATCACAGTGTTCTGATGGGGTGTCCCCCTGCCAGAACACAACAGCTCAGCGGGGGAGATCTCTGGACTAACCTCACATGGTTAGTACAGCGCCTCCCGACCAGAGCTGTCAGGTTTTTTTTTCTGCAACTGGTGGGGTTGTACGAAAAAAAAAACTGTAGTAAGTACTAGGCTTTACAATGAAACTTTTATCATTTATACAACCAAAAAGGCCAGCTGACCTCTTTTTTTTAAATACCATTTATATTATTACAATACAGGTGCTCTTTAAGGATCATTTTCTTTCTTCTGCATTTATGTGTTGTGTTATTTTATAAGAACAAAACAAATGGATTTGTGTATTCACTTAATAAATATGCAGGCAGTGTAGAAACAGCAAGATAGGTCAATACACCGTTTAGGCCCCTATTATTTATTATAGCTTCATATAAACTTCAAGTAATATTTTTGAGCATATCACAGAAAGGAAACATAACAGTCACTCCATGGGTTGCAGAACTTTTTTTAAAACTTGTAATTACCACTCAGACATCAATTATTTTGTCATAAAAGCACATGGATGATCATTCATGTCCAAACCAGTATGAAAAAAACATACTTTTACACAATGAGCAGGTTTTACAACCTTAGAAAAACGAACACTAGCAATCTAGTGCAATCACTTCCAAAAGTAAAGACCTTTTTCATGCTGAGTTTGCCATTATTGCGTTACTATAATAAAAGCCAAAACAGAATCACACTTCATAAGTTTAACAAGTTATTTATACAGTGTACATTTGCTTGCAAAGTAACCACACACGTGCCAAAAATACATGAAAGTATAACCCTCACCTTGGAAAGTAACCCATTGTGTTTAAAATAGACATGAAAGGCAAAACATGTATGTATACATAAAAATCTATATATACAGTGGCTTGCGAAAGTATTCGGCCCCCTTGAACTTTTCAACCTTTTGCCACATTTCAGGCTTCAAACATAAAGATATAAAATTTGTATTTTTTGTGAAGAATCACCAACAAGTGGGATACAATTGTGAAGTGGAACGAAATCTTTTGGATTTTTGAAACTTTTTTAACTAATAAAAAAATGAAAAGTGGGGCGTGCAAAATTATTCGGCCCCCTTGCGTTAATACTTTGTAGAGCCACCTTTTGCTGCGATTACAGCAGCAAGTCGCTTGGGGTATGTCTCTATCAGTTTTGCACATCGAGAGACTGAAATTCTTGCCCATTCTTCCTTGCAAAACAGCTCGAGCTCAGTGAGGTTGGATGGAGAGCATTTGTGAACAGCAGTTTTCAGCTCTTTCCACAGATTCTCGATTGGATTCAGGTCTGGACTTTGACTTGGCCATTCTAACACCTGGATACGTTTATTTGTGAACCATTCCTTTGTAGATTTTGCTGTATGTTTGGGATCATTGTCTTGTTGGAAGATAAATCTCCGTCCCAGTTTCAGGTCTTTTGCAGACTCCAACAGGTTTTCATCCAGAATGGTCCTGTATTTGGCTGCATCCATCTTCCCCTCAATTTTAACCATCTTCCCTGTCCCTGCTGAAGAAAAGCAGGCCCAAACCATGATGCTGCCACCACCATGTTTGACAGTGGGGATGGTGTGTTGAGTGTGATGAGCTGTGTTGCTTTTACGCCAAACATATCGTTTTGCATTGTGGCCAAAAAGTTTGATTTTGGTTTCATCGGACCAGAGCACCTTCTTCCACATGTTTGGTGTGTCTCCCAGGTGGCTTGTGGCAAACTTTAGACAAGACTTTTATGGATATCTTTGAGAAATGGCTTTCTTCTTGCCACTCTTCCATAAAGGCCAGATTTGTGCAGTGTACGACTGATTGTTGTCCTATGGACAGACTCTCCCACCTCAGCTGTAGTTCTCTGCAGTTCATCCAGAGTGATCATGGGCCTCTTGGCTGCATCTCTGATCAGTCTTCTCCTTGTCTGAGCTGAAAGTTTAGAGGGACAGCCAGGTCTTGGTAGATTTGCAGTGGTCTGATACTCCTTCCATTTCAAAATGATCGCTTGCACAGTGCTCCTTGGGATGTTTAAAGCTTGGGAAATCTTTTTGTATCCAAATCCGGCTTTAAACTTCTCCACAACAGTATTACGGACCTGCCTGGTGTGTTCCTTGGTCTTCATGATGCTCTCTGCGCTTTCAACAGAACCCTGAGACTATCACAGAGCAGGTGCATTTATACAGAGACTTGATTACACACAGGTGGATTCTATTTATCACCATCAGTCATTTAGGACAACATTGGATCATTCAGAGATCCTCGCTGAACTTCTGGAGTGAGTTTGCTGCACTGAAAGTAAAGGGGCCGAATAATTTTGCACGCACCACTTTTCAGTTTTTTAATTGCTAAAAAAGTGTAAAATATCCAATAGATTTCGTTCCACTTCACAATTGTGTCCCACTTGTTGGTGATTCTTTACAAAAAATTAAAATTTTATATCTTTATGTTTGAAGCCTGAAATGTGGCAAAAGGTTGAAAAGTTCAAGGGGGCCGAATACTTTCGCAAGCCACTGTATATAAATACCCTTTTTATAAGGGATCACATAACCTCTGTTCTCAGCTGCATAAGGGGTTTAAAGAGCCAGGGGAGGAGAAACAGCAGCACAGTGATCTTCCCAGTGCATGACTGTGTATGGGGGTGTCGGCAGAAGTTTAATCATTGAATGAGAGCAGGCTGAGTTCCCAGCACAGCTATAGAACTGACCATGCTGTGCTTTCATGCCTAGTGTAGTCAGCATGTAAAGGGGTTGTAAACCTTTGAGATTTTTCCCCTCAATGCATTCTACCTTGCGTGGGAGCATGCCCACAAGGTAACCCCCTGGGAGAGCGCTTCTCCTAGGGGGTTATCTAATGTAGGGAGGAGCCACACGAACCGCCGAGGGACCCCAGAAGAGGATGTTCGGGGCCACTCTGTGCAAAACAAGCTGCACAGTGGAGGTAAGTATGACATGTTTGTTATTTTTTAAAAAAAACAAGCTTTAGTGTCACATTAATATATCAGGAATATCACAATATTCAAGTAAAATTACAAATACCACATGCACATACATTAAATTGGTTGAACCTAATAAATGGTAAGAATTTTAAAAACAGCTATTTAAAAAAAAAAGACTGCTAAAAGTTGAAGAAAATTTAGCCTACTGCTAACACAGTTGTTCTAGTAATTTCCCTGTGGAGCTGCAAATCCCTGCTCAACAATAACCTTTGAGCCTTCACTAATGAGTCTGTATAGCCAAAACTTTTTTAGTTTTGAATCCCTGTCAATTTTATGTTTTGCTGTCTGTGTCCATTTGGGGTATTTCTCTTCACTTCCTGTCCTGCTGACTTGTAAATCGTATGCATAATCGTGCACAAAGACGTGCACAAAGATGTGCACTTGCTAATAAGAATTCTCGAGTGACAACTAGAGGTTCCGTAACTCGCACGGATGTGTAAAAGAATTCACATGTGACAACTAGAAGTTCCTGACTCACCTACATATCTGCGCACATGCTCATGTGCATTAGCGTGAGTGTGCGTGAGTACTTGGTGCCCTCTTCCTATTTAAACTGTCTCCATAAACAAGAAGATTGCTGAGTGGTCGTCAGCTTCTACTGTCTGTGACCTGATCCTGTCCAAGTTCCGGTGTATACCCAGCCTGTTTGACTCTGCTCGTTCCTGATACCTGATTGCTGACCCAGCTTGTGACCCGACTCCTCCTTTTGCCTTCTGTTCTGGTGCATTCTCTGCTCGCTTGATACCGACCCAGGCATGGCCCTGATTCTTTTCTGGATCAGGTTCAGTACCTCTGCTGCTTGGCCCCTACTGACTTCTGCCTGCCTGACCACCCACGATCCTGAATCTGCCTGCTCTCCAGCTTGGTTGCTGTCTGCTGCCCTGCATCTGCTGCTGTGTACCTGCACCTGCAAGTCTTCCAGTATGCCTGCTGTCCTGCACCTGTTGGCATCAGCCAGTCCACAAACCTGCCCACTGCTTGGCACCTGCTGCAAGTACCTTCTGCCCAGGATATCCAACCAGGCACTCGTACCACTCTGTTCCCTGTTATATTTTGTCACCACCTTCAGAAGAAACAGGACAGGAGGTGTAAGGGAAAGCCCTCCCGTCAGCTCGAGCTCAACCAGGTATGTGACACCTGCAAACACAACAGGAAGTGAGAGTAAATCTCAACAAAGTTAGAGGAATTCCCCTATTAGATAGTTGTCACCAGAACACAAGCACTTATTGAATGATGTTCAATCACCTGTCTTAGGCCCCTTTCACACGATAAGCCCGCTCGGATCCGTCTGTCCGTGTTTCAGGCAGATCCGAGCGGGCCACCCATTGACTCCTATGGGAAGGCGGGTGTCAGCGGAGATGTGTCCTCTGACATCCGCCTGCCATCCAATCCACTCAAGACAGATGTTTGGCAATGCATTCGTCATCCGTCTGGCGGATCGGATGAGATCTGATGAAAACAGACATGCTGTCCATTCTCGTCCGATCTCCCCCCTAGAAATCAGCGGGGCTCTGACAGGTCCCTCTCTGCTCAGTCATCCACCGGCTAAGTGGGGATCAATGGAGTGATCTGCCGCTGAGCTAGCGGAGCCCAGTGAGTGGATCCGCCCCGTGTTAAAAGTGACTTATTGAAAACTGTAAATATTTTGATTTTCCCAACACTTACTATCTCACTGACAATGGTCACTAGGAGAGATAGAGTTTAGGTCATGTGGTTATGCTGACCAATGAGCGCTTGTCATTGTGAGCATTACAATGGATACTCACTCCAGAGCTATGTATTGCAGTATACACTATACAACTGCTACATGGTATACAGACAGGCAGCACTGGGCATCACATCCACTACATGCAGTGGGGTCAGGAGGGGTGGCCATGATATTTGGAGTTAGTTAAGCTTTTTATTTTTTATGAAAATATGTGCTTATCCTTTAAGGTGTGGATCCCCACTGGAGACATGTTCTCTGTGAGTTATTAAGTATAATATTTATTTTAAAAAGTCAAAGGGTTTTGGTCAGCCATTTGTATAACCATTTCTATTAGTTAGGATGACACTTGGCTACTTACTGGTTTACCATTGCTTTTTCTTGGGTCATCTTTACTGCATCCTGGGTTATTTTTCTGCTTTTTTTGTCAAAGATGACAATGCTTAATACTTTTTACAGTGGTTTGGAACCAGCTGTCATATTGAACCTGCACCACATCCTTCATTATGGGTATTCAACAATTAGAGAAATAAAGATTGGGACTTTTCAGGTGCCACTTCAACAAGATACAAGCTATTTGTTTAAAAAATATATAAACCCTCTTTTTTATTAAGCAAGATTTTTTTCTCAGAAAAGCATGTCTTATGCCGTGTACACACGAGCGGACTTTACGGCAGACTTTGCCCGGCGGACTGGATTTCGTCAGACAAGTCGATCGTGTGTGCGCTCCAGCGGACTTTGTTTTCTCAAAAGTTGGACGGACTTAGATTTGAAACATGTTTTGAAATAATCCGTCAAAATCGAGTCCGGTCGAAAAGTCCGCTCGTCTGTTATGCTAGTTCGACGGACAAAAAGCCACGCTAGGGCAGCTATTGGCTACTGGCTATGAACTTCCTTGTTTTAGTCCGGTTGTACATCATCACGTACGAATTCGACAGACTTTGGTGGATTGTGTGTAGGCAAGTCCGTTCATTCAGAAAGTCCGTCGTAAAGTACGTCGAAAAGTCCGTCAGGCAAAGTCTGCCGTAAAGTTTGACCGTGTGTACGCGGCATTACATTTAAACAATCAACAAAGTATATGTTTGTGAATCTTGTTGAGGTTGCACCTAGAAAATCCCAAAGTTTATTTCTCTAATGCCGCGTACACACGGTCGGACTTTTCGTCTACAAAAGTCCGACGGACGCCGACGGACAAAATACGGCTGACAATCCGATCGTGTGGGGGCTTCCCCGGACTTTCAGCGGACTTTTCCAGCAGCAAATCTGACAGACTTTAGATTTGAAACATGCTTCAAATCTTTACGTCGTAACTACGCCGGACCCAGAAATCCACTCGTCTGTGTGCTAGTCCGACGGACAAAAACCCACGCTAGGGCAGCTATTGGCTACTGGCTATCAACTTCCTTATTTTAGTCCGGTGTACGTCATCACGTACGAATCCGTCGGACTTTTGTGTGATCGTATGTAGGCAAGTCCGTTCGTTAGAAAGTCTGCCGCAAGTCTGCTAAAAGTCCGCCAAAAGTCCATCGAAAGTCTGTCGGACAGGCTGTCGGACTTTTGTAGCCGAAAAGTCCGACCGTGTGTACGCGGCATAATTGTTTAAAGCTTATATGTTGTCCAATGATTAAGCTGGAAGTGAAGAGGTTACATAGGAAGCTACAAAGCTAAATCAGGAGGCCAAATTGCTGAACTAGCCAATATATGTATGCTGTTTTTTGTGTGTTTTACTGTTATTTGATATTTTATAACGTATAATATTAAAATACACTGAAAATAAGGGAATACAGTAAAAAAAACAAATGTACAGTACTGCCTTTTTTAAAAATTTCAAGTTGCCAACTTAGCTTTTTTTTTGCAATAGTCTAAAAAATATAAAACAAAAATCAATGCACAAAAAAGCCCTGTTCAGACACACTGCAGTGACCTGCATTTTATCACACTGGAAGAATGCAAGTCACCACACAGACACATAGAAAACAATTTTTTATTTGCCCTCTTCACATCAAAATGCTGATGTCATGTGCAGTGTGGTGCGTTGTGTTATGATGCTACATGTATTCCTTTAATACAATGCAATGCAGATGCATGAAGATGCACATCAACGCAAACACACAAAAGTCTATGAGAAAAAAAATTGAAATTTGTATCAAATACTTACTATAATTTTCCTTTCTTGATGCCAATCAATGGCAACATACATTTCATATAGCTCCGCCCCTATATCCACCCACAGGACCTGTTTAAATCTATAAAAGAAAAGCTAGCGAAACCTCCCCCATTCTCTGTAAAAATAACAGGATCAAAAAAGGGAGGGTTTCATGGATTGGCATCAGGAAATGAAAATTACGGTGAGTATTTGATACAATTTTCCATTTTTCTGACGCCAACATGGCAACACACATGTGACAAATAACGAGCTAAACAGGGAGGGCTAAAACGTGCAACCAAACTTTATTACAATGAACATGGAAGCCTGGATCATTATTCTGTAGAAGTCCATTCATGTACGAGCCCCTGGACATTCCCTGTACCGCTCGAGGCAGCCAGCCTGTTGCTTTGCAGATGTCTCCATAGGAATTTTTCATGTGCTGCCTGAACTTAAAGACGTAAAAATGGACCTAGCTGAATGAGCCTCTCTTACTTCTGAAGGCTCTTGCCTGGCCGAACTGTAAGTTTTCTTGATGTCCTTGATGACAAGGTTTTCCTGTAGCATCCTCCTCCAAACTTGCCTGATGGAAATGCAAACAGACTTTCTTTTAACTTTTTAACTTTACTTTTAACTAGGAAACTGCTTGAAGGTAAGGCATTTTGGACACTTGGTACATCCAGTTTAAGTTAGGTACTGTCTTTGCCAGAAAGGATGCAACCGCCACTATGTTTGTAAGATGAAAACAGATGGCACCTTAGGAGCAAAGGTGCTTGAGGGGCATAGGCCCCAACTTGGGGGGGATAGGCTGTAGGACTCTGTAGCCCCAAGTGCTTACAGATCCAATACTCTGCCCCTTGAAGTTATTGAGGACCACTGCATATCAAGTGATGTTCCAATGAAAATTGCTTTCTGATAATGCAAGCAGAGTCCTGGTAAGGAAATCCAGGACCAGAATAAAAGCCCACTGGGGAATGTTATTTCTCCTCAGGGCAAAGTCTCAGAACCGACCCTCCGAAGTGCTCCCCTGTCAGCTCACACACCTATTTTTCCTAGTGAAATTTGAAATTGCTGAAATTTGAGCGCTTATGGAACTAGGCTGAGAAACAAATTATAACAACTGGGCAGCCTCCGGGTTGCGAGGATCAAAATTCTACTCAGCTGCAAAAGACTGTGAATCTGTTCCAGACTTCGGAGTAAATAGCTCTTTTTGACGTCCTTTCTGGAACCTTGCCAGGATTGAACCACTTCCAGAGGATGGCCCAAGTCCTCCAATCCTTTCCTCTTGATTTCCAGTTCATCCTGGGACAGGTGTTGTTGAAACACTGGTGGCTGAAGTGCATTATCATGACTAGGTTCCAGGGCTAGGGTAAACCGAAGTCCTGCAGGCCAATTGTAATGCTTGCTATAACAGTGAGACCCTCAGACAACAGTCTCCCCTGGAACTTCATGACCAAAAGCAGTAGAGAAAATGCATCTACTAGGAGACTTTTCCTTGGGTAAGTGGGAGCATCCACTTCCTCCACCAAAGGATGAGGGTAGCAAGAGAGGCATCTTGTGAATGGATGTTATTGCAAACAGACTCAGTTGAGGGATGCCCCATACTTTAGTGATATGGGCAAGATCTTCCAAAAAAAAAAAACCATTCATTGGGAACGAAGTACTGGTATCAGTGGTGACAATTCCACATCCCAAAAACACTTAATCAGCGATATCAACATAAGAGACTTGATAGCTGCTGATAATCCAGGTATAATTCATTTTGATAAATTTCAGCTGGTCAACAGAGTCTGTGTACAGACAAGCTCTTTTATCTGTCACAAAACCTCTTGCAGCACTGAATGCCTATTTGGAAAGCACATTGGATGCAGGGCAGCCAAGCAGCTCAATTACATACTGGGCACGTTCTGGCCAGTGGTCTATTCTCATGACCCAGTAACCCAGTGGATCATCAACTGGAAAGCTCCCTATGTCTGTTTTCATCCCTTGATATGATGCAGAAGCTGCCAATGGGATGTGGAAGCTGACAGCCCTGGGCACCGAGGACTACATTTTTTTATATGCATCACTGAGGCGGCTCGCTTCTCCACTGCTCCTTTGACCAACAGAAGCCTTTAAAACTAGCTTTACTGTGAGTCTATAACCTACCAGAGTCTGGAAAGTCATTACATAAACTCCTCTTTAAAGTGTCCTCAAGATATTTCATCCTCTGCTCCCTCTATTGGGATAGGATGATTTCCGAGACTTTCCCCTTGTAACGGTGATCAAGGAGGATTGTCATCCAATAATGATCCTTCTTCTTGATGCCACAAATTCTCGGGTCCTTTTGCAGGCTTTGAAAAATAAGGGAGCCCATGCACCTCATGTTTGCGGAGGCATGAGAAACAGAGTACTCGTGGTCACTGAGGATTACGGGGACACAACAGGGATTGTTTCACTGATGCATGCATTGTCAAAGCTCACCATCTTTGTCTCCTCCTCAAATGGTGACAGTACAGTGCTTGCATCCTTTATCAGCAGCCATTGGCGTGGGGAAAAAAAGCAGAGCCGCCTTGAGCCTGTCATTGTGCCATACTCACACAGGTACTCATTGAGTCCCACCTGGTGGGCATGTCACAAATCAGGTGGTTTAGCGGCAGGTAGAGTTATCGCGGAATTTTAGCCATCCAAACACTGGCTGTGTATGACTGCCTGAAATGGCTACAGACCCTTCTGGCATGCTTCAGAAGATATTGCAACCCTGGGTACCTGTTTAAGAAATGCTGCACCACCAAATTGAGGACATGTGCCAGGCATGTCACATGTGTCAACGTTCCGTGTTGAAGGGCGGACAGGAGGTAAGTGCAATTATCGCACACCACCATTCCTGGCTCAAGCTGGCATTGCGTAAAGCTCCTCTGGGCCTGCCCCTACAGAGCTGAAAGAATCTCTGCTCCAGTGTGGCTCCTGTCCTCTAGACAGAGCAGCTGAAGCATTGCAAGACATCTTTTAGCCTGACTCGTTGAAAAGCCCCTTGAACACTAAGGGAGTACTGGTGCTTCATAGGACAATTCGGCATAGGAGGGCATGGAGGAGGAAGAGGAGAGGGTGGAGCTGTCAAATCTCACATCATCACCACCAGCTGTATGGCGATGTGGCGGCAAAACAAGCTTCAGCACTGAGCCCTGCATACTTCCTAGTTGCAAGCAGAGTTACCCAGTGTGCTATGTATGAAATATAGCGTCCCTGACCATACTTGCTGGACCACGTGTCAGCAGTAATGTAGACAAGGGATGAGCTTCGAATTCGAGTCAAACCCATGTTCGACCATTCGGCAAATTGCGAACGTTACGGGCCGTTCGCGCCAAATTTGGCATCATGGCCCATAATTCACTTCAGAATCGCAGTGCATTGCTGGCTGATGATTGGCCAAGCATGCACTATGACCCGCATGCTTGGCCAATCACAGTGCCGTCTGTACAGAGAGCCGTAATTGGCCAAAGCCAGGGTGGCATTGGCCAATTATGGCTCAGGGGGTTTAGTACACGCCCCACACTATATAAAGCCGCCTGTGTGGTGGCCTTATGTAGTGTGTTGTGGCAGCGGCGGAGAGATAGACAGAGAGACAGTGTCATTTGATTTAAGTTAGATAGAGTAGGCAGGCGGGTCAGTTAGCTGCACTTACAGTGTGTATAGTGTATATATATGCATCCTAGGTGTTATATATATATATATATATATATATATATATATATATATATATATATATATACACTGTATTCAGTTTAGCTAGATGCGTTCCTGTTATTCTCTTCCTACTGATAGGCAGGTAGGTGTTTTTACAGTATTTACAGCTACCTGAAGAAAATTGCTGGTGTTCTTCTGATCCTATTAGTACCACAGGCAGGCAGCTACAGTATTTACAGTAGGTGTAGTGTGTCCTCTGCACAGTGTGCACCTAAAGCTACCTGAAGAAAATTTGTGGTGTTCTTCTGATCCTATTAGTACCACAGGCAGGCAGCTGCAGTATTTACAGTTAGTGTAGTGCATCCTCTGCACAGTGTGCACCTAAAGCTACCTGAAGACAATTGCTTTTGTTCTGATCCTATTAATACCACATGCAGGCAGCTTCAGTATTTACAGTTAGTGTACTGTGTCCTCTGCATAGTGTGCACCTAAAGCTACCTGAAAACAATTGCTGGTGTTCTCATACTAATAATACTACAGGCAGGCAGTTGATTCTGCTAGCTGCAGTATCAGTATATATATATACTTCCAAGCTTTGTGCAGCTACATCTCACTGCAGGCCATTAGTATGTCTGAAAGGCTGACAAGGAGAGGCAGACAGTCACAAGCCAATAAAAGAGGTCAAGCAGGCTCTGTGTCTAGAGGCAACATTGCTGGTTGTGGAGACTGTGCATCCTCATCAGCACGTGGCCGTGGGACACGCTTGTCCTTTTTTTCGGCAGCTGGCCGCGTTGAGCCGCAACATGTGGAAGACTTGGTAGAGTGGATGACCAAGCCGTCCTCATACTCCTCATCCTCTCTCACCCACGCTCAGGGTACTTTGTCTGGCAAAGCAGCTGCCAACGTGGCCTCTTTCCTTGGCTCAATGGCATCAGTCACTCCTTCCCTAGCCCCACCATGTCCTCCTGAGGAGTCCTCCGAACTGTTTGACCACAGTGTTGTGTGCATGCTCCAGGAGGATGCCCAGCATTTTGAAGGCTCTGATGATGGTACCCAGCTAAAGGAAGGCAGTAACATCAGCCCAGAGAGAGGGAGTGCCCAAGAAGGACAGCAATCTGGCAATCATGTTCCCCCAGCTGCAGCATACTGCCAGCTTTGCTCCAGTGATGAGGAGGGAGGGGATGATGAGGAAGTCACTGACTCCACGTGGGTGCCTGATAGGAGAGAGGAGGAGGCACATCTCCAATGAGGCAGGATGCCCTCCAGGGGCCAGATTAAGGGCAGCACACCGACTGCATCACATCGCAGAGCTCCGTACGTGCTGTCTCTGCACATTATTCCAAAGGTTCTTTGGTGTGGTCCTATTTTGAGATGAGTGCATCAGATTCCACTGCTGCTATTTGCAACATATGTCTCAACCGTATCTCGCGTGGCCAAAACATCACCCACTTGGGCACCACATGCTTGACCAGACATATGTTGACCTGCCATGCAGTTCATTGGCAAGCGTACCGAAAAGAGCCACTCCAAAGAACAAAGCGGACCTCTCCTTGCTCCTCATCAGCTGGGATCTCCAACCCCACTATACTTTCAGTCCTCTCTGAAACCTGCACTGAGAGGAATGAAGGTGTAGAATTAGGTGTGTCACAGCCAAGTACTTGCGGGCAATCTGTTATCGGTACACCGACGTCAGGCATATTTCCCTGCCCCAGCTGCGGCACCGCCGAAAGAAGTTTGCTCCCAGCCATCCACATGCCCAGCGGTTGAATGCTAGCTTGGCTATATTGCTAGCACTTCAACTGCTGCCTTTTCAGTTTGAAGACTCTGCCCCCTTCCATGAGTTTGTTGAATGTGCGGTTCCACAGTGTCAGGTTCTCAAATGCCACTTTTTCTCATGGAAGGCGATTCTGGCTCTCTACCGGCATGTTGAAGGCAATGTCTTGGCCTTGCTTTACAGGGTGGTCAGCGGTAATTTGCATATTGCCGCTGACTCATGGTCCAGCAGGCATGGACAGGGACGTTACCTATCTTTCACTGCGCACTGGGTGACTCTTCTGGCAGCTGGGAAGGATGCAGGACAGGGTGCAGTAGTGTTGGAGGTTGTTCCGCCACCACGCCTCCAAAATTCTACTAGTGGTGATTCTGCCACACCTCTCTTCTCCACCCCCTCCTCTTCTTCGTCCTCCATGGCCTCAGCCTGTGCTGATTTGTCCTCGGAACCAGCGGTGCTCTGTAGGCGTTCAAGGGGCTACGTAAGTACGCAGGCAAAAAGATGCCATGTGGTGCTTGAGCTGGTGTGCTTGGGGGACAGGAGCCACACTGGGGTAGAGATTCTGTCAGCTCTGCAGAGGCAGGTTCAGAGGTGGTTGACGCCACGCCAGCTTAAGCCAGTTATGGTGGTTTGCGACAATGGCACTAACCTCCTCTCCGCCCTCCAACAGGGTCAACTGACCCATGTGCCCTGTTTGGCTCACGTCCTTAACTTGGTGGTGCAGCGGTTCTTGGGCAGGTACCCGTGCTTACAGGATGTTCTGAGGCAGGCCAGGAAAGTCTGTGTGCATTTCCACAGGTCATATAATGCCAGTGCTTGGCTGGCTGACCTCCAAAATTAATTTAACCTGCCTAAGAACCGCCTAATCTGGGACATGCCCACCAGGTGGAACTCAACATTGGCCATGCTGCAGCGGCTACACACGCAGCAGAGGGCCATCAATGAGTACCTATGTGACTATGGCACCAGGACAGGGTCAGGGGAGCATGTTTTTTTTCCCCACGCCAGTGGGCTATGATCAGGGATGCATGCGCTGTCCTGTCACCATGTTAGGAGGCCACAAGGATGGTGAGCAGTGACACTGTCCCTCTTGTCCACCTGTTGGAGCACACGCTGCGTGCAATAATGGACAGGGCACTTGAGGCAGAACAGAGGAAGGAAGAGGAGGACTTCCCTACCTCTCAAGGCCCCCTTTATCCAGACAGTGTTCCTGCATGCCAAGAAAAAATGTGTGTGACACTGCGCTATGGTAAACATGATACAGGAGACTAAATTAGGGAAATAGCTGATGCTCTGTAAATGAGAAAAAATCTGATGCTCTGGGTATGAGAGAAAAAAAGGACCAAAGAAAAAAGAGAAATAAGAATAAAGGAATGGCAGCCTCTACATAATACTACCATCTAGGTGGAGCATGAAATAAGTACAATGGTGTAGATATGGCGCTATTCCTCTAACTGAAAACCATAAAAAAAATCATAAAAAAACATACAAACTTTAAATCCTGAACTTCAACCCAAAAAGTCTGTGGGGGGGACTCTACAAATACAGGTGTGGGTATACTAGAAACTAGATAGATGAATTAATGGCCTCTCCTGGAAAAAAATACACACTTCATTCTGATACTGTGATGGAATGTGTTACACCCTCTTGGAGTGTAATAATTACTGAGAGTGTGTGAACAATAAAATAAGTTAATAATGATAAATATAAATTGAATGATCAAAACAGTCCTGAAAATATAGTGCCTTATGTGATTTTAAGAATAAACTAAATTCCAAACACAAAATGGCCAGTTCCTGCGCCCACCAAGAGTAACTGTGAGGGCTTACAGTGTTGTGGCAACACCAACACCTAAGGCCCCAATTTCTGCAGAGTATATAGGGCAGGCCCCTACTTTCAAACATCCAACTTACAAATGACTCCTACTTGCAAACGGAAGGAGACAACAGGAAGTGAGATTAAATCCACCCCTAGGAAGGGAAATTCTCTCCTCATGTCATCCTTAGTGACCCAGAGGACTCTGGACCGAATGCCCCAGCAAACCTATGCTGCATGGCCTCCCTGATCCTGCAAAGCCTGCGGAAGGATCCTCGTATTCACGGTATCAAGGGGAGGGACGATTACTGGCTGGCAACCCTCCTTGATCCACGTTACAAGGGTAAGGTTGCGGACCTTATCTTGCCATCGCAGAAGGAGCAGAGGATGAAACATCTTTGGAAGGCCTTGCAGAAAGGTTTGTGCAATGTGTTTCCAGAGCCTGGGAGGTTATAATTTCCTGGTCCTCCTGGACAATGTGTTGCTGAGGCTTCGGTCAGTCACAGAAGGAGCGGTGGAGAAGGTGACCGTCTGACCGATGCGTTCAGACAATTTTTTTAGTCCGCAGCCCCAAGGTCTGATCGGTTCCAGCAACCATCGCCAGCGTCTGATTACCTAGGGGCAAGATCAGACTTGGTCACCTTTCCCACCGAAAATCCTCTGGGTTACTGGGTCTTGAGGATGGATCACTGGCCAGAGCTTGCACAGTATGCAATTGAGCTACTGGCCTGTCCTGCATCCAGTGTTCTTTCGGAATGCACATTCAGCGCTGTTGGAGGCTATGTAACTGATCACAGGGTGCGCCTGTCCACCGAATCGGTCGATCAGCTGACCTTCATAAAAATGAATCAGTCTTGGATCACCAGCTACCAGGCACCTGATGCTGATGTAACCTATTGATTTTTTTTAATGTGAGATTCCTTCAAGACTGCCTATACTGATGCTGAGTGACTATCCTGTTATGCTGAGTGACAATCCTCTTCCTCCTTAATTTTCATGCTGATAGCTTGTAAGAACATTTTTGGTTCTGGGCACCACCACCAGTGGCCAAGGGCTCCTTCCTGCGCTCCAAATATAGTATCTGTGAGGGGTTGCAGTGTTGTGGCACAAGCACCAGTGCCCAAGGCCCAATTTTTCAGCCCCTGTTTAACAGGGGCATATAATTACAATTTTTGATGCAATACTTTGCAGCATGGCCTATTCCTGCGCTCCAACTAGAGTATCTGTGAGGGGTTGCAGTGTTGTGGCACCAGTGCCTAAGGCCCAATTTTTCTGCCCCTGTTCAACAGGGACATGTAATTACAATTCTTGATCTAATATTTCACAGCAGGGCCCATTCCTGCGCCCACCAAGAGTAACTGTGAGGGCTTACAGTGTTGTGGCAACACCACCACCACCACCACCAAAGGCCCAATTTTTCTGCTCCTGCTCAACAGGATCATGTAATTACAATTCTTAATATAATATTTCACAGCAGGGCCCGCTCCAGCGCCCACCAAGAGTAACTGTGAGGACTTACAGTGTTGTGGCACCAGCACCACCACCACCAAAGGCCCAATTTTTCTACCCCTGTTCAACAATGGCATGTAATTACAATTCTTGATTTAATATTACACAGCATGGCCTGTTTGATTTTGAACATTCGAGTCCCATAGACTTTAATTGGGTTCTAAAGTTCGCACAAACTTTCGGTCCGTTCGCAGGTTCTGGTGCGCACCGAACCGGGGGGTGTTCGGCTCATCCCTAATGTGGACCTTGCTGTTGACTGCCTTGCCCAACAATGCCACAACATTGCCTTCCACGTGATGGTACAGAGCTGCTGGAATGGCCTTACGTGCAAACAAATAGTGATTGGGAATCTGCCATTGTGGTAAAAGCACATTTTGCAAATTCACAGAAGGGGGTAGAATCCATCAGTTGGAAAGGCAGGAGCTGTACAGCCAGCAGCTTGGACAAGCTGGAATTTGGATGCTGGGCATGTGGGTGGCAGTGACTGTATTTTTTTTCACTGCAGAAGCTGGGGGAGAGAAATTTGACTGTCATACTCTACAGCTGGTGGTGTGCTGCTGGCAGACATGCTGCAAGTACCTTACTTTCTGGACAGACTTTAGGTCATGACACAGGAAGGAGTTGACCAGCTGATCTCATTAGCACACACCTTGTATAATCTACCCTCAGCTGGCCAACTCCTTCCTGTGTCATGACCTAAAGTCTGTCCAGAAAGTAAGGCAGAAGTAATCAAGCAGTGTATTTAAACAGTTATGAAGAGAGCGAGGTAAGCGTGTGTAGAATAAATGGAAAGCTGTTTTATTTTTGCAAAATAAGTACATTAATGCTATACTGGTACATAGTAGCGCTGGAATTGAGTAGCAGCTGCAGCCAGTGGGAGGGAAAGCCGACCGGTTGCAGCTTCTGCTCAGGAGGGAGTCAGTTTCACCGGCTATCAGGATGGAGAGCAGGGGGGTTGGTTAACATGTGTTTATCAGCCCCATTCCTTTCCTAGGTGAACATAGTGAGTGATCGGTCCTAATCACTCCTATATTCAGCTGTCACTGTTGCATAGTAAACAGTGTTTACTATGCCCCAGTTTATGAATGAATGGGAGTCACCATGCAGAGACTTCAATCCATTTATAAGCACTGCAGCTGGGCCTGCAGAGAAAGGGGCTGAACTCTGTTTTCAGTCCCTTTCTCTGTCTAAAAAAAGAGACATTAGGTGTCTATGTAAACCCCTGATGTCTCCCCAAAGCCCCCCCCCACCAAAAAAAGTGTAAAATGAAATAAAATAAATAATTGTAAAAATAAAATAAAAATCATAGTATGGTCCCTTTCACACAGGCGCCTCCATGGGATGGAATCTGCTTGCTCAGCAGGGGATCCCCATGCTGATCCCTGTTGAGCAGGCGGATGACAGGTCCATCCCTGCTCACTGTGCAGAGCAGAGACAGACACAGTTCTCCTCTCCTATATGGGCAGATCGGGTTAAAATGGACCGTCTGACCATTTTCATCCGATCATGTCCAATTCGATCCGCCAGATGGATTGGATATAGGACCACCATCCCTGTTTTTTATGGACAGGATTGGATCAGATAGTGGCGAATGTCAGCAATAGGGATGGTCTTTATGTTCGGGTCGAACATGAGTTCGACTCGAACACTGGTTGTTCGCCCGTTCACCGAATAGAGAACAATTTGGGGTGTTTGCGGCAAATTCGAAAGCCGCGGAACACCCTTTAAAAGTCTATGGGAGAAATCAAAAGTGCTAATTTTAAAGGTTAATATGCATGGTATTGTCATAAAAAGTGTCCTTTTTCCTGCCGCAGGGGACATGTATCAATGCAAAAAATAGTTTTTTCGGGAGCAGTGATTTTAATAATGCTTAAAGTGAAACAATAAAAGTGTAATATTCCTTTAAATTTCGCACCTGGGGGATCTCTATAGTATGCCTGTAAAGTGGCACATGTTTCCAGTGTTTAGAACAGTCTGAGAGCAGAATGACATTTCTAAAGGAAAAAAAGTCATTTAAAACTACTCGCGGCTATGATGAATTGTCGGTCTGGGAAATACACATAAAAGTCATTGAAAAAACAGCATGGGATTCCCCCACAGGGGAACCCCGAATCAAAATTTAAAAAGAAATTGTGTGGGGGTCCCCCCAAATTCCATACCATGCCCTTCAGGTCTGGTATGGATATTAAGGGGAACCCCACGCCAAAATTTAAAAAAAAAATGGTGTGGGCCCCCCTCAAAATCCATACCAGATCCTTCAGGTCTGGTATATATTTTAAGGGGAATCCTACGCCAAAATTAAAAAAAAAATGTTGTGGGGGTCCCCCCAAAAATCCATACCAGACCCTTATCCGAGCACCTGGCAGGCTGCAAGATAAGAGGGGTGTGAGAGAGCGCCCCCCTCCTGAACTGTACCAGGCCACATGCCCTCAACATTGGGAGGGTGCTTTGGGTAGCCCCCCAAAGCACCTTGTCCCCATGTTGATGGGGAGAAGGGTCTCATTCCTACAACCCTTGCCCGGTGGTTGTGGGGGTCTGCGGGTGGGGGGCTTATCGGAAGCCCCTTTAACAAGGGGACCCCCAGATCCTGCCCCCCGTGTGAATTGGTAGTGGGGTACAAATGTACCCCTACCATTTCACAAAAGAAGTGTCAAAAGTATTAAAAAAGACAATAGCCGGTTTTTGACAATTCCTTTATTAATGTCTTCTTCTTTCCCTGTTTTTTCTTCCATCTTCTTCTGGTCTTCCTTCAGTTTTCTTCTTCTTCTTCCATCTTGTTCTTCCCCCGCTTCTTCCTCTATCTGGTTAAAAACCGTCTATTGTCTTTTTAACATTTTTGACACTTTTTTGTGAAATAGTAGGGGTATATTTGTTCCCCATTACCAATTCACACAGGGGGGCTGGGATCTGGGGGTCCCCTTGTTAATGGGGGCTTCCAGATTCTGATAAGCCCCCCCGCCCGCAGACCCCCACAATCACTGGGCAAGGGTTATGGGGATAAGGCCCTTCTCCCCATCAACATGGGGACAAGGTGCTTTGGGAGGCTACCCCAAAGTACCCTCCCAATGTTGAGGTCATGTGACTTGGTACGGTTCAGGAGGTGGAGGCGCTCTCTCGTCCCCCCTCTTTTCCTGTGGCCTGCCAGATTGCGTGCTCGGATAAGAGTCTGGTATGGATTTTTTGGGGGGACCCCCACGCCATTTTTGTAATTTTTGGTGCAGGGTTCCCCTTAAAATCCATACCAGACCTAAAGGGTCTGGTATGGATTTTGAGGGGGACCCCCACGCTATTTATTTTTAGTTTTGGCACGGGGTTCCCCTTAATACCCATACCAGACCTGAAGGGCCTGGTATTGAATTTGGGGGGACCCCTACGCATTTTTAAAAAAAATTTTGGTTCAGGGTTCCTCTGTGGGGGAATCCCATGCCGTTTTTTTCAATGACTTTTATGTGTATTGCCGGGACCAACAATTCATTATAGCCGCGAGTAGTTTTAAATGACTTTTTTTACTTTAGAAATGTCATTCTGCTCTCAGACTGTTCTAAACATGGGAAACATGTGCCGCTTTACAGGCATACTATAGACACCCCCAGGTACAAAATTTAAAGGAATATTACACTTTTATTGTTTCACTTTAGGCATTATTAAAATCACTGCCCCCAAAAGTTTTTACAACTTTTTTTTGCATTGATACATGTCCCCTGGGGCAGGATCCAGGTCCCCAAACACTTTTTATGACAATAACTTGCATATAAGCCTTTAAAATTAGCACTTTTGATTATTCATGTTTGTGTCCCATAGACTTTAATGCCGCGTACACACGGTCCTACTTTTCGTCTACAAAAGTCCAACGGACGCTGATGGACTAAAGCTGGCTGGTAATCCGATCGTGTGTGGGCTTCTCCGGACTTTCAACCGACTTTTTTAGCCTCAAATCCGACGTACTTTAGATTTGAAACATGCTTTAAAACTTTACTTCGTAACTACGACGGACCCCGAAATCCGCTCGTCTGTGTGCTAGTCCGACGGACAAAAAGCCACGCTAGGGCACCTATTGGCTACTGGCTATGAACTTCCTTATTTTAGTCCGGTGTACGTCATCACGTACGAATCCGACCGACTTTTGTGTGGTCGTGTGTAGGCAAGTCCGGTCGTTAGAAAGTAGGCCGCAAGTCCGCCGCAAGTCCACCGAAAGTCTGCCGGAAGTCTGTCGGAAAGGCTGTCCGACTTTTGTAGACGAAAAGTACGACCGTGTGTACGCGGCATAACGGTGTTTGCTTGTTCGAACAAATTTTTTACCTAATCGTATGTTCTGGATGCGAACTGAACCGGGGAGTGTTTGGCTCATCTCTAGTCAGCAGACTGTTGCTGCTGACATCCGCTGCTCCATAGGGGTGAATGGAGGGTCTGATCAGGTCCGCCTGAAAAACTGACAGGCGGACCTGATCAGACAGCCCATGTGAAAGGTCATCTGAATAGCCCTTGCCTCTGAAGGCTGAAGCTATGCTCCACTACTACTCTACTACTTCTCTACTGACACTCTACATTTTGCAGAAAAATGCACCACAACTGCATGAATTGCACGCAGTTGTGGGGTCTTTGCAGCACTTCCCCATTAATTTGAATGTGTTGCGGCATCACTACAAGTCAGGTAAACTTTGCCACAGTTGCAAAGCATCGCAGCCCCAGCATGTAAACACCCCAATCCACTGCCTATTGCAGCTTGAGGGGTATGGTTGATGGGTGGCAGAAACACAGCTCAATAGAGCATTTTTGCGCCCCCCCCAGCCATAAGTTTAAAAAAAGCCTAAGGCCTTGTTCACACGGGACATACAACTACAGGGCTGTGTTTAGCTGCAGAGGGATGCACAGCTGTTCCATGCATGCAGGCAATCTCATTCATGTCAATTGAGACGCAACAGCTGCAAGGACACAGCCACTGATCCCAACTTGACATCCATATGGTTGGGTGCATGTGCCTGAACTCACAATGTCTGCATTTGGGTCCATGCACCTACACCCGGATGGATGTCAGATCTGTCCTTGCAGCTGCTGCGTCCCAATTGACATGAATAGGACTGCCTGCACAGGGGTGCACAGAATACCTGTGCATCCTTGTGCAGGTAAACATGGCCCTCCATGGTCATACTCTTTAGCACAACCCACTGAATGAGGCCTTAGTAGGAATTTAGCAGGAATTATGGAAGTTATATTGTGTTTATGCGTGCAAATAAGGATTTTAGAGTTTTTTTGTGAAAATAATGATTTGATAAACATTTGTGCAAAAATCACGGAGCCTTAAAAATCAGTAGCACCTTTTTTTTATTAAACTGGTCAAGTGCTTTCAGAAAATATATGGTTGGGGGGGGTCTTTTACAAACTCTGAAAGCTCTAAGTGAAAAATGAAAACCTCCAGATTTTTAGAGACATTTTTGGGAACATGTGATATTCACCATTTTTCAAAAAGGCGATTTTAAATTTTAAAGTTACAAATATTTGTTATTTAAAAACTCAACACAGGTTAAGCTTTTATATTTAGTAATAATTTAGCAGGAATTTTGTAAAATTTTCTGTGTTTTTATCTGCTAATAATGATTTTAGTGTATTTTTAGCGAAAATATTGCTTTGATAAACATTTGCGCAAATACCACGGGCCTTAAAGATCAGTAACCCCTTCTTTTTATTCTGGAGGTCATATGCTTTCAGAAAATATATGGTTTGGGGGGTCTTTCACAAATTCTGAAAGCTGTAAGGGAAAAATGAAAACCTTCAGATTTTTTGAGAAATTTGGATTTACTTTTTTGGGTATCTTCGATTTTTACCATTTTGCAAAAAGGCGCAATTTAAAATTTACAAATATTAGTAATTTATTAACTTAATACAGGTTAAGCTTTATATAGTAGGAATTTAGCAGAAATCTTGTTAAAATTATCTGTGTTTTTATTTGCTATTAATGTTATGTTATTAATATTATTCAGATTTTTTAGAGAAATTTGGATATTTACAATTTTGCGTACATTCGATTTTCACCATTTTGCAAAAAGGCGCAATATAAATATTACAAATATTTGTTACTGATTAACTTCATACAGCTTAAACTTTCATATTTAGTAGGCATTTAGCAGGAATTTTGTAAAATTAGCTGTTTTTATCTGTTAATGGTTTTAGTGTATTTTTAGAGAAAATTTTGTTTCAATAAACATTTGCACAAATATTGCAGGGCCTTAAAAATCAGTAGCACCTACTTTTTATTCTCCGGGTCCTGTTCTTTCAGAAAATATATGATTTGGGGGGTCTTTTACAAATTCTTAAAGCTGTAAGGGAAAATATCAAACCTTCAGATCTTTAGAGCAATTTGGATATTTACACTTATGCGTCTTTTTGATTTATACCATTTTGCAAAAAGGCACAATTTAAAATTTACAAATATTTGTTATTTATTACATCAATACAGGTTAAGCTGTTATATTTAGTAGGGATTTAGCCGGAATTTTGTAAAATTAGTTGTGTTTTTATCTGCTAATTATGATTTTAGTGTAATTTTAGCAAAAATATTGTTTTGATAAACATTTGCGCAAATATCGTGGGACCTTAAAAAGCAGTAGCACTTTCTTTTTATTCTACTGGCCCTGTGCTTTCAGAGAATATATGGTTTAGGGGTATTTACAAACTCTAAAAGCTATAAGTGAAAAATAAAAAAGGAAAGGAAAAATTGTAAAAATGGACCAGCCAGCTGAGCGAAAAGGTTAAAGCCTGGTACACACTACTACTTTTTTCCTTTTTGTTCAAAAAAAACTGACAGTTCAGGAGGAGCAGCTGTACTAACTATGTGATGTTAGGACAGTGATCTCCCCTGCTGTGCTATTGTGTTCTGAGAGCGAGACTGCCTCCCTGCCAGAACACTCCGGGCAGCGCTCTCAGACATTGGCTGAGAGAGCTGATCTGGAGCCGATCAGCAGACCTTTTTTGGTCATGCCCCTTTGAGAGATGTTGGACCGGCTGCAGTACACATGGGCTGAATGTCGACTGGTTTCTATTGAACCAGCCTATGCCATACGAGATTCGGCCTGTGTGTACTAGGCTTAAAGAGCACTGCTGTTTAAAGTACTGTTTGGGGTGGGGCAAGTTGGATCATTGCAAAGTTAAGATGCTTTTTGTGTGAGAGCTGCGGTTAAGACAACACATGTTTTCCTCTGTCACTTATTGTAAATCATCTGCACAAAGACAAAAAAAGAGGTGTCATCTAAAGTATACATCTTTGGGCAAGACCACTTTCTAATTCTAAATGACATCTATTGTTTTTAGTGGAAACAGGAGATGTTTAAATCCTTAAAGAATTGATATTAATATTAAACCTAGATTCTCTGTATAACAGTTACTGTTTGAACTTTGCCATCTACAGCATATTATATCCACTTCTATTTCTTTTACATTTGATATAAAATGTAAATAACATTTAGATTAACATCACTGCATCTGAGCATTATGGATTATTAAGAATTAAATAGTTGGATTTAGCATGTCAGTGACCTACAACAGAACAAAATTAAAACATTAATTCTCATCAATTTTCATATAAGTATTTGTTTATTATTAGTTCTAGGTAGACTAAAACTGAGCATCTGCCTTAAGCCTTTTAAACTTTAATCAAGAGAAACATGAAATGAAATAAGATTAGGCATGTAAAACGTAAATTACATTAAATATTAAGGTCAGTAGACTTAGCACAACAATGAATTTCAAGTATGAGTTTGAATCCTTCTGGAACAGTACAGCATATATTCCTCTCATCTGCATACTAGGCAAAGAAAATACAGTATATACCGTACTTATAACATTACTTTTTTCATGTTAAAGAAAAAGTTAAAACACATTCTATATTACATATAGCATGAAAAAAAATCCTCTACTTGTGGTATCTCACATTTATTCAGAAGACATGTGCACTTCTTTTTTTCGTTTTATCCGTTTTTTCTTTTTCATTTTTCAGATCATTCGTTATGATTGACATTCGTTATTTCGAATAAATTTGTAAATTCAGAAAAATTTCAATTTGTTACGTTCCATATGTATGGATGCGTTATTCGGTATTTCGATAACTCTGAATAATTTGAATTAATTAGGTTTCATTTGTATAGATGCGGTTTTCGTTATTTTGATAATTAGTAAATTTAGATAAATTCGTATTTGTTACGTTCACTAACAGTCAGATTTGAAACAGAATTGAAAGGAAATTCCCATACCTATAATTTAATAGCGTATAACTATTAATATAGTTTTTATTATTATTATTATTTATTATTATTATTATTATTATTATTATTATTATTATTATTATTAATAAATAATAATATTAATTAAAAAACTATAATAATGGTTAATAAACTTAATAATTTAACTACTTCCGAACCACCCATCGCACATATACTGTGGCAGGGCGGACCGGCTGCAAGAAACAATGTACCAGTGTTTTCACACTTCCTGGTCTTGGGCGCGTGCACGTGTCACCGGCCACCCGCTTCTGCTGTGATTGGACACAGCAGGAGCCAATCAGTGGGTCTGGTGGCCACGATCATTCGGGGAATGATAGAACAGTCATCGGCCTAACAAGGCAGACTGTTATTATGTCAGACAGGAAGAGAGAGATCTGTGATTTCTACTAATCGGGAACACCGATCCCTCTCTTCGTCTAGTGTCAGCATCCCCCACATAGTTAGAAAGCACACATAGGGAAGGGAACACATTTAACCCTTTGAGTGCCCCTGATGTTAACCCCTTCCCTGCCAGTGTAATTTACACAGTGTCAGTGCATTTTTTTAGCACTGATCGCTGTATTGGTGTCACTGATCCCCAAGAAGTGTCGCTTAGTGTCCAATTTGTCCGCCGCAATGCCGTAGTCCCACTAAAAATCGCTGATCATTACTAGTAAAAAATTTAAAAAAATTAAAAGTCCCTAAATCTATCCCAAAGTTTGTAGACATGATAACTTTTGTGCAAACCAACCAATATACATTATTTGACATTTTTTTACCAAAAATATGTAGAAAAACACAAATAAGCCTAAATTGATGAAGAAATTAGATTTTTTACATATTTTTATAGCAGAATGTAAAAAACATTGTTTTTTTTTTTCAAAATCAATGTTTTTTTTGTTTGTACAACATTGCACGACTGCGCAATTGTCAGTTAAAGTAACGCAGTGCCGTATCACAAGGGGGCTGAAGTGGTTAATTATAATAGAATGTTTTTTGTTCTTTTGGATTTTTGAATTTTCGGATTTTCAATCTTATTTTCGAATTTTCATTCTTTTGAATTTTAGGATTTTCGTTCTTTCGAATTTTTGGATTTTCGTTCTTTCGAATTTTTGCATTTTTGAATTTTCAGATTTTCAGATATTTTGTGATGTTTTTTGTTCTTTTGGATTTTTGAATTTTCGGATTTTCAATCTTATTTTCGGATTTTCGTTCTTTTGAATTTTCGGATTTTCATTCTTTCGAATTTTCGGATTTTCGTTCTTTTGAATTTTCATTCTTTTAGAAAATTTGTTTTTGAAAAAATGTTTTAAACGGTCTTTCATTCATTTAGATGTTTCTGAATTAACAAATATGCCTAATTGCACTAACCAAACTGTTTATTAATCAGCTTCTAGGCACAAATGAATAAAAAGCAAACAATATCATATAAGATATCCAAATATAATTTTCCCAGAAATATATGTTGACAGTAATAATTATAATTGTCAGAGCAAATGGAGGTCAAAAAGCCTCCACACATAATTTATGAACATGTGGGATTAAATAACGAAAGGCAAATAAACGATTTGATTTAGGAATTTTTACAAAGCTAGAGAATTTTCCCTTAGCTTTGAGAATGAGGTAAATCTCTGCTAACATATGTCATTCAATCATGTGCAAGCAAAATATTTATTTGATTTTTCTTACACATGATTGGGTATTCTTGCAAAGTGAATTTTCACCAAATTCACTAAGCTAAGGAAAAATTCCCTTTCAAAATGAACAGTTTTTTGTCTTTGTTAAATCAACTTTGTTTGGACTGAAAGTGTCTAGTCCACTGTGGCACAGTAGGTAATTAATGATTTCTTCAAATTATTCCTTTATATTTATGTGACTTCCGCCATGAGCTTGAAAAGTCAGAAAAGTGACAAAATTCTTGATGCATGGTAAACCATTCTGCTCTGTCTGTAGTGACAATAAATTGTAAGAATAGGCACTTAAAGCAGTGTGTGCATGCATCCAAATAAAACCCTTTGCATAAGGATGGACAAATAATAGTAGTCAACTTTTTTTTTTTTTTTTTTATTGAGATATAAAAACCAAACATATTGACAAAAAAAGAACATTTGTAAGGACATTTTACAAAATATTTTGTGAGAAAGATAACAGTCTAGGGGATCTGCTTACATTACATGTTTACAGTAAACCCCTATGTTTGCAGGAGGAAGCGAGGAGGAACAAGTGGAAGTGGGATGGGTGTTTGGGGTGGAGTAAAAGAGGAGGGAGGTATAATAGGTAGTATTAACTTCGTCTTTAAAGTAAGAAAGGAGGGGGGGCTCCATGACCAAAATGGGGGGCAGTTTGAGGTGGGTCTCTTCACACGGTTAGTAGAGATAAATGGAGTGGTCGGTTAGATGTGGAGAGACTCGTGTTGCAGGCCGAGTCTGGGTGGAGCGAATGACCATTGGTTGTGGGTTTTCCATTGGGAGGGTTCATGTCCCCTAGATTTGAGGATAGAGTTCTGTAATATGAGAACGTGAATTGATTGAGGTTGGCTAGTTCTTCTGAAGAGAGTGCTGAAAGCATGAAGGTTTGCCATCTGGAAAAGAAGCAAGAGCAAGATTTGTCATGTTTGAAATCGGTGTTGAGTCTATCCTTAAATAGTAGGAGAAGGAGCTCTCGTTTGATTTGAGCGATGGTAGGAGAATCAGATGAAGTCCAGTGTTTCAATATAGTTCTCCGTGCAGATAGGAGACAGATCAAAGACCAGTCCTTTTGAGAGGGGGGCTCATTGGAGATTCCACTGGTATTCGTATTGGTAGTCTGAGACCATGGCAGCAGTTGGGGGTCCCAGTGACCAAAGATGAGCAGCAGCGGGTCCTTAGGTAACTTTAGTAGGGTAACTTCAAAAATGTAAGATAGGACCTGGTCCCAGAAGATGGATATGGAGGAGCAAGACCAGAAGCGATGTGTCAGGGATGGCCTCAGTTGGTGGCAGAGGGGGCAGAAGGCTTTGCTCATTTCTGTTTTGGAGGATAAGAAAGATATGTAGGCTCGATGTGTGATCTTTAGTTGAGATTCTCTCCATATTTCATTGGGGGACAGATGTTGTACTTTGTTAAGGCCTTGTAGAATTTTGTGCACCAAGTCCGGATCTGGGAAGTCTTTTTTCCAGTTGGCTACAGATGAGGAAGTCAAAGGGGGAATGTTCTCTCGTAGAAGAGGTTGGTAGATGTCAGAAATTTTATAGGAGCCGTCCAGGATCATTCGGTCCGTAATGTTAGGTTTAAACCTCTTGTTTTTCTCTTTGCATGCGGCCTTTAGGAATGTGATGCATTGACCATAGTGGAAAGCATGGGCTTGGGGAAGAGAGAAAGATTCTGCAATAGTTGAGAAGGGAAAATGATGTCCTGTTTTCGTGTCACATAGGGAAGAAAATTTTGTGAGGTCTTTTTCCTGCCAGACGATGAAGGGCTTGTGGTCCAGTCCAAGGGGGAAGCTAGGATTCCCTCGAATTGGTAGGTGGCTAGACATGAAAGGAGACAGCTTGAGGAGTTTCCAGACTTCTCATCAGGTTATAGCTGTGTCTCTCAGGAGAAGGTTGTGTTCGTATGGAGGGGGGACTGATTTCCATTTGCAGTGGAGGAGGGCGACTAAAGAGTAGAGGTAAGCCATTTCAGTTTCCATGTGATAGTTGGAATAGTGGGAGGATCGTGTTATCCAGTCCAGGCTAGTTCTTAATAAACATGCCAAGTTATAAATCCTAACATTTGGGAGACTAATTCCCCCTTCGCGTCTGGGAAGATGCCTTTTTTTTAAGGCTATACGTGGTCTTTTGTTTTGCCATAGGAATTTTGAAATGGCTGAATTTAGAAGTTTGATATCTTTGTGTTGCAAAAGTAGAGGAATAGTTTGCATCGGGTATAGCAATCTTGCAAAACTAACCATTTTTACTAGATGACATCTTCCCGGGAGTGAGAGGGGCAGATCCATCCAGTTAGCTAGTTCCTGAGATATTTTAGTGATCAGTGGGGGGTAATTGAGGTGGTATAAATAGGAGGGTAGTTTCCCTATTTTGATTCCTAGATAGGTGATGTGGGATTTGGCTACTGAAAATATGGAATGCTGGGTCCAGAGTGGATTGGAGAGGGTGCCTATAGGAAGGATTTCGCTCTTGCTATAATTGATACGTAGGCCCGAGCAGGATCTAAATTCATCTAAAATCTTTTTGATAGTGGGCATGTCGGAGGAGGGGTCGGCTGAAAATATAAGGACATCATCCGCATGGAGGGAGGTGCGTAGGTCGTGTTTACCAATTTTGATGCCATGTAGTGGGGCTGATTGAGCTAGATATCTGGATAAAGGTTCAAGTGCAATGTTGAAAAGGAGCGGGGACAGTGGACAGCCTTGCCGCGTACCTTTGTGGAGGAGGAAGTTATCTGTGAGTAGGCCTGCCGCCACCAGCTTAGCTGCAGGGGCTGTATACATGGTGTTGATGAGATGGCAGAAGGGGCCTGTGAATCCCATTTTTGACATTGCCAAGGAGAGCCAATCGAAGCTGACATTATCGAAGGCTTTCTCCGCATCTAACGTGATGATGGCGTAGTCTCCGCTTGGGTTATGTTTAGCGTGTTCTAAATACCGTTGTATACCGTGTGGAGAGTGGGTTCTATGATATTTTGTAGGGTTTTGGTACATGGTATTGTTTATTGTTTGCGGTATGAAGTGTATGTTGCCGATAGTGTCTCGTAGAGAGGTGATATGGGTCGGGCGGATGGGGCCCTTGCAGAGTCTGGCTAAAAGTTTGCCTGCTTTATTTCCAAATTTATGAAGAGTGGCATCCAAGTGTGCTTTTTTAGTTAATTCAAAGGTTGTCTGCCCATGAATCGAAGGCCCTCTTGGCTGCCTGCCATTCGTTTTTACTGTCAGAGGAGTCCTTGGTGATCAGGGAGCATTATGCCTGATGTAGTCATGCGCTGGCTAATTTGTAGTTTGCTAAAGTGTTCCGTTTAAAGGAAGTGGCATAGGAGATGATCCGTCCCCTAAGGTATGCTTTTCCGGCATCCCAGAAGAGATTTGGATCACTAATGTAGGGTGCGTTGGCCGTGGAGTATTCAGACCAAGCTTTCTCCATGAACTGTTGGAAATAAGTGTTATTGTCTAGGCAGGAAGGGAAGCGCCAGATTTTGGGGTGGGGAGGTAGATCTAGGTTATCGAGTGTCACCTCGATAGAAGCATGGTCAGAGATGGCAATGTCATGTATGGTTGCCCTGGATAGCATAGGGACTAGGTTGTTGGAACCAAAGAAGTAGTCGATCCTGGTGAGGACCTGGTGGGGGTTAGAATAAAAGGTGAATTCTCTGTCAACTGGATGTGAGAGACGCTAAAGGTCTTGGAGGTGAAGGGATTCCATAGAGGATGCAAAATGCGTAGGGGTCGTAGGATCCTGCCCTGGAGCGTTTGGGTGGTGATCTGTCATCAGTCTGATGGAGAATGTCACTGAAGTCTCCTCCAATTAAGTGTGAAAGGTTTGTGTTGCTAAGTAGCCATGTGGAGAGTTCGCTATAGAACTGTTTGTTGAGATTATTAGGGGCGTAAACATTAGAGATTACTAGGTCCTTGGAACCTTTTTGGATATGTGCTGATAGAAGACGTCCCTGGGTGTCTGCTTTTACGGAGAGGACTGTACAGGGGAGATTTTTGTGTATTAGCAGAAGAACTCCTGCTTTACGCCCAACAGCATCTGAGCCTATGACCGTGCCCACCCATAGCTTTTTCATAAGGTGGAAGTCTTGGGATAATAAGTGAGATTCCTGGAGTAGGGCAATGTCAGTTTTAAGTCTTTTAAGATGTCTGAGGATCTTCATTCTCTTATTAGGGGATCTAAGGCCTTTTACGTTCCAGGAGACTATTTTCATATTGGGGGGCGGTGAGAGGGATTTGGGCCGCTGTTGTAGATTTATCACTGTGTAGGTGGTCATGTGAAGTAGTTTTCATGTCAGGAGGATAGGTTCTGGTCTCATGGTAGTAGTGTAGTGGAGGGGAGTCTGGGGTAGTGCATGGGCCCCAGGGCTTTTGGAGAAGGGGGGAGTAGAGGTAGGAGGGGGAAACTTGAAAAAAGAATATAACAATCAATCGTGTGAACTTCTCTTTTTTCCACATGGGGACACTTTGTAGATCAGCTCCCAAAACAAGACCCTATTAGAGTGGCATATGAGCACCCAATTTAGCGAAATGAGTATGCTCGGCTGCCTCGGGTCATGTATGGGGGAAAGACAAAAATGGGAGGGGGTACACAGTGTGGCCAGAAGGAGAGGTAGAGCAAACAAAAGCATTTTATAACGGAAAGAGTATTATTTGCTTAACATCATAACATGAAACATAGTAGTTATTATACGGTCACCTAGGAACAAAATGGTGGTTACAAAACAGGTAGAGCTGGTAGAGAAAAAAAAAGAATAAAAAAGGAGTGCCTTTGAGATGTAAGACACAAAGAAAAAACTGATAATGTCAGACTGTGCGGTGCTGCAATTTATGCGCCCTTGAAGGAAAGATTGACAAAGACATATAATGTGACTCTCTTTCAGTGAGGGGTGACGCGGTGGTGTTCTGGGGCAGAGGGCCTGAAGCTTTTAGGGGAGTCCTTTCACGGGCTTCTTTGGTCCAGGGAGCGTTTGAAAGGAGCAGCCTTGGAAGGGGTGTGGGGGTGCAAGTCTGCATGCAGAGACCGCAAGAAGGCTTCCGCGTCAGAGGGGTCTTGGAAGGATAATTGTTCTCCATTTGGGGTCTTGAGGCGGAGGGTGTTCGGGAACGCCAGTGTGAATTTTATTTGCTGTTTATAGAGTTCTGTGCACACCTGCTGAAATGCTTTCCGTTTCTTAGATACCTCGATTGAGTAATCAGCAAATATCAGGACCCTTATTCCATAAATATTGAAAGAGCGGGTTTGTCTGAATTTTTGTAGGATGAGGGCTTTGTCTGAATAGTTCAGATATTTAGCGATTATTGGCCGGGGTGATTTGCGCTCAGTGTTAAAAGATCCCATGTAATGGGCCCGTCCCACTGTGCAGGGGCCTGGAAGGCCTAGTGCTTCAGGGGTGCGCCTGGCACAGAATTCAGTGAGAGCCTGTGTTTGGAGCGATTCTGGGACACCCACGAATCGCAGGTTGCTTCTTCTGGACCTATTCTCTAAATCGTCCAATTTTTGGATGATGTATTGATTGGTCTTATCCTGCGTTTGTTCAGTGGCCTGAGCCTGGTAGAGCACCTCTTCAATGCCAGATAAACGGTGCTCTAAATCATTTAATCTGGTGGTATGCTCTCCTAGCTGGGCCTTGATTTGTTTCATCCCCGCATTCACTGCTTTCTCCACAGAGGCAGCAATCATGGGGGATAACAGAGCAGCCACAGCCTGTGCTATGCATTCCGTGCTGTTGTCTCCTGTGGTTTGTGGTGTAGAGGCCTGTGGAGAGATGGCATGTGGAGCGGAGGTGTGTGGGGAGGAGGCATGGAGGGATGAGGCATGCAAGGAGGCTTGAGGGGCCGAGCAGCCGCTTACCTCCATTTCGGCCGGTTGTGATTCAACAGGAGGCTCGATTTGCGGCTGGGCCAGCGGTGCTATCAGGGCCGTGTGCGATCGGGTGCCGGTTTTCTCCACAAACCGGTCCATATGTTGGCGGCAGTCACCCGGAAGAGCCTGTGGATGTTTGAGGCAGCTCAGGCTGATTTTTCAGGCCGATTTGGGGTCGTTGTGCGGGAGCCAAGGAGAGGAGCAGCTACTCCATGTGGCACCAGAATCGGAAGTCCAGTAGTCAACTTAAAGGGTCCATATGACCAGGCCTAACACTTAGGGGGTCTATATAAAAAAATGACTGCGTGAATGTCTCAGCATTTGAACAGTTGTTGTGTATAATCTCCATAATGTGTGTATTATTTGTGAAATGTAATTTAACATTTTCTTTCCTATGATTGTCAGCTATCTCTAGTGGCCATAATGCAGTATTTCCCTGAAATATCTTAATTAGGATAATATCACATTCTGGCCACTAAATGGAGCTGTTGATCATAGGAGATCAGAAGATTTCACAGATGTTAGACACCTTATGGGAGTGAACCTAATCTCTTGTTTTTTTTTAAATGATCATTTCAATTGACATAAGTTATGAGCAAAAATGGGAATGCAAAGGGCCATTATCTTTATAAACACAGTTTCAGAACTATAAGATTTACCTACCATGAAATTTTATTCTTCATTGTACTTGTGAGATTCAATGGCTGTTCACTGACTGCTGCATTCACCTGTATCGCATTCATCCTGAGACTGTAATCCATATGTTAACTTTGCACGGATAAACAAATTGGCTTTTGTCTTGTGTAGTGCACAAGCTTTTATTTACTCCAATCTCCCCATTTTTCCTACAGATCTCAGAGGGACAGTTTATTTGGTTCTTGTATTACTTAATGTTTACATTTTTATGGGTAGGGGGCATCCATGAGATGTTTTTCCTTGGCCAATCAAAGACTTCAAATAGTCCTAAAAGAGGAGTATGTTTTCTGTAGCATCATACATACCTAAGTGGATGCAGCATCAGTACGATGCTGCATCTGTCCTCCACCGGCTCTAAGGCCAAGAACTGAGAGATTAAACACCACTGATCACTCAGTTATCAGTGCACAAGTGCACAGTTAGCAGAGAGCTGGTGACCTTCAGTCACCGGCTCTCTGCTCTGCCCTGCTGGAGTGGCTGTCTTCAGTGGCTCACTTCAGCCAGCTGTCAGCTGAAAACAGGTCACAGGAGTGCAGAATGAACTGCACTAGGAGAAGTACAGCCTAAAAAGCAATGGCTGTACTTCTCCTTTAAACATTTAGTAGAGTTTTGTACTAAAAATTACAGTGATAAGTCTACCAAGAGTGCGGCAACAATAAAGTAAATGGGCTTAAAGCGTTTGTTACCCCAACATTTCATATTCCTAGACATGTGCACACTGAAATATTTTGTTTCGGAATTTAGTTTTCGTCCGAAAAATACATCTATTTAGTTACTCCCGAAATTCGTTTTTATTTATTTAGTTTTTCGATAAAAATTGCATTCGTTCGAAAATCCAAATTAATTAAGGTTGAATCTGTCATTGAAGGCTTATGGTGTCTGTCAAATGTTCAAAGAAGATTCGACGGAGCAGCTAAACTGTACGATGCCCCAATCGTACATTTCAGGTCAAATTTTTTGCCTACAAGCTAGCTGTAGTAGAATTCTAATGTTGTATGACTAGTAATAATTATATTTATTAATTATTTTACTAGTCAACCAACATTAGAATTTTTCTATCGCCTATGGGCGTATGCATTTGACCATAAATGTACGATTGCAGCGTCGTACAGTTTAGCTGCTCCGTCAAATTTTCTTAGAACTTTCGACAGACACCATAAGCCAAAGATTCAACGTTTGTATGTTTTTGGTTGCTTTGTCGAATTCATTGTTCATGCTAAATGGTTTACTCTACCCCAACAGTCAGCCAACTTTCACATTCGTTTCTCAATCTCCAAGTGCAATGGTTGGAGTGGCATCCGACGTTGTGTCAGATATTGATATGGCATTATAATATAGAATCTATAATAATAAATCCCTCCCACAACACGGGCAGCCTCTGAGGCTATCACAACACTAGCAACACTAGTATCACTATCAAGTTCACAACACTAACACAATAGCAGCAGATTATTATGAAAAAGTTAAGTTGAACTGTAGCTTGCTTCACTATTGTTCTGCTGCTGTGCTTATGCTTAATTGCTAAATAATTTAGGTTCTCTGACAAACGGACCAGCTAAGATTGACTGTCTTCTGACATGATTCAGTGTGTGTGTGTCTCTCTCTGCTAGCAAATTGTAAGTGAAAGTAAGTTGGCTGTACGTATGTACTTAGTTCTAGCTATTTTACTGCCCCTCCTCTTTGGTTACAATCAGCCAATAACATTCATCATCATCATTATTTTTATTTTACTTCCCCCACCCAATTCCAGCAGTGATATTTTCTCTCTATGTCGAATCTTTGCTCTCTATGTAGAATAATCTTGGACTAATAGAGTTAAGGTTAGGCACATTCGACCACAGGTTCGATAGACACAGATTGTTATTTTCAGCGTCATGTCGAATCTCCTATCTATATCAAACTGTTGTTGCAACGAAAACGAAAATAAAGCATTTGTTTATGCCGGATCTTTTGGTTTTTGTATTCTTTGCTTTCGTTATCATTTGTTAAAACGATAACGAAAATACCTGAAATTCGGACGAAAATGCATTCGGACTAAAACAAATGCACATGTCTACATATTCCTAATATGTGCCTGCTGCACCATGTACTTGTATGAAAAAGTATCCTCTTCTCTTTGTATTGCTTCCTTTGTGTGAAATCCCTGGCATTCCTGCTAGCCCCCTGGCTTTCCTATTACAAACTGACCACACTAAACAGGAGAACACACCGTGGTCAGTCCTCTAGCTTTTCTGGGAACTCAGTGTGCTCTCCTTCAATGATCAGACATTGTCTGGCAACCCCCCCCTGCACTGCCATTCACTGGGAAACTCAGTGTGCTGCTGCTTCTCCTCTCCCCAGCTCTTATGCAGCTGAGAATGGAAAATTGAAAAAGGTGTTAATGTTTTTTTTTTTATCTATACGCAAATGTTTTGCCTTTCATTTCTATTTTAAATGGAATGGGTTATTTTACAAGGTGATTGTTTACAATTGCCTTATATATTAATATGTAGCTACAAAAGACAATTGCCAGGGTTTCAAACTGCAGTCACGTAATAAGTGTTTGTGTAAGTATAAGGCCCCTTTCACACTGGGGCCGTTGGCCGCATTAGCCCTAAAGCGCCACTTCTTTTAGCGGAGCTTTAGTGCTGTTTAAGTGGTGCTGTTTAAGCAGCACTTTTCGGCTGCTACCGGGGCACTTTGAACCAAAAAGAAGGGGTTTAAAAATTCCCGTGTTGCGGCGCTTTCAAAGCACTTTTCAGGCTGTACTAAATACAGCGCTCCCAAACTGCCCCAAAGATGCTGCTTGCAGGACTTTTCTGAACGTCCAGCTAGCGCACGGCCCCAGTGTGAAAAGTCACACTTGAATGATGGGAGGCAGTTTTCAGGAGCTTATTTCCAGCGCTAAAGTGCCTGAAAACCACCCAGTGTGAAAGGGGTCTAAGATTAGATCAAAGTATTTAGTAAAGTATTTAAACAATTAGTTAACCTGGCTGTTAAAGTTTTTTGCATGTCATACTGAGACTTGAACGTTGTCCACAAATAACATGTGGTCTTTAGTTATAAATGTCTAGTTCTAGACAAATGATAGAAGTTATTGCCAAGTTATTTGCTTATTTCACTGTTTATGTATGTTACCGGCATGTATCATCCAGACCAAAAAGATAATTAAATATATATTGGTATACTTTTCAAAAGAAGTGTTATGAATTTCATTATCCGTTGAAACCTTCCACATACATGTCTGAGGATGGTATTTTTAGCTTTTTCTAATATAACTCATATTTTTGGCTTTAATATTTTTCACAGTGATGATCTATAATTATTTCCTTGGCAATACTTTCTGCAGAGGTTGGAGGTGGATGTTTTGTTCATGTAACTCAAAGGATCCAAAGGCAACCTGCTTATAAGAACAGCTAATATATTTGATTTTGCTTATTTCTTTCCAAGCACATATATGTTGCATGTGTCAGACATTACTAAGTCTCCTTGTGTGTGCCCTGGGAACCTTGATTGGCTGATTCAGAGGAGAATCAAGTTCATAATAGTATATACACAAAATGAAGAAGTTACTAATATACCACTTTATCATGCAGAATTTTAAAAAATAGACTTTAACTTCACTTCAAACGTTTCCTTTTTCTTTTGTGTTCTTGTTTTTGAAAGTGCTAAAAAAGGAATCAGCTTGTCTTTATTGTTCATCATCATAATAGCAGTTCTGCAACTGGATGAAAGAACACAAGAAGAACAAGAACACAAGAAGGGCACACCAGCCTTGTACATTACTCTTCTTTAGAGCTATTTGACTGCAGACTTGGATGTGTAGTGTGGATTAGTAATAGGTCACACCCCCCAAAACCTAATGAGGGGAAGGGTTCACAATAAAGCAAAGAGATTAAAAACAAAACATAAACATTGAAAGTGAATGAAATGATACATGTTCCTTTAAATAAAAGCCTCCCTGCCTCACATTTCAACAATCACCCTGTGGCGATGATGATAATAATGATAGTAGTGACAGGTAAAAGTACCCGATGATAGTCAGCATGCTTAGCTTACCTGGTGAACCTTTGCAATATACTGTACCGTTAATAGTAAACCCACATCAAGAGGAATCTATAATGTACATTACATTGGATATCCAAATATGGTCACTGGAGCCTTTGGAATGCACACCAAAATTACAGAGCAGGAGGTGACAGAAAGCTGATAGTGAACTGTCACTTTTTGTTCTGCTATGCTCTGCTCTAAAGATAATAGGTGGTGAGGCAACTTGCAAGGGATTGATATATGCAAATTTCTAACAGATATAAGGTAAATACAGTGACTAATATTAAAATGATGATAAAGTAATGGACATAACTCAACTAAATAAAAAAAACAACATGTGCAACCCAAGATACACCATCATAAATTAAATCATGAAACACATATAACTCATCCTGGGCTGGATGAATCTCTCACTCCATGGTCACTTCCCACCAGTAAGCTTCCAAAAAAGACCTCTCTTACAGTGTAGGATGCAAAAGCTTTTTTATTAAAACTACATCAATAAAAACATACAAAAGCTACTGATACATTTACGGAAATGCAGCTGATTATCTCAGCATCAGTGTGTGAGGTCAAAAGGCATCAACTAAATGTGTTTTGCCCGATGGTACATCTTCAGGCGCTGGGCATATTGATAGACCATTGCACTGTATAAAGGCTTGATCTCCAATTCCTAACCTCCCTCCCACAGTGTATTAGTTTACCCTCCCAGGATTATTCTCATCTTAAACGTTAAAGGTACAATTACCAACCACAAACAGAAAACTACAGATGGAGGGAAAGAAGGACAACATGAGCCACTATATTGTTGAATACAAAATCATATGTATAAACAAATAAACTTATCTTAATAGAACTTCAAATATAGAAATAAACAGAGGGGAAAAAACATTGAAAAAATGTGGATCATTTTAAAATACAATTTCTGAAGAGTCAGGCAAGAATCCAGATAGAAAGGATATAAAATTGTTCCCACTCCCTTACACCCCCTCAAGCCCAATACCTAACTGGGTTTGTAAGTATATTGCATTGTTTTCATATATTCAAATACATGGTACCCTAGGTATTGCATATGGCTGATGTGCCCTTCTTGTGTTCTTGTTCTTTTTATCCTGTTTCCAGGATCCTCCAGATACAAGGAAGGCAGCAAGGCCTGACATTCACCTGGATTATCATATATTGCTAAAGCTAGCAAGGAAGCCTGTCACCTGTGTTTTTTTTTTTTACTCTAAATTGACACTTATGCCCCGTACACACGGTCGGATTTTCCGATGGAAAATGTGTGATAGGACCTTGTTGGCGGAAATTCCGACCGTGTGTTGGCTCCATCACACATTTTCCATCGGATTTTCCGACACACAAAGTTGGAGAGCAGGAGATAAAATTTTCCGACAACAAAATCCGTTGTCGGAATTTCCGATAGTGTGTAGACAAATTCGACTCACAAAGTGCCACGCATGCTCAGAATAAATAAAGAGATGAAAGCTATTGGTTACTGCCCCGTTTATAGTCCCGACGTACGTGTTTTACGTCACCGCGTTCAGAATGATCAAATTTTCCGACAACTTTGTGTGACCGTGTGTATGCAAGACAAGTTTGAGCCAACATCCGTCGGAAAAAATCCTAGGATTTTGTTGTCGGAATGTCCGAACAAAGTCCGACCGTGTGTACGGGGCATTAGACCTGAGCACAGAAAAGTGGAATTTTGTGTGTAAAATTAGCAGTTTTCCATCACCTAACCACTTCAGCTCTCACACTTTTAAACTTCCTATGGACCAGAGCAATTTTTGCATTAACAGTATAGTTTAAAATGTAGTGTTACAGTAGATTAAGGGGTACATTTTAGTTTGTAATTGGTCCTGTTCAAAATGGTACTAAACGTGTTATTCGGGTACAAGCATTGTAAATGTATTCAGATATGAACAAAAGAAGTGTTTTGTTTAATGTGGAACTAAAAAACAAATCAACAAAACAAATAAAGATGAAAAAATTGATGGTTAATAAAAAAGAGATACATAACAAGATCAGCAGGAAAATAATAGATGAAGGGGAAATAAAGAGTTAATTAGAGCTTGTTATGGTAAACTAAGGGTTAATAAGGGGCTAAATAGAGACACATTTTTTACTAGTGTTATTATAAATGACAGCTTCCTGGTATCATTGGTCCATAACTACCAGTGACGTCATCGGAACCCATTGGTGGTGTCCATACTGTATATGATTAGTGACATCATGCATTTGTCAGAAACCATGAACCAGACCAAGACAGAAGTACAGTAAAATCACATTTGTTTATTAATAAAAATAAAAAGGTAAATAGAGTAAGTGTAGACAAAGCATAGCCAGAGTCCAGTAACCGGATCAGGTAGTCAGCCAAGCCAGAGTTCAGCAACCAGATTGGGTAATCAGCCAGGCCAGAAGTCAGGGATCCAATTAGAGGAACAGCAGCAGGATAAGGAGCCAGAAGGGATGTCAGCAAAGCCAATCTTTAAAAAGCAATGCAGGAGTTGGTTTTCTTGTGATGGTACCAAGGCGAAGGCAGGAATGAAGTGAGCTGGAGATCTTTAAGTAGGCGGGACTGACAAGCAGATCCACAACAGCTGGTTAACTGTGGAGAGAGATGAGAGCTGGCAATTAGCCGACAGCAGAGCGGCCAGCTCAGAGAAGGAAGGGCTGAGCCAGCCCTGACAGCAGTAGACTCTGTCCTTTTATGTATATCAGCAGTCATCTGCTGGAGCTGTCACAAGAGGGAGTGAAACAATGGGAACAGACACATTTGTAAGTATATTGCATTTTTTTAGATTTTTTATATTTATTCCTTTTCCTTGAACTATTTTGAAGAAGTTGCTTTTAAAATGTTATCCATCTATGGCCAGCTTAAATTGGTTATAAAGCCTAAACATTTTTTACCTTAATGCATTCCTTGCATTAAAGTAAAACATATTTAGACATCTTAATTGCCCTCTCATCCTCCCTCCCCCTTATACTTACCTGATTTGATCCAGTGCTCTGCCCATCTACAGCCTCTCTCTTCCCTCACTTCCAGGTGTCACAGTCTTTTCTGAGGAGCCATTGGCACCCATTGCTGTCAATCAAAGCCAGTAATGAGGGAGTGGGGGTGTGTCTATAGATGCAAGCAGCAGGACTCGGGAGTGAGCCCTTTTGAATGTCCCCATAGGAAGCAGGGGGAGCCAGTAGAGCCTGCGGAGGACCTGAGAAGAAGTTCTTTGCAATTCCATTGCAGGTAAGTATAAATCTGTTTGTTATTTAATTTTTTCTTTACATTTACAATCACTTTAAGAACTAGTAAAGATAAGCAGGGCATTTATAAGTGGACAGGATAGGAGTCTTGATAAAAAAATTACCCTAATGACAGAGGTTGTAGTAGTAGTAGTTGCCATTGTTGTAGCTAATCCTTCACCCTTTGTACCCTTAGAGCCACCAGTTAAGGCCTCATTTACACATTTCTTTCTTATTTCTTGGAGTAATGTCTGTCTATGCCTATTCACAGGGAGCCATCCAGAAACTGCTGTCAAATCTGAGGATAGACCCTTGTTTCGTCTCACACATGACCACAAGTACAACATCATGGGAATGGGACTCAGCACAGGGCGTCAACCCAGAAGTGGCTCAGCCACCACGGGGCAAACACCTCGCTCGAAAAGCCTATAGGCCGTGTAACGCTGGTCACTTACACGTGTAAGCGAGGTGTTTGCCCCGTGGTGGCTGAGTCACGTTCCCATGGCATTGTACTTGTGTTCATGTGACCAGGTGGTGACGAGATTGCGCCCCTGATCCCAGTCAGGTTCAGACGAGCCACCGTGGGTCTCTTGACCGGCGTCACTCTGTTCACAGGCTTTCTGAGTGAGGTGTTGGCCTCATGTTGGCCGAGCCACTTCCGGGTAGACGCCGCAAGTGTAGTCACACTCCCATGACGTTACCCTTGGTGTCATGGGACCAGGTCTGCTCGGTTAATTGGCTCCCAGACCGAGGCTTGGAACTCAGGATTTTGGCGTGGAATTCAAGCCGACCATGCCCCTTCCGGGTTGATGCCGCATAACATACTTTGATTATTGGTTTCTTAATTTACTTATATTTTATAAATATGTGCAATGTGGGGGAGCCGATGTATGCCCCAGTTGAAGTCCATTGGGATGAAACGCGTCGGACTTGGCTTTCAGCTTCTCACATTACTTTTTATACTGTGATCACAGTTTTATATTCTGGGATGAATGTTGGGTTTTTCAGTAAAACCCACCTTTTTCACCTACACCATATGGAGGCATTTTTTCTTTCTATATCCCCTCTGATGAGAGTTTTTGGCTTTCCACTCCGGCTGTTTAACATCTGAGTTCCAGCATCTGCATGATTTTCTGGATCCTTGCTTGGAGTTCGCCGCATTCCCTGGATGGTTTCTGGAAGTTTGTTGATTGGGTCATTCCTGCATGATTGACTCATTGTCGCTGACCCTCTTTTCCCCCCTTTCCGGTAAGAGTACATACCCCTTATCCTGGGTGGAGAAAACACTACCCCTGGTGCTCTACATGCCTGCCAAGGCCGTTGTACCCCATGTCTGAGGGTACAACAACTTTACTTGTGGCAGACTCTATATATGTTTACCTTTAAGGTCTTTCCACCTTTTGGGACTTTCCACTTGTGTTTTTATACACTATATACACATATCTTCACATGTTAATTTTATTTTGTGATTGATTTCATCATATGTTTTCACTATTTTGATATACTATTTGGTATATTGTTATTGATTATTGCTTTCTATCACTTAGCGCTACATTTATACTAGCCTTTTATATTGAATTTTTGTCACATTCCTATGTAGCAGCTTTTTTCCTTTTCACACACTGGGTTAGCGCAGTAATATCCCCCATTTACACTATTGTAATAACTGCATGCTTTTTACTATCATTCTAATCTAATTCTTGAGGTTCTTCTTGGCAACACATCTTGTTCACACTGCACTAGTGATTTTGGATTATGGCTCTCTGTACAAACATGAGTAAATTAGGAATTTGGAGTTTCTACAGACCACTACATGGACACTTCTCATTTATCTATATCTTTTCTGGGGACCATATGTGTGCGCCCCGACTTCTCCATTGGTCTCTGTCACTACAGCTCCTGAGACAGACATCTTAGGCAGCCCTCAGCTTGCAGTATCGCAGGTTCTCCATTCTAGCTGATATATTATTGATGCATCCGCTCCTGATGAAGTGGAGCGAATCCACAAAACACGTCAGGCTGATCTTGATGCATATACCTTTTATAGATGGTTTAAAAAATTCTCAATTAGACCACATCACACTATTCTGTTATTTAATCGACTTTATGACATGGAGGACTATCGTTTACACCTCATAATGCAATGTGCTATGTTGTCGTTGTAATTCTTTGTATATACGCATCGCAATATATTAACGTTATGTATTATGTATGTACCAATTGTAATGTGTCATGCCATTTATTGTTTTAGAGAATAAACAAACATGCTTTTTACCATTTACATAGCTTCTAGTTATGCCATACACACCTCATTTAAAGTCCCACAACTCCTCCCCCCTCTTTTTTTTGTGCATACAGAAACAATGATGGAGGCGTATATTTCCATAAGTTTCATTTAAAGTTCCAAACAAATCTCCCTTTAGTTTACATGTTTTACACATACGTTATCAATATGTTTGAAGAACTGTTATTTTTCTGTTTCTGTTTTCATATACTTTTAAAAGAAAGTTCTTTTTGAACCAAGCATGACAGCATTTTTTAAAATAGAAAAATGCTTCATTAAAGCCCTATATTCAAACCAAGTCAAGTGTTCTGGCCTTAGTTATAATTGTAATTCATTTTTATAAATGGAATTTATTATAAGGCTTTGTAAGAAACTGTAATAAAATATTTATTTTGATTAATTTGTTTGTTTTCAACTGCAAAGATTTATTTAATGTAGAAATCAAGCTAGCTACAATGTTATATAACTAGTTCAAACTACTTATTGACAAAGAAATTAATATGTTGCTCCGTTGTCTAGGAGCTTTTTTTCAGTGTGTATTGTAATAACTGCATGCTTATACTATCATTCTAATCTAATTCTTCAGGTTTCTAACATCATGACACAGTGTAAACTCTCAGCAGATACATTGTAGAGAGATAAGGTGACCTTGGAGTCAGACAAAAAAAAGCATCTAAAGTGTGCGTCTTTTAACATCTTGCTTATGTGTCTACTCTTTCATGTTGGATAAAAAACAAAAATAAAAAAAATAAAGTAAAATTTACAACTAACATTTAAATATGACATCATTATTTGTCTTTTACACTTCTCCTAATATTGTTCATTTTTCAAGTGTATGAAAATAGTTGATTTTTTTCAGTATTTACCATGTTCAGAGTATCTATTCTTAAAGCTCAAAAGAAACAAATTTGACTGCATCTGCTGTAAACTTTGAAACATTTATAAATTCAAGTTACATCCAAATGTTTCTACACTTATAAGAGCATTGTCAGTCTGAAATTGCACTAGATATAGGAGTTTATTACAAATATAACCATTTTTATTCTATAGTCGGTTTCTTCTTCTGTTTATGACATTAGTTTCAAGTAAAATTTGTTATTTATTTAGGTGTTTACCTAATTTTGGGGAAATGGGCTCCTAAGAGTTAAAACCTGAATTCCTGCTCACATCTTTCCCATCTCCTAGCATCCCCTTTGCCACATCTCTCATCTCTAACTCATATACCCTTTCTCTTTCTTTCTATGACTCCTTCACTTGTACCCACACCACTATCTTCAGCTTTTATGCTGACACTAGCTGGCCAGTTCTTTGTACTTATGGCCACTAAAAGCAGTGTTTACTGTGGGCTGTTTATTTCTATGTGAATATTTAATTTATAAAATGCTTTTTTTCACATACAGTACATATAATATCTGCACACCACAGGGCATGGTTCTGAAAATTAGGGTGCAGATAAAAGATAAAAAAACAGATAGAAGGATTGTAGGGTTTCTCGTGAATTCCGAGGACAGCTCTGCCCATCACAATCACAAATCTCATCACAACATTATAGCCCTGTAACCCTGGTACATTTTTAGGACTGCATCTCTGGCAATTTTATGGTGAATACATTATTTTATAAATGTGTTTTTCTTATATAGGGAAGTTAAAACACCTGGTAGTGAAGGAATGTGTAAGCAAATACAGAGTATTGCTTTTGAAGAGCATTAGTGTACATACGCTAAATTGAATCTTTCTTTACAGAAAATGCAATCTCACTAACACTTTCATGGTAAAATAGGGCCAAATGAATTGATTGATGTTATACTGACAATTCATATTACCAAGTAAAAGAGACTTGCAAGCAGCCTAAAACTGACAGCATTTTAGTTATGTATTTGGGGGCTTTAAAATTATTTAATTGAGACAGGTAAATGTAATACTGTCTGGAAGAAAGAAATAACATTTTGAAACCAAATGTGCAACAGTGCTCCTGGACACAATAGCTGACATAACTGATATGGTTTAATTGTCACTACTTTTAGATGATTTGTGGCTACACATTACCTCGGAGACAAGCAAATTCATACAGTAGATTTTTGAGTTGTCAAGAAAAGAATAAGAATGTAACACAAATTTATGTTGGCTGTAGATAACCAGACCTTGCATACAGGAAATCAGCAAAACAAATCCCGTCTAGTGTGACCACACAACATTTCTTTCAGATAACACTCTATATTTTTTTTTATTTGATTTGATTCTATGTAATTTTAGTTGTAAATAAATCTATGCATACATAGTTAGATTTCTTGACAGAATGGATAATTTGAGACTTGTTTTGCTAATATATCAGAGCACGGTTCACAGACATCTTTGTCCATTCAATATCCACAAATATACTAAACATGCACAATGGAGACTCAAGTCCCATGATGGCTTCATGTGCCTGCAGTCTGCATACTATTTCCACTGCCCTACAACACTCCCACAGTCAACCTAAATGTTTATAAGCTTATTAGGGACATGGATATTCAAAAAGTACAGATCTCCTATATTTGTGTATATTTTTAGTACAGTTACACTTGTCTGGTAGGCTCCCTCAGTTCTAATCCCCATCCCAGTCACTTGTCTTAGATCAAATTAGATATTGTTCACTTGTTTGCAGAACTTATTTTCAAAAAGTTATTGTGTGGGCCTGTGCGTGCAATACAACTGCAATACAATTTATTCCTATGGACCTCTGGGAAGGGTTAAGTTTACCAAGAAGAAAGGTTTTTAGAGTAAAGATCCAGATTGATTCCAGTGACTTTAGTCTTCTGAATGTATTTATTTTTTCAGGGGCCTCATAAACCTAAGGTTTCTGCTCAAGCTCCTGTAAATCCATCCAGTGTTTCCTGCTATAGGTGTTGGCTGGGCAGGAGTCCTTAATCCTCACATTTTATGGATATGTATAGAGAAAGGTCCAAAACACTACATACCTAGCAAGGCCATTAAGTGAAAGCAAGCTCATCCAAAGCCATCTCCCCAACATGTTTTACTCTGCCCATGGGGCTTAATCATGGAGTTGTGGAGGAATTATATATTGCATCATTAGCTGCAGGAATAACTAGGCAACAAATGATATTGTGTGGTTCAGGAAAGAACAATTATTCCTGCAGCTGATGATGCAATATACTGTATATATTTTTTCAGGGAGTCTTATTTGTTCTGTGGGCAAGACCTTATAAATATTTAAGAGTTGTTGGGTAGTAGACTATCATGCATAGAAACAAGACTTTCTATATATTCCCCTTATGTTGACCCATTCTCTGGAATTTTTGTGCAGTTATGGCATCAACATATTGAAGTCTGAAATGGCATTACAACAGGTATATCATGTAGTCTGAGTTTCAGGTGATGATAGATTTAATCTGATAACTTTTATTTTGTGCTGAATTCATGTCATTAATTGTATTCCATTGCTAATGGAGTTCCATGTCTGCTGCCCACACATGTATTGTGGTGTAAACCTTTTTTTTTTTTTAAATATTTAGCTTCTCAGAATGTACAGCTGAGTGTTATGATATTTTCAGTTATGAGTCATTTTGTATATACTAGTCTGTTCTTAGAACCTTATTGATATTATTATATTGTTATTGTACCTTGTAATATTTTTTTCTTTTGTGTGTACATCTTTTACTTTTGTTTAAACTAACCCTAATGCGTTCAGCCTAAATTTCTCAATTAAATTTTTTATATGGTGCTTATCTTGAAATTTGCTGAATAATATGGAATATTGCATCTCATAATCTTAAATCGTGGAACAATGTTTGCATTAAAACCACCCACAGGAAATATAGTTCTTACAGGGAAATAATACTGGATACTGTAAACATTTTTTAGCTATTTGAATCTACTATGATAAGAAGGTTCTGGAAGGTTCTGGAATAAATGTTGCAATTTTATTTACATTTGAGGGGATGTGAAATGTGTGGTGTATTGGTCTTGGTTACTGGTGAAGTTGAGATTTCCTTGTGTATTAAGACTTTTTATTATGTATAACATAAGATAGATTTCTTCACTGTAATATCATGCTGATATGATTCAAACCAGAAGCAAAACTCCCAGATACTAATATTACCTATAAGTGGTTTCAACTAAAAAATGTTCAACAGTTCAAAACGTAGGAGTAAATGCCAAATACACTCCTGCAAGGGCAATACATTAGTAGGCAGGTACAGATGTCAGCACCAAAGATGTGTGACATGAAACAGTTTTAGCAAAAGAACAAAATTCATCCTATCTTCCAGAACCAAGAAAAATGATCAGATGAAATTTCTTATCACCTGCCACACAGTACCTGTGTGTAATGGACCTTTTGGAATGTCCTTGAGGACTCCAATATGCTGGAAGGACATAATAAACACTCTGGACAAGAATAGATCAATTAAAGAGGTATAAAGGGAAAGCCTTCCTGGCTTATTGGGTTGAGGAGCTTAGGCATGCTATGCATGCCCCTAAAACTTTCTGAGTTGTTGGTACCATGCTCTTTCCTCAGGTCCTGATCCCTATCACGGGAGCTGGGGGTGGGGCTAAGTCCCGCCGTCTGTGTCAATTGACACAGCAGCAGGACTCAGGGGCAAGCCTGCACGGGTGCCCCCATGGTAAGCAGCTTTCTGTGGGGGCACCTAATGAAGAGGAGAGGCCAGGAGTGCCGGCCAGGGGACTCCAGAAGAAGAGGATCGGTGCTGTTTTGTGCAAAGCCATTGCACAGAGCAGGTAAGTATAGGAATGTTTGTTATTTTCATTTAAAAAATTTGAAGTTTTACAATCACTGTAAAGTAAAATTCCAGACTAAACCTAAGTAGTCCTAAAAATACTCCTCCCACTCCTACCACCTATGCTTCCTAACCTGTATAAAAAAGATGTATATACTTACCTTCTTTTCAGCCTGCTCTGGTCCGCTTATGTGATCCAGGTCCCCGGCAGCTCCCAGCAGCTGTGTCTTTGTAGCTGCTGCATCCAAATTGACATGAAAGTAATTGCATGCTTGCCGATAAATGGAACACCTGTGCAACCCATGCAGGCAAAACATAGCCCTCACAAAGGTGTAAGCCTAAAGTGGATGTAAACCCTCACATAAACCCAGTGAAGTGAAAAGCCTCAGATGATACACAGAGATGAAACAAATCCTCCTACATAAGTTTTACTTGTTTATCTGCAGTCTTCTATGTCTACACCCCTTGAAAAGTGCAGATTTGTGATAAAATCCTCTGTGAGGAGTTCAGAGGAGGGGGTGAGATCAGCAGGAACCAGCCGAGATTGGAACCATTAATGGGCAGGCTGAATGTACCAAGCTGATCGATCACCAGCCTGCCAGATTCTCTTGCAGTTATCGCTAGTGGCTGCTATAGCTGCTAGCAATAATCACTGTCTTCTCTGCCCTCCCTCACCTCCCCCCACCGGGTGAAGACGATGGCCCAGCAGGAGGAATTCCCATATCAACGCTGTCTGTTTTGATGGGGGCATCGAGAAAATATATTTTCTGCATCCCGTGGTTGCAGGAAAGAAATCCACTTAGTGTATGGCTGGCCTTAGTCTTTTTCATATCAACATTCTCCTCCAATTCTGTCCCAGCCTGTCCCTTTCTGAATGTTGCTTTTCTAGGGGATTGCAAGAGGTTGACACCAATTCAAATCTCAGTGCTTGTATTAGTTGCATTTAAAATGTATTTCATGATTTATTAATGAATCTCAAACTGTACTAATTTGTGTCTTTTTATATGCCTGGAATTTGCCTTTGAATATAATCCTACAAAGATTTTTATTACAGAATTTCTCAAATAGACATTTATCTAACAAATGCCCCTGTATTTTCCTCAAACCACATAATGTATTTTTAGCATGGTTTTTAATGTGTTGCTTTAAAATGTGACACAAAGCAAGATTTGCTTTACTTGTGTCTTTGTCTGTTTTACATGGTTTTTAATCTTTTTTAGCCCAGGTTCACACTGCTGCAGGATTGAAATCGTGCGAGTTCAACTCACACAACTTAATTCCCATATGTCAGTCTGATGATTTCAGAGACATCTGTGTGGTTTCCTGCACAAATGTCTATTGAAATCGCCCCCAAAATCGCCAAAAGTAGTACAGAAACTACTTTTGGGAATCGGTGTGGCACCGCAAAGACGGCGTTGCACCAATTTGAACGGTTCCATTGCGGGAAATAGTCACTGATTTGGCATGTGATTTGACATGTCAAATCGCATGCCAAATTGCATCAATGTGAACCAGGGCTTACACAGTTTTTTATCAGTGTGTTTTTCATGCATTTCCATTCCCTATAATTTAACACATATTTTTAACAAAATTCCCAAATCATGCAGCAAGCAAGTTTTTAAAAAATGCAATGTGCTGCCTTCTAACATGACACATTTATGTGAGTAGCATTGTAGATTATAATAGTAACTGGTTCCATAGGCTTTTAGCTTGCTTGACCCTGCATTGTAGTGCATATAAAACACAATGAAGTGAATAGGTCCGGATATTGTTCTTTAATCTTCTTAGCGGTATTCCTGAGTTTGGCTTGCGATGAAATTTCAGTACCAAAAGCGGTAACCCCGAGCCACATTCGGGATCGCATCACAGGATCCAGGCAAAGTTACTTACCCTGTCCCCAGGATCCTGCGATGTCTCCCCGTTGCGTGAGCGAGCTGTGTCTTCCATCAGATCTATCACAGTGCCGAGCTCCGGACAGAGAAAGGCGCCGAATTCAAAAGTAGAAAACACTTAATACATACAGTACACTGTAATCTTACAGATTACTTTGCTGTATCAAATTATTTCACATCCCTTTTGTCCCTAGTGGTTTGTCCAGTGCCCTGCATGCAGTTTTATATTATAAATACTGTTCTTTCTGCCTGGAAACTGAAGATTGTCCATAGCAACCAAAAAGTGTCCCTTTACATTAAAAGTCATTTTAGACCAGCTAGAAAACAGTGATAGTAAATTAGAATCACTTGCAGAATTGAGCGATAGTGATTTGTGGGGAAAAACACTGAAAGTAATGACAGCGACAATTCTGCAACTGAGCAAATTTCAATGTTTTTGATTTGATTACATTATTGAATATTTTTTTATTATTGTTATATTATTATTTGTTATAATTATTTATAGTTATTTATTATACTATAATTTATGATTTTGTGTTTCAAACTTTATCATACCTGGGATGTCTATTACACTCTTGTTTGGACAGATTTAAGTGTGTTATTCCTAAGAATTACAGGCCTACAATATAAAACGCCAAATTTCCATGAAAAACAACTATACCGCTTTGAGCATCAAAAATCTGAAATAATTATACCGGCAAGGAGGTTAACAGAACAAACCATAATGTCCCACCCTCCCCTTTTACATATTTATACTTATTAATACAGTACAGAGAAGTCTTCTAATGGAAGCAAGTATTGGAGATCAGCTAGAATGTTAGACACACAGACAGGTGTGAAATATATTTGAAAAATGAAAAAAAAAAATCAATGGAGTTGGAATATAAAGCACTTTCTACCTTTAAAGCACATATCCTGAGCTAATCTTATATTCATAGTGTATCTCCTCCTGCATGTTTTTATTCCTGATACTTTGGTTTCTTGCTTGTTTTATGTTACTCATTAATAATTCATTAAGGCAAAGTCATTGTAGTGTAATTGGATTAGTCATTGATTTGCACAGAAAAAAAAAGTATAAACAAGCTCGATATGAAACAACAACAACTGTTTTATCAGTCAAAAACTGTTTGAAAGCATCCTGTAAAGAATAAAATGCATTTCCAAGGATGCATAGAGGCTTCACCATCTGTCCAGCATCTCAAATTTACTGTCTTGGATATTTTCATATTTCACCCTATAGTCCCCAAAGGAACATCATTTAAACAGCGCAACATAGAGCATTCTCTTCAATAACAGCTGAAGGTCTAGCATTAACCATTAATTCATTATAACTGGTTAGTGATATCTCAATATATATACTGTATATATTGTATATATACAGTATACTGTATATACCAGTATACAAGAGGTATAAAATAGAGACAGTGCCTGTTTCCACATTTTCCCAAAAACTGTCTGCATTTATATTTTTCTTGCAAATGCAAAACCCAATTGCAGAGAATTGAATGGTTGTGGGTGGGGCAGTTAAAAAACTCACTAACACATAGCATGCTATTAGCAGCACAAGTTTATACACTGTTGGAAAACTATTAAACATATGGAAATAATGAAACCAGTCCCTTCACATAGTAAACATAGTGGGGGGTATTTACTAAGACTGAAGCAGAGAAAATCTGGAGTGAATGGGCATAGTAACCAATAAGCTTGTTCAGTTCAGCTTTGAAAATGAAAGCTAGAAGATGATTGATTACCATGCACAGCTTCTCCAGTCTTAGCAAATTTTTCTCACTGATTTCACTTTGAATACCATGGCTAAGTTTACCATTAGACACAGTGGGGGGGGGGGGGATTTGCTAAAACTGGAGCCCTCAGAAACTGGTGCAGCTGTGAATAGTAGCCAATCAGCTTCTAACTTCAGCTTATTCACTTAATAAAATCTGGAAGCTGATTGGTTTATTTACCAAATTTTGCACGCTCTAGGTTTAGTAAATCTCCCCTAGTAGGCCTGTGTCTGTAGGTGGTAGGGGCAGAGGGATGGCTATTTACACATAATTTAAATATCCTTAATTAAGTAAGGATAAAAAAAAAGAAAATATTCTGGGCAAAAGAGGTGACCCTTGAAGAGGGGAGTTATGCTTGATTTCAAAGGCTGTCTTTCTACAGACTCCAGTGATGAAAGTCCAGCCCTGGTGAATACCTAATCTTGCATGGAAGGAAATTAAAAAAAAAAAATGAGTATTATGTCTGGCACATGTTCGTATTACTAAAGTTAACAAAATAATTTCATCGTTCTAATGGTGGACATTCCCATAAACATTCACTTTGCTAAGTGATCTGTTCCTGTTCAGTATATCAGACCTGTATTTTTTAATATGATTAACTGATGTAAAAGGTATCAGATATGTGAAGGGAAAAACATTTAGGGCCAAACACTTTTGTGTTCAATGATTAAAACCACTGAGTGTGTTTCAGCATCAAATCATTCCTAGTTTCTCTCTAGGTGTTTTTGCAAATAAATATCTCCTAAAGTGCTGCACAGCATTTACATAACCTGAATCAACAATGCCTCAGAAAAAAAATTACTTGGAAGAAGTCACAGAAAGTGACGAAACACATCAAGGCGGAACTTAGTGATGTCATCACGCCACCCGGAAGGAGCTGCCTGGATGCAATTGACTGGTGATGCTGGGTCTAAGTGTTAAGGTGAGCACAGAGAGTGACTAGTGGTGATACTCACTAATGAGTGATCACATTTTCATCAATTTCTTTTTTTGAGGATTTTTTTTAATACATTGGGTGTTGCGCAGAATTGTTATCATTCACTTTACATTTGTTATTGTAAATGTTGTTGTAAATATTCTATTTTGTCTTTCCTTATCACATCTCACATGGGTTGTAAACAGAAGCCTTATTAGAATTCTTCAATCAGGCTGCACCCAATATACATTTGCTGGGTATAATGACCAATTAGTGCATTGTATTGGTCACTGTACAGAAAGGAGAGGGGGATATAATGCATTGCTACCAAGCTGTTCACTCTCAATGTTCTTTGTGCAGGGACACCAAAAGCAGTCAGCATAGAAAGATCTGAAGCTGAGAGTTAAACTGTACATTGTATTGTAAATATGTTTTTGCATGTAATTTGTAAATATCATGTAATCCACTATGATAATGTTTTACATTGTGTTGCAAATACTGTTTACCCGCTTCAGCCCTGGAAGATTTTACCCCCTTCCTGACCAGAGCACTTTTTGCGATTCTGCACTGTGCCTCCTTAACTGACAATTGCGCGGTCGTGCTACCTTGCACCCAAACAAAATTGCCATTTTTTTCCCCACAAATAGAGCTTTCTTTTGGTGGTATTTGATCACCTCTGCGACAATTTTGAAAAACAAAAACGCAATATTTTTTACTTTATGCTATAATAAATATCCCCCAAAAATATATTAAAAAATTTTTTTTTTCCTCAGTTTAGGCCGATATGTATTCTTCTACATATTTTTGGTAAAAAAATCGCAATAGGCGTATATTGATTGGTTTACGCAAAAGTTACAAAATTGGGGATATTTTTATGGCATTTTTGTTATTAATTTTTTTTTTACTAGTAATGGCAGCGATCTGCAATTTTTATTGTGACTGCTACATTATGGCGGACACGTCGGACAATTTTGCCGCATTTTTGGGACCATTGGAATTTATACAGAGATCAGTGCTATAAAAATGCATTGATTACTGTAAAAATGTCACTGGCAGAGAAGGGGTTAAAACTAGGGGGCGATCAAGAGGTTAATTGTGTTCCCTAGCATGTGTTCTACCTGAAGGGGGGGGGGCTGTGTAGGGGAGATGACAGATCGCTGTTCATACTCTGTATGAACAAACGATCTGTCTCTTCCCTCAGAGAACCAGAAACGGTGTGTTTACACACACAGATCCCGGTTCTCCGTGTGCCCCGAGCGATCGCAGGAGCCTGGCGGTGATCGTGACCGCTGGGCACTCGCATTGGCTTTGTGGGCGAGCAGGGGGTGTGCGTGCGTGCTTCCAGTGGCGCGCGCAGCCATAGTAGCCACAGGGCGAAGCGATGTTACATAACGTTGTTTCGCACAGCCGTGGTCGGCAAGTAGTTAATGAATAATTTGTATATATTATGCAACCCTATTAATAAATGTATATTGCAGATCAAACTGCTACTTTTATTTAAGAATCCTCAAATTTAGCTGTGAATATACGCTTATAGCGATTGGAGTGTATTCACATATACATGGAACCTAGTTAACAGACACATTTTCTACACAAAGGGAACATACAAGACACTCTGCTAGCCCACAGATTCAGGCTTCCTGACTTGGAACACAAACCTATCAGACTTAGGATGGGAACTTTGGGTCTCAACAGAAACCCATTTAAGATTCTGTCTGAATTTTGTTCCCTACAACTGAAATCATACTTTGGTTCTGACTTTTTTTTTAGTAGCCTATGTGTAAGAAATGTTAACTGATATCTCTCTCCTTTCTCTTACTACAGATTTTAGTTCTATGTTTGAACAATGTATCTCCTCTGATGAGGTCATCCAAACCATTAAACAGTTGAAACCCCATAAGCTCCCAGACCCTGACTATGCTAACCTCACCATAATAGGGAGACCCTCACTCACATTAATTGCTCAGGAGGACTTGGCTAATTGCTCAAATACTAATACATAGCTCATTTAGTCCAAATCCCTAATTTCCATACCTCGCATGAGACACCCCACTGAGTGGTCCTCAAGGCTATAGAATGTGACCCTCTATGTGTCAGCAACCTTTTTTGGCTCAACTGCCCTACAGACAATTCTTGTCCTACCCTATCACTAAGCTTACAATGCAAGCCTGGGATGCAGTTAAATACTGCAGTTAAATACTCCCCTATGATAATCACTCATAACCCAGTATTCCACCCAGGACTTTATACCCCTCTAGTCTTTAAATAATGAATAACTAGAGGACTTACTCAGATGCAACACCAAATTAATAAAGCAGAAGTCAAGCCCTTTTTGTTCTTAAAATGAGAGAAATCATTTACAATGGTGAATTTATCTGCTATATTCGATTTCCTACAGGTGAATGCGCGTAACCCAGATGGCCCTCTAGTCATCACACTCTTTTAGCAATGATGCTACTCAGACCCTATACAGTATGTTAGGTTCCTATGGTAGTGAGCTCTTGCAGAAGGCTGACTTCCCAAGGGCACAGAATCTATGCCCCAGTCTGCTTATTCACCAGGGCCCCTAATGGTGGGCGGACTTGCAGCAAACTGGAATCAGGTCATGGCCCCCAGATATGCTCAGCTGAAGATGTGGAGACCACTCACATATGCACAGTACAGATGGCAGGAGATAGAAAAGCATCCAGGAAACAAGCCGAGGTCAGGGCATGTAGCAGGCAGGTAAAAATGATAGATGAAGCTGGGTCAGCACACGGGAAGTCAGAATACTTGGGCAAGCAGGAGCATGGAGAAAATAGGAAGTTGCTCAATGTGGGCTGCACTGAGCATGTCTATATAGAGAAGCAGACTGGAAGGTGGACCAGGAAGTGATAGAAGGGAAAGTGATATAAATCCACAGTAGAGCAGGCGATGCCCATAGGTGAACACAGAAGCCTGCAGCACATGAGAGTAGAGCCACAGGTCCAGCAGAACCACTTCAGCAAGGAGATAATAATTTTACAAGCACGAAACTGGAAGTTAAACCATGAAACTCTAGCACAAGAGATTATCATCCTATTATACATCATTCTCCTAGTGCCTAACTTACAACAGTCTCATAAATACACCCAAAAATGGTCAGCAGATTTGGCAACAGACTTGGATGCACAAGTTCAGTCCCAAATATGGAAAACAGCCAAATCCTGTTCTTGAAATACCCTTGCTGTTGAGACCAGCTATAAAGTAATGTCACATTGATATTTTTTGTTGACCTAAATAGCCCGCTACGTACCTGAACACTTGCTGCTTTGTTCTAAAAATTGTGGTCAACTGGGATCATATGGTGGACTTGCCAAGTAGCAAAGCACTTCCAGGAAGACATTTTGCTACTTCTTAGCCCAGCACACATTTTTAAACTTCAAACCTCCAAGTCTTTCCAAGATCTAACTTATGCTGGTCATACACTATACAGAAAATCGGCCGAAAAATCGTTCATATAGACACTTCGTTCGTTTTTCCGCAAGTTAATGGGCACAAATCGATAATCGTTTGGGACGTTTTTGTGGAAAAAAAATGAACGGCAAGTTTGGAAAATTTCTGCCGAACGTACGATAAATTGCAAGTTTAATGCGTTCTTCGTCCGTGAAAAAACGAATGGTTGCTACTGCACATGGTTGAAAATCATTTAACCCGGAAGGGAAATATTTGTGCCAAATACGTTTGCGTCAAAACGTCATGACAAATCGTCAACACCAACTATATAAAGGCCAGCACACACGATCGGACTTTTTGACAACAAACATGCAAATTAGCAGTTCTGGAGCAACATCTGACCGTGTGTACGCTCCATCGGACAAATGTTTTCTGTTTTTATCGGACTTTTGTTGGCTACGAACGGACAAACTTTCTGGCAACAAAACTCCGATCGTGTGTGCACAAAAAAACCATCGGACTTTAGTCCAAAGTACAAACACGCATGCTCGGAAGCAAGGACCAGCACAAATTTTTAATGGCTTAATAATAAATCTGCTTTGCTGGTGATACTGACAGAGTACAGACAAACATATTTTAGTTTAGATTTGTGTTCTAGTGATATCAATCCAAAAATTTTGTGTTTTTTAGGCCATTTTGGTTATTGTGCATTCACAACATAAATAAAATTACTAAATTATTAGACATGTTCTCTGTCATCACAATTAAAAATTAAAAATTAGAAACAAAAAGGGCAACCGATACACAGAAAAAGAAAAAATATAGCTTATTAAATCATACTCAAATCAAAAAATACAACCTGCTAAATTATTAGCCCCTAAACTCCCCAGACCACTGGCCTTGTTATGGATCCTTGGGGCTGATTTTGCCACTGACCACCATGCTGCTCAGGTGGGTGGGCTTGCTGGGGTGGGTAGGTTTGTTGTGGAGGAGTGTTGTTCAAATCACACACATGATATTTAGTGGTTAGCTCTTGTTTCCTGGCCTTGCTGAAGAGCTGGATGATTAGACCCTCACATAGCTCCCTTTGATCTGCGTCAAGCTCACAGAGCTTACTAGCAGTAAAACAGCCAAACCCTTCAGCACTATCGGGTGCTGTGGTGATCACAGAAGTAGCCCTAGTTAAGAACTCAGCTGTGGCCTCATCCAGATGTTGGCTCTTCCTGGCCCTTTTTTTGTGAGGATGCAGGGGAGGGATTTTGCACTCAATTGTCGTCTGGCTGCTGGGCCCAGGCTCTTCTTGGCTCTAAAGTTCCTGTGTGTGTAAAACCAACATCATTTTAATTTTTGGACATCAATCAGCAACAATTTTCAGGTCATGACTTTTTAATTTGGAATGTGTCCAAATAGTAAAGACTATCATTCTGACTCCAGCATTTCTCATTCTTGTCCTAATCCTTTTTGGCCACTACTGTCTATTGATATGGGACTCACTTTTTTAACACAACAAATTACTATGCATTCAGGGGCGTAACTACCACCATAGTGACCCATGCGGGCGCTATGGGGCCCGCAGCCGAGTGGGGCCCAGTGAGGATAAGAGCACTGCCGGCACAGTCCCCCAGCCAGGGGAAGAGAGAGGAGAGGAAGAGGCGAGCTGTCCGTATCAGCAGAGAGCTGAATTGCCCGATGTAAGAGCTTTCATTAGAACTTCCATAGTTCCCGGGGCTCACGTCACATAGCTCCACCTTTTGGCCCGGTGCATTTGATAGAACGTCGATCCAATGCAGGACATGTGACGTCATCAAAGGCATCGGGCCAAGAGGTGGGGCTATGTGATGAGCCCCAGGAAGACGGGAAATTCAAATGAAAGCTAGTACAGCGGGCAATCCCGCTCTCTGCTGATCCGGGTGGCTTGCCTCTTCCTCTGCATAGGTGGGGCTGTATGGTGCACAGGCAGACCAGGCTGTATTGGGCACAGGTCATGCTGTATGGGGCACAGGTCACGCTGCATTGACACTAGGGCAGCTCTGGGGGGGGGCTGTTTGCAGGGAGCCCCATACAACATTTTGATATGGGGCCCTGCTATTTCTAGTTACGCCCCTGTATGCATTACTACCATCTAATTAAATCATTTATATTTTTAGGCACGCTTTGAAACAATGCTATATCTGGGTCAAGCTGAGCTCCTCCTCCTCTTCATCCTGTGTAGGATCAAGCTCAGTATCGGTGGCCTCAGCTGATGCAGAGGGTAGTGTAGAGAGAGATCTGCGTGGTACAGTTTGATCACACAAAAAATGGAGGCTGTTGAAATACCCCAGCTTGGGAACATAGACATCTTCAGCTGCTGCTCCTTATTTTTTGGATTCGTCAATCTTCTTGCGTTCCCTGTTATACATACTTCTGAGGCCCCCAATTTTGGTCTTTAGCAAATTGTAGGTTGCTCTGGGGTACACAGTCTTCGGAAATTGCACGAGTTTATAAATTGCTGCCATCCTCTTGGCTTTATTGCAATAATATTTATCTTTTACTTGCCATAGACACATGAGCTCTCTGTATTGTTCGAGAAATCGGCAAAGAAATTCATGTTAATTCAAAGCTGACTTCATAATTTTGGTGACAAGTATCAGATGTCTTCAAAACAGAACACAAGACAAATCATAATGGGTGGCGTATAGCTCATAATCTGGTCACAATATAGGCCTTTATTTAAGCAGTAGGGATGGGCTGTATGTTGGGGTCGAACATGAGTTTGACTGTTCGCCGAATAGCAAACTGTTTATGTTTTTTTAGTCAAATTTGAAAACCTATAAAAGTCTATGGTAGAATTCAAAAGTGATAATTTTAATAGATAATATGCAAGCTAATTGCCATTAGGGATGAGCCGAACACCCCCTTGTTCGTTTCGCAACAGAACATTTGAACAGGCAAAAAATTGGTTTTAACACGTGAACACCGTTAAAGTCTATGGGACTTGAACATGAATAATAAAAAGTGCTAATTTTAAAGGCTTATATTCATGGTATTGTCATAAAAAGTGTTTGGTGACCCGGGTCCTGCCCCAGGGGACATGTATCAATGCACAAAAAAGTTTACAAAACAGCCATTTTTTCATGAACAGTGATTTTAATAATGAATAAAGTCAAACACTAAAAGTGTAATATTCCTTTAAATTTCGTACCTAGGGGGGTGTCTATAGTATGTCTGTAAAGGGGCGCATGTTTCCCCTGTTTAAAACAGTCCGACAGCAAAATGACATTTAATATGCAAAAAATGTCATTAAAAAGTACAAACGGTAGCGACAGAATTTAGAAACATAGCTTCTTTTTGCGGGTACTCTCGGATTGCCTTTGTCTCGCACCCAAACAGAACGTAATCTTACATCACACGCTCGTTCAATTGATATACACTACCTATGCGTGAAAACCCCGCTCTCCGAACGGCATGACGCATTCGTTCGTACCGCGTGTTAATTTTGACATAGACGGCGCATGCCTGAAACTCCGCCCCTGACGTTCTTTTTCTACAATATTCCCCGCCCCTTTTCTCTTCGGTGTGCAGTGAGGAGCAACATGGCGGAGACACATGTGTCAGGATCCAGGAGGAGATGTTAGGCCACCAACATGGCCTTTGCAGAAATGGTGGAGATGGTGGAGATTTTAAAACGTGAGGATTATGATGGGAAACATGGCCCATATGCCCATCCAAATTTTGTAAAAGACAAAATATTGTCTCATGTGGTAAAGGCTCTGGAGCGGAAGTTTGGGGTACACAGAAAGAAGGACCAACTGAGGAAGCGCTGGTCTGACCTGAAAAACAGGGAGCCGGATCTGTACCTGAAAATAAAGAAGAAACTTCGAAAAAGTAAGTACTTGTCGTGTGTCCCATTTATGATTCTTCACTTGCCTACTGCTCCATCTGCTTTTCTTGACTGTTATACTGAATGTTCGTAGGTGGGAAATAACGTTCGTGGGTAGGAAATAACGTTCACAAGGACCAACAGTGATTGTTTGCCAATAAATACAATCTTTTTAGCTGATATAGGCTTATGACTGTTTTGGTCATGATCATTTATGTGATTGAATGAATTTTAAAGACATTGTTGTCTAGATGTCTTTGAAATTTTAATTAATTGCTAAATAGATTCAGTGGAATGTAAGGAGAGGACACTCAGCAGCTGTTTACACATCTGGACTCAGGAGCACTAGTGTGGGACACCAGAAAAACTTGGCCAAAAAAGGTAAGTATTGCATTTTGGGTTAAAGGTATTTTTAATCATGTCTTCAACTTGGTTCTCTTCCTAAACAAACAATTGTACACCACTTGAAAGCAATGTTTCATATTCCTATTTCTGGCCATAAATATCTGTGTGCTAAGTATACCTTTTTTTAATTTATCATAGGGAATCAAAGACGCAGACAACAATGTCAACAGGACCCCCAACTTCGCCGGGACCCCCAACCTCAATCTGAACCCAGCACCAGCGTCACAGAGGATGTTGAGGAAAGAGAGGTGGGGGAAGTGGGAGTGTGTACCTCACCAGGTGAGTGTCTGACACCCCAGCTTCAGGTAATCTATGTATGCCTGCATATTTCTAAATACATGTTTTTTTATCACATTTTTAGGTGATGTTCTGGTTGTGGAAGACCAAGCAGACCATTTCACGACGGACAGCGCCCAAAGGCTCATTGGGCAGATCATGTTATGGAACGGCGAAATTGGTGCCATGCGCAATCGTCTGGACAGAATGCAGCAGGAAATGAAGGACATGATAGATGTTTTGGGTAGAATCTAAACCCTTTTGACGTCCATAAATATTTATCATGTTCTTCATTTCCTGCTGCATGATTATGTCCACATTAAAATTTGGATATGTTTGTTATGTTTGTAAACATGTTTGTTTATTTTTGTAAGCAAAAACCCAAAAATTACAGATAGATTATCTTTGTAAAAAAAAATATTTAAAAAAAAAATATTTAAAAAAAAATATTTAAAAAAATTTTTTCTTAAAAAAATATTGAAAAAAAAATATTTAAAAAAAAATATATAATGAAAAAAAAATTTTTCAAAAAAAATATTTCAAAATAAATATTTAAAAAAAAATCTTTAAAAAAAATATTTTACAAAATGAAAAAATTAGATATATATTTTATTAAAAAACATATATATTTAATTTTAAACATTAAAAATGTAAAAAAAAATTCAAATTATATTTATTGCTTAAAAAAACAAAAAAAAATTTACAATAACAAAAAAAAGTGTGATATTTGCATATTTATTACAAGTTGAACTTTGTAAGTTCCAGTTCGTTATACAAGTTCTGTTTTCGAACATGCCTGTTTGTGAAACTAAAAAAATGCACATGAATGTGCACAGATAAAAACATTTTGGAACAAAAACAATGTGTGGTTTCTTATTTCAATGCTCAATACCAGTATATTTGTTAAGTTGCCGTGGTTACATTGACAGTGTACTCTAAAATGTGTGTAGCCGAGACACAGCACAATATAATAGTTAGCTCAAAGCCAGATTGTCACCTCATGTTGCACATCAGGTTGGTTTGCACTAGTGGCAAAAATGACAAAGATCAAGGCTATTTGCAAAGCTAGTAAACAGACAACAGTAGTTCAAAGAATATATTATTTTATTAAGAAGTCAAATAATTAATCAGCAAGTAAAAAAGTAGTCCATATATTGTTCACGGACAAGACGGGCATTCTGGAAGCCCAAACCAGCACATGCACTTTCCAGAGCTGGCATCACAGCCTATTCAGCTGGTCGGGAAAAAGGCTCATCACTTTTCCCTGAGGCAATGTAGCCTCATCTGCCCCAAAGACAAAATTTAGTCCCTCAATATTGTCCTGAGCATTTTGAAAAATTAAGGTCCCTTTTTGTATACGATCCTAAAATTCGGTACGAATCATCACACCTCCGTCAGAGTGGCGTCCATTCATCCCAACATCCAAAAAAGGATACATTGTAATTATATGCTCCCTCACCCCCTCTGGTGGCACATTCAAAAACTTTTAGGGGGGGGGTTGAATGGGTAGCTGGTTTTGACAAGTAAACCTCTACACTTCCATGAGAGCTAAATGCATTAAAAATTAAGTTTTATTTTGCCTGACCATCCATCTTTAGAACATTGTCAGGCCAGTGGACAGGTAAGAAGTGGCCAAATCCGCAAATAAGAATGCACATTGTTCAAATCTATACACATTTTGACATACATCGAACAAAATAATGACAATGTTCGTTAATTATGATTATTCGTTATGATAAAGTTATAAACCCAGGAAGTCAGCACAGCACAGGGATGGTGGGAGCCCCTCATAATGAACACAACACAGGGATGGTGGGAGCCCCTCATGATGCTAAATTCATCATAACAAACGTATCATTTGGACCTTTTGAAGGTAATCTTGCAGGCCCTTGCACTACATGCTTTTGAGAATTTATGCAGCAATCTTAACTAACAAAATAAGGTATACTATGTATGTGTTTAGCAAAATCAGCAGATAGAGTAGTTCTATTGGTTGACTCTTTTTTTTTTTTCTTTTTAGGGGGGGGGGGGAATAAGTGTTTGCACAACCAAAAAGGGACTCTTGCACTCTGCATGAATTTAAAGGACAGGAATAAGATTGGGACACATTTTAGGGGGTGTTTGTGGTAAACCTAAAAATGAAGCATAAAAAAATACAGTGTTAAGTTACTAGGCTAGGTGTGTATGGGCCCAGGGTAGCATGCTGGGGAGGTTAGTGAAGGAAAATATGCATGTAGGCCACCAAAAAGGTTACAGCATGCATGAGGACAAAGAGGACATTCATTCACAGCATATTACAAAAATGGGAAGGATGGAATCCAAAATTTAGAAAATACTTTATAAAAACATGAAGGTGATATTAAATACAAAAAATTACACGAATATAGTCCTTCTGCAGGACTTGGATAATAGCACTACATGTCTCAGGAATAATCACTCCCTGAGCCTGGGGAGAGATACAAGTGGTAAACTTGATATGCTAGGGACTCCTCCCTGTCGCCAAATAACGTAAGGTAGCTATGAGCTTTTGCTCTGCTGGAATAGCAGCCCTCATGCAGGTGTCCTGCTTCATGATATAGGGGGACAGCAAGGACAATAGTTGCTGAAAGCAGGAGTCCGTCATCCGGAGATAATTCTGATAATTATTTGGATTATTCTCCTGCAGCTCACGCAGCAAGGGCATATGGCTAAATTGGTCACGATTAAGTAGCCAAGTTTTGGCCCAAATAATCCTCATCCTACTACTCTGACTATTCCTGGACCGGGCTAGAGTCACAGCAAGAACTCCAAGCCCATAAACAACACGCTCTCTCCTAGGATTGCGTAACATGGCTGGTTGTCCTACAAACGGTCGGAAATGCAAAGTAACGCACGGAACTGGAAACCACAAATCTGCACTGACCAAACGTCTAATAATTAGAAATTAGCAGAGGGAGCCCGAAGCGTGACGCCGAAGAATTTAACGTCTTCTTTGGAAGTGTCATCAGTACGTTGTAACGTCACTACGTTCGTGTTTGTTGCCTAAACGTCAGACCGTCTGTATGCAATACAAGTTCAGAGACAAGGCCCTTTTTCAAAAAAAGCCACGGGAAAGTTTGTACAAGGTCCGATCGTGTGTATGGGGCTTAACACACACCGAACAGAACGTTGTCTTGTTCGATGCCACTGACCAGACAAAGGATTACACCGGCCAATACATAGAAGATTTGTAAGAACTGAAGGTAAGCAGACCAGTACAATAGTTCTAGGGTATTAATTGTTAGGTGTAGTTTGGCAACTGAACAATGATGCATTTTTTATTATTACAGGAGCAATGGTGGACAAATTTACGTCACCACATTTCCTGCCACAATTCATTGAAATGTACCGAGACCTTACATGTCTATGGAAAGTGCGCTCCAAAGACTACTCAGATCGTCAAAAATGTAAAGAATCGTATACTAAATTAGTGGAACTATGCACTGTTGTGTATGCAAAAGCAGATATATCCTGTGTGACCAAAAAAATAGCAAATCTGCGTACGATCTTCAAAAAAGAATTGAATAAAATTAATGAATCAAAAAGATCTGGTGCAGGTGCAGATGAAGTATATGTGCCACGCCTCTGGTATTTTGAGAGTCTACGTTTTCTGACTGACCAGGAGGAAGCACGACCCTCTGTGTCAAGTTTAGACAGTATCAGTGGAAATATTTCAGGAGATGAAGAAGATGGAACATTTGAGGAAATGGCAGACAGTCAGGTAAAGTCATCATATTATGTTTTATTATACACTTTTATATGTACATATCAGAAAATAAAAATTGAAGAGAATACATACAAAATTCAAAGCACATGTACCTTGGTACATTTTTTTCTTTAAACAAAAATATTACATGACACCTGTATTTAGCAATGAAATAAGAGATAAATGCAGTCACTCAAATTTACATAGCATTTAGATATTGTTTTGCCAATCTACTGCTCCAGGACCCAGAAAATAGCGCATATAATCCATGCGATTCTGATGAGCGACTTGACTTGAGAGACATGGTGAGGCACGGCCTAGGTTTAATAACCCTTCTGGATCATTACGCCAATCACCAGGCGTGACATCCCCAGACAGAGTATCTTCCCAGTCCACCAGGGATTGTGGCATGTAGGTGGAGCTAGTACGCCTTAAAAAATTATGCAACACACAGCAACAATGGACTATTGTGTCAATTTTTGGGGGGGCTACATTTATTGCTGTATGGAAAATCCGAAAGCGGTTGGCCATAATACCAAACGCATTTTCGACAACTCGTCTAGCACGAGATAACCTCTAATTAAAAATTTTTTGATCAGGTGTCAGGTTTTTAAGGGAAAAAGGTTTTAAAACATGCTCAGATAACGCAAACGCGTCATCTGCAACAAATGTGAAGTTTAGTCCTTCCACTGTGTCCTCTTGGGATGGTAGATGTAGAAGTCCATTTTTTAACCAATGGAAAAAAGTGTTTTTCTCTATTATTCCCCCATCAGAATTTCTTCCATTTTTGCCAATGTCCACAAATATAAATTCATACTTGGCATTCACAATTGCCATTAGGACAATGCTAAAGTAGCCTTTATAATTATAGTAGAAGGAGCCAGATTTTGCTGGGGGCATTATGCGAACATGCTTGCCGTCTATGGCACCACCACAGTTGGGAAAATTCCAATAGTCGTGAAATTGTTTGGCAGTTGCTTTCCATTCCTCCACAGATGCCGGCAGCTGTGCAAAGGTAAAAATATATGTTAAACAAATATTTAAGGCTTAATTCTCAAAAAATTGGCTTTATTATACAGGATCTATTTGGCAGTGAAACACAAACTGTCACATCACCACCAGTAAGCATGACCAAAAAGAGAAAGACAAGGCAAGATGCAACAGGCAACTTTCTACTACAAGCATCTGCAGCGTTGAATCAGAAGAGGGATGAATGTGATGACCTGGGTGCATTTGCAGCAAAGAAAATGCGCAGGATGTCAGAAGACCAAAAACAATTACTGGAACCATTACTCATTCAACTTCTTAATAAAGGATTAAGAGGGGAGCTGACCACAAATACACACTTAGCTGAGCACAAAACCACACACCCACAATCATTGCAAGTACCTCAACAAATGCATCAGTGGCACGTACCATTCATGATTATCAGTACACATCTTTGTGAATCACATACATTTGGGTTAAAATATGTTATGTTTGTCAGTTTGACATGTTATGAACTAGTTTGAGTTTACTGATATGTTTAGAGCTTCTAAAATCAAAGTTAAACAAAGCAAGCTGTACAGTGTTTGAGAGTTAAAAATAAAAGCATTGTGTCATTACCTTTAGGTATTCGTCTTGCATGATCCTTATGATGGCTTGGCAGGTCTCAGGTATGATGCGGCCAAGTGACTGGGCAGAGATTCCAGTAGTGAATTTTAAGTCTTCAAAACTTCTGCCAGTTGCCAGAAAGCGAAGTGTTGCTACCAGTCTCTGCTCTGCTGGGATTCTTGCTCTTAAGACTGTGTCCTTTTTGGTTATAAGGGGTGACACTTTACTCAGTAACAGCTGAAAGGACTCATCAGGCATCCTCAGATAGTTCCGATAGTCATCTGGATTGTTTTCCTTCAGCTCTCGAACCAATCTCATATGAGAGAAGTCATCACGGTTCTTCAGCCACTCTTTACTCCATAACCTTCGCCTTTTGCTTCTGGGTTCCTCTGCTTGCTGTATAGCCATCACTCCAAGCATGACTATGGCAATGGTCCTCTCATCCACATCCATATTGTAGGTGGTGCAGTAGACTATGCACAGGGTTCATTCCGACGTACGTACGAACGTATGTTGCTCCTCTGGGCATATACGTCAAACACAGGAAGCCACAGTGCAGAGGTCAAACACATTTTGACACTTCCTTTTATAAATGCAAAAAACGAACAAAAAAACGATACATTGCTGTTCATAAACTATTTAACGTTCGAAAATCTTTACTTACCTGATGGCGTGATCATTTGCGGTCACTACCGAACGTTCTTTTTTCGAAAATGGGTTCGGCCGATTTTCTGTATAGTGTGTGGCCAGCATTAGACTTCTGCTTTATGTTTTAACAGCAGCCAAACAGACAATTGCTGGAAATTAAAAGAAGAAACCTGGGGAATTGGCGCTGCCCTATTACCATTAGATGTTTAAAAACAGGGTCATAAAAGTATAAAACGAGAACCTATACGTGTATACCTTAGAGTGAATGTGCCCCTACACTTCTGCCAGGGGTACCTAAAATTAAATAAATAACTAAATGTGCTGTTATAAAGTGAACATACAATAACTCTGTATTGTGTGTGTGATTATTACACTATACGAGTATGGTTTGGATTAGCCCCATCTCCATGATAAAACTGCTCATGTAACAAAAACTTCTCATGTAACAAAACAACTAAAAGTGACCAAAACTGTAGAAATGATAATATTGACCCCTGGAGTGATTGGGGTCCGTGACAGAATTTACAAATTGGGGCTAGCAAATAATATAATGTGACTAAAGTGTACTGTACATAAAGTGATACCAAAGTGCATGCACCTCTAAGGTGCAATCCCAATATTCATATGTGATATTAAATTCATAAAAATATATTCATCAAAATCCACTTATTGACATACAAATGAAGAAATAAAAGTATCGAGTATGACTACACATCTGTGGTAAAAAGTCCCTGTGATGACCCCAAACAGGGTTAAACAGTCTTATTCTTAGATAGAGGTATTGAATAAGTCAGGGTCGGTTGACATGCATTTACAAATGTTCAGAGAGCAGTAAAAGGTGACTTCCGTGCAAGAAGAAGCTGTTGGTGATTCCAAGTGCTCCCCCCCGTGCTCCCCCACTCACCAGAATCCGTCACCCCCTAGGGGGTAGTGGGCAGAGGAGTGGGTTTCCCAAGATGACTCCCTGTGATGGACGTAACTTCCTCCTGTTACACTGGTACTGGGGGTTCACTTTCTGCTGCTCCAGGTCCAGGTGCCTCCACTACAATCCACCTCCGTACCGCTAGATCCTCCTCCTACAATGCAGCTCCACGGCCAGTAACCCCGGTGTTGGGCACATTTAGTTATTTATTTAATTTTAGGTACCCCTGGCAGAAGTGTAGGGGCACATTCACTCTAAGGTATACACATATAGGTTCTCGTTTTATACTTTTATGACCCTGTTTTTAAACATCTAATGGTAATAGGGCAGCGCCAATTCCCCAGGTTTCTTCTTTTAATATCTCCAATTAACTCGTGATAGGAGTTAATTAAGGGGAGGCTGCAGCCCTTCTATACTATTGTCCTAAGCGCGGACTCTCTATTTTAGAATTGCTGGAAATTGCCCACTATTTTTATGGCTGAAACTAAATCTGAGGCTAATGCAGTCATGCTTCACAAATATGGATGAGCGAACGGTGCAGCCGAGCATAAGTTCGGGACGAACTTTGGTTGTTCGGATGATCTGCGAACACCGAACAATATGCAGTGTTCGGGGCAAATTTGAAAGCCGCCAGAACACCGTTAAAGTCTATGGGACACTAACATGAAAAATAAAAAGTGTTCATTTTAAAGGCTCATATGCAAGTTATTGTCATAAAAAGTGTTTGGGGAACTGGATCCTGCACCAGGGGACATGTATCAATGCAATTTTTTTTTTCTTTAAATGGCAGTTTTTTCTGGAGCAGTGATTTTTTTAATGCTTAAAGTGAAATAAAAATGAAATATTCCTCTAAATATCGTGCCTGTGGGGTGTCTATAGTATGCCTGTAAAGTGGTGCATTTTCCCGTGTTTAAAACAGCACCACAGCAAAATGACATTTCTAAAGGAAAAATTGTCATTTAAAACTGATCGCGGCTGCAATGAATTGTCGGGTCTCGGCAATATAGATAAAACTCATTGAAGAAAAGAGCATGGGATCCCCCCCCCAGTCCTTTACCAGGCCCTTTGGGTCTGGTATGGATTTTAAGGTGAACCCTGTGACAAAATTTTTAAAAAAAAATGGCGTAGGGGTTCCCCTTAAATCCCAGCGCCCCCCCTGTGTGAAATGGTAATGGGGTACAAATGTAGCCCTACCATTTCACAAAAAAAGTGTCAAAATGTTAAAAACAACAAGTCCTTTATTAAAAATAAAAAAATTAAAATGTCCCACGATGTCCATTCATCAGCTTATATTGCTCTGCCGATGGACCGAAAAAGAAAAAGAAATCCGCCACCGATCCGCCTCCATGGGAGACTCCCGCTGTGTGACGCTTCATCGCCTTTGATAGTTCTTATATAACTGAGGGCGGGGCCACCCTGTGACGTAAACGGGTGACCCCACCCCCCCTCTGACGCCATGGGCAAGCCGTAGGAAAGTCCCCGCGTGGCGTCAGAGGGGGCGGGGTCACCCGGGTACGTCACTGGGTGGCCCCGCCCTCAGTTATATAAGAACTGTCATCAGCCAAGAAGCATCACATGGCGGGAGCCTCCCATAGAGGAGAATTGGTGGCAGATTTCTTTTTTCTGTTTTGGTCCATCACAGCATGAAGAAGATGAATGGACATCGTGGGACATTTTAATTTTTTTATTTTTCAATAAAGGACTTGCCCCCAAGCTGTGTCTTGTCCTTTTTAACATTTTGACCCTTTTTTTTTTAAATGGTAGGGGTACATTTGTACCCCGTTACCATTTCACATTGGGGGGCCGGGATCTGGGGGTCCTCTTGTTAAAGGGGCTTCCAGATTCCGATAAGCTCCCCACCCGTAGACCCCCACAACCACCGGGCAAGGGTTGTGGGGATGAGGCCCTTGTCCCCATCAACATGGGGATAGGGTGCTTTGGGGAGCTGCCCCAAAGCACCCTCCCCATGTTGAGGTCATGTGGCCTGGTACGGTTCAGGAGGGGGGGCGCTCTCTCATCCCCCCTCTTTTCCTGTGGCCTGACAGGTTTCGTGCTCGGATAAGGGTCTGGTATGGATTTTTGGGGGGACCCCTATGCCATTTTTTAAAAAATTTGGCACAGGGTTCCCCTTAATTTCCATATCAGACCCAAAGGGCCTGGTATGGATTTTAGGGGGACCCCCACGCAATTTTTTTTAAAATTTTGGTTCGGGGTTTCCCTTAATATTCATACCAGACCCAAAGGGCCTGGTAATGGATTAGGGGGATCCATGCTCTTTTTTTCAATGAGTGTTATCTATATTGCCGAGACACGACAATTCATTACAGCCGCAATCAGTTTTAAATGAAAATTTTTCCTTTAGAAATGTCATTTTGCTGTGGTACTGTTCTAAACATGGGAAAAATGCGCCATTTTACAGGCATAAACAAGATATTTGGGGGGCACACCTTCACATTAAAGCTGCACCTATGACACAAGTGGACACTAATGAGAGGTACTTAATGAGGGAATAGGGTGCTCCTATCCTAAAAGGATTTGGTCAGAATCCATACAATACACAAACAAGATATTTGGGGGGCACACCTTCACATTAAAGCTGCACCTATGACACAAGTGGACACTAATGAGAGGTACTTAATGAGGGAATAGGGTGCTCCTACCCTAAAAGGATTTGGTCAGAATCCATACAATACACAAACAAGATATTTGGGGGGCACACCTTCACATTAAAGCTGGTGCAGCCATAAGACCATACAATAGAAGAAAAATATTACAGCGCACACATGCAAAAAAACATTCACCTCCAGCAAGGCTAGTTAAAAACACCTAAACATTCTCAAAAAGACATTTTCAAAAATATGGGGATTTGGTCACACCATATTTCTATATGGTGCTAAGCCCACTTACTGCGACAAAGTACCCCATGATTAGTGGGTCCTACACTTTCCATAGATTTGTGAGATCCTGCTTCTCTGAACCATGAGAGCTACACTCTTCTAAATGGGAGAATTTAAAGGTCTCCACCTATGACACAAGTGGACACTAATGAGAGGTACTTAATGAGGGAATAGGGTGCTCCTATCCCAAAAGGATTTGGTCAGAATCCATACAATACACAAACAAGATATTTGGGGGGCATACTTTACAGGCATACTATAGACACCCTCCAGGCATGATATTTAAAGGAATATTTTGTTTTTATTGTTCCACTTTAAGCATTAAAAAAATCACTGCACCCAAAAAAACGGCCATTTAAAAAAAAAAATTTGCATTGATACATGTCCCCTGGGACAGGACCCAGGCCCCCAAGCACTTTTTATGACAATAACTTGCATATAAGCCTTTACAATGAGCACTTTCGATTATTCATGTCCGTGTCCCATAGACGGTGTTCATGTGTTCTGCCAATTTTTTTGCCTGTTCGGTATGTTCTGGTGCGAACCGAATCGGGTGGTGTTCGGCTCATCCCTATCACAAAGAGATAGAAGCCAGTCTGATTAATACAATACATAAGTATTTGACTATTTAATATCCCTGGCCCTCTCACTATCTCCTAGATGGATTTGAGTGGGACCTTCTGATCCTCTGAAGAAGACTGTGCTTGTGGGATACACCCACCTTTCCTCCCTCACTCATCTCTAACTTTTTTCCCCACCCACTCGTCCTCTTCTCTTCCCTCCTCTATCCTTCCTTCCTTGGTTCACCTGTTCCTTACAATTACATACCCCTTGCTCTCTGTCTGTTTTGCTTCTCCAATGGTTTTAGGTACCCAGGGCCATCCCAAATCAACCTTTTCCATCAGAGACCCCATTTCCTCTTTGTATGCTCCAGAGATGATTTGTTTTCATTGGAATTATTATATGGTACCATTTATACCCTAATTTACAAACTTTAACACCACATGTACAGTATCTCACAAAAGTGAATACACCCTTCACATTTTTGTAAATATTTTATTATACCTTTTTATGTGACAACACTAAAGAAATGACACTTTGCTAAAATGTAAAGTAGTGAGTGTACAGCTTGTATAACGTGTAAATTTGCTGTCCCCTCAAAATACCTCAACACACAGCCATTAATGTCTAAACTGCTGGCAACAAAAGTGAGTACACCCCTTAGGGAAAATATCCAAAATGTGCCCAATTAGCCATTTTCCCTCCTTGGTGTCATGTGACTCGTTAGTATTACAAGGTCTTATGTGTGAATGGGGAGCAGGTGTGTTAAATGTGGTGTTATCGCTCTCACTCTCTCATACTGGTCACTGGAAGTTCAACATGGCACCTCATAACAAAGAACTCTCTGAGGATCTGAAAAAAAGAATTGTTGCTCTACATAAAGATGGGCTGGGATATAAGAGATTGCCAAGACCCTTAAACCTAACTGCAGCACGGTGGCCAAGACCATACAGAGGTTTAACAGGACAGGTTCCACTCAGAACAGGCCTCGCCATGGTCGACCAAAGAAGTTGAGTGCAAGTGCTCAGCGTCATATCCAGAGGTTGTCTTTGGGAAATAGATGTATGAGTGCTGCCAGCATTGCTGCAGAAATTCAAGGGGTGGGGGGTCAGCCTGTCAGTGCTCAGATCATACGCCGCACACTGCATCAAATTGGTCTGCATGGCTTTTGTCCCAGAAGGAAGCCTCATCTAAAGATGATGCACAAGAAAGCCCACAAACTGTTTGCAGAAGAAAAGCAAACTAAGGACATGGATTACTGGAACCATGTCCTGTGGTTTATTGATACCAAGATAAACGTATTTGGTTCAGATGGTGTCAAGCGTGTGTGGCGGCAACCAGGTGAGGAGTAGGGATGAGTTTCGAGTTTGAGTCGAACATGGCATTGTGTGTTCGACTGTTCGCCAAATTGCAAACGTTATGGGCTGTTCGCACCAAATTCGAGTGGCGCATCACGACCCATAATTCACTGGGGCATCGCGGTGCATTGCTGGCTGATGATTGGCCAAGCATGCACTATGACCCACATGCTTGGCCAATCACAGTGCCATCTGCACAGAGAGCCTTAATTGGCCAAAGCCAGGGTGGCTTTGGCCAATTATGGCTCAGAGGGTTTAGTTCACGCCCCACACTATATAAGGCCGTCTGCGTGGCGGCAACGGAGAGAATTAGACAGAGAGAGAGACAGTGTCATTTGATTTAAGTTAGATAGAGTAGGCAGGCGAGTCAGTTAGCTGCACTTACAGTGTATATATATGCATCCCAGGTGTTGTATATATATATATATATATATATATATATATATATATATATATATATATATATATATATATATACTGTATTCAGTTTAGCTAGATCCGTTCCTATTATTCTCTTTCTAATATACTGACAGGCAGGCAGGTGTTTTTACAGTATTTACAGTTAGTGTACTGTGTACCCTGCACAGTTGCACCTATAGCTACCTGAAGACAAGTGCAGTTGTTCTTCTTCTGATCCTATTAATACCATAGGTAGGCAGGTTGAAGTATTTACAGTTAGTGTACTGTGTACACCGCACAGTTGCACCTATAGCTTACCTGAAGACAAGTGCTGTTGTTCTTCTTCTGATCCTATTAATACCACAGGCAGGCAGCTTGAAGTATTTACAGTTAGTGTACTATGTACCCTGCACAGTGTGATCCTATAGCTACCTGAAGACAAGGGCTGGTGTTCTTCTTCTGATCCTATTAATACCACAGGCAGGCAGCTTGAAGTATTTACAGTTAGTGTACTGTGTACCCCTGCACAGTTGCACCTATAGCTACCTGAAGACAAGTGCTGTTGTTCTTCTTGTGATCCTATTAATACCACAGGCAGGCAGCTTGAGGTATTTACAGTTAGTGTACTGTGTACCCTGCACATTTGCACCTATAGCTACCTGAAGACAAGTGCTGGTGTTCTTCTGATCCTATTATTACCACAGGCAGGCAGCTTGAAGTATTTACAGTTAGTGTACTGTGTACCCCTGCACAGTTGCACCTATAGCTACCTGAAGACAAGTGCTGGTGTTCTTCTTCTGATCCTATTAATACCACAGGCAGGCATTCTGCTAGCTGCAGTATAATCAGTATATATATACATCCCAGTTTTGTCCAGCTACATCTCACTGCAGGCCATTAGTATGTCTGGAAGGCCAACAAGGAGAGGCAGACAGTCACAAGCCAATAAAAGAGGGCAAGCAGAATATGTGTCTAGAGGCAACAGTGCTGGTCATGGACATGATGCATCCCCATCAGCACGTGGCCGTGGGACACGCTTGTCCTTTTTTTCAGCAGCTGGCCGTGTTGAGCCGCAACATGCGGAAGACTTGGTAGAGTGGATGACCAAGCCGTCCTCATCCTCCTCATCCTCTCTCACCCAGGCTCAGGGTACTTTGTCTGGCAAACAGATGCCAACGCGGCCTCTTCCCTTGGCTCAATGGCTCAATGACTCCTTCTCTAGCCCCACCATGTCCTCCTGAGGAGTCCCCCGAACTGTTTGATCACAGTGTTGGGTACATGCTCCAGGAGGATGCCCAGCGTTTTGAAGGCTCCTATGATGGTGCTAAGCTAGAGGAAGGCAGTAACGTGAGCCCAGACAGAGGGGGTGCCCAAGAAGGACAGCAATCTGGCAGTCATGTTCTCCCAGCTGCAGCATACTGCCAGGTTTGCTCCAGTGATGAAGAGGGAGGGGATAATGAGGTCACTGACTCCAGTTGGGTGCCTGATAGGAGAGAGGAGGAGGAGGCACATCACCAACGAGGCAGGATTCCCTCCAGGGGCCAGCTTAAGGGCAGCACACCGACTGCATCACACCGCAGAGCTCCGCATGTGCAGGGCACTGCTGTCTCTGTGCATTATTCCAAAAGTTCTTTGGTGTGGGCCTTTTTTGAGACGAGTGCATCAAATCCCACCACTGCAGTTTGCAACATATGTCTCAAGCGTATCTCGCGTGGCCAAAACATCACCTGCTTGGGCACCACATGCTTGACCAGACATATGTCAACCTGCCATGCAGTTCGTTGGCAAGCGTACCTAAAAGACCCACACCAAAGAACAAAGAGGACCTCTCCTCTCCACCGACATCAGATTGTACCCGGCAAATTTTCCTTCCCCAGCTGCTGCACCGCTGAAAGATGTTCGCTCCCAGCCATCCACATGCCCAGCAGTTGAATGCTAGCTTGGCTAAATTGCTAGCACTTCAACTGCTGCCTTTTCAGTTGGTAGACTCTGCCCACTTCCGTGAGTTTGTGGAATGTGCGGTTCCTCAGTGGCAGGTTCCCAAACGCCACTTTTTCTCATGAAAGGCGATTCCGGCTCTCTACCGGCATGTGGAAGGCAATGTCTAGGCCTCGCTGGACAGGGCGGTCAGTGGTAAGGTGCATATTACCGCTGACTCATGGTCCAGCAGGCATGGACAGGGTCGTTACCTATCTTTCACGGCACATTGGGTGACTCTGCTGGCAGCTGGGAAGGATGCAGGACAAGGTGCAGTAGTGTTGGAGGTTGTCTCGGCACCACGCCTCTAAAATTCTACTACTGGTGATTCTGACACACCTCTCTCCTCCACCCCCTCCTCTTCTTCTTCCTTCATGGCCTCTTCCTGTGCTTTGTCCTCGGAACCAGCGGTGCTCTGTAGGCATTCAAGGGGCTACGCAAGTACGCAGGCCAAAAGATGCCATGCGGTGCTTGAGCTGGTGTGCTTGGGGGACAGGAGCCACACTGGGGTAGAGATTCTGCCAGCTCTGCAGGGGCAGGCTCAGAGGTGGTTGATGCCACGCCTGCTTAAGGCAGGAATGGTGGTTTGTGACAATGGCACCAACCTCCTCTCCGCCCTCCGACAGGGACAACTGACCCATGTGCCCCATTGGGCTGACGTCCTTAACTTGGTTTTGCAGTGGTTCTTGGGCAGGTACCTGGGCTTACAGGATGTCCTGAAGCAGGCCAGGAAAGTCTGTGTGCATTTCCGCCGGTCATATAATGCCAGTGCTCGGCTGGCACTTTATTTAACTTGCCCAAGAACCGCCTAATCTGTGACATGCCCACCAGGTGGAATTCAACGTTGGCCATGCTGCAGCGGCTGCACACACAGCAGAGGGCCATCAATGAGTACCTGTGCGACTATGGCACCAGGACAGGGTCAGAGGAGCTTGTTTTTTTCCCCACGCCAGTGGGCCATGATCAGGGATGCATGCACTGTCCTGTCACCATTTGAGGAGGCCACGAGGATGGTGAGCAGTGACAGTGCATGCATCAGTGACACTGTCCCCCTTGTCTGCCTGTTGGAGAACTCGCTGCGTGGAATAATAGACAGGGCACTTGAGGCAGAACAGAGGCAGGAAGAGGAGGACTTCCTTAGCTCTCAAGGCCCCCTTTATCCAGACAGTGTTCCTGCGTGCCCGCCAATCACACAGGAAGAGGATGAGGAGGAGGAGGAAGAGGAGGAGGAGGAGGATTGTGTCAGCATGGAGGTGGAGCCTGGCACTCAGCATCAGCAGCAGTCTTTAAGGGATCATTTACAGTCCCAAGAAACCCATGGACTTGTACATGTCTGGGAGGAGGTGGCTGCGGATCATGTCGTCCTTAGTGACCCAGAGGACTCCGGACCGAATGCCTCAGCAAACCTACACTGCATGAATAATATATACAGAAATAATCCTGCGCTGCTCATAGAAAAGAAAGAAAAAGCAGCTAACACAACCAACAAAGTATATATGCAAAAAACGACAAAAAGTGTAGCGCTAAACCTTATCATACATAACCCTAGATGAGTAGGTAAAAAAGTGGAAAGAGTCACCAATAGAAAGACCCATACATGGCTGAGAAGTCCCGTTAAGGGTGTGTGTGGTCAAACAATAAATGACAGTGTTTTAGTCCTTTAGATAAACAATGTTATATATAGATCCAATATCTCAAGACAGCAGATCAGCTCACTACCACCGAAAGAATTGGAGGCTTACCAGATGTGATGGACCCGACAGGGCATACGCCGAATTGGGTCAGATAAGGCTTGGGTGGTAGGAGACTGTAGATATCTGTGGTAACGCGGATTGCTGGATTCCTCCAACTGATGTCCGGGTCCTGGAAGGTGTATGGAGTCCAAAGAGTATGGATGGTTCTGTGGATCCCAGGGGGGAAGGGATGAGGTATTCCGTGGGTGGATCCCTCAAACCGACATTCATTGGGTATGGATATTGATATCAAATGAAGAGGAAAGAAAAGAAGGGCCACATAGTGTAAATCCGATAAAAAATTTAATAAAAAAGCTTTAGGAAATACACTCACGTATAAGTCCACAGGAAAATACAGCGCTGAGAAAAAGTGGCGACAATGGGGTCCTGCCCGACGCGTTTCGTCCTAAGTAGACGTCATCTGGGGGGTTACCCCCACTGTAGCCACACTCATATATATAGGGGGTGCTTCAATTATCCTGAAAAGCAGCTCCACACTAAAAAACGGCACTTCCGGTATTGGCCAAAATGGCAGACCGGCGTGCGTTCCAAGCTTGCGTTCCACACGTCACTTCCGGGTTGTAGGATGAACCGGAAGTGGGGAAGCGTTCAAGAACGGAGAAGGAAGAAAATACACACAGGACTGAGTGTGGCAGGATGCCTCACAATAGTCCATAATGTATCTATGCAGCATGCAGTGATAATACAACAAAAAGACACCGGATGCTGCACATTGCGCAATATATGTGCGCAGAAGACAGGGGGAAGTGTATAAAATATGTCAACAGGAAGTGACATAGGTGGAGACAGTGAGCGCCTCAACAAGCGCTGTGATTGGCCCTACCAAGTGGGGGAGAGAAGATGCAGTGGGTGGGACAAGTGAGCGCCGTAGGGCTGTGATTGGCCCAACGCTATAAAGGAAAATAAATGCATAGGACGGGATGCTGCCGGCAGCGGACCTAATGCATATACAGTGAGAACTAACAAAAGTATTGAAAGAGGTGCAGAAATATGTATATATGTACAGTGCCTTATGCTATTATATAGAGGGTGTGAAACCTGGGCACAAGTGCGGAAATAAACTGTGCGGGTGAACATGGAAATATGGAACTCTCACCAAATAAACATACTAAAAAGTGATGTATATAAAATGCAAATGCTGGGAAAGGTGGTGGAGCGGGTTTCCAGGAACAACATATAAGACAGTATGCATAAAAACAAAGAATAAATGCACAAATATACAAATCATTATGGTCATATATATAAGTACATGTGACAATGCAACAAAATGTGATAAAATGCACTACTGAGTGCCACATGAGTATATATGGAACGTAAAAGCAAAGGACATACAAAAGGGAAACAATTCCCAAAACCCAGAAAAAGGGGGGGGGGGGGGACAGGAGTAAGTAAAAAACCCCCCAAAAAAACCCAAAAAGGGGGGGGGAGGGGAGGGGAGAGAGAGTCTGTTACTTAGAGGTGGATGTCAGGCTCTATTGATAAAAGCGTTGACATCCAACTCAACATTGATACCTGACGGAAAAAGGGTGCGGAGCTCATGGATCCAAAAAGTCTCCAATCTTGATACACCTCTGGTCATGGCTCCGCCCCTCCACGGGGGAACGTATCGGTCTATCACTGTGAATTGTGTACCCGCAAACACCCGATTATGGTGTAACTTATAATGTCGGGGAACTGTATGCTTGGTATCACCACTTTTGATCAAAGCTATGTGCTCCGCTACTCTTATAGAAAAAGAGCGGATAGTACGGCCTACATATTGCTTGCCACAATGGCATGTGATTAGGTAGACAATGTGGCTGGTGGTACAAGTACAGAAGCGCTTGATGGAATATCGTCTCTGTGTAACTGTAGAGGTAAAAGATGTAGTCTTTCTTCCTATACCAGAGTTATGCCGACATACTATGCATTTTCTGCAAGAGTAGAACCCCTCCATTTCGTAAAACAGGGGTTGGTGTACAGGGGGGTTAATGATGTTCGGAGCAATTTTGCTTTGTAAGGTGGGGGCACCCCTAAAGGTGACTTTCGCCCTATCAGGTAAGACAGTACTCAAAACACGGTCATTCCTAAGAATGTCCCAATGTTTGGACATAATAGCTTTGACCTGTTTATATTGATTGGAAAAGGCAGTGAAGAGGGACCACCTAAAAATCTCACCCCGTTCTTTCTTAGGCTTCTCAACAAGGAGTGACTCCCTATTGGTTTCTAGGGCACGCTGAAACTCCCGATCAACAAGTTGGGGGTCATAGTTCTTATCTACCAGTTTCGCCTTCAAAAGGGCAGATTGTGTTTTGAAAGCTTCAGTGCTGGAACAATTTCTTCGAAGTCTGAGAAATTGACTTTTCGGTACTGAATCCAACCAGGACCGGTGATGGCAACTATCTGGGGGGATGAAACTGTTCCGGTCCGTGGTTTTGAAGTGGGTCTGGAAGTGAAAAAGACCGTCACGAATCTCAATTTCTAGATCCAAAAAGTTAATTTTTTGTTTGCTGGCTGTATATGTCAGGGAGATACCGCGATCGTTGGCATTCAAACGTTGGAAAAATGAATCCAACGATGCGGCACTACCTTTCCATAGGAGGAGGATGTCGTCAATGTAACGCACCCACATAATTAGGGAAGGGTCCCTATTGGCATAGACGACATCCTCCTCCCACTTAGCCATAAATAGATTGGCGAGGCTGGGGGCAAATTTAGCCCCCATAGCCACGCCGCGCAGCTGATGATAGTACTGCTGGTCAAACCAGAAGTAACTTCGCTTAGTAGCGAACTCCAAAAGTTCCATGATAAAAGAGCACTGGAAGGATGCAATACTAGGCTCCTTCTCAAGGAAATACCGGACAGCCTCCAAGCCCCTGTCCTGAGGTATGCAGGTATACAGGGAGGCCACATCGGCCGTGGCAATGATATGGTCACCCTGCAGACCCAAACTCTCAAGCGTGCGTATGGTAGCCCCTGTGTCCTTCAAGTAGGAGGGCATACGCCTGACAAGTGGCTGTAAGCAAAAGTCAATGTATCGGCCTATACGTGAGGTGACAGAATCAATGCCACTCACGATAGGCCGGCCTGGGGGTTGAACTGGGTTTTTATGTACCTTTGGTAGGTAATATATAGTTGGAACTCTGGGTGCCAAGGGCACTAGAAACTCTCTCTCTTTTCTATTTAGAATTCCCTGGTCATAGCCCTTCTTAACAATAGCAGACAACTCTCTCTTAAAACGATTGGTGGGATTGCTGGGTAGTGTTTTATATGTATCAGGTTCGTTAAGAATCCTGTACATTTCAGTTATGTAGTCTTTCTTGTCTAGGACCACAATACCACCACCCTTGTCCGCTGGACGAATCACGAGATCTTTCTGTGAGCATAAGGACTTCAAGCCAGTGTTGGACAAGGAGTGGTGGGATGTGCGTTTATCCGGAAGTTCGGATAAATCTTTAAGAACTAAGTCCCTAAACAAACTAATGGCCGGTGCCATGGGGACTGGTGGAGTGAATAGTGAGGGGTTAGACAGGCCTGAATGAACTGTACCTGCTGTGGCGCACCTCTCATTTCTAACAGGGTTGGAAGTGAGGTAGCGTTGGATATGTAACTTCCGAATATATTTATGAACATCTATAAAAGTGCCAAACCTATCAAGCTTCTTGGGGGGGGCAAATTTGAGTCCCTTGTCAAGTACGGACAGCTCCTCCTTGGTCAATGGCTTGGCACTTAAATTAAAAACACCCTGGCCCTTTAAGTTCTCCTTCGCTTTCCTCTTTTGGATTCTCCAACCTCCCCTTGTACCTCTCTTAGGTCGGGACCCCTTTTTCTGGGCCTTTGGACCTCGTGAAAAACCTGCGCGTGGCGTGGGTTGGTGTTAGATGGAGGGTAATCTTGAAACGACTGTTCGCCACATAAACCTACACTGCATGGCCTCCCTGATCCTGCAAAGCCTGCAGATGAATCCTCGTATTCGTGGTATCAAGGAGAGAGATCAATACTGGCTGGCAACCCTCCTTGATCCACGTTACAAGGGTAAGGTTGCGGACCTTATCTTGCTGTCACAGAGGGAGCAGAGGATGAAACATCTTCAGGAGGCCTTGCAGAAAGGTCTGTGCAATGCGTTCCTAGAGACTGGGAGGTTACAAACTCCTGTTCCTGGACAACGTGTTGCTGAGGCTTTGGTCAGTCAAAGAAGGAGCGGTGGAGAAGGTGGCCGTCTGACCAATGCGTTCAGACAATTTTTTAGTCCGCAGCCCCAAGGTATGATGGGTTCCAGCAACCATCGCCAGCATCTGTTTTACATGGTGCAGGAATACCTAGGGGCAAGATCTGACTTGGACACCTTTCCCACCGAAAATCCTCTGGGTTACTGGGTCTTGAGGATGGATCACTGGCCAGAGCTTGCACAGTATGCAATTGAGCTACTGGCCTGTCCTGCATCCAGCGTTCTTTCGGAACGCACATTCAGTGCTGCTGGAGGCTTTGTAACCGATCACAGGGTGCGCCTGAATCAGTCTTGGATCACCACCAGCTACCAAGCACTGATGATGTTGATGTAACCGAATAATTTTTTTTGAAATGTCAGATCCCTTCAAGACTGCCTATGCTGATGCTGAGTGACTATCCTGTTATGCTGAGTGACTATCCTCTTCCTCCTCAATGATCATGCTGATAGCTTGTTAGAATATTTTTGGTTCTGGGCGCTGCCACCAGTTGCTAAGGCCCAATTTTTCAGCCCCTGTTTAACAGGGGCGTGTAATTACAATTTTTGATGCAATATTTTGCAAGGAGGGTTCATTGCTGCACTCAACTAGAGTATTTGTGAGGGGTTGCAGTGTTGTGGCACCAGCACCAGTGCCTAAGGCCCAATTTTTCAGCCGCTGTTTAATAGGGGCGTTTAATTACAATTTTTCATGCAATATTTTGCAGGAGGGCTCAATCCTGCGCTCCAACTAGAATATCTGTGAGGGGTTGCAGTGTTGTGGCACCAGTGCCTAAGGCCCAATTTTTCTGCCCCTCTTCAACAGGTACATGTAATTACAATTCTTGATCTAATATTTCACAGCAGGATCCGTTCCAGCGCCCACCAAGAGTAACTGTGAGGACTTACAGTGTTGTGGCAACACCACCACAACCACCACGAAATGCCCAATTTTTCTGCCCCTTTTCAACAGGGGCATGTAATTACAATTCTTGATCTAATCTTTCCTTGTTAAATATGTTTATTGAGTTTTTCATAGATAACAGAGTAAATAAATAAGTAAATAAAAAAAGAAGTAGTACATTAAATAAATAAATAAATAAATAAATAAATAAATAAGGAGATGAAGTAGACATATAAATGTGAAGCATGAGCATTTCATATACAATTATTATAAAATAAATAGTATCATCATGAAAATATAAACTCATCTTATTACTTTAAGAATGATACAATTTATAGGGATACATCAAAGTGATCATGACATAGAAATTTAATAAATAAATAAACAAATAGTCGATGTGACTTTTTCTGCTCATGAATATATGTCTTATAAGGAATAAGAATATATATAAAAAAATAATAATATAGAAAACAAGAAGAAAAGAGAGGGGAGTATAGGTGGTGGTGGTCTGGCTCCTGAATTACACAATTTATTATTATATTGTATGTTCTATATACAATCTAATGAGGTAATAACAAAGATTGGTCAAAGTCATTAGGGTAATAGTGTTTAACCCATGGTTGCCATATCTTTCGAAATGTATTGATCTTGTTATCAGCTATAGCTGTCATTTTATCAAAAACAAGTGCTCTATTGATTCTATGTTTTGTTTCAGCCAGAATTAGAGATTTAGACTTCCAAGCTTTGGCAATTGTTTGTTTGGCTGAAGTAGTAATTTGAATGAGTAATTGGAATTGAGTATGAGAGAGTGTATTGGGTTTGAGGTTTAAAAGTGCTGTAGCAGGATCAGGAAGAATAGAGATTTCAAGAGCTTTAGAAGCCATGGAAAATATATTTTTCCAGAATTCCTGGACTATCGGGCATTGCCACCAGATGTGAAAGTGAGTTCCAAGAGAATCGCAACCTCTGAAGCAATTAGGTGGGTATGTAGGAATGAATTTTGCTATTCTAGCTGGTACTAGGTACCACCGTGCAAGGACTTTATAGTTTGTTTCTATGGCATTACTATTAGGAGAAGAAGATTTAGTGGCTAACCATATGTTTGACCAATCTTTGTTATCCAAGGTCCGATTAATGTCAAGTGCCCATTTGGCAGTATATGAGGGTAAGTTTTCGTCAGATTTACCTATAAGTTGTTGGTATAACAAAGAAATCAGTCCTCTGATGTGTGGGTCACTTATACATATCCGTTCAAATTGAGTCATTTGATTAGGAGAAGAACCTGTAATAAGGAGTGGTTCATAAAAATTTTTAATTTGTAGATAACGGAAGATTTCACTTCTCGGAATATTAAAGGTTTCACACAAATCAGGAAAGGAATATATAGTATTTGCAGATGACAATCTGTATAAACACTTCAGGTTCTTAGAGGACCATATGGAAAAAGATCTAGGAAATTTCCATGCAGGGTAGAAAGCTGGATTCCCAAGGAATGAAAGTAAAGGATTATGCAAAGATTGGAGATTATGTAATTTTTTGAACTTATCCCAAATGGCTGAGGTGTGTTTAGTTATGGGATTAGAAATGTTTTTTCTGTCGATCTGGCGAAGCCATAACATATTGGCTACTGATATTGGGTCAGTATGTACTGCTTCGATAGCTACCCAAAGGGGTGTTTCAATAGTAGCATGGTATTTAGGTAGAAGAGCCATTTGGGCAGCATAATAATAAGATAAGAAATTGGGTAGTCCTAAACCACCTTTTAATTTATTAAGGTAAAGTGTAGATTTGGGTATACAAGGCTTAGTGGAACCCCAGATAAATGATAGGACTCTTCGTTGAGTAAGTCTAGTAAAATAAGATGGTAAAATTATAGGTAACACTCTAAATAAATATAAAAATTTTGGCAATATTGACATCTTAATAGCATTGATTTTACCTAACCAGGAAAGTGAAAGAGAGGCCCATTGCTTCATACATCCTGATGTTCATTTCAATAGAGGTAGGTAGTTAGCTGAAAACAGATCTTTGAGAGAAATTGTGAGTTGTACCCCTAAACAGGGTAGTTGTTTTGAGACCCAAGTAAAAGGTAAGACAGATTTTGTATGTTGAAGTTCACATTGCGATAAAGAAATATTCAAGGCATTTGATTTAGAAGGGTTAATATGTAGTCCAGAAATATGAGCAAATGTATGCAGTAATTTAAGAAGATTTGGGGTAGATATATGAGGATGGGACAGGAAAACAAGGATATCATCAGCAAAAAGGCTTATCTTATGGTGGTAACCACCTAATTCAATCCCTTTGATATCTATATTTGTTCTAATTAGTTGTGCTAAGGGTTCTATTAATAGGGCAAAAAGTAATGGTGAAAGGGGACAACCTTGTCTTGTACCTCTATTTATGTCAAGCATAGTGGATTTATAACCAGAGTAATATATGCTCTTGGTTTATTATATAGTGATGAGACCCAGGTAAGAAAATGGTTACCAAAACCCCATTTCTGTAGTATATAATCCATATATGGCCAAGTGACAGAGTCAAATGCCTTTTTTATATCCAATGAAACCAGACATGCTGGTATATGTCTTGTTTTGGCTGCATGTATGAGTAAAAGTGCTCGTCTTATATTGTCACCTGCCTGACGTTTCGGAATAAAACCTGTTTGGTCTTTATGGATTAAGTGTCCAATAATATTATTCATTCTGGTAGCCAGGATTTTAGCTAATAGTTTAATATCTAAATTAAGAAGTGATATGGGGCGATAATTAGACCAAGAAGATGAGTCAGATTGTGGTTTGGGAATCATAGTGATAATAGATGTGAGTGTCTCTGTTCTAAATGAATGTCCTTCAAGAATTGAGTTAAAGGCCCTAGTTAAGATTGGTGTAAAGATATGCGTAAACTGTCTGTAATATACTGCCGGGAACCCATCAGGGCCCGGTCTCTTGTTAAGTTTTAGAAGTTTCATAGTATTCAAAACCTCTGTAGTCGTAATAGGACTTTCAAGAAGATCTCGTTGTTTTTGGTCGAGATACGGGAGTTTAATACTAGAAAATAAAATATCAGCTTTTGACTTATCAAATTTTGGGGCTGGGGAATATAGTTTAGTAAGATTGGTACGAAAAATCTCAAGAATTTTAATTGGATTGCTAGTGTACACTTCTTTAGAGATTTTCAAATGGAAAGGTTTCTTTTCATGTTGTATAGTTTTCAACCTTCTGGCCAAGGGTGTATCCGGTTTATTAGCCTTCAGGTAAAAAGTATGTTGTCGTTTGCGTAAAGATTTATCAGTGGAATCAGTCAAGAAAAAATCTAAATCTAGGCGGGCTTTTTCAAGATTAGAATTATTAATAGTCGTTGGGCAAGATTGAAAGGTCTGATGACAGTTATTAAAGTTAGATTCCAATTTTGAGAACATTATTTTGCGTTCTCTTTTGAATTTAGTTGCTAGCTGTATCATTCTACCTCTAATGACAGGTTTATGAGCTGCAAGACGCTAGGCATTACTTCTATAGGTGGCTGCACCACATATCCAGTTCATGGACACCTGAGCGCAGGAGAGGTCTTTTTCTTAGGTTTATGAGCCTCCCACAGTGTGAGGGCTGAGATATCATTTGTGTCGTTATCTTTAAAATAGTCAGATATTGATTTCTCAATTTCTTTATTAAGAGATGGGTGAGTCAGCATGAAATCTTTCACACACCAAGTTGTGTCATGAGATCTAGGGAGCGTAGAAGCTATATTAATGGAAACTGCACAATGGTCAGTCCATGGGAATGGTATAATTTTAGCTGAGATAATTTCTGGTAGCATGCTAGAAGGGATAAGAATATGATCAATCCGAGAAAAAGATTTATGTGGGTAGGAGTAGTAAGTAAATCGTCTATCAGTAGGATTAATTTCACGCCAGGTGTCGACCAAGCTATGAGAGGTGAGTAAACGTTGAAAAGTTAGATTTGTTGTACCTGTTGTAGGTCCAGGGGGAGATTTGTCTAGAAATGGGAAGATTGTTGCATTAGAATCACCACATATAACAACTGTCCCAAATTTGTGAGACTCTATGACTTGAAAAAGGTGTGACAAGAACGCTGTTGGGCGTTTATAGGGAGCATAGTAAGATACAATAGTTATAGGGTTGTCAGAAATATAACCTGTTAAAATTAAATATCGACCTTCCGGATCTATCACTTGCGTTTTAAGGTTAAACGGAGTGGTACTTTGGAAACCAATTAGCGTACCCCTTTGTTTAACTGCAGCAGAGGCGGTATAAAATTGTGGGTATGAGGGTGAGAGAAATCTAGGTTGAGCTTTTTCTGTAAAGTGTGTTTCCTGTAAGCATATAATATGGGCTTTTTTGGATGAAAAGGATCCTAGAGCTTTAGTGCGTTTATGTGGGATATTAAATCCCTGTACATTTAAAGATAATATATTTATCGGAGCCATAGATTAACCAAGGCAACTGATCTATCATAGCATAAAAAATATATACTTTGAGCCAGATCCACCATTCTGAGAAACATGAGGAAATCGGGGTTCAAGAAAAAAGAAGAAAAAAAATATAAATAACGAAAAAAAGAGGTAAATAGAACAATCGTATTAACCCGTAACATAGATAGTGCTGCTTAATTAGAAAACAGAATAATAGGGTTAAGGAGCATCTCAAGAAAGTTTACAAAACTTCCTGAGAGGATCCAAGTCCATCAGCAGAGTCCTCCATAAAAAAAGGCAGGAGTCTGCAAATGGAAAAATCAAAGGGGCAGCAAGAAATTCCTATAGGAAGAACGGCCCCGGAGAATCACAGGTACCAAAAAATAGAAAAAAAAGGAGAATAAGAAACCCAGCAAGAGATGTGTGATGCTTTGCTTAAAAAATATATTATATATAGAAAAAAAAAAAAGGACTGAAGAGAAAAAATAATAGACTATCTCATTAGGGCATAACCTCCGTGTCTAGGCATATCTTTTGCCTAGTGGGAAAAAAATAGGAGAAAAATAAAGAACAGGTGATTATGCTAAAAAAACAAAAACAAAACCAGTTTCGGTAATAAAACCTGTAGTGAGAGAAAATTATTGGTAGTACTTTTCTTCTCTTCAGTCCATTGAATCCTCATTTTTTGGCGGTGAGTGTTCATATCGGCCGCGCTTGTGGAGATTTTGGTATGAAGATGAAAAAGTGTTGGAGTCTGAAATTTTCTTTTACTGAGGAAAACGAGCTGTTGAACGTCTGCGAGGCTGATCTTTAGGTAAGGCTGTTTCTACTAAGCCTAGTTCCAATAAAGCCGATTGTAAGTCCTCTGAAGAGCGACAGACATATCTAGTTTTCAGGTGTGTAAAGCGAAGGCAAAAAGGAAACCCCCAGTGATAGGTAATATGGTTATTCTGAAGTACCTGTAATTGGGGTTTGAGGGCCCGTCTTTTTGCAACTGTAAGAGGAGACAAGTCTGTGAATAACTGATAAGAATGACCCTGGAAGCTGAGAGATTCTTTTCTTCTAGCAGCTGATAACAATTGTTCTTTAGTTTTGTATGCAATTTAGTTATTATGTCTCTTGGGGGGCCGTTGGTTTTGCGTGGTGCTAAAGCTCTGTGCACTCTGTCCATTTCTAATCTTTCAATAGTAATTTCAGGGAGTAATTCTTGAAAAAGTGTGGTAATGGTTGCCTGCAGGTCTAGGATGGATTCAGGTATACCTCTTATCCTTAGATTAGATCGTCTATCTCTGTTTTCTTGTTCCTCCAAACGTGACTGTAATAGGGTATTTTCCTCTTTAAGGGCTGTCAGCTCAGAAGTGCAATATTGTGTTTGACAGTCAATATCATCTACCCTCAATTCCAGTTCAGCTGTTCTCTGACCAATTTCTTTAATTTCCTTTGTTAATTTATCTGTGATATGGTCAGAAGTCTGTTTCAATGCTTTCTGTAACATCTCTTCAAATGTAGCAAACATATCTGTTTGTGATACATTTTGAGCTGGATTAATAACAATGTCAAGTTTTGTTTCGTCAGCCTGTGTTTTTTGTCTGGGAGGCTGTGGTTTCCCAGCCTGTGAAGCGCCGTCTTAGCTGCCAGTCTGAGAGCCACCTCAGTTTTGTAATTGGCTTTTATTTTGCTTTTTGGTCCTTTCAGGACCATAATATATGTTTAGAAAGGCGCTGGGGAGGTTTACCTACAATTTTGTTGGTTTTTGTAAGCCGCTGGGACCTGTAGTTCTCCGGTCCGAATTCCTGTGGAGCGGAGCTCTAAGGCGGCATTACCGTTCCCTCAGGCATCCGCGCATGCGCCTTGATCTAATCTTTCACAGCAGGGCCCGTTCCTGCGCCCACCAAGAGTAACTGTGAGGGCCTACAGTGTTGTGGCAACACCAACACCTAAGGCCCCAATTTCTGCAGAGTATATAGGGCAGGCCTCTACTTTCAAACATCCAACTTACAAACGACTCCTACTTGCAAACGGAAGGAGACAACAGGAAGTGAGATTAAATCTACCCCTAGGAAGGGAAATTCTCTCCTGTAAGAGTTAATATGGGAGCGTGTCTCCTTTCCACTGATGCTTTATCACCAATCCTTGTTTCACTAAAAAACCCAAATCCTCAAAAAACATTTGTCATTGGGACAGAAAGTGAGGTGAAATCTTCTGAAGAGGTGCACAGGCAGCAAAACAAATGTCACAGGGGTGATAACCCTTCCCTATGTTTTCCAAAAAGCTTAAAATAGATTTTTTTTTGCTGGAGCTATACTTTAAAAATGTACCAGTTCAAAATTACAAACAGATTCTACTTAACAACAAACCTACAGTCCCTGTCTTGTTTGCACCGCCTGTATGCTGCTGTTCAGAGTATATAGGGCCTGGGGGCCCCACGCCTTTCCTTTTTTTAATTTGGGTGCGGGGTTCCCCTTAATATCCATACAAGACCCAAAGGTCCTGGTAATGGACTGGGGGGTACCCATGCTGTTTGTCTCACTGATTTTCATCCATATTGCCTGGACCCGACATTACATTAAAGCCGCAAGCAGTTTTAAATGACTTTTATTCATTTAAAAATGTAATTTTGTGCAGGGACTGTTCTAAGCACAGGAAACATGCGCCACTTTGCAGGCATACTATAGACACCCCCCAGGTACAATATTTAAAGGAATATTTCACTTTTTTCCCTTTAAGCATTATTAAAATCACTGCTCACGAAAAAACGGCCATTTTGAAAACTTTTTTTTTGCATTGATACATGTCCCCTGGGGCAGGACCCGGGTCCCCAAACCCTTTTTAGGACAATACCATGCAAATTAGCCTTTAAAATGAGCACTTTTGATTTTGAACGTTCGAGCCCCATAGACTTCAATGGGGTTCTAAAGTTTGCGCAAATTTTCGGTACGTTCGCCGGTTCTGGTGCAAACCAAACTGGGGGGTGTTCGGCTTATCCCTAGTGAGGAGTACAAAGACAAGTGTGTCCTGCCTACAGTCAAGCATGGTGGTTGGAGTGTCATGGTCTGGGGCTGCTGGCACTGGGGAGCTACAGTTAATTGAGGGAACCATGAATGCCAAGTGTACTGTGACATACTGAAGCAGAGCATGATCCCCTCCTTTCAGAGACTGCTCCGAAGGGCAGTATTCCAACATGATAATGACCCAAAACACACCTCCAAGATGACCACTGCCTTGCTAAAGAATCTGAGGATAAAGGTGATGGACTGGTCAAGCATGTTTCCAGACCTAAACCCTATTGAGCATCTGTGGGGCATACTCAAATGGAAGATGGAGGAGCGCAAGGTCTATAACATCCACCAGCTCCGTGATGTCATCATGGAGGAGTGGAAGAGGACTCCAGTGGCAACCTGTGAAGCTCTGGTGAACCCCTTGCCCAAGAGTTTAAGGCAGTGCTGGAAAATAATGGTTGCCACACAAAATATTGACACTTTGGGCCCAAAATTATACTATTAACGTATGATAATAGTTATGACCATATTAGAGGAAACTTCATGTATTAAGAGACAAATGAGAAGGTTATGGGTGAGCACAACATAGCAGGCATAGGTGCAAAACAGTAGTGGGACAAAAACACATATATGCATGCTCTATTCTGATTATGTATGTGAAAAGACAAATTTAATGAGTAAAGCAACACGATTAACCTGTATGGAGCAAGTGTAAACAGAAAAGAGATAAAAAATGAATAAAACAATTATGAAAAATTCAAAATGAAAAATATGAGACATGGGGAACAGTCCAGGTCAGAGGACGAATGTACCTTGAAGAAAAAAAAAAGGCAAACAATAGGAGAACAGAGAGCTCATGAACAGGTATCAAAAAACAGATTAGTGGTATGCGTGGAAAACAAGCCGCATAAGGATCGTGCCTGTAGGTGCCCTGTGAAAACACAGGGTCAGGTTATACAATAGGGAGACAAGAAGGTTATTCGGCTAGGCAAAATTCAATCGTTGGGATCCTGTTGAGACATAGGCTTGGAGTTGCGTTTGCGGCTCTGCTTCTGCCACTGAGGTGCAAAAGGTAGGCCAGGAGTAGTGGGTGTGAATGGCCATTCTGAGAGATAAAACCTGCGGGAGCTCCAGCGTGCTGAGGAAGGAAGGCAGATCCCCCAGGGTGTGAAAGATGGCGGTTTTGCCCTCATGGTGTACCCGGAGGTGGAAGGGGAATCACCATTGGTATTTCATCTGGTTGGCCTGCAAAAGCTGCGTGAGCAGTTTCAATGCTTTCCTCATCGCCAGTGTTTGATGCGAGAGATCTGGCAGGAGCATCACTGGGTTGTCATTGAAGAGGATGGTGTTTTGTGAGCTGGCAGCTCTCATGATGTCCTCTTTGACCTTGTAAAAGTGTACCCGGCATAGGGTGTCTCGCACGAATGAGGAATCAGGGGTTTGGGGCACTGAGGTCCTGTGCACGTGGTCCAGTTCAATAGGGTCATCCTTGGGGCGTTACAGCAGTTGGTTAAAGATGGCCGTCACAGCCGCAGGTAGATTTTTGGGATCAACAGTCTCAGGTATCCCACGTACATGGATATTATTGTGTCTATTGCGATTTTGGATGTCGTCCTGTTGGTATGAAAGCTGCTGCAACATGACAGTCTGGGTATTAAGGATTTTATCATGAGCCTGGACAGAGTGGCTGAGGCTGTCAGTAGTACTATCTATGTCCTCAAAGCGGGTCCCCATGTTTTTCTTAATATTAGAGTTTTCTTTCTTGTATGCCTTTTCAATTCTGTGTACACAGTGCTCAAAGTCTGCTTTGGTGGGCAGGGATCTGATATAGCTGTGCGGTGATCTTATCTGGAACTCCATGTCCCAGCCCTCGCCTGAGCCCAGGGAGGCATTGGGCCGGCTTCTGGTGCACCTTGAGGAGAATTCAGCATCCTCAGGGAGTGGAAAGTGGCTGTGTAAGCTCACCTGTGTATGCAGGGATGATTCGGAGCTGGCGGGAGACAGCGGTGCCCGCGCCATCTTGGAATCTGCACGGCGCTGTAAGGAGGCCCGGTCTTGAGTGAAATAGTCCTCTAAATCACCTTCTTTTTGGGTCCCACTGGTGCCCCTCAGTGCTTGTCCTTCCCCATAGGTAGTGTTTTGGCTGGGTTTCCTGCCCTGTATAAGGTCCGTGGAGCAGAGGGATCCGGGAGCTGTGAGCAAACACGTCTCACTGCTCCATGCTGCAGGCCACGCCCCCTGTATTTAGGTATTTTGAGGGGACAGCAAATTTACGCTGTTATACAAGCTGTACACTCACTACTTTACATTGTAGCAAAGTGTCATTTTTTCAGTGTTGTAACATGAAAAGATATAATAAAACATTTACATAAATGTGAGGGGTGTACTCACTTTTGTGAGATACTGTATATCGCACATCATTCTCAAAATTTAATGTAATGTGATGTGATTTAATGATGATGAAAAATAATATAAACATACTGAATAGACATGTGCAATTAATTTTGGTCCGAATATAAATTTGGACAAAAATGTTTGGTTATTCTCAGATTCGGATTTATCTCCAAATGAAATAGTAACGAATTTCATTGAAATTTGTTTCATTTAATTTCAAATATTCGTTTTCCAACAAATTTTCTAATTTTTGGAACAATTAGAACTCGGATCAGTCAAAAAATGATCGGCCAATTCAAATTCTGTGTGAAGAATAGCTGGTTGTTAAGGAGTGGCCGGGAAGCCGGCTGCCGCATCCTTAACGACCAATAACTTATCAGCTGTCAGCGGGCTTCCCCGCTCGACAGATGAATGTAAACAAAAGAATGCTGGCAATAAAAAAGGCAGCAAAAAACAGTGTGGGGTCCCCCCCAATCCATACCAGACCCTTATCTGAGCATGCAGCCCAGCAGGCCAGAAAAGGGGGTTACAAGCGAGCCCCCCTTTGAACCATACCAGACCAGGCCACATGCCCTCAACATGGGGGGTGCTTTGGATATGATGGATCTACGACTAAGTCAAAAACTTGTGTTGTGTCTTTATTTATTTTTATTTATTTTTCATACCTGGAGGGCCTGGTATGGAATTGGGGGGACCCCACACATTTTTTCCCTGCATTTTTCATTGCTGCTGTTTTTTTTTTTTTTTTTACATTTCAGCTGTTAGTGGGGAAGACCACTGACAGCTGATGAGTCACTGGTTGTTAAGGATGCGGCAGCGCCCCCCCACCGCAAAGCACCTTGTCTCCATGTCGATGAGGACAAGGGCCTCTTCCCGACCACCCTAGCCTTTGGTTGTTGGGGTCTGCGGGCGGGGGCTTATCGGAATCTGGAAGTAAAGGGGGCGCCCAGATCCCGGCCCCCAGCCTATATGAATGAGTATGGGGTACATTGTACCCCTAGCTATTCACCTAAAAAAAGTGTCAAAAATAAAACACATTACACATGTTTTTAAAGTAATTTTTTAAGGCAGCTCCGGCGTCACTTCCGATCTCTTCTCCCCTCTCTGGCTCTTTTGCCTCCCCCGCTGGTGACTTCTGCCTCTGATGGTTCTTCTCCCCTCCCTGGGTCTTCTAGCCCTCTCTGATTCTTCCCCCTCTGTCCGCTATCTGCTGGATTTTGTCAGCTGTCTTCTCGCTCTTTTGCTGTGTTTTCTCCGCTATCTTCTCTGCTATCTTCTCCCTCTGTTCTTCTTCCGATGTTGCCTCAATGCTCTCTCCCGCTCTAATGCTGGGTGCGTGGTGTGCCACTACTTATATTGGCATGGGGCGGGGTCATCGTGTGATGTCATCTGGAGGCCCAGCCCCTTATGATGTCACCACCCGGGGTATGATAGGGCGGTGACGTCATAAGGGATGGGGCCTCCGGATGATGTCACACTGTGACCCCCGCCCCATACCAATATAAGTAATGGCACACCACGCACCCAGCATTAGATCGGGAGAGAGCGTTGAGGCAACATCAGAAGAAGAACAGAGGGAGAAGATAGCGGAGAAGGCCCTGCAAAAGAGTGTGAAGACAGCAGACAAGACCCAGCAGAGGCAGAAGACAGCGGACAGAGGGAGAAGAACCGGAGAAGGCTAGAAGACCCATAGAGGGGAGAAGAACCATCAGAGGCAGAAGACACCAGCGGAGGAGGCAGAAGAGCCGGAGAGGGGAGAAGAAAGCGACGCCAGAGCTGCCTTAATAAATTACTTTAAAAACACGTGTAATGTGTTTTATTTTTGACACTTTTTTAGGTGAATAGGTAGGGGTATAATGTACCCCATACTCATTCACATAGGGTGGGGGGCAGGGATATGGGGCCCCTCTTGTTAAAGGGGACTTCCAGATTCCGATAAGCCCCCCGCCCGCAGACCCCAACAACCAACAGCCAGGGTTGTCAGGAAGAGGCCCTTGTCCTCATCAATATGGGGACAAGGTGCTTTGGGGTTGGGGGCGCACCTACCCCCCTTTGTTGAGGGCATGTGGTCTGGTACAGTTCAGGAGGGGGGGCTCGCTCGCCCCCCCTTTCCTGAGCTGCTGGGCTGCGTGCTTGGATAAGGGTCTGATATGGATTTCAGCATGGGGGTTCCCCTTAAAATACATACCAGACTGAAGGGCCTGGTATGCTCTTGGAGGGGGAACCCATGCCATTTTTTATTTTTTATTTGGCGTGGAGTTCCCTTTCAAGATCATCAGAGCACAAATCACATGCCAAAGTCGGATCAGTTAAGACCGCGATCTGACTTTGATCCAACTTCAGTGATATTCAATGGGCTGAAGTAGGATCAAAGTCGAACAAAAGTAGTACAGGGAGCATTTTCAAAGTCGGATCGACTTGTGTCAGACCAGTTAAGACAGCTCTCATAGGGAAACATTGCTTTTCACACGTCATGCGACATGAGCTCCCAATGTCGGAGCATTTGTCATACCAGTGTGAACCCGGCCTAAAACCTAGAAGCTGATTGGTTACTAATCACAGCTGCACCAGATTCTGTGTGCACCAGCTATAGTAAATTTCCACCAATGTATTCACCCAATCATATGCTAGGAAAAAAAAGTTTCTTCCCTTACACATGGTGAGATATTTAAAATGAAGTAGCAACATTAATACATAAGGCCCCATTCACATTGAGCATTTTAAAAATGTGGTAGGTTTTTGGAACTTTTTTGCATGATTTTCATGTTAGACACATAGGACAGCTTATTCATTTCAATGTGCAACAAATGCGGCAAAGCAGCTCATAGAGCTTTTTGCTGCCTTTTGCTTTGCACGTTTTTACCATGCATTTTTCTGCATTTGTTGTGCAATTTTACAGGGGGCAAAATGTGTATCTGTGTGCTGTGTTTGGAGTGCCATTAATAATGGATGGTACCATTGGCGTAGCATAAGGGATCGTGACTCTGCCCCTGCTCCAGAGGGGCCGTGCGTCCTCCCTCTCACTTTACATTTTATCTCACTGTGCCTGTGTAGGCGTCGGGTCACCTGAAAGGCTGGTGTGTGATGGGCAGATGCAGACTTCCTTCTGCCCCACCCCTTCCCACAAGTGCCAGGCTGGATGGGACGCTGAGTGGAGAAGGCGGACGGAGCTGCTGAGTGGAGGAAGCCTGACGGGGCCTCAGAGTGGAGGAGGTGAGATGGAGCTGCTGAGTGAAGGAGGCGTGTTGGGCCCGCTCAGTGGAGGAGTCGAGATGGAGAAACTGAGTGGAAGAGGCGAGATGGAGCCACTGAGTGGAGGGGGTGAGATGGAGCCACTGAGTGGAGGAGGTGAGACGGAGCCCCTGAGTGGAGGAGGCGAGACACATGCTAAGGGGAGAACTGCAGTGATAAGGAAACTTTCCACCTCTGGTGCACAGACCCGACTTCTCACTAATACCCGCCATTAGGGATGAGCTTCGAGTTCGAGTCGAACTCATGTTCTACTCGAACATTGGCTGTTCGCAAGTTCGCCGAACAGCGAACAATTTGGGGTGTTCGCGGCAAATTCGAATGCCGCGGAACACCCTTTAAAAGTCTATGGGAGAAATCAAAAGTGCTAATTTTAAAGGCTTATATGCAAGTTATTGTCATAAAAAGTGTTTGGGGACCTGGGTCCTGCTCCAGGGGACATGGATCAATGCAAAAAAAAGTTTTAAAAACGGACGTTTTTTCAGGAGCAGTGATTTTATTAATGCTTAAAGTCAAACAATAAAAGTGTAATATCCCTTTAAATTTTGTACCTGGGGGGTGTCTATAGTATGCCTGTAAAGGGGCGCATGTTTCTTGTGTTTAGAACAGTCTGACAGCAAAATGACATTTGGAAGGAAAAAACTCATTTAAAACTACCCGCGGCTATTGCATTGCCGACAATACACATAGAAGTTCATTGATAAAAACGGCATGGGAATTCCCCACCCCGAACCAAAATAAAAAAAAAAAAATAATGTGGGGGTCCCCCTAAATTCCATACAAGGCCCTTCAGGTCTGGTATGGATATTAAGGGGAACCCCAGCCAAAATTTTAAAAAAAAATTGACGTGGGGTTCCCCCTAAATTCCATACCAGACCCTTTAGGTCTGGTATGGATTTTAAGGGGAACCCCGCGCCAAAAAAAAAAAAAAAACGGCGTGGGGTCCCCCTAAAAATCCATACCAGACCCTTATCCGAGCACGCAACCTGGCAGGCCGCAGGAAAAGAGGGGGGGACGAGAGTGTGGCCCCCCCCCCTCCTGAACCGTACCAGGCCACATGCCCTCAACATTGGGAGGGTGCTTTGGGGTAGCCCCCAAAACACCTTGTCCCCATGTTGATGAGGACAAGGGCCTCATCCTCACAACCGTGGCCGGTGGTTGTGGGGGTCTGCGGGCGGGGGGCTTATCGGAATCTGGAAGCCCCCTTTAACAAGGGGACCCCCAGATCCCGGCCCCCCCCCTGTGTGAAATGGTAAGGGGGTACTTACCCCTACCATTTCACTAAAAAACTGTCAAAAATGTTAAAAATGACAAGAGACAGTTTTTGACAATTCCTTTATTTAAATGCTTCTTCTTTCTTCCTTCATCTTCTTCTTCTTCTGGTTCTTCTGGCTCTTCTGGTTCTTCCTCCGGCGTTCTCGTCCAGCATCTTCTCCGCGGCGTCTTCTATCTTCTTCTCCTCGGGCCGCTCCGCACCCATGGCATGGGGGGGAGGCTCCCGCTCTTCTCTTCATCTTCTTCTCTTCTTCATCTTCTTCTTCATCTTCTTCTTCATCTTCTTCTTCCTTCTTCTCTTCTTCATGTCTTCTCCGGGCCGCTCCGCAGCCATGCTGTGGCATGGAGGGAGGCTCCCGCTGTGTGACGGCGTCTCTTCATCTGACGGTTCTTAAATAACGGGGGGGCGGGGCCACCCGGTGACCCCGCCCCCCTCTGACGCACGGTGACATGACGGGACTTCCCTGTGGCATTCCCCGTGACGTCACAGGGAAGTCCCGTCAAGTCACCATGCGTCAGAGGGGGGCGGGGTCACCGGGTGGCCCCGCCCCCCGTTATTTAAGAACCGTCAGACGAAGAGATGCCGTCACACAGCGGGAGCCTCCCTCCATGCCACAGCATGGCTGCGGAGCGGCCCGGAGAAGACATGAAGAAGAGAAGAAGGAAGAAGAAGATGAAGAAGAAGATGAAGAAGAGAAGAAGATGAAGAGAAGAGCGGGAGCCTCCCCTCATGCCATGGGTGCGGAGCGGCCCGAGGAGAAGAAGATAGAAGACGCCGCGGAGAAGATGCTGGACGAGAACGCCGGAGGAAGAACCAGAAGAGCCAGAAGAACCAGAAGAAGAAGAAGATGAAGGAAGAAAGAAGAAGCATTTAAATAAAGGAATTGTCAAAAACTGTCTCTTGTCATTTTTAACATTTTTGACAGTTTTTTAGTGAAATGGTAGGGGTAAGTACCCCCTTACCATTTCACACAGGGGGGGGGCCGGGATCTGGGGGTCCCCTTGTTAAAGGGGGCTTCCAGATTCCGATAAGCCCCCTGCCCGCAGACCCCCACAACCACCGGCCACGGTTGTGAGGATGAGGCCCTTGTCCTCATCAACATGGGGACAAGGTGTTTTGGGGGGCTACCCCAAAGCACCCTCCCAATGTTGAGGGCATGTGGCCTGGTACGGTTCAGGAGGGGGGGGGGCACTCTCGTCCCCCCCTCTTTTCCTGCGGCCTGCCAGGTTGCGTGCTCGGATAAGGGTCTGGTATGGATTTTTAGGGGGACCCCACGCCGTTTTTTTTTTTTTTTTTTTGGCGTGGGGTTCCCCTTAAAATCCATACCAGACCTGAAGGGTCTGGTATGGAATTTAGGGGGAACCCCACGTCAATTTTTTTTTTAAATTTTGGCTGGGGTTCCCCTTAATATCCATACCAGACCTGAAGGGCCTTGTATGGAATTTAGGGGGACTCCCACATCATTTTTTTTTTTTAATTTTGGTTCGGGGTTGCCCTGTGGGGAATTCCCATGCCGTTTTTATCAATGAACTTCTATGTGTATTGTCGGCAATGCAATAGCCGCGGGTAGTTTTAAATGTGTTTTTTCCTTCAAAATGTCATTTTGCTGTCAGACTGTTCTAAACACGGGAAACATGCGCCCCTTTACAGGCATACTATAGACACCCCCCAGGTATGAAATTTAAAGGGATATTACACTTTTATTGTTTGACTTTAAGCATTATTAAAATCACTGCTCCTGAAAAAACGGCCGTTTTTAAAACTTTTTTTTGCATTGATTCATGTCTCCTGGGGCAGGACCCAGGTCCCCAAACACTTTTATTGACAATAACTTGCATATTAGCCTTTAAAATTAGCACTTTTGATTATTCATGTTCGTGTCCCATAGACTTTAACGGTGTTCGCGTGTTCGAACGAATTTTTTTCCTGTTCGCATGTTCTGGTGCGAACCGAACAGGGGGGTGTTCGGCTCATCCCTACCCGCCATCTCCATGTCACTTCTGTCTCTGACCCTCTGTGAGCTGGTCCGGCCCCCCTCCTCCCGTGTCTCCTCCCCTCACCTCCCCTTCCAAGAGAGTCTGTGCTGGTCTCTCCTCATCTCCCTCTTTTGTTATTGCCCCCCTCAGAGGGGGATGCGCTATCCAACTGGAGCCACTCCAGGTGCTAGAGATGCTGCAGTGGAGCAGCAAGTTCATCAAGTTGGGCAAGGTGAGAGTGGAGCATTGGGGGAGGAGGAGGGGATGTGAGAACATTTTACAGTCCAGGACAGTTATTGCTGGGGGACTTCATAACATTGAAGGGGACTGAGACTTCTCCAGAATCCCCTTGTCCTAGGGATATTCCATGTGTGGGGGAGTGACAGAAGCCAGCATAGGGGAGGGGTGAGTCCTGGACATGCTGGGACTTGAAGTGTGTAGGCAGCAGGGAGACACCTGAGTGACTTGAAGGAACCCCAAAACTCACCTGTGCGGCCTCCCTGTCACACCTGGACAGGAGGGGAGGTGGGGCAGCATATAGACAAACTGATCCACTACATTTTCCTCCTACTGCCACTGAATGCTGGCTTCTCTCCCTCCCGCCAACATTCATTGACAGCAGGAGGAAAATGGAGTGGATCAGTTCCTCTATATGCTGCCCCTCCTGTCTGGGTTACTCTTATTTCTGCTGCTTCATAACCATAGCATAGTGAACTGTGTTTACTATGCTTGGGTTTATGAATGAACAGGAAGACAGTGCAGAGCTCTTCCTGTTCATTCATTATGTGCAGCTGAGGCCGCAGAGATGGTGGTTGAGGACACGGTCCTCAATCTCCTTTCTCTGTCTCAAAAGTGAAAAAAAAAAAACTACTGATACTGTCCACTGCCCTACTATCTGACACCATCCACTGACCTACTGTCTGACACTGTCTACTGCCCTACTGTCTGTCTCCATCCACTGCCCTACTGTCTGACACATCCACTACCCTACTGTCTAACACCGTCCACTACCCTACTGTCTGACACCATGCACCACCCTACTGTCTGACACCATCCACTGCAGCCCTACTGCCTGACACTGTCCACTGCCCTACTGTCTGACATCATCCACTGCCCTACTGCATCACATGCCTGACGAAGGGGTCCTGTGTGGCTGCGAAACGTGGCACTCCTGGTTGTTGATGCAGCACCCAAACTTTGAGAGCTTATCCAGGAACGTGTGCAATGGGAATATAAAGTAATACTACTGTAATACTGCCCTACTGTCTGACACCGTCCACTGCCCTACTGCCTGACACTGTCCACTACCCTACTGTCTGACACCATCCACTGCCCTACTGTCTGACACCATCCACTGCCTACTGTCTGACACTGTCCACTGCCCTACTGACACTGTCCACTGCTAAGGTAGGCTAAGTTTATTTTTTTACAGTAACATTTTATTATATTTCTCTTAAGTTTCCTTATTATTTAGTTAGGCCTTGCCTGTGCATTTCTTACAAAAAAGGGGGGTGCCAAACCCTGGTGATCTTTGATCTCTTTCATGTTGTTCAGGTGAATCTCCACCTTTCAAAGGTTGCCAAGCCCTGATCCAGGGTTTTGAAAGAAATGGAGAGGTATGTCAAAATGAGGACAGTTTCTCCAAAATCTTAAATTATCCTCTCAATATTTACTTGAGAGGAAATAACTCTTTAGCCACATGGAGTATCTTGGCGCGAGGTCAAAGCGATGGTTGGTGGGGGGGGGGTAGGTCAACTTTTGCATCAGGGCCCACAAGCTTCAAGCTACGCCTCTGAATGGCACCACAAATGCAACACACTTTTTTACAGAGTTTTGTAAATGTGCGCAAAAATGCATGATTTTGCACTCATTTAATACATATGCAAGTTCACTTCTTTATTACAAAAATACAGCATTTTGTTTCTGCACATACCAATTAAATAAATATGTTTGCATTATTTATATTCTTTCTCAGATCAGGTTTAAAATAAATGTTTGTTACCAGTACTTCTCTATATGAGGTTTTAAACATTAACAGTTGTGAATGTTGTTTTTCTATTTACAACTGTGCAATTATTTGCTGATCCATAAGTAGTCAGCTTTCATATGCAAACTAACAACCTGCTTGGATATTATCCCACACTCCTGCATTGTAATCTGCAGAAGGCTAGCAATACCATCTGACTCCATGAAATTCAACATCAGTTATTGTGTTCTCAGCCTGTAACTTCTCTGAGGAATGTCATATGGTTTTATTGTTTTGGCAAGAGAATGCTGTCCATCTGTGACAAACTCATATGCTATAAAGTAAAAAAAAAAATTTGAATATTGGACATTAGCTATCTTGTAATATAGCCCTGTTCTGATAACATGAGCTTCATTTTTATTACACTTACTCTTTTTTATTTGTACAGCCTCTTCTATTTATTTAGAGCAATCACAAATATTAGAAAAAAATGTAAAACATATTGCTAAAATGTGAATATGTTATTTCTAATAATAACATAATTAAGATTAATAGCAACTCTAACTCTATCTCAGATTTGCATGGTTTCTAGCAAAATGTATTACTATTATTATTTTTATCCAGTGGTGAGATCTCCCAACCAAAATTCTCTACACGATCCAAATGCTGCAGCCAATTATGGTGTTGCTCTAATGTAGATATGCACAACATTGGAGGCTGTAAGAGAGCAGCACTTTTTCTTCAGGAGAAACAATCGCTATACAGGTTGCTTTGAAATCTTCAGGACATAAGAAAAGCCATCAGGTTGATTCAATCAATTGGTTTCCAACCAGTGATAGAATGTTACTATGTTTAACATTCACTCAGCTTAGTGAATGATGTGAAATTGTGTTCATTTTTAATGTCTTTTTTTTTCTATAGACATCAGTTTTTTTCAGCAAAGGAGTTACAATTAGTGTGGATAGCATGTATAAAGCAGACTTAGAGCTTTATTTGTTGGATGGAAAAAAAAAAAGAATATCCATATGCAATACTGTACATTTAATGTTTTAAATTGTGTAAATAAAAAAAATGTGTGCAGCAGCCTATGTATAGCTGCTAGCACAATGTGTATAAAACACCTTACCATTTTAACAGAAATAAGGGGTGCACTGATAAATCTTTGACAATATTTAAATTATCAAACCACTTAAGTGAAAAATAAAATATAAACATCAAAATTTGTGGTAAATAGTGATAAATCCAAAACAGTCCAAATTTTTGTGACACACTGTTACTGATGAGAAGGCCTCCACCAATTCCTTAAGGGTGTGCTCTCGCCTTAAATTTTGGACCCTCACTACAAAGGTCAAATGTACATGTTTCCCCTGATCAAACAGGTACTCTTGGGTGGACTTTGCCCTGACATCTAGTGGCAGCCCAACTCATCCAGTTTTATTTTAAGTTGGTGTTTGTCTACATATATATAGTGCCAATATTAACAAACTATACATATGGTTGATTAAGACATCTGGTTGTATATGATGACTGTGGGGTGCATTTATTTGGGAACATGGGCAGCTGCAGGCAGTGAGATCACAGATAAATACCTCTTCTATGACCACTGTGCTTTGTGCCCGCCATGATGATGTCAGCACAATGAAACGTATTGGACAGAGCTTAGTGATTCAGGAGGGAGTCAGATATTGTGGGCTGAAGGAATCTGGTAGCTGCTTGGCAGCATACAGGCATCTATACACAGCTCCACTCTATTGCATGCAATGTATTATGTGAAGTGTTTAATTTTTCTACATTCAATTGAGTGAAATCTTTTACTGTTTACAAATAAAGTGATTAGCGGTAAGCAATGTGTTCCGTTTTCTTTTTATTTGAGCTTGGTTGTACACTAATTCCCTGAGAGTATGTGTTTATTGGCCAACCTGGTTCACTGAAAGCCAGTGATCACATAGAGGTGTATTGTTAATTGCCATTGTCTGAATTGCATCCGATAGTCATTACTGCTGAGTCCATCCAAGAATTTGATTCTGGACTTAAATAAACGTGTGCATTTGACTTTTGTAGTGAGGGTCCAAATTTTAAGGTGAGAGCACACCCTTAGGAGGTTGATGGAGGTCTTCTCATCAGCAAGAGCATATTACATTTGTGTCACAAGAAGTTTGACTGTTTAGGACTAATTACTAAAAAATTGCGCGGTCATGCTACACTGTACCCAAATTTAATTTTTATTACACATTTTTTACATATTAAACATATTTTACATATTACATATTTTTTTTTACACAAATAGAGATTTCTTTTGGTGGTATTTAATCACTACTGGGGTTTTTATCTTTGTTAAACAAAGGAAAAAAAGACCAAACATTTTGAAAAAAAAACAAATAGGTCATTTTTCTCTTTCATTGATGTGCGCTGATGAGGCTGCACTGATGGGCACTGATAGGTGACACTAATGGGCATGGATAGGCACTGGTAGGTGACACTAATAGGCAGCACTGATGATGAGGCACTGATGGGTACTGTTTGGCAGCACTGATCAGCACTGATAGGTGGCACTGGTAGGCATTGATAGGTGGCAATGGTGAGCATTGATAGGTGGCACGGGTGGGCACTGATAGGCAGAACTGATTTGCACTGGTAGATAGGCGGGTGGCACTGGTGGGCACAGATGAGGCAGCGGTGGCTCTCCATGTTCAGGACCAATGTCTCTCTTACAAAAGCCGGTGATTGAGTTTTTTTTGTCCTTATGCTATAGCGTGAGTGAAAGGATATTTTAGCTTGCTGTCCACCATTTTAGCTATACACCCCTGTAAAAATGTGTATCCATTTGAGAATAAATAGGTATACGTGATGCTTATGAGAAGTTAAGTTTTATGTTCTTGTAAATGGTCTGATTTCCCCGAAATTATGTGAAGCTAGCTAGCCTTTTCCTGTTATTAGTTTCTATATGAGTTATCAAGGCGTTATATTGTTTTCTGCATGTACTCAGTAATCTTCTATTTTTGCTTGTTTTAAAACATCCTGTATGTCTGTATCTTTACCATATATTAATGTAAGAAGGGTTGGACCTTCGTTGTGATGTCATTTTGCTTATATAAGCTGAAGTCCGGAAATATAATCCTCAGATCACTCTGAGAACTGCATGTATTGACTGCGTGTCATAACTTTATATCAGAGTGGTCTCCAGGTCTGATGGGTTTGAAGGAACACTCTAGGCAGGATATCATATGAGGGTTCACTTGCTTCTAGAACACCCTACACCCCAACAGTGAGGAAAAAAATTGCATATTACTGGCTCTGTTTATATCACAAGATCAGCTGTCATTGGCTGACAGCTGATCATGTGGTAAGGAGTCGGGATCGGCCCCTTACTCTAATCTATGATCAGCCGAGTCTCATTGACTCACTGACCACAGAGCACGCGGCACATTCCCTGCAGGGGGCGCGCAGGCAGCTCATGCACAGGAGGACGTACATGTTTGCTATACTGCCATCTTTCTGCTATAACGCCAGCACAAAGGGGTTAATGAGCAAAGGAAACATTCATTCAAATGAATGTTCTTAAATAAAGTTAACCTGTGTTCACCTTGAATGTGCAAACAGATGTAAGGGAAATTTAATAAAATAGTATTCTTCTAGCATATGAAAGAACACATGTTCACCTTGATTACTAACAGTACATGTGCAAAAATCAACAATCACTTTGCTAAGTGAACATTCCCCAATGCTTTCATAAACCAACCTCACTATGTCTGAAAATATTAATGGCTTATTCAAACAAGTGCATTGCTGTAAAATGTGCATGTTGCTGCATGGCAAAGCGCCTGCTGTATGCTTAGTGCTACTCTTTGTAAATGGTATATCAACATTCTGTGCATTAGATGACAACACACAATGCAGAGCAGGTAGCCCTAAGCACATGCCATGTGTTGTGGTGGGCTGTTTTACTAAAAAAAAGGATTGTGTATGTTTTGGTCCATTCATGTGCATAGGCAGCCAGCTCTTAATGAGTTGCATTAACACACCACGGATCACTCATTTGGGAATCAGCCCTTGAGCTAAATGATTAATTCAAATGCCAAAGCCAATGATAGACATTGGTGATGAAGAAAACTTGAGAAAAGAAATTGAGTTTTATTTACTAAAAATGAATGCACAAAAGTAGTGGGAAATTGTTATGAGACCTATAGTCCAATCTACTGTATGTTAGCGGTTTGCATGAGCGCATGGATAAATGTTCATGCACCCAAACTCTACAAAGTTTCAGCTAATCTCTTAGACAGGTCCCTGCTTGCAGTGTGCATTGAACATCCAGAGAAGGTTGCTTCTCTATCTAATATGAATATAGGTTGCATTAGGCAATGCATGTGGATCCTACACAACAAGCACATGTTCTTTGTAATTCACACACATGCCTTACCAAGGACATTTGATTTTTGGGTGTATTTTTTTTCCAAATGTTAAAATGTAATGTATACATTAGGAATGAAAAACACGGTGAATTGAATGTTACTTGTGAATATTTTGTATGTTCTTAATTCCAAAGGTAAAAAAACAAAAAACAATGATTACAATAATAAAAACAATAATAACCACTTCAATACAGGGCATTTTCAGCCCCTTACTGCCCAGACCAATTTTCAGCTTTTTTTCACACAAATAGAGCTTTCTTTTGATGGTATTTAATCACCACTGGGTTTTTTATTTTTTTGCTAAATAATAAAAAAAAAAAAATACACTTGTTTCTGTTATAAAATGTTGCAAATAAATACGTTTTAATGATAAATTTAGGCCAAACTGTATTCTGCTACATTTATTTATAGTTTTATATATAGATATATATCTATCTAGATAGAGATAGATATATATCTATCTATCTCTATCTAGATAGAGATAGATATACCGGTATATCTATCTATATCTAGATAGATATAGATAGATATATATCTATCTATATCTATCTAGATAGATATAAATATCTATATCAATAGATATAAATATCTATATAGATAGATATATATCTATCGATATAGATATTTATATCTATCGATATAGATATACAGCATATATATATATATTGTATATATGAAAATTGATCAACCCTGATGTACTGATGGCTTATCTCATTTCTTGAGGCCCGAAAATGCCAGGACAGTACACATATTCCCCCAAATGACCTCTTTTTTGTAAAGTAAACTGTCCAAAGTATATTTAGTAAGAGGCATGGTGAGTTTTTTGAAGTTGTAATTTTTTGTCACAAGTTTTTGGAAAATTAAGAAACAAAAAAAAATGTTTTCACTTTTTTTTTTTTTTTTAAATAGTTTTTATTCAAGTTTTGTCAGTTTACAAAGATATACACCATGCTGACATATAACAGTAGATATTGTACATCAAAATATAAACCATAGAGGCTAACAGTTACTTATATCTTTACAGTCTTAATACAATTCCTTAAGATGTGAGGAATTAAACGAGGCAGGAGGGGCTGTATGCCCCTGCCAGCCACCCCATTTGGGAGCTAACTGTGGCTCGACTGAGGCACAGCCTCCGCATGCCTCTGTGCTAACAGCAGTATTAACCAGTTTATATCTGTTAGCGGTCTTGTAACAAAAGCGTATAGTTAGAAACTAATAAAAGGAGCTAAAGTGTATATAATACAGGATCATTTCAGAAGCCATATGGAAAGGGATGGTCATGGGTTTTTTAAAACAAAATAAAAAGCATTAGATGTGGTGTCAATCATTTGTGATAATTATCATACCACTTTATCCAACCTTGCCAGCGTAGAAAAAATGCGTCGTACTTTCCATTGATGGATGCTAGCATCTTTTCGTAAGTGTAATGCAAAGACAATGTAGTTATCGCCTCTTCTATGTCTGGAGGGTGCAGCGATCTCCATTTTCTTAGTATTACTAGTTTGGCTGCTAGGAATAAGTGAACAGTAAATTGTCTATGTATTGGTGGGATGTCTTCTATACCTATGTTTAGGATAGCTAAGGATGAAGGGTTCCGTATAGTTAAATTCGGTATTTGATGTAGGATTGTGAGGATGTGGGACCAATATGACGTCAGGTGTGTACATCCCCATAGGATGTGATAGATAGTGCCGGTTTGCCCACAGTTTCTCCAACAGGTGGAGGGTGCGGAGCAATTGAATTTAGCTAGACGATATGGTGTTAAATACCAACGCTGTATGATTTTATGTGAGAGTTCCCATAGGTTGGTACTATTGGTAGCCGAGTGGATATATTGTATTGCTTTGTGCCATTGTTGTGGGGAAAAGGTATCCTTAAGATCTCTTTCCCATGCTAGCAATGGATTTGTTTTGATGAATATGTTTTTGTCATGGAGATAAGTGTAAAATAACGATATACCTCCTTTGCGAGGAACTTTGGCTGTGAGATATACGTGAATTTTGCAGAATAACTTATAATTGACGTTATGTTTTTTGAGGTAAGTAGCAATTCTAAAATGTTGAAAACATTCTGAAGAAGGCAGATTATAAGTCGTTTTTAGAGTGTCAAACGAGCTGACTTTAGTGTCGGAATGTAAGTCCGAAACCCATTGTATTCCCTTCGCTGTCCACCTATTCAAGGGTATGTCTGGGATCAATAAAGCCAATGTTGACATAGGGATCGACAAAGATATAGTAGGAGATGATCTGGATTTAGTTGTTATCAGTGTTTTCCATGAGTTTAGTGTTGCTAGAGTCGGGAGAGAGATGTCAGAGGGTTTAGACTTTAGGTGCATAGAAGCTAACAAGTAATCATAGATGCTTCCTCCTGGTATGTTAGTTTTTTCAATAGAACACCAAAGAGGCTGTTGGGGATGGGGGAACCACCCTCTTAGTTGTGCTAGGATTGCAGCTAGATGGTAGTCTGCAAAAATTGGGAGACCAACCCCTCCTGCTGTTTTTGTTTTACGGAGTTTGGTTAGAGCACTTCTAGCTTTTTTGCCATCCCATAAATATCTAGAACGTATGGATTGTAAGGTATGAAAGTGTTGTCGTGGGACAGGGATGGGAACTGTGCGAAATATATATAGTATTTGTGGCAGAATTTGCATTTTGAAGGCAGCCAGTCTGCCTGACCATGACAATGTGTGTTTGCTTAGGGATTGGAGACCTATTTGCAATGTACATATTAACGGAAGGTAATTAGCGTGAAATAGTTGTGAGGGGTAGGAGGTTAGTTTAATCCCTAAGTAAGTTATTGCTTGTGAGTCCCATACGTATGGGTATTTGTTTTGCAAAATTGTTTTATCCGATGTTGCTACTCCAAGATCCAATATGTAAGATTTGGTTTCGTTCACCTTGTAATATGATACCTTACCATAGTCACGTAAAGGTTGAGATACATGTTGTAGGGAAGACACCGGATTAGTTAACATGAGGATCACGTCGTCAGCAAAGAGACTTATGACGTGTTTACGGTTATTGAAAGTAAAACCTTGTATATTAGGGTTTTGTCGTATGCTGGCTGCAAGGGGCTCCATTAAGAGGTTGAAAATGAGAGGGGATAATGGACAGCCCTGGCGGGTGCCATTTGTGAATCTTGAAAGGTTTAGATAGCATACCAGAGGTGTATACCCTAGCTGATGGTGAGGTATATAAAGATAGTATTGCAGACAATATGTGACCTGTAAAACCAAATTTTTCCAAAGTGGTTGAGAGATATGTCCAGTGCACTCTGTCGAACGCCTTCTCTGCATCCAAAGCAAGAAGCAGAGAAGGCGTCCCATGTTTCCTGGCTGTATGAATCACATCTTTTAGTCTTCTGGTAGCATCAGATGTTTGCCTACCTTTGGTAAATCCAGATTGATCTGGGTTGATTATAGTGGGGAGGATGTCAATAAGCCTCAGTGCTATCATTTTGGCGTAAAGCTTGAGATCAGTATTCAATAAGGATATCGGTCCAAAGTTTTGAGGTACATCCGGTGTCTTCCCTGGTTTAGGCAACGTGACTATTAATGCTTCTAACATCTCAGGTGGAAAAGAAGACGAAGCAGCAGCAGCCTCAAATACCTTTAGAAGGTGCGGTCCTAAATAGTGTTTAAAAGTCTTATAATATTCCCCTGTCAAACCGTCTGGTCCTGGAGATTTATTGACAGGAAGAGTGTCAATTACTGTCAGTAGTTCAGATAGCCAGAAAGGGGAATTCAAGGCTTGAATTTGAGAAGTGGAGAGTTTGGGTAGATTAATATTTTCTAAAAAATCATTTATAGCTCTTTGTGATGGCTGGACAATATGATTGTCATGATTAAGGTTGTATAGGGACCCGTAGTATTCGCTAAATGCATTAGCAATGCCTTGGGGATCAAATACTTTTTGTTTGGAAGTAGGGCTAATGAGGAAAGGTATTTTAGTTTTGAAGCGTTGGCCTCGTAGTTTACGGGCCAGTGCTTTGCCAGCTTTGTTGCCGGTCGAATAGAAAAACATTTTTAGTCGTCGTTCCTTTTGTTCAAAGGAATGAAGTAATTCTAACCTGAGAGCGTGTCGCAGGTCTGTCAGTTTTTTGCTAACCTGGCTTGTAGGGTTTTTTTGTCTATATCTTCTAGAGCTTTGATATCTGCGTAAAGAGTATCAAGCCGCTGCTGCTTCTGTTTTTTAAGCTTTGTAGACAATTGAATTAATATGCCTCTAAAGTATGCCTTGTGGGCATTCCAAAGTACATACGGATCATTTGTGGAGGAGGAATTTATCTGGAAGTAATCAGTCAAATGGTTTTCTAGCAATTTCTTAGTGGTTGTGGATTGTATTACTTGAGGGCTTGCGCGCCATATGTATGCCCCATTAGTAGGATAATTGTCTCCTAGCGTTAAGAAGATAGAAGCGTGATCGGACCAAGTAATATTATTTATTTTAATATCGATTACTTTTTGAAGCAACCATTTGTCCATTAGGACCAGATCGATCCTCGAATAAGTGCAATGCCTGTGAGAGTAAAATGTGAAGTCCCGTTCATTAGCATGTTTACAGCGCCAGCTATCGAACAAATCATGCGATCTGAGGAAAAAATTCAGAGAAGGAGGTTTTTTTGAGTAAGTCGAGGTAGAGTCCATGCTGGGATCAGGAGTAATGTTAAAGTCTCCACAAATTATAAGGGAACCTTGTTGGATTCTTTTCAGCTTCTTCATCAATCTGTTCAGGAAATTAATTTGTTTGGTATTGGGAACATATACATTCACAAGAGTATAGCGGGTGGAGTTGATATCACAGATAATAATAAGGTATCTGCCTGCTATATCGGATATTTCAAAATGAAGGTAAAATGATATAGAGTCTTTGATAGCTACCATGACTCCTCTTTTTTTCGCATTCATATTGGAGAAAAAGTAGTGTTGAAAATTTCTGTGAGAGCATTTTGGTGGTGTTGCGTGATGGAAGTGTGTTTCCTGAACGCACAGAATATCGCATTGGGAAGAGTCAGCGTCTTTCCAAAGAGATGCTCTCTTGGCTGGGTGATTTAAACCATGGGCATTGATGGACAGTATTTTAACTGGCATCGTGTATATAGGAGGGTATGCTGTATGATGAGGTGGAGTAGTACTCACGCTTGATAGATGATTTCTTTTCCAGGATGGCTTTGCGTCTGGAGTGTCCTTCAGGATGGATAGGCGGGTCGCAGGGTTGGTATGATCCTTTCCATAAGAGCATATATGGGTACGGCTCTGTAGATGGTGGTTGATCCATAAAAACTATGCAAAACAAGCAACAGAACAAACGAAAAGGAGAAAAAAGAAAAGTTACAGGGTGATAGGAGAATCTGCAGGGGGATTCGTGATCCATAAGCACTGTTCAGTAGGTTTGAGGGGTATTGGAAATATTTCCAAGTATGCCTTCGCCGGGGGATTGCGGGTATAAGAGTTGAATGGTTCACTTAGGAGCAATCCGGTATTGGAGCCGGTTTTTTATCACTCTTCTTCCGTTTCACCACCTGCCAGTCTGCCTGTATGTGTGAAGGAGGGTCGACTGGTATGGGAGACGGATATGTCTCTGACAGTATGCCCCATTGTCTGAGGATGTGCAGACCTTCCTCCATAGTGGAGACCGTGGTGGTCACACCGTTATGAGTGATTGAGAGCGCAGCTGGGTACTTCCATCTGTGAAGTATGTGATGGTTGCGTAGCACTTTAGTAATGGTAGCTAGATTGCGGCGTTTTTGAAGGGTATGTCTAGACAGATCAGGGAGTAGCTGAAGAGAGGCATATTTAGGTGGGCGCTGATCAGGGTTACGGAAGGAGGCCAATATGGCTTCTTTGGCTTTATAAAAGTGGAGCCTTAATAGAACATCTCTGGGTACATCATCTGGTAAAAAGGATGGTTTAGGTATTCTGTGCACCCTATCTACTGTGAGCTCCAACGCAGACATTGCAGGGAGCAGTGCCGTGAATAACTGTCAGAGAAGCAATAAGAGAAGAGCCTGCCAACATCGGAAGGTTCCTGTGCATTTGCGCGGCGGAGCCGCGCTAAGGCGCATGCGCGTTAGCAAAGTAGCGGCACACACGGGTTCACTACACGGCGTAACGGCGTAATGGCGTACGAACGTTCGTTCGTCAGCGTTACGCCCCCTTCCTGGCCTATATAAGGACTGACTCATTCTCTGTTTAATTGCTGGTTTGTCTTTCAGCTTCCAGTGTTCCGTTCCTGATTCCTGCTCCTTGTGTTTACCTGTTTGACCCGGATTTGCCTGACCTACCTTGTTTCTCTCCAGTGTTTGACTTCTCTACCATCTGCTTCCAGTGTTTGACCCTCTGCCTGTCTCCGGATTCTCCTGCCTTCTCGTGTATGACCCCGGCTTGTTTAACGGACTCCTCTACTGACATCTCCAGTACTATACCTCTGGCTTGCCTTCAGGACTTCTCTGCTTACAGTCTGCTGTGTTTGACCCTCGGCCTGCTTAAAAGACTTTCTCTGCTACCAGCCTCCAGTATATGTTCTCGGCCTGCACCGCAGACTCCTCATCACTGGGTTCTCCGTGCCTGATCTCCTGCTCCCGTTGTGTTTACGGGTTAGAACCCCAGCCGGGTCTTCTTCTCCAGTTCCAGGGGCAGAGCCACCATTGCTCTCTACGTTACAGAAGTCCTCCTCTCAAGAGCTACCTGCCTGCTGGCGACCCGTGCCTCTCTGGGCCCTATACCCTCTGTACCATCACCAGGGGTATAGTGCGCTTAGTTGCAAGGGAAGCCACTCCCAGCATCTCGCCCTCGGTGAGTACCCGTGATAGTACAAACCAGCCAGATGTCTGAGGCTGACAGAGTGGGATCCCCTCTTGAGGCTCTATGCCAGCAGGTCACGACCCTTACGCAAGCAGTCCAGAGGCTACAAGATGGCTATTTCCAACTGGAAGGTCGTCTCCAGCACCTAATCTTATCTCCCGGGGATGCAACCTCCACATCCCCCAGTGGGGCCAGCTCTTCGCAAGATCACTCCAGCTCGGCTCCTGCGGTTGTGATGCCTCACCCAGAACCTAGGGTGCCTACACCCGAACGATTTTCCGGGAATCGGAAAAGGTTTAGAGCATTTAAGAATGCCTGCTTGTTATACCTGGCTCTCCAACCTAAGACTTTCAGTTCTGAGACAGAAAAAGTAGGGTTCATTATTTCCTTGTTGTCCGAAGAACCCCAAGCCTGGGCTCACAACCTCCTGGAGCAGAAGAGCCCTTTACTCAACTCTGTGGAAACCTTCTTTGAATCCATGGGAAGATTATATGATGATCCCCAACGCACGGCCACGGCCGAGTCCATCTTACATACCTTAGTCCAGGGAAAGAGACCGGTGGAGGACTATACGGTCGAATTTCGAAAATGGTCTGAGGACACTGGATGGAACGAGGCGGCTCTCAAATACCAGTACCGCCAGGGACTCTCAGAGACTCTCAAAGACGAGTTAGCATGTGTTGATTCTCCGTCCACCCTGGAGGAGTTGATCCAGCTAGCCATAAAACTAGATAGACGTCTACGGGAACGACGTTCTGAACGTTTTCAACCTCCCCGGCCTACATGGATGCTACCCAGGGTCCCCACAGGCCATCCTCTTCCTACAGTCCCTTCTTCCTCTACCTCGGAGAGTGAGCCAATGCAACTGGGCCTGATCCGGGCTCCACTTACACCTGATGAGAAACAACGCCGGCGGGAAGCCAATCTCTGCCTGTACTGTGGAGGGTCAGGCCACTTTTTGCGCAACTGTCCTATAAGACCCAGTAAGTCCCAGCTACCAACAGCTATGAACTTTCAAGTCAATGGTTCAAGTTCAACTCACCTTGTCCTTCCTGTCTCCCTACAGGTGGCAGGCGAGGAGATCCGGCTACCAGCCATTATTGATTCTGGCGCCTGCAGCTGCTTCCTGGATACATCTCTAGCCCGAAGCTTACACATTCTTCTGCAAAATAAAAGACAAAGTCTCCAAATCCACCTGGCCGATGGATCATCCCCCTGTTCCGGGCCTGTTACCCAAGAAACTAAACCCACTCTCACCATCACAGATTCAGGACATCAAGAATTTCTTTGTTTTGACATCATTTGCTCCCCCATGTTCCCTATCATCCTGGGACTTCCATGGTTGCAAGCTCACGACCCCCATATTAATTGGAGTGAGAAGAAGATCTCCTTCTCTTTGGCCTACTGCTCCCAGCACTGCTTCACCTCTGGTTCTGTCTGCACAGCTCCCTGTCTGACCATCCAGCCTGTCCCTGATCATCTTCAGCACGTCCCTGCAGCCTACCGTGAATTCATGGACATTTTTGACAAAAAGAAGGCCGACAGTTTGCCTCCTCACCGACCTTACGACTGTCCCATTGATCTCTTACCTGGCTCCGAGATCCCTTTTGGTCGTATATTTCCTCTATCAGAAAAGGAGTTGGAGGCTCTTCGGTCCTACATCAACGAAAACCTTGAAAAGGGATTCATTCATCCTTCCTCCTCTCCGGACGGAGCAGGGATCTTCTTCGTTGAAAAAAAAGATGGTACTTTAAGGCCTTGTGTGGATTACAGGGAGATCAACAAGATCACCATCAAGAACCGTTATCCGCTTCCCCTCATCCCAGAACTGTTCCAACGGTTTCGAACCGCACGAGTTTTCTCTAAACTTGACCTAAGGGGCGCCTACAACTTGGTTCGGATACGCCCAGGGGATGAGTGGAAAACGGCTTTTAGGTCTAGGTTCGGGCATTTCGAATATCTAGTGATGCCATTCGGCCTATGCAATGCCCCAGCTACATTCCAACACCCAGTGAATGACATTTTTCGTGAGTACTTAGACGACTTTGTGATCGTTTACCTTGACGACATTCTGATTTTCTCTACAACCATTGAGCTGCATCAAGTCCATGTGAAAAAGGTACTCACGATCCTCAGGAAGCACGGACTTTACCTAAAGGGAGAGAAATGTGAATTTGAAAGAACGGTAGTCCAATTCCTAGGGTTCATCATCTCCACTGAAGGGGTCTCAATGGATCCTCAGAAAGTGAAGTCTATCCAGGAATGGCCAGCCCCTACCGATAAAAAGGGGGTCCAACGATTTGTGGGCTTTGCCAACTTTTATCGCAGGTTTATAAAAGGATTCTCATCGATCATTTCTCCCATAACCCAATTGACTCGCCAGCAAAGTCGATTCCAGTGGTCTCCAGAAACTCAGGAAGCATTTGACAGACTGAAGGATCTATTTACTTCTGCCCCGATACTACTGCACCCAGATCCCGCTTTCCCTTATGTGTTGGAAGTAGACGCCTCAGAGTCAGCTTTAGGAGCAATTCTATCCCAAAGACGAGGCCAGAAGGCCCTTCTTCACCCTGTGGCATTTGCCTCCCGGAAACTGTCCCCGCCAGAAAGGAACTATGACGTGGGGGAGCGTGAACTACTGGCCATCAAATTTGCTCTTGAGGAGTGGAGATATCTTTTGGAAGGTGCTTCTCACCCCATTATGATCTTCACAGATCACAAGAACCTGGAGTACCTTAGAACAGCAAAATGCCTCAGACCTCGGCAAGCCCGCTGGGCTTTGTTCTTCTCCAGGTTCAACTTCCACATTTCCTATCGGCCTGGTTTCAAGAATGGGAAAGCAGACGCCCTATCTCGGATGTTCCCAGAGACCTCTCAAACAGCAGAACCTAGTACTATTCTGTCCTCACAGAATTTTCTTTGTTCAATCCAGCCAGATTTAAGAACTGCCATTGAACAGGCCTCCAGCCAATGCTTAAACCCTGAAGTACCCACACTGAGGAAACAGGATGGTCTACTATGGGCCCAAAACAAAATATTCGTTCCAGCGCAAGTAAGACCCTTGGTACTAAGAACATTTCATGATAACAAGTTTGCAGGACATTTCGGGGTACAAAAGACCACGGAACTAATACATCGTTCCTTTTGGTGGCCAGGGTGGAGTCAGGACTGTAAGAACTATGTAAACTCCTGTATTATTTGCCAACGCAGCAAGGGATCCAATGCGAAAGCCTGGGGTCTGTTAAGACCATTACCCATTCCAGAGCAACCCTGGAAGGAAGTGGCTATGGACTTCATCGTCGACCTACCACCTGCTGAGGGGTTCTCCACCATCCTGGTAGTGGTCGACCGCCTTTCAAAGATGGCCCACTTCTTACCCATGAAGGGCACACCCTCTGCTTCAGATACCGCGGATATATTTATTAAGGAAGTGGTTAGGCTACATGGAGTACCCGTTAGCATTGTGTCTGACAGAGGAGTCCAGTTCACCTCAAAATTTTGGAGAGACCTTTGCAAATCCCTGGAAATCAAGGTATGCCCGTCCTCAGCATATCATCCCCAAAGTAATGGCCAGACAGAGAGGACGAACCAAACGCTGGAACAATATCTGCGCTGTTTTTGCTCATGCTCTCAAGACAACTGGGTTTCGCTCCTCCCCTGTGCAGAATTTGCCTACAATAATTCCATACACACAGCAACCAACCAAACTCCTTTCTGGGCTAATTATGGATTTCACCCCTCTTTTCTGCCTAACTCTTTTTCAGAAGTATCAGTTCCTGCGGTGCAAGACCGAATAAATTCCATTCAAGCCAATTTTCAAATAATTCAGGAAGCTATGAAGAAGGCACAGGACAGCTACAAGAAATACTATGACAAGGGGAGGAGGAGCAACCCAATCTTTAAAATTGGGGATGAAGTCTGGCTATCTGCAACAAACCTTAAACTTTCTTGTCCCTCACGCAAGTTAGGTCCAAAGTTTATTGGTCCTTTCAAGATAAAGAGAGTAGTGAACCCCGTGGCCTTTGAACTCTCTTTACCCAGCTCTTACAGAATCCATCCTGTCTTTCATACTTCTCTGTTAAAACCAGTAACTCCCAGTTCTTTCCCAGGAAGGGAGGAGTTGCCACCTCCTCCAATTAATATTGAAGGCGAAGATGAATTTGAGGTGGAGGCTATAATGGACTGTAGGAGGAGGGGGGGTCATATCCAGTATTTGGTCAAGTGGAAAGGGTACCCCCCAGAAGATAATTCTTGGGAACCCTCCTCCAATATACACGCCCCACGGTTAATACAAACATTCCACAAGAAATACCCGGGAGTACTGGCCAGATCGGGCATCCGGAGGTTGCCCTTTGGGGGGGGGCACTGTCAGAGAAGCAATAAGAGAAGAGCCTGCCAACATCGGAAGGTTCCTGTGCGTTTGCGCGGCGGAGCCGCGCTACGGCGCATGCGCGTTAGCAAAGTAGCGGCACACACGGGTTCACTACACGGCGTAACGGCGTAATGGCGTACGAACGTTCGTTCGTCAGCGTTACGCCCCCTTCCTGGCCTATATAAGGACTGACTCATTCTCTGTTTAATTGCTGGTTTGTCTTTCAGCTTCCAGTTTTCCGTTCCTGATTCCTGCTCCTTGTGTTTACCTGTTTGACCCGGATTTGCCTGACCTACCTTGTTTCTCTCCAGTGTTTGACCTCGGCTTGTTAAAAGGACTTCTCTACCATCTGCTTCCAGTGTTTGACCCTCTGCCTGTCTCCGGATTCTCCTGCCTTCTCGTGTATGACCCCGGCTTGTTTAACGGACTCCTCTACTGACATCTCCAGTACTATACCTCTGGCTTGCCTTCAGGACTTCTCTGCTTACAGTCTGCTGTGTTTGACCCTCGGCCTGCTTAAAAGACTTTCTCTGCTACCAGCCTCCAGTATATGTTCTCGGCCTGCACCGCAGACTCCTCATCACTGGGTTCTCCGTGCCTGATCTCCTGCTCCCGTTGTGTTTACGGGTTAGAACCCCAGCCGGGTCTTCTTCTCCAGTTCCAGGGGCAGAGCCACCATTGCTCTCTACGTTACAGAAGTCCTCCTCTCAAGAGCTACCTGCCTGCTGGCGACCCGTGCCTCTCTGGGCCCTATACCCTCTGTACCATCACCAGGGGTATAGTGCGCTTAGTTGCAAGGGAAGCCACTCCCAGCATCTCGGCCTCGGTGAGTACCCGTGATAATAACTCTTGAACATATTGTGGTAGTTGTAGTGCAGGGATGGATTCAGGAATGCCTCTTACTTTTAGGTTATTCCTTCTGGGTCTGTCCTCGAGGTCAGATAATTTGTCTTTGATCCAAGAAACTTCATCTGACTGAATAGCATGAGCATCCACCATTGCATTGAAAGAGGATGCATGTGAATCTAGAGTAATCTCAATCTGATTTACCCTTTCACCTAGTGAATGCACTTCTGCCTGACATTTTTGCACTGTTTGCAGCATGTCCTGATGCAGAGATGATCTCAGGGACATTAGCATCTCCTTGAGGACAGTGTCTGAGACTGGCTGCCCAGATGTAGGAAAACCCTCTATGGGATCAGGGGCTGCTGAGGCCTGTGACTGTGAGGTAGTGTGAGCGCTTACCTCCATGTCATGCAGCGGCCTAGTATCCTGAGGAGAGGATGTCCTCTGCCTGGATTTGGCAGGGCTTCTGGTAGTCGGTGTGGACGCCGCTGAGGACGATCCGCTGTGTGGATGTCCTGGATCGGTGCCGCTCAGACCCGGAGAATAGGCCATGGATGCGGCCTGTTTCGATCCGCGTTTCGTCTGGGCGCCATTTTGGCTAGGCCGCGCTGAGGTGAAGTACCCCGGCAGCTTGCAGAGCTGTGGCGGCGGTTCTTTCCTTCTCTGCGGCATCTCCGGAGGTTTATTGTGCTCCGATGTGGCGGATGGAGGAGGATGATTCGTCCAGATGCTCCGATGGGAACGGATTACCCCGGCGAGGTGGCGGAGCTCAGAAGCTAAGCGGCCATCTTTGGGCTCGGACGCCACGCCCCTTTCACTTTTTTTTTAACATATTGTCACCAGTTCAGTACAGTATCATCATATAACTGGTGTGGCGGAGATCAGGGACACTGACTGGTGACAGTATGTTAAGTAAAAAAACATTGTAACCATGTTTTATTTTTACAAATTATAATTGCTTATACCAGTGCACTTAATTGTTATAAGCAACCATTTTTACTGAATGAAATAGATTCATTTAGTATGTATTGTTGTGATTAGCTGTGTTTGGCCAAAGCTAATCGCATGGTACAGATGGGCTGTGATTGGTTTGGCTGTACCATGTGATCACTGTGACCGATCACAGCTAGTAACACAATTGTACACAATGAATAGCATGAATTAAAGCCATTCATCGTTTACAATTATCAAGTGATATGCTGTGATGAGTTACAGCAATCACATGTCACCAGCAGCAGGCCGGTACACTAATCGGTCATCGGCTATGTCTGGTGAACAGTCATCGGCTGTGTCCAGTGGACACAGTCAGTGATAGATTGCACTGCAGCGTGGCCCCATAGCCACATGTGAGGCGTGTTTTAGCCTGGGCGGGAAGTGGTTAAATGAATACATAAACTATAAACTAAACTATAACATGACAAGCAACATGATTGCTCATTAAGTTTTGAAAAGTGCACACTTCTTAGAAAAGGATCCAAACACTATTTCCTTGAAGGAGAAAGGTAAATAAGGCAGAGTAAATATACATGTTGATCATTACAACATACAACTGTAAGTAGCAGCATATGTGCATGTGCAGTATGTTACCCACCACCACAAAGATTTTTAAAGTTACCTAAAGTTTAACCCAAGAACAAAACTAGGTACTGTAATAAATGTGTACTGTGCAATACTGACTAAAGCCATCCATAGATGGTTCAATTCTTGGGCTGTCCCTGCTGAATAGGGATGAGCTTCGAGTTCGAGTCAAACTCATGTTCGACTTGAACATGGGCTGTTCGCAAGTTCGCCGAACAGCGAACAATTTGGGGTGTTTGCGGCAAATTCGAATGCCGCGGAACACCATTTAAAAGTCTATGTGGGAAATCAAAAGTGCTAATTTTAAAGGCTTATATGCATGGTATTGTCATAAAAAGTGTTTGGGGATCTGGGTCCTGCCCCAGGGGACATGTATCAATGCAAAAAAAAGTTTTAAAAACGGCCGTTTTTTCGGGAGCAGTGATTTTAATAATTCTTAAAGTGAAACAATAAAAGTGTAATATCCCTCTAAATTTCGTAGCTGGGGGGTGTCTATAGCATGCCTGTAAAGGGGCGCATGTTTCTCGTGTTTAGAACAGTCTGACAGCAAAATGACATTTCAAAGGAAAAAAAGTTATTTAAAACTACTCGCGGCTATTAATGCATTGCCGGTCCGACAATACACATAGAAGTTCATTGATAAAAACGGCATGGGAATTCCCCACAGGGAAACCCCGAACCAAAATTAAAGAAAAAAAATGACGTGGGGGTCCCCCTAAATTCCATACCAGGCCCTTCAGGTCTGCTATGGATATTAAGGGGAACCCTGGCCAGATTTTTTTTAAAAAAAATGATGTGGGGGGTCCCCCTAAATTCCATACCAGGCACTTCAGGTCTGGTATGGATATTAAGGGGAACCCAGCGCAAAACGGCGTGGGGTCCCCCATAAATCCATACCAGACCCTTATCCGAGCACGCAACCTGGCAGGCCGCAGGAAAAGAGGGGGGGACGAGAGAGCGCCCCCCCTCCTGAACCGTACCAGGCCACATGCCCTCAACATTGAGAGGGTGCTTTGGGGTAGCCCCCCAAAACACCTTGTCGCCATGTTGATTAAGACAAGGGCCTCATCCCCACATCAGAGGAAGAACCAGAAGAACCAGAAGAACCAGAAGAAGAAGAAGATGAAGGAAGAAAAAGAGAGAGAAGATAGAAGAAAGAAGAAAGAAGAAGCATTTAAATAAATGAATTGTCAAAAACTGTCTCTTGTCATTTTTAACATTTTTGACAGTTTTTTAGTGAAATGGTAGTGAAATGGTAGGGGTACTTTTGTACCCCCTTACCATTTCACACAGGGGGGGGGGCTGGGATCTGGGGGTCCCCTTGTTAAAGGGGGTTTCCAGATTCCAATAAGCGTCCCATCAGACAAATGAAAAAAGCAGTACAGCGCTAAATATATAGCGCTGTACTGCTTTTTTCATTTGTCTGGTTGGATTTGATAGATTTTATCCTCAGTATTCAGCTGCTCTTAGTATTTTGCATTGGTGATCAGCGCTGGTTGATTTTCATTATTTTATTTCCAATAAGCGTCCCGCCCGCAGACCCCCACAACCACCGACCAGGGTTGTGGGGATGAGGCCCTTGTCCTCATCAACATGGGGACAAGGTGTTTTGGGGGGCTACCCCAAAGCACCCTCCCAATGTTGAGGGCATGTGGCCTGGTATGGTTCAGGAGGGGGGCGCGCTCTTTTGTCCCCCCCTCTTTTCCTGCGGCCTGCCAGGTTGCGTGCTCGGATAAGGGTCTGGTATGGATTTTTGGGGGGACCCCACACCGGTTTTTTTTTACATTTTGGTGCGGGGTTCCCCTTAATATCCATACCAGACTTGAAGGGCCTGGTATGGAATTTAGGGGGACCCCCCCACATCATTTTTTAAAAATTTTTGGCCGGGGTTCCCCTTAATATCCATACCAGACCTGAAGGGCCTGGTATGGAATTTAGAGGGACCCCCCACGTCATTTTTTTAAAAAAATTTGGTTCCGGGTTCCCCTGTGGGGAATTCCCATGCCGTTTTTATCAATGAACTTTTATGTGTATTGTCGGACCGGCAATGCATTAATAGCCGCGAGTAGTTTTAAATGACTTTTTTTCCTTTGAAATGTCATTTTGCTGTCAGATTGTTCTAAACACGGGAAACATGTGCCCCTTTACAGGCATACTATAAACACCCCCAGGTACGAAATTTAAAGGAATATTACACTTTTATTGTTTCACTTTAAGCATTATTTAAATCACTGCTGCCGAAAAAACGGCCGTTTTTAAAACTTTTTTTGCATTGATCCATGTCCCCTGGGGCAGGACCCAGGTCCCCAAACACTTTTTATGACAATAACTTGCATATAAGCCTTTAAAACTTTTGATTATTCACGTTCGTGTCCCATAGACTTTAACGGTGTTCGCGTGTTCGAACAAATTTTTTGCCTGTTCGCATGTTCTGGTGCGAACTGAACAGGGGGGTGTTCGGCTCATCCCTACTGCTGAACTGGCTGAGATTAGAACCATTCATGGGCAGGCTGGTTGTACTCAAGTTGATCAATCAATCGACTTGGGTGCAACCAGCCTGTCCGATTTTTCATGCAATTAGAGCCAGCCAGTTAGTTATATAACTAAAGATTTGGTGCATAAGGTATGCCTTTTTGCTGATGACACAAAGGTGAGCAATACGGTTGATATCCCTGGAGGTGTCTGTAACATGGATATTTTTTTTTCTCCTTTTTATTGGTTTCAAATTGGACATACAGTTAGATTTTGTCACATATAACATTTAAAAGCAATAATCCAACTGTAGACATTCACAGGCAGTTATAAATACAGTAACCATTTTTCCCATTTTGCTTACCCTTACTTTTACCTTCCCAACCCCCCACCCCTATTTCACTCTGTCGATCCCCCACCCTTAGCCATAAACCACATTAGTAGTGTATAGGCTAATACATATCATACTATGATTAGTAATACAAGATTGATTTATTCTTCTCTCGTTACTTCTATACCCTCTAAGTTTCCCTCTGAGCCACAGAACTCCTACAAGCATCTTTAGAGGATTCATAGAGGATCATTCGTTCCTTGGAGCCATAGCTTCCAGATCATTGCAAATCTACTATAACTTCCCCTTCTAATATGGATTGTCTTTTCAGTTCTCACCAAGGCATCTATTGTCCTAACCCATTCTTCCGGGGTTGGGGGTACAGCTGACAACCAGGATTGCGCTATTAGCTTCCTCGCTTGATATAGATATCTCACCATTGCAGTAATTGTGCTACGATTCCTGAGATTCTCTCTAACTAGACCCAAAACACATACTTTGGCCTCTAGTTCCAATCTAATCTTAAACCTGGTTTCGATAATATTTACAATCTCTGACCAGTATCTAACTAATTTTGGGCATCTCCACATCATGTGTATAAGATCCCCTGTCTCTGAACATCTGGGGCACTTATCGTCCAGTCTTCGACCAAACCTATAAAACTTCTTGGGTGTATAGTAAGCTCTCTGCAGTAGCAAGAGCTGCGACAGAGAGACAGACACCAGCGGACCAAGCTCCAGTATCCTACTCCACTGATCGTCTGCCAACTCCCCCACATCAGCCTCCCACCCCTCCCTGGTACCCGAAAGTGTTTGTAGCATTGTCATCCTATCTGTCATTTGCCCATATATCGCTGATATTAAGCCTTCAGTGCTGCTTGTCCTAACTACTTTGTTAAGAAGCAGTGTTTTACGCCATTCCAATGGACTGTTCCTAAATTGTCTGTCCAAAGCATGCCTGATCTGTAGGTAGCAGTAAAATGTTTCATTTGGGATTCAGAATTCTCGTCTCAAATCAGTAAAAGATTTTAATATATTGCCGTCAAACAGTTGGACCAGCCTGTATATACCGTGTCTTTCCCATATCCTATTTTTCTCTATGGTTAGTAACTTCTGCAGCTGCTTGTTGTGCCATATAGGTGAAAACTCAGTGAGGCCCTTGTACCCCATATCTCTCTTAACTGACTGCCATACTTTGGTAACCACCTTATGTGTTGGTAGCTCGCACTGAAGTGACCCAGCCTCTAATGCTCCTGCTAAGGATTTGTGTGGGCTGCCCAGTAACATAATTTTTCCACTGGCATTCGCCGCTCCCAGAGTCTCACAGCCCCCCATATGCTGCAATTGAGCAGCCAGATAGTACCTATATGGGTGGGGGACTGCCATTCCCCCTTCCCTAGTAGGTCGCTGCAAAGTTTGTATGCTAATCCTGGCCTGACCTTTCCTCCATATTAGCTCCCTGAAGAGAGAATTTCTTTTTAAGAACCAGTTCCTTCCAATCCAGACGGGGGAATTATGGAGTATATACAATAGTTGTGGCATTCATATCATTTTGACCAAGTTGGCTTGGCCTGCCACAGATTGAGGGAGTCGACACCAAATGTCGCCTTTCCTTTTAAATTTTTCTAGGAGTGGAACTAAATTAGGCTTGATATATTGATAAGGGTCATTTGACAAGACTATTCCAAGATATTTCATCTTCTCTGTTATTTTAACGCAAGGTATGCCGCGGGGGAGAGTGCTAATGGTTGAGTCGATCGGGAGAAGCATTAACTTCTCCCAATTGACTACCAGGCCCGTAAATCTCCCAAACTGCTACACCAACTGAATCGCTTTTGCTAGTGATGGCCCCATATCGCCCAGAAAGAGTAAAACGTCGTCGGCTGTCATGGATAAACCCAGACTGGTCCGGGTGTATAAGGCTTGAAATGCAATTGTTTAACCTTGTTGCCAGAACTTTTTCCAAAATTGTGATATCAGAGCATAACAATGATATCGGTCTATATGAAGATGCGTCGAGTTGGTCTTTCCCCTCTTTCTGTATTAATACTATATTGGTTTCTGACATTGAGGAGGGCAGTCTACCTACTGTAGCCGCCCAGTTCAATGTCTTCAAAAGCTCTGGGACCAGCACCTCCCCATAGTGTTTGTAGATTTATAAGGGCAATCCATCTGGGCCTGGGGATTTCTGGTTGGGCATATCCGCCACGGCTTGCTTCAATTCCTCCAGAGTTATGGGGGCTTCCAGCCTGTTCTTATCTATTGCTGAGAGAACCAGCAAATCAACACTCTCTAGAAATCTATCCATCTCTCCCCGCACTGAGCACCATCGTGACTTATATAACTCGCTGTAAAATTCCAAAAACGTTTCCTTGATTACCAAAGGGTCGGACGATATTTCCCCTCTTATTTGTCTTGATCATAGGAATTGTTGAAGAGGGAGAATTAGTGTTGGCCACTAATGCCAACATTCGGCCCACTCTTTCCCCTTCCCCAAAGTACTTTTGCCTCTTGAAGAGTCTCCTATTTTCAGCATTTCTAGTTTTTTCCATTTTATACTCCTGTTGCTTCTTAACCCAGATCTCCTGCTTCTCAGGACTTGGGTCCATCACATATTGTCTCTCTAACTCCGATACCTCTTTTCTAATGTGCTCTCCCCTTACCCTTGTTTGCTTCTTTACCTTTGATATCTGTTGGATTAAGAGCCCCCTAAGGAATGCTTTTAAGGAGTCCCAAACCACCCCCTCCTGATCCTGTATTATGTTCTACGAACTCCCTTAATCTTGCAGTTATTTCTTCCGTACTCCCTATTATCTCCAACCATATTGGGTTTATTGACCACGTTCTCTGAATATGTCTGTCACGTATATTTACCATTACTGTCAGGGGTGAGTGGTCTGATATCCCCCTTGGCTGGTATTCTATTTTACTTATTAAAGGTTGTACTTCTCTGTTACCTATTGCCAGATCGATGCGGGAGAGTGTGCGGTGTGACCCCGAGAAGCAAGAGTATTGCCGATCATTTAGATTACGAACTCTCCATAAGTCACACCATCCAATCTCCTCAAGGAACAGAGCTAGCCGGCCTTCTGGCACCCTTTCCCCCCTGGTCCCAGGCAGAAACCTATCCAAGCTGATATTAAGCACCGCATTGAAGTCCCCCACCACTATAACCGGGATATCTTTTTTGTCCTCCAGAAACTCCAGTAGTCGATAAAAGATCTCCATCTTAAATGGGGGGGGGGGGGATATACAAATTTGCTATAACAAATGGTCTACCCTCTATCAAACAATGCAAAAAAATGTAGCAACCCAACATGTCAATCCTGACATCCCTGCAGGAAAACACCAGCCCTTTCTTAACCAGAATGCTCACTCCTCTTGAGTAAGAGGAGTACACTGAGTGGAATTGTATCTGGAACTTCTTGTTCCTAATTTGCAATTTAGTCTCATTAGTCAAATGTGTTTCCTGCAGGCATATCAGTTCAGTACCATAAGATTCCAGTTCTGAGAGTACAGTAGCTTTTTTAATAGGGTCACCCATACCCCTAATGTTCCATGAGCTCATTCCAAATGTTCTAAACGGCATTATATGAACAAAAAAATTAAAAAAATGAAAATAAATACGGAGAAAGAGGAAAAAATAAACCCACAGCTCAATAAGAAGAAAATCAGAGCTGGAAGAGAGGGTTGCCCTAGAACAGCTATATTATATAACAAAAAACTCCAACCACCCTTTTGACAACTCCAACCTGTCAAGTGTTCCCGTCTTTCTACCAGACAGTTTATCGTTTGCTTTATTTCATCTGTGACCTTCAAAACTACAATCAATGCTAATACTGTGAAAAGAGAGAAAGGAGAGAGCAAGAGAGGGGAACCCTCACCCCCCTTCCCTTCCCCCAGCACCTTCTGAAATTTCTTTTCTATTCTTTAATATATTTAAGTGACTTAAGTGTCTATACTCAGTTTTTTCCCCCTCCCGGCCCCTAACTTCAGTGCAATATGACATTTTAATTTTGCTATTACCTCTTTAACTCCCATTCCCTTAAGTGACCCCTTCTTCCTTCCCCCTTGCCTATCTTGGCCAGCCCTAGGGGCGTTCCTTGTGACCTTTCTAACTTCCTCAACCAATTCCATCCAAAACTACGATCCCCAACCTATTTGTGAGTCATTTACACTATCTTTCATCACTTGCTCTCCCCTCCCTCCCCCCCTTCCCTTCACCCAAGTCCCTTGTAACAGTGTCACCAAGAGAACCTTCACCCACAACCGTGTTAATTCTCTCATTGACAACTTTCACCAACCCACCCCTCCCAACCCCTGCTGCAAAGAAAAAAAAAAAGATCCCCCAGTTAACATTAATCATTTAGATTCCAACTCTAAAAGTTCTTTTTGTTCTCTTCGAGCCACTCTGTGACCCCTTCAACAGAACCGAAAAAGTGGGTTGCCCCTAGGGCCACTATGCGCAAACGCGCTGGGTATAGTAGTGCATATGGTATTTTGTGGTTCCGTAAGGTACGCTTAATGTCCGTGAATCCTGCCCTTCTCTTTTGCAAGTCCGGAGAATCGTCTGGAAACAAAGATATTCTAACTCCGTTATAAAAAATGTCCCCCTTTTCTCTGGATTTTTGCATCAATATCATCTTGTCTTTATAGCTAAATAGCTTCATAATCATTGGTCTGGGGCGACCTCCCGAGTGAGTAGACTCGATAGGCACTCTGTGTGCTCTCTCGATGGCGAAGAGATACGAAAAAGTCTCAGCCCCAAAAACCTCCCTAAGCCACTTTTCCATAAACGCTTCAGGACAAGAGCCCTCGCTTCTCTCTGGGAGACCCATTACCCTCACATTATGTCTGCGCAGCCTGTTCTCCAATTCATCCATTTTAGATTTATTTGCATCTAACTGGGCTTGCATTATTTTGAACTCTTGCCTCATTGGGTGTAAGATATCTTCTACTTGGCTTAGCCTCTCCTCCAAGATGGTTGTTCTCTCCACTGCTTTCTGAAGCTCTTGGCTCATAGTACATAGCTCTTCCTTGAGGCCCCTTAGCTGTTCACACAAATCACTCAATGATCCCCTCAAAGAGTTTACTGCACACAGTACATCTTTTAGCGTAGCCTCCAGTTCGCTCACTATACTTATATCAGGAGTAGGGATGAGCCGAACACCCCCCGGTTCGGTTCGCACCAGAACCCGCGAACGGACCGCAAGTTCGCACGAACGTTAGAACCCCATTGACGTCTATGGGACTCGAACGTTCGAAATCAAAAGTGCTCATTTTAAAGGCTAATTTGCATGGTATTGTCCTAAAAAGGGTTTGGGGACCCGGGTCCTACCCCAGGGGACATGTATCAATGCAAAAAAAACTTTTAAAAACGGCCGTTTTTTCGGGAGCAGTGATTTTAATGATGCTTAAAGTAAAAAAAAAAAAGTGAAATATTCCTTTAAATATCGTACCTGGGGGGTGTCTATAGTATGCCTGTAAAGTGACGCGTGTTTCCCATGTTTAGAACAGTCCCTGCACCAAATGTCATTTTTAAAGGAAAAAATCTCATTTAAAACTGCTTGCGGATTTAATGTCATGTCGGGTCATGGCAATATGGATGAAAATCAGTGAGACAAACGGCATGGGTACCCCCCAGTCCATTACCAGGCCCTTTGGGTCTTGTATGGATATTAAGGGGAACCCCGCACCCAAATTAAAATAAGGAAAGGTCCCTATATACTCTGAACAGCAGTATTCAGGCGGTGCAAACAAGACAGGGACTGTAGGTTTGTTGTTAAGTAGAATCTGTTTGTAATTTTGAACATTTTTAATGTGTTTAGCTCCAGCCAAAAAATCTTTTCTAAGCTTTTTGGAAAACATAGGGAAGGGTTATCACCCCTGTGACATTTGTTTTGCGTCTTTCCTCCTCTTCAGAAGATTTCACCTCACTTTTTTGTCCCAATGAAAAATGTTTTTTGAAAATTTGGGTTTTTTTGTGGAACAAGGATTGGAAAGCATCAGTGGAAAGGAGAAATTGTTTTCCCATATTAACTCTTACAGGAGAGAATTTCCCTTCCTTAGGGGTAGATTTCATCTCACTTCCTGTTGTCTCCTTCCGTTTGCAAGTAGGAGTCGTTTGTAAGTTAGATGTTTGAAAGTAGGGTCCTGCCCTATATACTCAGCAGAAATTTGGGCCTTAGGTGTTGCTGTGGCCAAAACACTGTAAGCCCTCACAGGGCCCTGCTGTGAAATATTAGATCAAGAATTGTAATTACATGCCCCTGTTGAACAGGAGCTGAAAAATTAGGCCTTAGGCACTGGTGCTGGTGCCACAACACTGCAACCCCTCACAGACACTCTAGTTGGAACGCAGGAACGAGCCCTGCTGCAAAGTATTGCATCAAAAATTGTAATTACACGCCCCTGTTAGACAGGGGCAGAAAAATTGGGCCTTAGGCACTGGTGCTGGTGCCACAACACTGCAACCCCTCACAGACACTCTAGTTGGAACGCAGGAACGAGCCCTGCTGCAAAGTATTGCATCAAAAATTGTAATTACACGCCCCTGTTAGACAGGGGCAGAAAAATTGGGTCTTAGGCACTGGTGCTGGTGCCACAACACTGCAACCCCTCACAGACACTCTAGTTGAAACGCAGGAACAAGCCCTGCTGCAAAGTATTGCATCAAAAATTGTAATTACACGCCCCTGTTAAACAGGGGCTGAAAAATTGTGCCTTAGGCACTGGTGGTGGCGCCCAGAACCAAAAATGTTCTTACAAGCTATCAGCGTGATGATTGAGGAGGAAGAGGATAATTACTCAGGGATAGTCACTCAGCATCAGCATAGGCAGTCTTTGAAGGGATCTGAGATTTCAAAAAAAATTATTCGGTTACATCTGCATCAGGTGCTTGGTAGCTGGTGGTGATCCAAGACTGATTCATTTTTATGAAGGTCAGCCGATCGACCGAGTCGGTGGACAGACGCACCCTGTGATCGGTTACCACGCCTCCAGCAGCACTGAATGTGCGTTCCGAAAGAACGCTGGATGCAGGACAGGCCAGTAGCTCAATTGCATACTGTGCAAGCTCTGGCCAGTGATCCATCCTCAAGACCCAGTAACCCAGAGGATTTTCGGTGGGAAAGGTGTCCAAGTCTGATCTTGCCCCTAGGTATTCCTGCACCATGTAAAACAGACGCTGGCGATGGTTGCTGGAACCGATCATACCTTGGGGCTGCGGACCAAAAAATTGTCTGAACGCATCGGTCAGACGGCCACCTTCTCCACCGCTCCTTCTTTGACTGACCGAAGCCTCAGCAACACGTTGTCCAGAAACAGGAGTTTGTAACCTCCCAGTCTCTGGGAACGCGTTGCACAGACCTTTCTGCAAGGCCTCCCGAAGATGTTTCATCCTCTGCTCCCTCTGCGATGGCAAGATAAGGTCCGCAACCTTACCCTTGTAACGTGGATCAAGGAGGGTTGCCAGCCAGTATTGGTCCTTCTCCTTGATACCACGAATACGAGGATCCTTACGCAGGCTTTGCAGGATCAGGGAGGCCATGCAGCGTAGGTTTGCTGAGGCATTCGGTCCGGAGTCCTCTGGGTCACTAAGGACAACAACGTCCGCAGCCACCTCCTCCCAGCCACGTACAAGTCCATGTGTTCCTTGGGACTGATCCCTTAAAGACTGCTGATGCTGAGTGCCAGGCTCCACCTCCATACTGACACAATCTTCCTCCTCCTCCTCCTCCTCGTCCTCTTCCTGTGTGATCGGCGGGCACGCAGGAACACTGTCTGGATAAAGGGGGCCTTGAGAGCTAAGGAAGTCCTCCTCTTCCTGCCTCTGTTCTGCCTCAAGTGCCCTGTCCATTATTCCACGCAGCGTGTGCTCCAACAGGTGGACAAGGGGGACAGTGTCACTGATGCATGCACTGTCAGTGCTCACCATCCTCGTGGCCTCCTCGAATGGTGACAGGACAGTGCATGCATCCCTGATCATGGCCCACTGGCGTGGGGAAAAAAAACCAAGGTCCCCTGACCCTGTCCTGGTGCCATAGTCGCACAGGTACTCATTGATGGCCCTCTGCTGCGTGTGCAGCCGCTGCAGCATGGCCAACGTCGAGTTCCACCTGGTGGGCATGTCACAGATTAGGCGGTTCTTGGGCAGGTTAAACTCCTTTTGGAGGTCCGTCAGCCGAGCACTGGCATTATATGACCGGCGGAAATGCACAGAGACTTTCCTGGCCTGCCTCAGGACATCCTGTAAGCCCGGGTACCTGCCCAAGAACCGCTGCACCACCAAGTTAAGGACGTGAGCCAAACAGGGCACATGGGTCAGTTGTCCCTGTCGGAGGGCAGAGAGGAGGTTGGTGCCATTGTCGCAAACCACCATTCCTGCCTTAAGTTGGCGTGGCGTCAACCACCTCTGAACCTGCCCCTGCAGAGCTGACAGAACCTCTGCCCCAGTGTGGCTCCTGTCCCCCAAGCACACCAGCTCAAGCACCGCATGGCATCTTTTGGCCTGCGTACTTGCGTAGCCCCTTGAACGCCTACGGAGCACCGCTGGTTCCGAGGAAGAGGCCATGGAGGAAGAAGAAGAGGAGGGGGTGGAGGAGAGAGGTGTGTCACAATCAGCATTTTGGAGGCGTGGTGGCGGAACAACCTCCAACACTACTGCACCTTGTCCTGCATCCTTCCCAGCTGCCAGCAGAGTCACCCAATGCGCCGTGAAACTTAAGTAACGTCCCTGTCCATGCCTGCTGGACCATGAGTCAGCGGTAATATGCACCTTACCGCTGACCGCCCTGTCCAGCGAGGCATGGACATTGCCTTCCACATGCCGGTAGAGAGCCGGAATCGCCTTCCGTGAGAAAAAGTGGCGTTTGGGTACCTGCCACTGAGGAACCGCACATTCCACAAACTCACGGAAGGGGGCAGAGTCTACCAACTGAAAAGGCAGCAGTTGAAGTGCTAGCAATTTTGCCAAGCTAGCATTCAACCGCTGGGCATGTGGATGGCTGGGAGCAAACTTCTTTCGGCGGTGCAGCAGCTGGGGCAGGGAAATTTGCCTGGTACAATCTGACGTCGGTGTACCAAAAGCAGATTGCCCACAAGTACTTGGCTGTGACACACCTAATTCTACACCTTCATTCCTCTCACTGCAGGTCTCAGAGAGGACTGAAGGTCTAGTGGGGTTGGAAATCTCAGCTGATGAGGAGCAAGGAGAGATCCTCTTTGTTCTTTGGTGTGGGTCTTTTAGATACGCTTGCCAACGAACTGCATGGCAGGTCAACATATGTCTGGTCAAGCATGTGGTACCCAAGCGGGAGATGTTTTGGCCACGCGAGATACGCTTGAGACATATGTTGCAAATAGCAGCGGTGCGATCTGATGCACTCGTCTCAAAAAAGGCCCACACCAAAGAACTTTTTGAATAACGCGCAGAGACTGCAGCGCCCTGCACATGTGGAGCTTTGGGGTGTGATGCAGTCAATGTGCTGCCCTTAGGCTGGCCCCTGGAGGGCATCCTGCCTAGTTGGTGATGTGCCACCTCCTCCTCCTCCTCCTCCTCCTCCTCCTCTCTCCTATCAGGCACCCACGTTGAGTCAGTGACCTCATCATCCCCTCCCTCCTCATCACTGGAGCAAACCTGGCAGTATGCTGCAGCAGGGGGAGCATGACTGCCAGATTGCTGTCCTTCTTGGGCACCCCCTCTGTCCGTGCTCATGTTACTGCCTTCATCGAGCTCAGTATCATCATCAGAGCCTTCCAAACGCTGGGCATCCTCCTGGAGCATGTACCCAACACTGTGGTCAAACAGTTCGAGGGAATCCTCATGAGGACATGGTGGAGCTAGGGAAGGAGTCACTGATGACATTGAGCTGAGGGAAGAGGCCGCTGCTTTGCCAGACAAAGCACCCTGGGCATGGGTGAGAGAGGATGAGGAGGATGAGGACGGCTTGGTCATCCACTCGACCAAGTCTTCCGCATGTTGCGGCTCAACACGGCCAGCTGCCGAAAAAAAGGCCAAGCGTGTCCCATGGCCACGTGCTGATGAGGATGCACCGTCTCCACGACCAGCACTAGACACAGAGCCTGCTTGCCCTCTCTTATTGGCTTGTGACTGTCTGCCTCTCCTTCTTGGCCTTCCAGACATACTAATGGCCTGTAGCTGCACTAAGCTGGGATAGAACACCTGTAATTTTCTTCAGGTAGCTTTATATACTGTAACCAGACAAGCCTGCCTGTCAGTAGGAAGATAACAGGAACGGATCTAGCTGAACACTGTGAGCAGGACGCACTGTACTAAATGTAAATAGTCTAGCTGCCTGACCGTGGTACTAATAGGATCAAAAAGAACACCTGTAATTTTCTTAAGGTAGCTTTATATACTGTAACCAGACAAGCCTGCCTGTCAGTAGGAAGATAACAGGAACGGATCTAGCTGAACACTGTGAGCAGGACGTACTGCACTAAATGTATATAGCAGGAACGGATCTAGCTGAACACTGTGAGCAGGACGCACTGCACTGAATGTAAATAGCAGGAACGGATCTAGCTGAACACTGTGAGCAGGACGCACTGCACTAAATGTAAATACCAGGAACGGATCTAGCTGAACACTGTGAGCAGGACGCACTGCACTGAATGTAAATAGCAAGAACGGATCTAGCTGAACACTGTGAGCAGGACGCACTGTACTAAATGTAAATAGTCTAGCTGCCTGACCGTGGTACTAATAGGATCAAAAAGAACACCTGTAATTTTCTTAAGGTAGCTTTATATACTGTAACCAGACAAGCCTGCCTGTCAGTAGGAAGATAACAGGAACGGATCTAGCTGAACACTTTGAGCAGGACACACTGTACTAAATGTAAATAGTCTAGCTGCCTGACCGTGGTACTAATAGGATCAAAAAGAACACCTGTAATTTTCTTCAGGTAGCTTTATATACTGTAACCAGACAAGCCTGCCTGTCAGTAGGAAGATAACAGGAACGGATCTAGCTGAACACTGTGAGCAGGACGCACTGCACTGAATGTAAATAGCAGGAACGGATCTAGCTGAACACTGTGAGCAGGACGCACTGCACTGAATGTAAATAGCAGGAACGGATGTAGCTGAACACTGTGAGCAGGACGCACTGCACTAAATGTAAATACCAGGAACGGATCTAGCTGAACACTGTGAGCAGGATGCACTGCACTGAATGTAAATAGCAGGAACGGATCTAGCTGAACACTGTGAGCAGGACGCACTGCACTGAATGTAAATAGCAGGAACGGATCTAGCTGAACACTGTGAGCAGGACGCACTGCACTGAATGTAAATAGCAGGAACGGATCTAGCTGAACACTGTGAGCAGGACGCACTGCACTAAATGTAAATACCAGGAACGGATCTAGCTGAACACTGTGAGCAGGACGCACTGCACTGAATGTAAATAGCAGGAACGGATCTAGCTGAACACTGTGAGCAGGACGCACTGCACTGAATGTAAATAGCAGGAACGGATCTAGCTGAACACTGTGAGCAGGACGCACTGCACTGAATGTAAATAGCAGGAACGGATGTAGCTGAACACTGTGAGCAGGACGCACTGCACTAAATGTAAATACCAGGAACGGATCTAGCTGAACACTGTGAGCAGGACGCACTGCACTGAATGTAAATAGCAGGAACGGATCTAGCTGAACACTGTGAGCAGGACGCACTGCACTGAATGTAAATAGCAGGAACGGATCTAGCTGAACACTGTGAGCAGGACGCACTGCACTGAATGTAAATAGCAGGAACGGATGTAGCTGAACACTGTGAGCAGGACGCACTGCACTAAATGTAAATACCAGGAACGGATCTAGCTGAACACTGTGAGCAGGACGCACTGCACTGAATGTAAATAGCAGGAACGGATCTAGCTGAACACTGTGAGCAGGACGCACTGCACTAAATGTAAATACCAGGAACGGATCTAGCTGAACACTGTGAGCAGGACGCACTGCACTGAATGTAAATAGCAGGAACGGATCTAGCTGAACACTGTGAGCAGGACGCACTGCACTGAATGTAAATAGCAGGAACGGATCTAGCTGAACACTGTGAGCAGGACGCACTGCACTGAATGTAAATAGCAGGAACGGATGTAGCTGAACACTGTGAGCAGGACGCACTGCACTAAATGTAAATACCAGGAACGGATCTAGCTGAACACTGTGAGCAGGATGCACTGCACTGAATGTAAATAGCAGGAACGGATCTAGCTGAACACTGTGAGCAGGACGCACTGCACTGAATGTAAATAGCAGGAACGGATCTAGCTGAACACTGTGAGCAGGACGCACTGCACTGAATGTAAATAGCAGGAACGGATGTAGCTGAACACTGTGAGCAGGACGCACTGCACTAAATGTAAATACCAGGAACGGATCTAGCTGAACACTGTGAGCAGGACGCACTGCACTGAATGTAAATAGCAGGAACGGATGTAGCTGAACACTGTGAGCAGGACGCACTGCACTAAATGTAAATACCAGGAACGGATCTAGCTGAACACTGTGAGCAGGACGCACTGCACTGAATGTAAATAGCAGGAACGGATCTAGCTGAACACTGTGAGCAGGACGCACTGCACTGAATGTAAATAGCAGGAACGGATCTAGCTGAACACTGTGAGCAGGACGCACTGCACTGAATGTAAATAGCAGGAACGGATCTAGCTGAACACTGTGAGCAGGACGCACTGCACTAAATGTAAATAGCAGGAACGGATCTAGCTGAACACTGTGAGCAGGACACACTGCACTAAATGTAAATAGTCTAGATAGAAGATAACAGGAACGGATCTAGCTAAACTGAATACAGTGTATATATATATATGCAACACCTGGGATGCATATATATACACAATACACTGTAAGTGCAGCTAACTGACTGACTGTTCTGCCTAATCTATCTAACTCAAATCAAATGACACTGTCTCTCTCTCTCTCTATCTCTCAGCACACCGGAACACACACTACACAGGGCCGCCGTGCAGGCGGCCTTATATAGTGTGGGGTGTGTACTAAATCCCCTGAGCCATAATTGGCCAAAGCCACCCTGGCTTTGGCCAATTACAGCTCTCTCTACTGACGGCGCTGTGATTGGCCAAGCATGCGGGTCATAGTGCATGCTTGGCCAATCATCAGCCAGCAATGCACTGCGATGCCGCAGTGAATTATGGGCCGTGACGCGCCACACGAATTTGGCGCGAACGGCCCATATCGTTCGCAATTCGGCGAACGACCGAACAGCCGATGTTCGAGTCGAACATGGGTTCGACTCGAACACGAAGCTCATCCCTAATCAGGAGTAACTTTGATAGCTTTTCCCAGGAGATCTTTCTCATGGCTTTTTTTATTCGCTTATCTTATATTAGCAGACAATGTTGCTGTCGTTTTCCCCAGACTCTTTCTGTCGCCAAAACCTCCCAACTGTGTTTTCTCAAGTGGGTAAATGATTACCCCTGACTGGAGATTGTGAAGGGTTATGTGCAAACTTTTCTAACAGCTGCAGCTGCCACTGCGGATGCCACTTGGTTCCCCTTTTCCTTAGATGAACGAGTAGTTTGAGAGGATAAGTACTCCTGGGGCTGTTGCTGCTGTTCCTCCCCTTTCTAGTCATGGTTGGCTATACAACAATACAGCCATACAGGGTAATGTGTAGATAAAGGGTATCGGAAGGTTCCTTCCTTAAAAGATTAGATTGCTGCAGACCTTTTAGGGCTATTGGACCCACAGACACTCTACGGCTAATAACAACAGTTTATGTATTTCGATTCTGCCTTAATTACCTCTCGCCTCTTCTGGGAACTATTCGGGCGGCGTGCCCGTGCCGGGCCGCTCCCACCCGGCATCTCTCCTCTCGGTGTTCGCCGCACAGCGAGTTTGGCGTGGCTGGCACTAGACTCCCTTCCGCCTCCCGCGGGATCCACTTGACCTCTCACGAGGCTACGGACCGTTGCCAAGCAACCAGACACGGCAGGAACGAGTGTACAGTGTTGTCCAGCTCCATAGAGGAAAAAGATTAGGGAGTAAATATTTCAGATGACTGCAAAATTTGCAAACAGCGTGGCCACGCAGTGGGAAGAGCAAATATATTTCCAGGTTATATTACTAGAGAAGTCACCGGCAATGGGAAGGAGGTCCTGATTCCCCTATACAGATAGATCTTTAGTTAGAAATAATTTTGAATCCTGTGTCCAGTTCTGGAGACCTCACTTACAAAAATATATTGATTACACAGAATGGGTCCAGGGACAGGCAAAAAAAAATGATAAAAGGTCTGAGGGATAAAACTTATCTGGAGAGACTTCAGGAACTTGAAATGTACAGTATGAAGGAAAAGGGGACACAATATTTTCAATATGAAGCCAAGATCAAGAACACAGGGACATGACTTCAAAATAGCTGGAGAAAAGATGAAAACTAATCTTAGAAAGTGTTTACTAAAAGAGTAGTTGATTCTTGCAATAGACTTCGAGCAGAGGCAGTGAGTCAATCAACACTAAGTGGATTCAAAAATGCTTGGGACACACACAGTGGCGTAGCGTGGGTTGTCAGCACACGGGGCAAGGCAAGTAATTTGCGCCCCCTAACCTGCAGACTTTTAGCTATCCCTGAGTCCCTTCAAATACAATAGTACTGACCTACCTGATTCCTATACTGACCACTACACTGAGAACTACACTGTCCACTACACTACATTGTCCACTACACTGACCACTATACTATACTGTCCACTATATTACACTGACCACTATACTATACTGTCTACTACACTGACCACTACACTGACCACTATACTACACTGACCACTATACTACACTATACTGACCACCATACTACACTGTCCACTATACTACACTATACTGACTACTATACTACACTGTCCACTATACTACACTATACTGACCACTATACTACACTATACTGACCACCATACTACACTGACCACTATACTACACTACACTGACCACTATACTACACTGACCACTATACTACACTATACTGACCACTATACTACACTACACTGACCACTATACTGACCACTATACTACACTGTCCACTATACTACACTACACTGACCACTATACTACACTACACTGACCACTATACTACACTGACCACTATACTACACTATACTGACCACTATACTACATTGCCCACTATACTACACTACACTGACCACTATACTACACTGACCACTATACTACACTGTCCACTATACTACACTACACTGACCACTATACTACACTACACTGACCACTATACTACACTGACCACTATACTACACTATACCGACCACTATACTACACTGACCACTATACTACACTGACCACTATACTACACTGTCCACTATACTACACTACACTGTCCACTATACTACACTATACTGACCACCATACTACACTGACCACTATACTACACTACACTGACCACTATACTATACTGACCACTATACTACACTATACTGACCACTATACTACACTACACTGACCACTATACTGACCACTATACTACACTGTCCACTATACTACACTACACTGACCACTATACTACACTGTCCACTATACTACACTACACTGACCACTATACTACACTGACCACTATACTACACTATACTGACCACCATACTACACTGACCACTATACTACACTACACTGACCACTATACTACACTGACCACTATACTACACTATACTGACCACTATACTACACTACACTGACCACTATACTACACTGACCACTATACTACACTATACTGACCACCATACTACACTGACCACTATACTACACTACACTGACCACTATACTACACTATACTGACCACTATACTACACTGACCACTATACTACACTACACTGACCACCATACTACACTGACCACTATACTACACTACACTGACCACTATACTACACTGTCCACTATACTGACCACTATACTACACTGTCCACTATACTACACTATACTGACCACTATACTACACTGTCCACTATACTACACTACACTGACCACTATACTACACTATACTGACCACTATACTACACTGTCCACTATACTACACTATACTGACCACTATACTACACTGTCCACTATACTGTCCACTACACTGTCCACTATACTACACTATACTGACCACCATACTACACTGTCCACTATACTACACTGTCCACTATACTACACTATACTGACCACCATACTACACTGTCCACTATACTACACTACACTGACCACTATACTATACTGTCCACTACACTACATCGGCCACTATACTACACTGTCCACTATACTACACTATACTGACCACCATACTACACTGTCCACTATACTACACTATACTGACCACTATACTACACTGTCCACTACACTACACTGACCTCCATACTAAACTACACTATACTGACCACTATACTAACCACTATACTACACTAACCACTATACTACACTACACTGACCACTATACTACACTGTCTGTTATACTACACTGTCCACTACACTACACTGTCCACCATACTACACTTTCCACCATACTACATTATACTGACCACCATACTACACTGTCCACTATACTACATTACACTGTCCACTATACTATACTGTCCACTACACTACACTGACCTCCATACTAAACTACACTATACTGACCACTATACTATACTATACTGACCACCCTACTACACTGTCCACCATACTACACTACACTGTCCATTATACTGACCACCATACTACACTACACTGACCACCCTACTACACTGTCCACCATACTACACTACACTATCCATTATACTGACCACCATACTACACTACACTGACCACTATACTATACTGACCACTATACTACACTGACCACCATACTACACTGACCAGCATACTACACTACACTGACCACTATGCTACACTACACTGACCACTATACTGACCACTACACTATACTGACCCCTATACTGACCACTACACTATACTGACCACTATACCACACTGACCACTACACTAACCACCATACTAACCACTATACTACACTACACTGACCTCCATACTAAACTACACTATACTTACCACTATGCTAACCACTATACTATACTACACTAACCACTACACTGACTACACTAGGGATGAGCTTCGTGTTCGAGTCGAACCCATGTTCGACTCGAACATCGGCTGTTCGGTCGTTCGCTGAATTGCGAACGATATGGGCCCTTCGCGCCAAATTCGTGTGGCGCGTCACGGCCCATAATTCACTGCGGCATCGCAGTGCATTGCTGGCTGATGATTGGCCAAGCATGCCTGAACAGAGAGCCGTAATTAGCCAAAGCCAAGGAGGCTTTGGCCAATTATGGCTCAGGGGATTTAGTACACGCCCCACACTATATAAGGCTGCCTGCACGGCGGCCCTGTGCAGTGTGTTCCGGTGTGCTGAGAGATAGAGAGAGAGAGAGAGAGACAGTGTCATTTCATTTGAGTTAGCTAGATTAGGCAGGAAAGTCAGTCAGTTAGCTGCACTTACAGTGTATTGTGTATATATATGCATCCCAGGTGTTGCATATATATATATATACACTGTATTCAGTTTAGCTAGATCCGTTCCTGTTATCTTCCTACTGACAGGCAAGCTTGTCTTGTAACAGTATTTACAGCTACCTGAAGATAATTACTGGTGTTCTTTTGATCCTATTAGTACCACAGTCAGGCAGCTAGACTATTTAAAGTTAGTGCAGTGCGTCCTGCTCACAGTGTTCAGCTAGATCCGTTCCTGTTATCTTCCTACTGACAGGCAGGCTTGTCTTGTAACAGTATTTACAGCTAACTGAAGAAAATTACTGGTGTTCTTTTGATCCTATTAGTACCACAGTCAGGCAGCTAGACTATTTAAAGTTAGTGCAGTGCGTCCTGCTCACAGTGTTCAGCTAGATCCGTTCCTGTTATCTTCCTACTGACAGGCAGGCTTGTCTTGTAACAGTATTTACAGCTACCTGAAGAAAATTACTGGTGTTCTTTTGATCCTATTAGTACCACAGTCAGGCAGCTAGACTATTTAAAGTTAGTGCAGTGCGTCCTGCTCACAGTGTTCAGCTAGATCCGTTCCTGTTATCTTCCTACTGACAGGCAGGCTTGTCTTCTAACAGTATTTACAGATACCTGAAGAAAATGACTGGTGTTCTTTTGATCCTATTAGTACCACAGTCAGGCAGCTGGACTATTTAAAGTTAGTGCAGTGCGTCCTGCTCACAGTGTTCAGCTAGATACGTTCCTGTTATCTTCCTACTGACAGTCAGGCTTGTCTTGTAACAGTATTTACAGCTACCTGAAGAAAATTACTGGTGTTCTTTTGATCCTATTAGTACCACAGTCAGGCAGCTAGACTATTTAAAGTTAGTGCAGTGCATCCTACTCACAGTGTTCAGCTAGATCCGTTCCTGTTATCTTCTTACTGACAGGCAGGCTTGTCTTGTTACAGTATATACAGCTACCTGAAGAAAATTACTGGTGTTCTTTTGATCCTATTAGTACCACAGTCAGGCAGCTAGACTATTTACAGTTAGTGCAGTGTGTCCTGCTCACAGTGTTCTGCTAAACCTACAAGTTAGTGGGGTGCGTCCTGCTCACAGTGTTCAGCTAAAGCTACCTGTAGAAGGTTGGTGGTGTTCTCATACTACAGGCAGGCAGTTGATTTTGCTAGCTGCAGTATCAGTACATATATATATATATATATATATATATATATATATATATATATATATATCCCAGCTTAGTGCAGCTACAGGCCATTAGTATGTCTGGAAGGCCAAGAAGGAGAGGCAGACAGTCACAAGCCAATAAGAGAGGGCAAGCAGGCTCTGTGTCTAGTGCTGGTCGTGGAGATGGTGCATCCTCATCAGCACATGGCCGTGGGACACGCTTGGCCTTTTTTTCGGCAGCTGGCCGTGTTGAGCCGCAACATGCGGAAGACTTGGTCGAGTGGATGACCAAGCCGTCCTCATCCTTCTCATCCTCTCTCACCCATGCCCAGGGTACTTTGTCTGGCAAAGTAGCGGCCTCTTCCCTCGGCTCAATGTCATCAGTGACTCCTTCCCTAGCCCCACCATGTCCTCCTGAGGAGTCCCTCGAACTGTTTGACCACAGTGTTGGGTACATGCTCCAGGAGGATGCCCAGCGTTTGGAAGGCTCTGATGATGATACTGAGCTCGATGAAGGCAGTAACATGAGCACGGACAGAGGGGGTGCCCAAGAAGGACAGCAATCTGGCAGTCATGCTCCCCCTGCTGCAGCATACTGCCAGGTTTGCTCCAGTGATGAGGAGGGAGGGGATGATGAGGTCACTGACTCAACGTGGGTGCCTGATAGGAGAGAGGAGGAGGAGGAGGAGGCGGCACATTACCAACGAGGCAGGATGCCCTCCAGGGGCAAGCCTAAGGGCAGCACATTGACTGCATCACACCCCAAAGCTCCACATGTGCAGGGCACTGCAGTCTCTGCGCATTATTCAAAAAGTTCTTTGGTGTGGGCCTTTTTTGAGACGAGTGCATCAGATCGCACCGCTGCTATTTGCAACATATGTCTCAAGCGTATCTCGCGTGGCCAAAACATCTCCCACTTGGGTACCACATGCTTGACCAGACATATGTTGACCTGCCATGCAGTTCGTTGGCAAGCGTATCTAAAAGACCCACACCAAAGAACAAAGAGGACCTCTCCTTGCTCCTCATCAGCGTAGATTTCCAACCCCACTAGACCTTCAGTCCCCTCTGAGACCTGCACTGAGAGGAATGAAGGTGTAGAATTAGGTGTGTCACAGCCAAGTACTTGTGGGCAATCTGCTTTTGGTACACCAACGTCAGATTGTACCAGGCAAATTTCCCTGCCCCAGCTGCTGCACCGCCGAAAGAAGTTTGCTCCCAGCCATCCACATGCCCAGCGGTTGAATGCTAGCTTGGCAAAATTGCTAGCACTTCAACTGCTGCCTTTTCAGTTGGTAGACTCTGCCCCCTTCCGTGAGTTTGTGGAATGTGCGGTTCCTCAGTGGCAGGTACCCAAACGCCACTTTTTCTCACGGAAGGCGATTCCGGCTCTCTACCGGCATGTGGAAGGCAATGTCCATGCCTCGCTGGACAGGGCGGTCAGCGGTAAGGTGCATATTACCGCTGACTCATGGTCCAGCAGGCATGGACAGGGACGTTACCTAAGTTTCACGGCGCATTGGGTGACTCTGCTGGCAGCTGGGAAGGATGCAGGACAAGGTACAGTATTGTTGGAGGTTGTCCACGCCTCCAAAATGCTAATGATTGTGACACACCTCTCTCCTCCACCCCCTCCTCTTCTTCTTCCTCCATGGCCTCTTCCTGTGCTTTGTCCTCAGAACCAGCGGTGCTCCATAGTCGTTCAAGGGGCTACGCAAGTACGCAGGCCAAAAGATGCCATGCGGTGCTTGAGCTGGTGTGCTTGGGGGACAGGAGCCACACTGGGGCAGAGGTTCTGTCAGCTCTGCAGGGGCAGGTTCAGAGGTGGTTGATGCCACGCCAACTTAAGGCAGGAATGGTGGTTTGCGATAATGGCACCAACCTCCTCTCTGCCCTCTGACAGGGACAAATGACCCATGTGCCCTGTTTGGCTCACGTCCTTAACTTGGTGGTGCAGCGTTTTCTTGGGCAGGTACCCAGGCTTACAGGATGTCCTGAGGCAGGCCAGGAAAGTCTGTGTGCATTTCCGCCAGTCATATAATGCCAGTGCTCGGCTGACGGACCTCCAAAAGGAGTTTAACCTGCCCAAGAACCGCCTAATCTGTGACATGCCCACCAGGTGGAACTCAACGTTGGCCATGCTGCAGCGGCTGCACACGCAGCAGAGGGCCATCAATGAGTACCTGTGCGACTATGGCACCAGGACAGGGTCAGGGGAGCTTGTTTTTTTTTCCCCACGCCAGTGGGCCATGATCAGGGATGCATGCACTGTCCTGTCACCATTTGAGGAGGCCACGAGGATGGTGAGCAGTGACAGTGCATGCATCAGTGACACTGTCCCCCTTGTCCACCTGTTGGAGCACACGCTGCGTGGAATAATGGGCAGGGCACTTGAGGCAGAACAGAGGCAGGAAGAGGAGGACTTCCTTAGCTCTCAAGGCCCCCTTTATCCAGACAGTGTTCCTGCGTGCCCGCCGATCACACAGGAAGAGGACGAGGAGGAGGAGGAGGAGGAAGATTGTGTCAGTATGGAGGTGGAGCCTGGCACTCAGCATCAGCAGCAGTCTTTAAGGGATCAGTCCCAAGAAACACATGGACTTGTACGTGGCTGGGAGGAGGTGGCTGCAGACCATGTCGTCCTTAGTGACCCAGAGGACTCCGGACTGAATGTCTCAGCAAACCTACGCTGCATGGCCTCCCTGATCCTGCAAAGCCTGCGTAAGGATCCTCGTATTCGTGGGATCAAGGAGAAGGACCAATACTGGCTGGCAACCCTCCTTGATCCACGTTACAAGGGTAAGGTTGCGGACCTTATCTTGCCATCTCAGAGGGAGCAGGGGATGAAACATCTTCGGGAGGCCTTGCAGAAAGGTCTGTGCAACGCGTTCCCAGAGACTGGGAGGTTACAAACTCCTGTTTCTGGACAACGTGTTGCTGAGGCTTCGGTCAGTCAAAGAAGGAGCGGTGGAGAAGGTGGCCGTCTGACCGATGCGTTCAGACAATTTTTTGGTCCGCAGCCCCAAGGTATGATCGGTTCCAGCAACCATCGCCAGCGTCTGTTTTCCATGGTGCAGGAATACCTAGGGGCAAGATCAGATTTGGACACCTTTCCCACCGAAAATCCTCTGGGTTACTGGGTCTTGAGGATGGATCACTGGCCAGAGCTTGCACAGTATGCAATTGAGCTACTGGCCTGTCCTGCATCCAGCTTTCTTTCGGAACGCACATTCAGTGCTGCTGGAGGCGTGGTAACCGATCACAGGGTGCGTCTGTCCACCGACTCGGTCGATCGACTGACCTTCATAAAAATGAATCAGTCTTGGATCACCACCAGCTACCAAGCACCCGATGCTGATGTAACCGAATAATTTTTTTTGAAATCTCAGATCCCTTCAAAGACTGCCTATGCTGATGCTAAGTGACTATCCCTGAGTAATTATACTCTTACTCCTCAATGATCACGCTGATAGCTTGTAAGAACATTTTTGGTTCTGGGCGCCACCACCAGTGCCTAAGGCACAATTTTTCAGCCCCTGTTTAACAGGAGCGTGTAATTACAATTTTTGATGCAATACTTTGCAGCAGGGCTCGTTCCTGCGTTCCAACTAGAGTGCCTGTGAGGGGTTGCAGTGTTGTGGCACCAGCACCAGTGCCTAAGGCCCAATTTTTCTGCCCCTGTTTAACAGGGGCGTGTAATTACAATTTTTGATGCAATACTTTGCAGCAGGGCTCGTTCCTGCGTTCCAACTAGAGTGTCTGTGAGGGGTTGCAGTGTTGTGGCACCAACACCAGTGCCTAAGGCCCAATTTTTCTGCCCCTGTTTAACAGGGGCGTGTAATTACAATTTTTGATGCAATACTTTGCAGCAGGGCTCGTTCCTGCGTTCCAACTAGAGTGTCTGCGAGGGGTTGCAGTGTTGTGGCACCAGCACCAGTGCCTAACAGTGGCGTCTCCAGCTTTCATATTTAGGGGGGGCACATGGGGGGACAGGGACAAAAGTAGGGGGGCCAACTATAAAACGCAATATATATATATATATATATATTTTATTTTTTCCCAAGAATAGAATGCACTCCAGAGGTCTTGTTAGAAAGAGAGACGTTAGCCGAAGATTGCAGCTGCAGGCAGCCACTTTTAAAGATTTAAAGTGTGTAATTGTTCTTTTAATGTTGGGCTAACATACATGCTCATCAATGCCGCTTATCAGTGCCCATTGATGCTGCCTATTAGTGATCAGTGCCCATCAGTGCCACCTATCAGTGCTCATCAAAGCAGCCTATTAGTGCTTATCAATGCCACCTATCAGTGCCTCCTCATCAGTGCTCATCAATCCCACCTATCAGTGCCTCCTATCAGTTTCCCTCTATTGCCGCCTATCAGTGCCCATTAGTGCCTCCTATCAGTGCCCATTAGGGCATGCAGAGAACACCCAACAGTGGGAGTGGCCTAAGAGAAATAGGTTAAGTTGAATCTGATAAATGTGCATAGAAACTAAAGTGCTTAGTGGTAATTCACTAAAATATTTTAATAACGATAACATGGAGAAAACAGCACACTGCAGTGTGAATAAACAAACACTTAGACCCCTTTCACACTGGGTCGGTTTGCAGGCATTATTGCGCTAAAAATACCGCCTGCAAACTGCCCCTAAACAGCCTCCGCTGTTTGTTCAGTGTGAAAGCCCGAGGGCTTTCACACTGAATCGGTGCGCTGGCAGGAGAAGAAAAAATCTCCTGCAAGCCGCATCTTTGGAGCGGGGAAGGAGCGGTGTATTCACCGCTCCTGCCCATTAAAATCAATGGGACAGCGCGGCTATACCGCGGTAATACCGCAGCTATACGAGGGGTTTTAACCCTTTTTCGGCTGCCAGTGGGGGGTTAAAACCGCACAGCTAGCGGCCGAATACCGCGGTAAAACAGCGCTAAAAATAGCGCTGTTTTACCGCCGACGCCCCCTACCGCCCCAGTGTGAAAGGGGCCTTAGAGAAATACCTAAATATTAAATAGATGTGCTAATTCATGCCGATTTCATGCTGTGCAAAATGAATTAAAGTGCTGAGTGCAAACAAAGTGATACATACATAACTAGAATAAGTGAATAAAGTTGAAGCCATCAGAATAAATTCATTTATGCATTACAAACAAAAGCAGATCTCCTGATGGCTATTAGCCACCATTTCGTTGTTCCTCCACCAAAAATAAAGTGATGTGCAATAAAACAAAAGTTCATCTGGATATTTGAGATCTTTACACCCACTTTGGTGCACCACCACCGCCACTACTGAGGCTGCAGCCACAATACATCGGCCCAAACAGACTTAATTGTAATCCGGCAGCACAATCCCACTCTGACCAGCTCCAAATGAATAACCTGCATTGCAATCTTTAAAGGCTCGCCAACTGACATCATCACATGGTAGCTGCAGTCATAATATATGCATGAAAAATAAAATCTACCATAGTGCATAAACCCTTTCAAAGATTATTTATTTGAAAGTGCAAGTATTGCACTTTCAAATTTCAGTACAAACAAATGGCCATTGTCCTCACCTATAACTGGCCTTTGCAGCAAGGAGCACATGGAAGGGCAACACATGCAAAACAAAACCAAAGACATTCCCAGATCAACTTACTGACCAGCCTGCAACCAACCAAATGATCCTGTCTAACAGTGTGTGTTTTGTTGATTGCTAAATGTCGATTGCTCTTCAGAGGGCAAAACTAGTGTGCACGAGCCAAAAGGGTTAAAGATGGAGCTAGCAGAGACAGGAAAGGGACAGAGCACACAGACCTGATGGATTCCTTTCTTCCTGTCACAGAAGTCTCTGTAATAAACATTATTTTTGCTGATATAAATCAATGTATGAGGTCTGTCTGTTGTGTCTTCTGATGCTGAGGATCTAACAGCCTGATAATTACAACATATATAAGAGTATGTTTTCCCCTTGTCCTGTCCCTGTATGGAGAACACTGCCTGCACTAAAACTCACACCTATCACTCTGCAAGCTGCTGCACTGTGCACACCCTTCTTCTCCCCTCCATGAAGAATACATAAAAAGACACTCACATGGGAGTTACAGAGCTGAGGGTTCTGGCTTCCTCTGGAGCTGCCTGAAAGCAAAACACTGCGGCAGGGGAAGTGGGAGGGGTTGTAGCACAGGCACAGCCTGATTGGATAATACTGATCAGGTGCTTAAAAGGATCCCTTCCTCCTTATGCTGCACGGGGCACAGGAATGAGATACTCTAGCCCTGCAACTAACATTCTGTTTGCCATCTCCATACACACAGGGGAGGGCTGAGGGGTGGGGAGTGTCACTGGTAGAAGTACACCCAGGCTACAGTAAATCTCTCTCTTCCCGAGGCAGCTGCTGATGGGGGTGCTATATGTGAAATTATGGGGGAGTTAAAGCACCCACCTGGCACCACCCCTGTATCAGTGTTCCCAACAGCTGAGAGCCCCAGAGCCGGCATTGACAGTTCTCTCTCCCCTCCTTCCTCTCTCACACGGAATAATGAGAGAGGAGACACAGCCGATCTGCTCCTTCTCCCCTCTCCTGTGTGTGTACCGTGGGAAGTGTGAGCTCATTGGCTTCACACTTGACTTCCCTGGAAGCACACACAAGAGGGGAGAAGGAGCAAATCGGCTGTGTGTCTCCTCTCTCATTATTCCGTGAGAGAGAGGAAGAAGGGGAGAGAGAACTGTCAATGCCGGCTCTGACGTCACTGGTTGCTAGATGCGAGGCGGCTCTAGTAACCAGTGGCTGGGAGTAGACTCAGGAGGTGGAGGAGCTGCCGGAACCAGCAATACAGCGGCTCAGTCTATACCTGTCCCCTGCATTCCCAGTGTCCATTTTTTTAATTGGGGGGCACATAGGGGGGCACAGTATAATGTTGGGGGGCCATGGCCCCCTCTAGCCCCCCTCTAGTGATGCCACTGGTGCCTAAGGCCTAATTTTTCAGCTCCTGTTCAACAGGGGCATGTAATTACAATTTTTGATCTAATATTTCACAGCAGGGCCCATTTCTGCACCCACCAACAGCGAGTGAGGACTTACAGTGTTGTGGCACCAGCACCACCACCACCACCACCACCACCAAAGGCCCAATTTTTCTGCCCTTGTTCAACAGGGGCATGTAATTACAATTCTTGATCTAATATTTCACAGCAGGGCCCATTTCTGCACCCACCAAGATCGAGTGAGGACTTACAGTGTTGTGGCACCAGCACCACCACCACCAAAGGCCCAGTTTTTCTGCCCCTGTTTCAACAGGGGCATGTAATTAAAATTCTTGATCTAATATTTCACAGCAGGGCCCTGTGAGGGCTTACAGTGTTGTGGCCACAACAACACCTAAGGCCCACATTTCTGCTGAGTATATAGGGCAGGCCCCTACTTTCAAACATCTAACTTACAAACGACTCCTACTTGCAAACGGAAGGAGACAACAGGAAGTGAGATGAAATCTACCCCTAGGAAGGGAAATTCTCTCCTGTAAGAGTTCATATGGGAAAAACATTTCTCCTTTCCACTGATGCTTTCCAATCCTTGTTCCACAAAAAAACCCCAAATTTTCAAAAAACATTTGTCATTGGGACAAAAGTGAGGTGAAATCTTCTGAAGAGGAGGAAAGACAGCAAAACAAATGTCACAGGGGTGACAACCCTTCCCTATGTTTTCCAAAAATCTTAAAAAAGATTTTTTGGCTGGAGCTAAACACGTTAAAAATGTTCAAAATTACAAACAGATTCTACTTAACAACAAACCTACAGTCCCTGTCTTGTTTGCACCGCCTGTATACTGCTGTTCAGAGTATATAGGGCCTGGTGGCCCCACACCTTTCCTTATTTTAATTTGGGTGCGGGGTTCCCCTTAATATCCATACAAGACCCAAAGGGCCTGGTAATGGACTGGGGGGTAACCATGCCGTTTGTCTCACTGATTTTCATCCATATTGCCAGGACCCGACATGACATTAAACCCGCAAGCAGTTTTAAATGAGATTTTTTCCTTTAATGATGACATTTGGTGCAGGGACTGTTCTAAACACGGGAAACACGCGCCACTTTGCAGGCATACTATAGACACCTCCCAGGTACGATATTTAAAGGAATATTTCACTTTTTTTTTTTTACTTTAAGCATCATTAAAATCACTGCTCCCGAAAAAAACGGCCGTTTTTAAAAGTTTTTTTGCATTGATACATGTCCCCTGGGGTAGGACCCGGGTCCCCAAACCCTTTTTAGGACAATACCATGCAAATTAGCCTTTAAAATGAGCACTTTTGATTTTGAACGTTCGAGTCCCATAGACGTCAATGGGGTTCTAACATTCGTGCAAATTTTCGGTCCGTTCGCAGGTTCTGGTGCGAACCGAACCGGGGGGTGTTCGGCTCATCCCTACTGACCACTATACTACACTGTCCACTACACTGCCCCCCATACTGACTACTACACTACACTGACCTCCATACTAAACTACACTATAATGACCACTATACTACACTACACTGTCCTGCCTACAGTCTCTCTCTCTCACACTCCACCCCCCCCGCCCAGTAACAAGACTCTCACGAGGGAGTCTCACTCACCTTCTTATCCTGGCCTGCATCGATCCGGATGAGGAGGAGAAGACAGCGGCAGCTCACATTCTTCTCTCCCCTGCGCTCTGCTTGCTGCCATGTTCAGTGTCCAGCGCCCTGTGATTGGGCGTATGGGGGGTCATGTGCGGAGGTGGGACTTCAGGAGCGATCGAGGACAGGCCAGCCCTATGCCTCACATGACCCCCCCACGCCCAATCACAGGGCGCCGGACACTTAACATGGCGGCCGGAGCCCGGGGACACAGAATTAGAAATTAGGAGGAGGCAGCCAGTGACACATACTGGCGCCCCCCTAAATTTCGCGCCTGGGGCCATGGCACCCCCTGCACCCCCCACGCTACGCCACTGGACACACATAGTTCTATATTCAAACAAAAGAGTAGAAAAAAATTAAAAATGCAATAAGAAAAAGGGACAGACTCAATGAACCAGTTGGTCATTTTTCTGTTGCTACTCTTTTATGTTTCTATAAAAGATATTGCAGTCTAACGGTCCTTAAATGTGGTGGCTGCAATCATTTTCATTTTTCAGGCTAAGAACACCTTTAACATACAAAAATACATGTTGATCTTGTCAGAATTGCAGCATCCTTGTCACTAACCGTAAGATGAACTGAAAGCAAAAACGATGTTATCTTTCTTGTGTGAACTACTAATTCCATCACTGCCAATGTAATGGAGATGAACAAAGGCAGACATATTTGGAAGCCAAGCCTGGGTGGCAACCATGTCTCCCTCCACACACACAAAAGCCTGAAAAAAAATGCATCCACAACATCTAAGGAATGGTAATCTTCAAAATATTACACTGTTGCTTTTGAATATAGACAAGCATGATAGGTTCTATCAACACATGATGACTAACTGTTGCAAAACAGAAGAATAAAAACATTAAATAAAAACTGGATTTTTGTACTTACCTGTAATTCAATTTCTTGCAGTACAGTGGGGCAAAAAAGTATTTAGTCAGCCACCAATTGTGCAAGTTCTCCCACTTAAAAAGATGAGAGGGGCCTGTAATTGTCATCATAGGTATACCTCAACTATGAGAGACAAAATGTGGAAACAAATCCAGACAATCACATTGTCTGAATTTTGAAAGAATTTATTTGCAAATTATGGTGGAAAATAAGTATTTGGTCACCTACAAACAAGCAAGATTTCTGGCTTTCACAGACCTGTATCTTCTTCTTTAAGAGGCTCCTCTGTCCTCCACTCATTACCTGTATTAATGGCACCTGTTTGAACTAGTTATCAGTATAAAAGACACATGTCCACAACCTCAAACAGTCACACTCCAAACTCCACTATGGTGAAGACCAAAGAGCTGTCGAAGGACACCAGAAACAAAATTGTAGACCAGCACCAGGCTGGGAAGACTAAATCTGCAATAGGCAAGAAGCTTTGTGTGAAGAAATCAACTGTGAGAGCAATAATTAGAAAATGGAAGACATACAAGACCACTGATAATCTCCCTCGATCTGGGGCTCCACACAAGATCTCACCCTGTGGGGTCAAAATGATCACAAGAACGGTGAGCAAAAATCCCAGAACCACACGGGGGGACCTAGTGAATGACCTGCAGAGAGCTGGGACCAACGTAACAAAGGCTACCATCAGTAACACACTACGCCGCCAGGGATTCAGATCCTGCAGTGCCAGATGTATCCCCCTGCTTAAGCCAGTACATGTCTGGGCCCCTCTGAGGTTTGCTAGAGAGCATTTGGATGATCCAGAAGAGGATTGGGAGAATTTCATATGGTCAGATGAAACCAAAGTAGAACTGTTTGGTAGAAACACAATTCGTCGTGTTTGGAGGAGAGAGAATGTTGAGTTGCAACCAAAGAACACCATACCTACTGTGAAGCATGGGGGTGGCAACATCATGCTTTGGGGCTGTTTCTCTGCAAAGGGAACAGGAGGACTGATCCGTGTACATGAAAGAATGAATGGGACCATGTATAGTGAGATTTTGAGTGCAAACCTCCTCCCATCAGCAAGGGCATTGAAGATGAAATGTGGCTGGGTCTTTCAGCATGACAATGATCCCAAACACACCGCCCGGCAACAAAAGAGTGGCTTTGAAAAGAAGCATTTCAAGGTCCTGGAGTGGCCTAGCCAGATCTCCAGATCTCAACCCCATAGAAAATCTTTGGAGGGAGTTGAAAGTCCATGTTGCCCAGTGACAGCCCCAAAACATCACTGCTTTAGAGGAGGTCTGCATGGAGGAATGGGCCAACATACCAGCAACAGTGTGTGACAACCTTGTGAAGACTTACAGAAAACATTTGACCTCTGTCATTGCCAACAAAGGATATATAACAAAATATTGAGATGAACTTTTCATATTGACCAAATACTTATTTTCCACCATAATTTGCAAATACATTCTTTCAAAATTCAGACATTGTGATTGTCTGGATTTGTTTCCACATTTTGTCTCTCATAGTATACCTATGATGAGAATTACAGGCCTCTCTCATCTTTTTAAGTGGGAGAACTTGCACAATTGGTGGCTGACTAAATACTTTTTTGCCCCACTGTACATCACTTGACACAGAGCAGGCTATGATTGTTACTACACCTGGGTTATGCCCCACTGTAGCTGAATGGACACCAGCAGAACAAACAGACAGGGAGTTATCCCCTATATCCCGTGATATCTCTAGGATAAATTTGCTTTATTAAAAAAGTTCTAAATCCCTGTTTTTACTTACTTTAAAGTGTATTGATACTTTTGAAGCTATAATTGGGAGGACATCCACTTTATAATTGTTACATGTCCCCATTCACATAGCATAACTTTAAACAAAAAAAATAATTCAGCTTGATATTTTTAGATGTTCTATTCTGGACCCTCCAGCAAGGAAAAATCCTGCATTGAGTTTTCTTTTTTATGAGGGCACTGAGCAGCTGTTAGCCATAATTAACCCTGTCTGTACTGTGCAGCAGATCATCATTTAAGAAAATAAATATATATTTAGAAGACAGCAGTTTTCAGCAACGTAAAACATTGCAGTAAAACAAATATAGTATACTCAGAGTACAATGGAAAGCAGTAAACCACCCTATTGGGTGCACCCAACTATAGGAATCCCGCATGAAATCCCTACGGACATCAGGTATCCTTGAAGGCATAGGTGTGTGCAGCCAATTGCATTAGGGTGTGTACCTCAAAGCTCAAGCACACATGCATGTGTGTATATATATATTTTTTCCTCAGAGAACAGGTGCAAGAACTCAACCATGGGGAGTTCGGGGGTGCGCAGTGTATTGAGTGCAGAGTTCAGGGGTGTGTGCAGTGTACAGAGTGTGAAGCTCAGGAGTGCCCAGTGTATAGGGTGCGGAGCTCAGGGGTGTGCAGTGTACAGGGTGCGGAACTTAGGGGTGCACATTGTACAGGGTGCACAGCTCGGGGGTGCTCAGTGTACAGGATGTGGATCTCAGGGGTGCACTGTGTTTAGGGGTGTGCAGTGTGCAGGGGTGCGCATTGTTCAGAAGTGGGCGGTGTACAGGAGTGTGCGGTGTTCTGGGGTGCGTGGTGTACAGGGGTGCATGGTGTTCAAGGGTGCAGAGCTCAGGAGTGTGCAGTGCACAGGGTATGGAGCTCAGAGGTGTGCAGTGTACAGGGTGCATAGCTCAGGGGTGCACAGTGCACAGATGCAGAGCTCAGGAGTGCGCAGTGTACAGGGTGCAGAGTTCAGGGGTGTGCAGTGTACAGGGTGCGGAACTTAGGGGTGCTCAGTGTACAGGGTGCAGAGCCTAGGCGTGTGCAGTGCACAGGGTGCAGAGCTCAGTGGTGCGCAGTGTACAGAATGTGGAGCTCAGGGGTGCACAGTGTTTAGGGGTGTGAAGTGTACAGGGGTGCGCAGTGTTCAGGAGTGGACGGTGTACAGGGGTACATGGTGTTCAGGGGTGCGTGGTGTACAGGGGTATGCAGTGTAAAGTGCGTGGAGTTCAGGGGTGCGCAGTGTACAGGGTGTGGAGCTCAGGGGTGCACGGTGTTCAGGGATGTGTAGTGTACAGGGGTGCCCAGTGTTCAGGAGTGGGCGGTGTACAGGGGTGCATGGTGCACAGGGGTGCTTGGTGTTCAGGGGTGCACGGTGTACAGGGTGCACAGTGTAAAGTGTGTGGAATTCAGGGGTGAGCAGTGTACAGGGTGCGGAGCTCAGGGGTGCGCAGTGTACAGGGTGCAGAGCTCAGAGGTGCATAGTATACAGGGTCTGGTGCTCAGAGGTGTGCAGTGTACAGGGTGCGGAGCGTAGGGGTGCTCAGTATAGAGGGTGCGGAGCTCAGGGGTGCACAGTGCACAGGTACAGGGCTCAGGAGTGTGCAGTGTTCCAAGTTGTGGAGCTCAGGGGTGCGTAGTGTAAAGGGTGCGGATCTCAGATGTGTGATGTGTACAGGGTGCAGATCTTATGGGTGCGCAGTATTCAGGGTGCGGAGCTCAGAGGTGCATGGAGCTTAGTGGTGTGCAGTGCACAGAGTGCGGAACTCAGGGGTGTGCAGTGTACAGGGTACGGAGCTCAGGGGTGTGCAGTGTATAGGGTGTGGAGCTCAGGGGTGTGCAGTTTACAGGGTATGGAGCTCAGGGGTGTGCAGTGTACAGGGTGCAAAGCACAGAGGTGCGCAGTGTACAGGGTGCGGAGCTCAGGGGTGCATGATGTTCAGGGGTGGGGAGTGTACAGGGATGCACAGTGTTTAGGAGTATGCGTTGTACAGGGTTGCACGATGTTCATGGGTGCATGGTGTACAGGGGTGCATGGTGTTCAGGGGTGCGCAGTGTACAGGGGTGCGCAGTGTAAAATGCGCGGAGTTCAGGGGTGCGCAGTGTACAGGGTGCGGAGCTCAGGGGTGCGCAGTGTACAGGGTCTGGTGCTCAGAAATGTGCAGTGTGCAGGGTGCAGAGTTTAGGGGGGCTCAGTATACAGGGTGTGGAGCTCAGGGGTGCATGGTGCTTAGAGGTGTGCAGCACACAGGATGCGGAGCTCAGGGGTGCACGGAGCTTAGAGGTGTGTAGTGCACAGAGTGTGGAGCTCAGGGGTGTGCAGTAAACAGGGTACGGAGCTCAGGGGTGCGCAGTGTATAGGGTGTGGAGCTCAGGGGTGCGCAGTGTACAGGGTGTGGAGCTCAGGGGTGTGCAGTGTACAGGGTGCAGAGCTCAGAGGTGCGCAGTGTACAGGGTGCGGAGCTCAGGGGTGCACAGTGTTCAGGGGTGGGGAGTGTACAGGGATGTGCGGTGTTCAGGAGTATGCGGTGTACAGGGTTGCACAATATTCACGGGTGCATGGTGTACAGAGGTGCATGGTGTTCAGGGGTGCACAGTGTACAGTGCTTGGAGTTCAGGGGTGCGCAGTGTACAGGGTGCAGAGCTCAGGGATGTGCAGTGTACAGGGTGCAGTGCTCAGAGGTGTGCAGTATACAGGATGCGGAGCTCAGGGGTGCACGGTGTTCAGGGGTGGGCTGTGTTTAGGAGTGCACAGTGTACAGAGGTGCTCGGTGTTCAAGGGTGCATGGTGTACAGGGGTGCATGGTGTTCAGGGGTGCACAGTGTACAGGGTGCGGAGCTCAGGGGTGCGCAATGTACAGGGTGCAGAGCTCAGGGGTGCACGGCATTCAGGGTTGTGCAGTCTACAGGTGTGTGCAGTGGTCAGGGGTGTGCGGTGCAGAGAGGTGCATGGTGTTCAGAAGTGCGCGGTGTACAGGGGTGCACGGTGTTTAGGGGTGCATGGTGTACAGGGGTGCAAGGTGTAAAGTGCGCAGAGTTCAGGGGTGCACAGTGTACAGGGTGCGAAGCTCAGGGATGCGGAGTGTACAGGGCCTGAAGCTCAGGGGTGCACAGTGTACAGGGTGCGAAGCTCAGGGGTGCAGAGTGTACAGGGTGTGAAGCTCAGGGGTGCACAGTGTACAAGATGCGGAGCTCAGGGGTGCACAGTGTACATGGTGCAGAGCTCAGGGGTGCGCAGTGTACAGGGTGCAGAGCTCAGGGGTGCACAGTGTACAGGGTGCGGAGATTAGGGGTGTGCTGTATACAGGGTGCGGAGCTCAGGGGTGCACGGAGCTCAGAGGTGTGCAGGGGGCGCGGTGTACCGATATGCGTGGTGTACAGGTGTGCGCGGTGTACAGTGCGCAGAGTTCAGGGATGAAAAGTTTACAGAGTTCAGGGGTCAACAGTGTACCACCTCCCACCCTCACATCTTCTACTGGATTGGCATCTCAATCCTAGCACCGCTATCCCCCCATCCACTGTAAATCATTTTATTCCCCCCCTAGCTGTATAAATGCCACCAAAAAATACCCCCCTCCTCCCCAATACAGACCTCAGATACAACGTGGCTCGATGGGGGGCGGGAAATATTCTTGCTCCCAGGCTCCTCTGCATGGTCTGTGTTCAGACAGGTAAGAGCCGAAGAGGAGCTTAGTGGAAGCTTCCTCAGCTCCAAAAGTGACAGGCAGCGGTCAGCAGTGAAAGGTGCAGAGGATCTAGCATTTGCAGCAGGGAAATGCCATCGGGACCTCCCCACCCTCCTTTATATCCCTGTATATCACAAGACAGTTTCCGGGGAAGGCGGGGAGGGTGCGGTGCAGCCGCTCAGAGAAGCGCTGTCATTTCTAAATACAGAAGCCAGGCTTCTGTATTTAGAAGTGACAGCGCTCCTCTGAGTGGAAAGCACAGAGCTAGCGCCAGAGACCTGTGTGCATAGGCTGATTGGGGTGTGCCCAGGCACACTCGGCACACCCCGTGTGCATGCCTATGCCCAAAGCTCAGGGCTCAGGAGAAACACCGGACTGAAAGCATCATAGTGATTGTGTACAGTGAAGGCACTGCAGTACTATTTTTTCTCTTTTCTTGGACTAATCCACAAAGAAAAAGAAGGGGGAAAGGGAGAAGAGAAGGGATGTAGGAGAAAAAAGAGGGGGCAAGGAAAGAAGGAAAAAGAAAAGGAAGTGAGGGGGAAGAAGAAAAAAAGGGCGCGTAGGAAAAGGAGAGGAGGAGCGGAAAAGGGAAAAAGGAGGGGGGTGGAAGAGGGGTGTAACTAAGGATTAAAAATGCATCCAAAGCGAAAATGGACACCTGTGTCTAACAGCTAGTGGGACTCACTGCAAGAAGAGACTTTCCTTCTCCAGAGTATACAAATATGTTCCATGGATTCCACTTTTTGGTATACCCCACACATTTACGTTGGTTCGTCAGTACAAGATCCTTCATTGAATTCAACTCCTCAACCTTGAGGAGCCAGAACCCAATGGACAGAGGCTGTGGGTCCTTACAACCAAGGAGATACATGATTTGGCAGCGTTTAGAAGGTGGCGCAAGATTTACCATTGTAGATTTTGGGTGGTATATTAGTAACATGAAGAAGGGGTAATCGCGATGGTACCACGGGACACATTTACACGACACAAGTAGTATCTGACTTTGGGCCTGTTCAATATGTGGCCACAATTTAATATCCCTGTGGTGGCACCAGTCTACCAATCTACCTAGATGTGTTGCTTGAGAATATTTTTGCAGATCTGGCACAGTCAATCTGCCTAGTTCAGCCAATCTCAACCAGTGTTCTGTGGAACCCTGGGGTTCCTCGAGAGGTTGCTAGCGGTTCCTTGAGCTGTGGCTGGTGAACCACCTTTTTGATGGTGCCTACAGAGTTCAAGGTTCAGCATCACTTAGCAAAGCCAGCAGCATGACACCAAATATGTTTTTAGCTGTCTTTAAAGGATATCTAAAGATTCATGGTTTGTTTAAAAAAAAAAGTCATACTTACCTCCTCTGTGCAGTTGGTTTTGTACAGAGTGGCCCCGATCTTCCTCTTCTGGGGTCTCTCAGCAGCGTTTCTGGCTCCTTCTCTTCTCGACTGCCCTGTTGGAGAGCCACTCTCCCTCTGGACTATCGTGCGGGTGCACTCCCATGTCCTGCTGCTGTGTCCATTGACACAGACAGCAGGACTCCGCTCCGCCCCCTGCTCCCACGTAATTGGATTTGATTGACAGCAGCGGAAGCCAATGGCTGCACTGCTATCAATCTATCCAATCAGAACCCAAGACCCCGGCATTAAGATGAAAAGCCTTCTGTGTGCAGCACCCCCCTAATACTTACCTGAGCCCTATCTCTGTCCAGTGATGTCCATGAATGTCTTGGCTGTCCGAGACCCTCCCTCCTGATTGGCTGAGACACAGCAGTGGCAGTGGAGCCATTGGCTCCCGCTGCTGTCTTTCAAAGTCGGATAGCCAATCGAGAGAGAGCGGGTGGGGCCAGGCTGCATCTCTGTGTCTTGGCTCCGTGTCTCTGGGGGCATGAGTGCCCCCATAGCAAGCTACTTGCTGTAAGGGCACTCAACAGGAGGGAGGGGCCAGGAACGCAAAAGAGACACCCAAGTTATAGAAAAAAAAACTAGACAATTACTTTAACCTTAGAATTTTTACCACTGATACTGAAAACTGTTGCTATTCTTTGCCAGAGAAAGAAAATTATTTCACATATGGCAATGTCAGTGATTTAAAATAATAATGTTTTACCTAATCATGTTTTATTTAAAAAAATAGCTTAATAATATTTTTTTCTTTTTGTAAGGGCCAGTTCACACCTGGATCACCCAGGAATGTGGTCCAAGTTCCTGTACAATTCAGCATTGGATCACACCAAAAGTAGTGCATGCACTATTTTTAAAAATGCACTGCAAATGGATCGCATGGTACTGTGGTACCCTATGATCTGGTGTAATCAAATGCACTGCATTTGAGATCCATGTTTGGGATATTGTTAGAAATACATTAGACACCCGCAGCAGATCACAAGTGCATTTTGGTATGAATGGGCCCTAACTCCTTTTGAGACATAGCTTGTTGCACAAATATGAAAATATTTGGCACAACTCAATGTTCCTATTTATAAATTGGCATCATATTACCAATGGTGGTTAATTGTCATTCATACAAAGTAGACCAAAGCAATGCTTTGATAATTTAGAGTTACATAGAAATATCAACATCTTCCACGCTGTATTTAATTCAAACTTTGATGAAATATGCAATGGGCAAGGTTATGTTACTCATGAAAAAAAGTGCTTAGAAGCAGGAAAACTGATACATAAATTACATTCAGTATAATAACTCATTGCTTCTTTTCTGCCTAGTTTATGTTATCTCATTGTTTTGATGCTTAATGACTAAAGTCATAGTTGTAAAAGTGACATCTGTGCACATGAAACATTCTAATAGGGAGCTCCTTCAGGACTAATGAATTGTAATTGATGGTGTTTAGCGTGGCTTTTGGCTTCCTTTCCTTCATGATGAGCATCAGCCCCTCTGCTACTGTGTCCTTAGTGAGCTAGCTTTCTGCTGGGAGACATGAACACACAGATGGTCACCAAAAGGTGAAGAATGCCTGAACTCATTTGCTATAAGTCGTTTTTCAAAGAGGATACAACATGACATGCAAATCAGCTTAGTTTCCAAACCAAGTCAAATACATGGCTTTAATGACAACTTATTTATATATATGATCACATCACAAACATGTTGGCTACATATGAAAATGATAGTAAACACTCTTTATCTAGAATGAAATACATATTTTTAAAAGAATAAGTTGGTTAACCTGCTAAATGCTTAGTGTTATTAATCTGGATATGACCCACTTCTGCTCACAGTTTAACCTTTATGGGCCAGGGTAATGTTTACATTTCAGGGTATTACCTGCTGCTGATGACAAGATCTGATGTAAGAAGAAAATAGTTTTATTTAATAAAAAAAAATTTATACATAATTTTTCTTCAGCTTACTACTAAAATAGGTATATTGTAATGAATTGCTTCTATCAATAGTGAAAATATAACCTATTGTATTAGTGTTCACTGCAAATGCAAGAGATGATGTCACACTGACAGTGGATCTTAGTGGTTATAGCCCTAGAAGTGTGCCCGATAGGAGAATGTTATAAGGCACACAATATAAGGTAAGCCCTTAAGCTATTCAGATTACGTTTTAAAGAGAATACTTTGTATGCTCTTAATCATTAGACAGTTAATGACAATGGAAAAAATGAAGAAGAAATAGTGCAGTTAACATGTTCATGTAGAAAGGAGGGACAGATATCTGGGTGCTCCAAGAATCCAATCATTTCCCTCCTGCAGACACCCACATCCACTGGGGCAGGTATGTAGGGATAAGTCTATTAACTCAGCTACATGGGGACATGGTGCCCTGCAGGGGGAATGCTTTGTGCCCCCTTCAAGGTACCCCCAAATTTGAAGGCATGGGACCTGGAATGGCCACAAAATGAATAATAATAAATGTGGTGTTCTATCCCTTTGAATCACAATAAATACTTGGTTCGAAGATGATAATAAAGTGCAAAAAATGTATATGTGCAATGATAAATTGTCACAAATCCAATAAATAAAATTACTTAATTAGTACATAAAAAAACATTCAGTGATTGGTGAGTAAACCAGGTGTATGAATTCACTGCCTGTTAGTGACACAAACTTCAGTGCACTGACAACACAGAAAATTGCACACCATCTGCTTACCAGAGCAAGAGACCTCTAAAGTTCTGAGGTCAAAAGCGCTTATTTTAGTGCAAAGGAGCTGAAATATTTCGGGGTCAAGATTACAAGGTCCACAGACATGCTTTACCAATCAAACTTCCTGCCCTTACTGAATGAAATTAAAAAGGACTTAAGTAAGCGTCTAGACATGTGTCTTGGCTGGGGAGAATCAATATATTTAAAATGAGTCTATTGCCAAAGACCATGTATCAATTTAAGATGCTGCCAATACCTCTCCCACAAGCATATTTTAAAACTTGGAAAACAATACTCCTTAGGTTTATTTGGAAAGGGAAAAAGCAGAGAATAAGCTTACAAGTACTAACTAGAGACATAAAGCAGGGGGGCCTCGGAGTCCCTGATTTAAATGACTATTATAAAGCAGTTCTCCTCATGCGGGTTATCGACTGGGCAAAAAACAATATAAATAAAAGATGGGTGGAACTGGAAAATACAATTAGTAAGATAGAGTTGGGGAAAATTACGGTATATGGGTACCTGCACATTTGAGGAATCTAGGAAAGAAATCACATAAGATGACACTTAAAACCTTAGAGACGTGGGATATGATACACAAAAACAAAAATGGAGCTATAACTCCCCCTGTATTGCACTGAAGGACACGGAGTATTTTCCACTGGGGAAAAGTAATTTGTTTGGAAATTGGATTAAAAAAACGAACGCACAATTAAAAGATGTGATGGTAAGGGGAAGGTTATGCACATTTCAAGAGTTAAAACAAAAAAATAATATAATGGTGATAGATGAATGGCGTTTTTCCCATCTAAAACATTTTTTTTTTATTCCCTCCCTCAACCAGTGAGGTCAGCAGATAATCTGTTACCGATGGAGAAACTATGTACGGAGGTAGAAAAAAGGAGGGGGATATCGGTATTATATAAAATCCTAATAGAGGGAACTGGGGTGGGAAAGCCGCCATGCAATAGCAAGTGGGAGGAGCAATTAGGGTCACAAGTGAATGAGTCAGAGATGAGAAAAATTCGGAGTTTGTTTTTTGTAACGTCACAGGATAGCAATATGTTAGAAATTAGTTTTAAATGTTTAGCACGGTGGTATATAACACCAGATAAAGCCCACAAGTTTCAAATGGAGACCTCGCAGTGCTGTTGGAGGGGGTGTGGAGAACGGGGAACTATGTCTCATATTTGGTGGACGTGTCCTAAAATTAGACAATTTTGGAGAGAGATAATTCAGAAAATAAAAGAGATAACAAAAGAGGAAGTCCAAGAAGATCCGTGGGAGTGTTTATTCCACTGGACGAAAACACCAGTTAACCAATATCTGAAAACCCTGGTCCCTTCACTCCTGAATGCAGCCAAAAGTTTAATTCCCAGACATTGGCAAGATCCAGATAGCCCCATGCTGAGGAACTGGAGTAATAGAGTAGATGATATTTATAATTTGGAATACCTGAGATTTAGTGGAGAGGAGGGTTGGGCGGAAATTGAGAGAAAATGGAAAGATTGCCACTTATTTAAGCTTACTTTGAAGTTCGCAGAGATGGTAGGAGCCTGATTGGTTTAGGAGCTGGTACCAAGATAGATGCAAGCGACATTAAATGTTGGCTCCAGAGCAGAAGAGGGGAGGGGAGAGGATAGTACGGGGATAGGGGAGGGGTTTTAAAAGCTTCGAGGTAATTTTAATTTAGTTGTAGAGAAGAAAGTTTTTCGGTGGATGAAATGTATGTTATTAAACTGTATTGGAACTTTTTTGTACTTAAATTTAATAATAATAAAAGATATTGGAAAAAAAAATATTAGGGCAAAGGACACCACTTCTCCCATAGTAAGTAATAGAGCTCTATAACATCAACTTTGAACTGCAGGTTTCTTGAAGTGACAAATCACCACAGCTTCACAGATTATAGTGGCAGTGAGACACAGTGCAGCATAGAGGAAAACAGAGCACACAGACACGGCATATACTGAAAGATTAAAAAGAAAAAGAAGTGCAGCGCAAAAAAAAACAAATCAAAATTACAGAAATTAGATGAATATAATAGAAGTCCAAATATTCGGTGGGATGAACCACAAAGCCCAGACAGTAGCAGCAAAAAAGCATCCACGTGTGGAAACAGAGATCCAAGGACTTAGGAAATGTGTGACAATTCCGCCACCAAGATGCCTGCCCGCTCACCTTGTTCAATGGACCCCTGAACTAACAGAACATCTCTTTAGGGGTAAAATATGAATTTAAAAAGATTCCAGGGGAATAATACACACTGACAGGAGTAGGTGTGTGAACTTCCCCTGCTGACAAAATCTGATTGGACGTAACGTGTATGGGGGAGGAGCTACGTTAGGATGACGTCATCCGCTGCCATTCTGTGAGACGGAGATCACACAGAGCTCCATCCTATGTATATTGAGCCTTATACGATCGTTTTATATGTGAGTAGGAACTTTTTATATGTAATAAAGCCTGGGGTACTTAACATAGAGCACTTGGATCTTTTTTCATTCACATGTGTTGGGGGGACCATTTGGAGATCAGTACCTGTTTCTCTGGCCATCCCTAAGGGAACACACACTGTTGACTTCTTGTTAGTTCAGGGGTCTATTGAACAAGGTGAGCGAGCAGGCATCTTGGTGGAGGGATTGTTACACATTGCCTGTGTCCTTGGATCTCTGTTTCCACACATGGATACTTTTTACTGCTACTGTCTGGGCTTTGTGGTTCATCCCACCAAATATTTGAACTTCTATTTTATTTATCTCATTTCATTTCTGTAATTTTGATTCGTTTTTTTGCGCCGCACTTCTTTTTATTGTTGATCTACCTTCAGGTGATGTGATTACTCTTAAGTGTTCAGCTGCAAACTATTGTCCTTATCTATTATGTACTTGCACTGATTGCTCTTTCTGTTATATTGTAGACTGAAATATTGCACGCCACTCTGACCAGCGACCAATGATGTCACTGCTAAAAGCTCTGCCCCAACTCAATTCATCTACAGACATCTTTAGGGTTGAAAAAAGGAGGGGTGTGGAGACGCCAACTGTGGTAGCTTGTTTATGCAAAAATGAAAGTGTAGTGTAGTGTAACAGTTACACTGACTGGTTCGCAGAGTGGAGGTGTTTCTTTGAGATGGGAAGTGTCCTGGGATGTGCTGTTATCTTGTTTCCAAGTCGGATTTCATTCCTTCAGGCGTCTGGGTGTGGAGTCTGTAAACAGGCTGAAATATATATAAAACACAAAGCGCTGTGATGCTAAATAGCTGATAATTACACATAAAACCAAGTGAGGCTGCTATCAAAAGAGAGTGTTTTCAGAGTCACTTAAAAAGAATAAATAATGATATTTGAAGCGCTTCACAATGTGCATGAAAATGAAAATATAAGAATAAATATAAATAGTCAAATAAATCCAGCGGTGAGTAAAAATTCCTAAAAAATCCAGCAATCAAAATAGTGTAAAATTATAAAAAATTAGTGACACCAAATGTGTGAAAAATTCACATAAAAAATCCACATAAATATAAATATATAGGGATGTATTCAGAAGGTTCAATTATACAGGTGTAGAATCCTGATTGGTATAGAGCTTTTGATCACTAGCAAAGCTGTTTAAAAACACTTGCTTAATTAAGGTGCTCATTGATAGTACCAATGTGTTTTTTGCTTCTATTCACAACCAATGTGAGAATCATAAACAGGCAGATAAGAGAAAAAAACAATCATTGTGCAATAGTTAGGATACCAAGGTACACAGGCAAACTTCAATCCACTCACGTGTGCCTTATAATGATAAGGTATATGCAGGTTTTACTATAGCAGTCAGCCGCCTTAGACAGGAGCAGATTCAGTGCAGTACACTGTGTGAAACTGCTGATCTGCACAGAGCGTCCTTGGCTCCTCCCACGCGTTACATCACAGTCACGTGACTTTTTCAAGGATCCTTGAAAAAGTCACGTGACTGAATCTGCTCCTGTCTAAGGCGGCTGACTGCTATAGTAAAACCTGCATATGCCTTATCATTATAAGGCACACGTGAGTGGATTGAAGTTTGCCTGTGTACCTTGGTATACTATCAATGAGCACCTTAATTAAGCAAGTGTTTTTAAACAGCTTTGCTAGTGATCAAAAGTCTGAAGTTTTGGGTTTGGGTGGAGGTTTCTTTGCCTGTTGGAGGAAGGCCTTTTGTACCAGATGTGGTGGGTATCCTTTGTCCTGAAATTTGTTGGAAAGGAGTTTACCCTGTATGTGGTAATCTTCATCCTTGGTGCAATTCCGCCGAATTCTATGGAATTGGCTCTTCGGTATGTTGTTGATCCATGTTGGATGGTGACAGCTCTGATAGTGAATATAGGAATTCCCAGCAGTGGGTTTGACAGTTTGTAGCATGTATTTCAGATTCACTATGAAAAAGTTCTAAGTCCAAGAAGATTAGTTTTTCAGGGTCTATGACATAGGTGAAGGATAACCCTAGGGAGTTGCATTTGCAATGCTTGACAAAGGACTCTATACTCTCTGATGTGCCCTACCAGATCAGAATGATATCAACGATGTAGCGCCCATAATATATGATATGGGCGGCAAAAGGGTTGTTATGTGAGACGTATTGTAGTTCCCAGTAGCCCATAGTCAGGTTGGCGTAGCTTGGGGCAAAATTAGCACCCATGGCAGTGCCTTGTCCAGGGGGACTCAATGAAGAATTAGAAACACATTCTTTGTTGTAGTTCACTTTTCTCCCCCCCTTCCCCTTTCCAATCATACATTCGTTCTTCACTTTCTTAGTATATATATATATATATATATATATATATATACACCTTGCCCATCACTATACAAACCATGTAGAAGTTTTTTACAACATAAAAATACCCCATGGTCCTTTGCTGTCGTATCATCCAGTCACCTGAGGGACCGCTGTCCCCTCATGGACCCAGATAGCAACTCCACCGTTCTATATAACAACTTCACCCCCCTCTTTCCTCCCCCCACACCCCCCCTTCCCTCATGTCCCTCCTGAGCTCATCCTCATAATGTGTATCCCAGTGCTTTTTAATCTCATTTTTTTTCTTTTTTTCCCCCCATTTTCTACTTCTATTTTTAATTTTTATGTTTCATTTTTATTTCTTATTTTAATTTTAATTTTATATTTACTTTTATTTTTATACTTATTTTTATTTTTATTTCTATTTTTCATAGTTTTTTCCTATTTTTATTTTTCATTTTATTTTTTATTTTATTTTTTTATTTCATTTTTAATTTTCCACTTTTTTTCATCTTTTAAATAAATGTTTTAACTCTAATTCCACTTACTATTATTATCCTTATATTTATATTTATCCTTATATTTATTAAACTTACCCCCAATTCATCATATTTTTAATTCTTCATACTTTACTTTCAACTTTTTTGTGCTTTTTGGAAGATTGTGGGTCCGCTGGCTGTTGTGGTTCCACAGCCACAGACCTCCAGCCCATACACTTTAACCTAATTGCCTAATTGCCTAATTGCCTCCACCATATATTCAAGCTGCTCTCCTCCAGGGAGCAAAAAGGCCAGTAGAAGGAGCTGTGAGCCCCGAGCGCGTAGCCTGTACTGTCCCTTTATCATCCCCAACACCAGCCTGGATGTTTGCCGTGCATCAGTGACATCATTTCCGCTTCCGAGCTCCAGAGTGGTCAGCGTGGAGCTTTCCATGCACTGGATGCAGCGGTTCAGCCTGTTTACAGACTCCACACCCAGACGCCTGAAGGAATGAAATCCGAGCCGGAAACAAGATAACAGCACATCCCAGGACACTTCCCATCTCAAAGAAACACCTCCACCCTGCGAACCAGTAAGTGTAATTGTTACACTAACTTTCATTTTTGCATAAAGATGCTACCACAGTTGGTGCCTCCACACGCCTCCTTTTTTCAACATTGATTATCAACAGTGGTAATGGACACCCTCTGAGGATGGCTGCCTCCTCATTCTAGAATTTACCTGCCTTATGTTAATGTGCTATTATAGCTACCATTGTACTATTTACCTTAGACATCACATGCTGCGGAGCACCGGAGACCCCCCCCCCTTTTTGTTTCTCTGCTGATTACTAGACATCTTTAGGGGACAGTGGATAATCACACTTTATCGAATCATGTGTGAGTTATTATTGTGATTTAACAGAAAAATCAGTCTGTATAAGCAGTAAAGCATTCCTTCTTATACTCACTGTGGTTAATCCTCTGCATTGTGTAAAAAGGCTGTTTAATCCTGTCACCTCTGATCCTCCCCTTCTTCCACTGTCCCCAATTCATCTCCTGATAAGACAGAGCCTTTGGAGTCACTCTGCACATGCTCAGTTTGGTGTTTATTGCTAGAGTTTTCTTTGGAGGGTCTACAAGAGCACTGTCCAGACAAAGGGTCAGGGGTCCTGCAGCCTCATAGGACAGTCAGAGTAGAATTAAAACTCTTCCTGCAAGCTTTAACCAGGCAATGATAGAATTCACAAGACTGCTATACTGCTGATGAGAAGCAGTTTATATTTACTAAAAAAAATGCATTTCCATGTTTTTCTTAAAGCAAATCAAATCATCGCTTATATTTTTCTTACACACATTATTATCTAAAGTATTCAAGCTATTATAAGCAGCAGCACCTTCACTATATATATATAAATCTTTGGAATAAGCGCAAATATATAACTTTTACAAGATACACTTTCATGCATGTGTCTTTAAGCATAAAAAATATATATTTAATTATGTTTTGTCTTTACTTATCCCTAGAAAGACACCAGTCTCAAATGAATAAACCTACTATATTCTTAATATGTGGTAAGTAAAGCTTACATTTTGATAGGCATACAGTATGAAGTGTTCACATACTTTTGGAATATTGGATTTCCATTTGACACAATGTAAAAATGTGGAACACACAATGCAAGATGTAGTTACAGGATTATCAATTCAGTCACAAGAGCAGTTTTTACCGGAGTATGTTGGCAGAAGTACCATGTATAAGCAAGCCTAGAGGATAAGAGGTTTAATGCCATGCTGCTATCTATCATGTTGGGAAGTTACTGATCTGCCTGGTTGCAATATGGGGAAAGTGATGGTATAGCCAGAATATAAGGAAGCATGATGAGCATTGCATCTTCAGTTGAAATCTGATACTCTTCAGTAAATGGAATTTAAAATTCGGGAGTATAATGCCACTGCATTAGGGCTTTCAAATCCATTTTATTAAGAGTATCCACTATATCTAATGCTCTATTGTTGTTGTAACCTTCTTATACAGTATATAACCTTCTTATATAGGAGTAGGAAATTATGCCTGGAATAGGATTGCCTTAAGGGAAGTCATTGAATAAATAGGTTAGGTGAGGTACCTTCCTTTATGGGAAAGTGCATCAATGTCTCACAGCTGATCGGGTGAGTAGACAGTTGAGAAGACCATAAAAGGTAGTAAAATCAGCAGGCCCTGATGGAGTTAGCTCCAGGGTGCTTAGAGCATGTGCAGACCAGCTGGGGAGTGTTCTTCAATGGGTCTTTAACTTGAGCTTAAGTCTACGAATGGTCCCTGTGTTGTGGAAGACGTCCTGTCTTGTCCCTGTGCCAAAGATACCACGTCCTTGTGGCTCCAAGGAGTATAGTCCAGTGGCTTTGACCTCCCACATCATGGTGACCTTGGAAAGACTTGTTTTATATTAGTTACGACCCATGGTTAGTAAATGTATAGACCCTTTGCAGTTTGCATACCAGATACTGTAAGACTGGAGGTTGAGAATGCTATCATTTTCATGGTAAATCACATGTATGCACATCTGGATAAGTCAGCAAGCACTGTGAGGGTCATGTTTTTTACTTCTCCAGTGCTTTTGATACTATCAGGCTGGATATTTTGGGCGAGAAGCTAGCAGAAATACAGGTTGATGTTTCCCTTGTGTCCTGGACTCTGTGTCAGATAGGGTGATCAGCAATATTGGGGTTCCACAGGAGACAGTTCTCTCTCCCTTTCTTTTTACTGTGTACACCACTGATTTCAGCTACCAGACAGAGTCTTGCCAACTTCAGAAGTTTTCTGATGACTCTGCAGTAGTGGGATGTATCAGGGATGGGGAAGAGACAGAGTATAGTACTGTGGTGGAGAACTTTGTCACATGGTGTAAGGTTAATCATCTGTACCCAAATGTGTCAAAGACAAAAGAGCTGGTTGTGGATTTCATAAAGAGGAAGCCACCAGTGACCCCAATCTCTATCCAAGGAGTGGATGTGGAGGTTGTAGAGAGTTACAAGTATTTGGGGGATGCACATAGATAATAAGCTGGACTGGAGCAAGAACAATGAGGTGCTATAGAGCAAGGAAGGACCATGGCTGCCTCTACTTTGTCAGGTCACCCTGAGGCTAGGTGACAGATGCACACAGTTGGGATCAGGAGTGCACCACAAGGTAGTGGACCCTACGGCTGACTGCTATGGATGGGAGTCAGGTTGGTAAGGAAGGCAGGGCCGCTGGAACTCCAACACGGATCCCACCGGGGTTAGAGCGTAAGATTCCCTGGGGCACGGAGTCTAAGAGCCAGCAGGTGTTCACCAGAGCCTCTAGTGGTGAGCATGGACTGGGCTGCAAATGGCTCCAGGTCGCGACCCCCAGGGTCCCCCAGCTCACATCCACAGTAAGCAACAGGAAGATAGGGATAGTAAGGGAATAAGCCAAGGTCGGGACCACAAGCAGGCAAGGACAACAGAGTTCACGCCAAGGTTCAGGGTCACAGGCAAACAGGGATAGTCGGGGACATGCCAAAGGTCAGGATCATGAGCAGACAGGAATAGTTGAGAACACGCCAAGGTCGGTAACAGAAACAAACGTAGAGCACACGGCAGGCAGGAAAAAGGAAGCCATAACACACAAAGGTTGATCAGCAGGGCTGGCCTGCAGAGCAGAGGTTAATATAGAGTTCTCTGATAGGAGCTGGGGTGGAGACATGCTAGAGGAGAGATTATAAAAGCAGTCAGGCGAGTGTCAGCTGGTCTCTAGAGATGAACACATGGAGACAGGTAAGCTGACAGACAAAACTCTATTGCATAACCATGACAGTACCCCCTTCTTACGAGGCCTCCCCCTTCCCCGCCTGGAACCAGGTTTAGAGGGGAAATTCAAATGAAACTTCCTCAACAGACGAGGTGCAAAGACCTCAGAAGCCTTGGTCCACGACCTCTCCTGAGGACCAAACCCCCTCCAATGCACGAGGTACTGGAGAATGCCTCTACAGAGTCGGGAATCCAAAATTTGGCTAACCTTGTACTCCTGATTATCCTCAGAGACCGGCACTGCGGTAGAGAGAGGATGAGAGAACTGATTGAGGACTAAAGGCTTCAGAAGGGCAACATGGAAGGAGTTAGAGATTTTGAGGCTTTTGGGAATCTGGAGCTTGAAACAAACCGGATTCAGTTTAGAAGTTATGGTGTACGGACCAATGAATCTTGGGGCAAATTTGAGAGAAGGAACCCAAAGTCTGATGTTCCTGGTGGAGAGCCAGACTTTGTCTCCTGGCTGAAGAGAAGGCGGTCAGCAAAACTCTTGAATTTGTTGGCAGCTTTCTGGAGGGAATCATGAACGTCAGCCCACATGGAATTGAATGATTCCTGAACAGTAGCCAAGGCTGGAATGTCGGAAGAACAGGTCATAGGAAGAGGGAGTTAAGGATGTCTTCAATAAACAGTGACAAAGGGTGTTTTCTGAGAACTGACATTGACATGATTATTGTGGGAGAACTCTGCCCATGGGAGTAGTGATGCCCAATCATTGTGATGAGCCGAGACCAAGGTACAGAGAAAAACCTCCAACTCCTGATTAACCCTCTCAGTCTGGCCATTGGATTGGGGATGGTAAGAAGAGGTAAAAGCCAAGGTAATGTTGAGGGATTTGCAAAAGGCTCTCCAAAAACGGGACATAAACTGAACACCCCTGTCCGAAACGACATGGGAAGGAACACCATGAAGGCAGAAAATCTCTCGTACAAAAATGGGAACCAAGGCAGGGGCAGAAGGGAGACCAAGAAGAGGAACAAAATGAGTCATCTTGAAGAACCGATCGATTACCACCCAAATGGCCATATTATTCTCCGACAGTGGAGATCGGTGATAAAATCCATGGCGATGTGAGACCAGGGCTCCTTAGGAATGGGCAAGGGCATGAGAAGACCAGCAGGGGCTTGTGTGGAAGATTTAGACTGAGCACAGACATGTCAAGCCTTAACGTAATCTTTAACATCTGAGCGGAGATTAGGCCACCAGTAGAGACAACTGATGAGCAGGAAGGATCGGAGGAACCCAGCATGACCTGCCACCTTGTAATCATGTCCCCAACGAACGATCTTAGCTCTTAGCTCTGTGGGAACAAAGGTCTTGCCAGGAGGAATTTTTGATTCCAGGGTGGTAGAATGGGCAACAATGCAAGAGGTCGGAATGATCGGCTCAGGATCAGGGGTGGACTCCTCATCCAAAGTGTCAAATGACCTAGAGAACGCATCAGCCCGACCGTTGCAGGAACCAGGTTTGTACGTAATCGTGAATTTAAAACGAGAAAAGAAGAGACTCTACCTGGCCTGTCTGGGGTTCAGACGTTTAGCATTCTGTAGGTATTGTAGATTCTTGTGATCAGTAAAGATCGTAATGGAGTGAGGGGAACCCTCCAAGAGATGACGCCAATTTAATTGCGAGAATTCCCGATCACCTATGGCATAATTTCTCTCTGCCTGAGAAATTTTTTTGGAGAAGAACGCACATGGTTGATGTCTCTTGTCAAAGAACTGATACTGATCAGGCTCTGTTAGGTAATCCTAAATGTGGTTCTTCGAGGGGGGGAATGGTTCCTTTGTAAATTGTAAATCATTTTTTTGTAATACTTTCCCAAAAGTTCTGTGTTTTTTTTAAGGATCAGAAAAATTATGTATTGTAGGGTCTTTAAAGGCATTTGGTTTGGGATTATGGGTTATATATTTGATCTTGCTGGCTAGTAAGGGGTCTACTTTATTCACTTTGTCATAGTAATGTTGTGTATTCAGGTACGTTGCCTACAGTATGTTAGTTAAAAAGTTGGCTGGCCCAGGCCTGGGAAGGGTTAATGTTCGGCACTGCTGTTCCTGGGCTTTTTAGACCCTGCCTAGCCATCATGTTATACAAAGGAGGGGGAAGGCCGAAGTCTCGTTGTCTCTGGATCTTGCTCATCCCTGTTCCTCAAGATGCTGTAGCTGTCATGGAGCACTGAGTGGGGCTGCTGGAGAACTACTACTAACAGGGGAAATATTCCACTGTAATGTTCTGGTTGAACTGTGACACACAATGTTCAGTAAAGTTACATCAACTGTTTTAAGCCTGGTCTAAAGTAATTTAAAGAGGTGCATGAAGGTTCCTGGCGTATGAAAAAATAAGGGTCAGTAAAGCACACATGGAGTATGAAGCAAAGCCATCACGGAGGGTGTACTCAAAAAGACAAGCAGGAGGAGTCATATAGTTGCTATGGGTAACCAGAAATAGTGCAAGGTAAATTGCAGCCAGTCAGAAGTGTGGTACCTGGTGCAGGTGACAGGTTCTCCAATATCAAGGGGGTTGGTGATCTAGCTCCCCCCTAGTGGTCAGTTTCCCAAAGCAACCCAGACCAAATTCACGGTATGGAGACCTTGTGTGCATGGGATGGTATGGGAAGGAGTTAAAGAGTGCAAATACTGTATTAGGTCCACGCTGGGTGCAAAGCGTATTCTGTCACTACTTCTGAGGTGACAGAGGAAAGCAGAACTGGTGGAGAGGAAAAAGGCTCTGTATTGTCCCCCCTAAATGCAACAAATATCTAGCTAAAGTGTGTAGTTACATAGGACAGCACTTCTACAGAAGGGACTCTGTGTAAATAATTACTGCACACTGTGTGAAGCTCTTCTCTAAGCTGGGGAACAGCCATAATGTTTTTTTTCTTACATGACCGCAGTTCCGGCCTTTTCTCAGGCATTGATGAGCACGCTCCATGCGAAAGCTATCCCCACCATCAGGGTGAGTGGTCCCACCCACATGTATACATTAAGACATACTACAGTTTATCAAGGTTTATTCATTCTCAACTGTGGAGTAGGTTGAGGGTGCATGAATAAGGGTAGGTTTATAGATCATTCTCTATGGTATTCTTAGTTTGATGTTAAGCTAAAGTTTAAGAGCTAGTTTATCCTATTGGAGTCTAGATGACTCCTGAATTTCTTAGCTCCTTATAGTAGCTGTGTTTTGGACCATGTTAATGTTTTGTTAAAATTCTGGTATTCTAACAGCAGTGGGCTGAGTGATAGAGACTAAGCTATCTAGGCGAGCCCCATACTTGTGGAGGTTGTAATCAATGTCGAGGATACAAATTAGATTATTTGAATTTCCAAGAGGAAAGGTCCTTTGATTCAAGTGTGTTAAAATGTGGACATCATGAAGTACCAGCTTAGGCAGTCAAATGCTGTATTTGCATCTAAATTTATTGAGACCTTTTCTATCTACAACATTCACTATATCAACAACCTGCATGCTATTATCTCCTGCTTGTCTAAGGGGCATAAAGTCAATTGATCCTTGTGGATTAGAGTAAGCCATGGCTTAGCTAATCATTGTTGTATATATTTTTAGTTGTACAAACAGTACTATAATTGCCAATATTTATATGTGTTCCTACTCCACCCTCCATTAGTGTCTGACCCCCTGTCTGACTTGTCTGCCCCATTATACTCCAATTCTCCACCCCCCCTCCCAATCCCGGATTAAATGCTCCTCCACCATTCCCAAATGAAAACTCTACTCAAACTGAACCCAAGTATGTTCAGCTCATCATTACTTACCAAAGAAATGCACCTGGACTGCTACCACCCAGTCTAAAAAAACTTAACACATGACATTTATTCCAGGACTTTGTTTTAAAAAGTTCTATTTTCAGAAAGGAACACAAAACCTGGACCCTCAAACAATCATAAAAAAATATATGATAAAAAAACATTTTTAACTATGTTTCCTGCACTCGGGTAAATTAATGCTTGGAGAGAGTCAATGGATACCTTTAGTCCACAACAATAACTGTTAAACATAGTCTGTATGAACTACCTTTGAGCATCATTAGGTCCAATAATTGCTTGCCTGTGTGAATGATTATTCCTTGGTAAAAGACCAAGGAATATGAGTTCATTTCAAAGGACCATAACGTTTAGGCAGATATACTACCACATTTCTTTTTGTGAAATATTTGTTGCAATACCATCAAATTAAAAACATGTACACATCTCCAAAGTAACCAAACTAAACCAAAATTAGGAATCTCACAGTCAATGAAATGGGTAATGCATTGTTATTAGCATGTTAGTTTGATATGTGTGATACAATAACTTAAACTTATCAGTTGTATATTTTTTCTGATCTTTTCAACACCTTTGGTTTTGTTCATATAACAGGGCCAAAGATATATCAGTTGATAAAACATTCAGGTAGACTGACTACATTTTTAGTCTGCCTATGTTGTCAAGATTGTTTATTACTCATAGCCTGCCAGAAACAGCTTTCCTACTGCACTGGGACTGATATTAAGCCACAAATGGTCATTTCATAGATAAAACGTGTATATAAATAATCCAAGCAAAGCACTGCAGTGCAGTGTATTTTCAGTTCACTTTTTGTTCAGGACTCCTACACTCACTTTAATTTATGTTTTTCTAAAAACCAAAAGAAAACAAAACATTGCTTATGTTTGTTTGTATCATATTATTTATGGATCCAGCATATATAATAACCCTAGCAATGGGAAAAAAATACAAGTTTGGAATATTCTATTTATCATTGGACCTGATATTGTCAACTCTTAACAAAGAGAAAAAAAACTGATGTCAGTTTTTGGGGGTACATGGTTTGAATCTTATGGTTTCTGTGATTTAGCATAAAGATAAAATATAGCATATTTGATAATTTATTGAAAATGCATGGCTTAACGCAAGCAGTTGGCATTCTGGACATATGTCCCTAGGTGCGTACTACCATAAATATTTGTACCAACAGGTGCACCATCCAGCCCCCCTCCCAGCTGCAGAAGCTGTCAGCCTTCCATAAAGTTTGACAGGCTGTCAGGAGTGGGGCTGGACAGTGTACCTCAGCTAAATGCCAGAGCTGCATACACTGGGGCTAAACACTTAAGCCCCGTACACACGCTCGGACTTTCTGATGGGAAATGTTGGATGTCAGGCTGTTGGCGGAAAATCCAACCATGTGTATGCTCCATCGGACAATTGTTGTCGGATTTTCCACCAACAAATGTTGGCTAGCATGTCTTCAAATTTTCCGCCAACCAGGCCCGGACTGGGACAAAAAATAGGCCCTGGCGATTTAGACTGAGCAGCCAATTTTCCAGCAACAGCCCCTTCATGGAGTCAGAGTCGGTCCTCCGCACTGTAATGTAATGGGGCACTGTGATATAAAGGGGACTGCACTGTAAAGGAAACTATGATGATTACAGTCCCCCTTTACAGTGCAGTTCCCTTTTCATCACAGGGCCCCTACCAATCACAGCCCCCCTTCACAGGGTCCCTTGCAGTCATGCCCCCTCCTTTGGTAGGGCAGAGGCTGGGTTCAGCCCATGTGTCCTCTACTGGCTCTCCCACCCCTCCAATGATGTCATACTATCATCAGAGTAGTCTTTATCCTTTTTTTATTTTTCTCTCATATTTTTCTCTTAATTTCCTCTCCTTTGTCTCTCTTTTTCTGTTTCTTTTTTCCTATTTTGCTTTTTCTCTTCTTTTCTCTTTATATCCCATACGTTCTTCCTTCCTTCCCCTCTTCTTCCCCCTTCCTTATCTCCTTTTTGCGGCCATTCACCTTTATCTATTTACACTTTCCTGTGTCCTCCATTACTACTTCGTCTGCCTTTTCTTGTTTACCAGGTCTCCTTTCCTTGTATGCACTCCCGATCTGATGGCTTCACTTCTCTCTGTGCACTTACACTTCTCATATTTACTGTCACCTTTACTCCCCTTAGTTTTTGAATGGATGTAATCTGCCTAGGTGGGTGGGGTCTCCTGATGTCATACAATTCCATGACATCAGCGGCCCCAGCCCTGGCAGCATCCCCCATTGCCTAGCTATCGCCGGCCGCAGCATACGCAGGCAGCGATCGCTGTTTTAATTGGATCCGACCTGCTGCCTAGCAACCAAGGATCCCTGCACTCACGCTATTTAGAGTACAGATCTCTGGCTCCTCCTGCCCCTGCTCTGCTGATAGATGACATCGTTGGCAGGGCAGGAGAGCCTGGAGAGGAGACACAGGCATGGCCGCATAGCGGGAGGTGAGCAATAACCACGGCCTGTGTTAACCCTCTCCAGGCTGCAGTCGCCGCTTACCTCCCGCTGTGTGGCCCAGTCGTCAACAGACATCTGACCGTGGTTGTGCCCGGTGTGCCCTATGGCACAAATGTGTGTTGTCAGATTTTCTGATCGTGTGCACACAAGTCCATCAGACAGAAGCCCAAAGTCCAAACACACATGCTCGGAAGCAGAAGCGGTTGGTCTTGTAAACTAGCGTTTGTAATAGAGAATTAACATTTGTGACTTGGCAAATTATGAAATCTACAAATGCAGCGCACATTCTCTTATTCTTTAATGGGAAAATAATGAAGCTGCTTTGCTGGTGATACTGATGGAGTTATTGCAAGTACATTTTCTAAAGCTTTTTTTTTTATAGTGATATCAAGAATAATATTATTATGTTTTTTTTTTTTTTTTGTGCAAGTTACCTTAACACCATTATCCCGTAGTTTATAAGATCAAAGATACAACTATGTTGGTGTCCCTTGTCAATTTTACATTGTACTTTTAAAATGTAACTGCCTACTCCCAAACTGTCATTTGAAGTAAAACACATAGCCAAGTATTATTCTACACATATGTAGAGTGATAGATACTTGTGCGCACACCAAAAACAAACAACTAAAAATAGGGATAATATAACCACTACCAATATATAAAATCAAGCTCAGCAAAGTAGGAAAGAATGGCTGCCACAAATAATAGTGTTCACACACCTACAAACAAATGATAAGATTTATTTTTCTTATTATTATTCTACACAATTTTTTTATTGTGCATTAAAAAAAAAATTAGACATGCTATCTGCCAATAGAACTTAACCAAAAAGTGCATCCAAAAATATAGAAACTATACCAAATCAAATCATTATTCAACCAAAAAATAATGTCAAAGCAATAACTCCAAGGCCAATAATAAATAAAACGTTATCTCCTCCGATTCCGCAACATGTCTAGTTGATAAACGGCCGCTCAGAAACGAACTGAAAAGCACGAACTGACAATCGCTAAATGAAAAACGCAAACAGAAATGCGTGAATCAACACTCACCAAGCTTCTACTAACAATGAAATTATCAGAAGGAGCCCAAAGAGCTGAAAAACAACGTAGTACGTCTAGCACGTCAACATTTGTGTGACCGTGTGTATGCAAGACAAGTTTGAGCCAATACACTTTGGTCAAAATTCCACGGTTTTGTTGTTGAAAAGTCTGATCGTATGTACGAGGCATCAGTGTGCAAGGGGCCTTATCCTGATAAATACCACTTCTGGTAAATATTATATATATTATAAACAAATATATGGGAGCAAGCACTACTCAAATGCTTCTGCATGCTACTCCCACATGCTTAAATTACTGCTACTAGGTTCTGGTCTGCTGACAGAGCTCATCTGACTTAATTACAAATCTCAAAGTGTTGAAATTGGGCCACACTATGTTTATGTTAGCTACAGTATTAACGATGCAAAGACTTGTTTCAGCTCAGTCGCCTCTCATAGTCTACACCCCTCAAAGAGATAAGCCCTATAAAAGTGAAAGTGTTATGCCGCGTACACACGGTCGGACTTTTCACCTGCAAAAGTCCGACGGACACCGCCGGACAAAGTCCGGCGGAAAGTCCGACCGTGTGTGGTCTCCATCGGACTTCCGACGGACCGTTTCGGTCGGATTTTTGCGGAAATCCGACGTACTTTAGATTTGAAGCCTGCTTCAAATCTTTACGTCGTACCTCCGCCGGACTCAGTTCCTGACGGAAAGCCCGTTCGTCTGTATGCTAGTCCGAAGGACCAGATACGATGGAGGAGCAGGTTGCTGCATCTCGCGCTCGCTGCAATAGGAAAAACAAATCTTCCTATTACGGCGAGCGCGGGGCATACCAGGCCCTTAGGTCTGGTATGGATTATAAAGGGGAACCCCTACGCCGAAAAAACGGCGTGGGGTCCCCCTAAAATCCATACCAGACCCCGATCCGAGCACGCAGCCTGGCCGGTCAGGAAAGGGGGTGGGGACGAGCGAGCGCCCCCCCCCTCCTGAACCGTACCAGGCCGCATGCCCTCAACATGGGGGGTGGGTGCTTTGGGGGAGGGGGGCGCCCTGCGCCCCCCCCCCCAAAGCACCTTGTCCCCATGTTGATGAGGACAAGGGCCTCTTCCCGACAACCCTGGCCGTTGGTTGTCGGGGTCTGCGGGCGCTTATCGGAATCTGGGAGCCCCCAGATCCTGGCCCCCCACCCTATGTAAATGAGTATGGGGTACATGGTACCCCTACCCATTTACCTAGGTAAAAAGTGTCAGTAATAAAACACAACACAGGTTTTTAAAATAATTTATTAAACAGCTCCGGGGGGGTCTTCTTCCGTCTTCGGGGGTCCCTCCGGTTCATCTTCTCCCGGCGTCCGGTTGGTTCTTCTCCGCTCTCCGGCCTCTTCTCCCGGTGTCGCAGGTCTTCGGCCGGCCCCTCCGCTCTCTTCATGTAGCTCTATTGCGAGCGGAGGTCCGGACTTCTGGGCTTCTGGGCTTCTTGGCTTCTCTTCTCTTCTCTTCTCTTCTCTTCCCCCAGATGTTGACACGACGCTCTCTCCGGCTGGACTGGTCTCTGAGGGCTGCGTTGTGACTTATATAGGCGGAGACCCCGCCCCCATATGATGTCACAGTCCCTGGGCATGCTGGGACTGTGACGTTTTAGGGGGCGTGGTCGACCACGCCCCCTAAAACGTCACAGTCCCAGCATGCCCAGGGACTGTGACATCATATGGGGGCGGGGTCTCCGCCTATATAAGTCACAACGCAGCCCTCAGAGACCAGTCCAGCCGGAGAGAGCGTCGTGTCAACATCTGGGGGAAGAGAAGAGAAGAGAAGAGAAGCCAAGAAGCCCAGAAGCCCAGAAGTCCGGACCTCCGCTCGCAATAGAGCTACATGAAGAGAGCGGAGGGGCCGGCCGAAGACCTGCGACACCGGGAGAAGAGGCCGGAGAGCGGAGAAGAACCAACCGGACGCCGGGAGAAGATGAACCGGAGGGACCCCCGAAGACGGAAGAAGACCCCCCCGGAGCTGTTTAATAAATTATTTTAAAAACCTGTGTTGTGTTTTATTACTGACACTTTTTACCTAGGTAAATGGGTAGGGGTACCATGTACCCCATACTCATTTACATAGGGTGGGGGGCCGGGATCTGGGGGCCCCCTTATTAAAGGGGGCTCCCAGATTCCGATAAGCCCCCGCCCGCAGACCCCGACAACCAACGGCCAGGGTTGTCGGGAAGAGGCCCTTGTCCTCATCAACATGGGGACAAGGTGCTTTGGGGGGGGGGGCGCAGGGCGCCCCCCTCCCCCAAAGCACCCACCCCCCATGTTGAGGGCATGCGGCCTGGTACGGTTCAGGAGGGGGGGGGCGCTCGCTCGTCCCCACCCCCTTTCCTGACCGGCCAGGCTGCGTGCTCGGATCGGGGTCTGGTATGGATTTTAGGGGGACCCCACGCCGTTTTTTCGGCGTAGGGGTTCCCCTTTATAATCCATACCAGACCTAAGGGCCTGCGACGGGGCTCGCAAGGTTTCAATCTCGCCAAAAAAAGCGGCGAGATTGAATTCCTTTTCTAGTCCCGTCGTACCAAAGTCACGTTCAAAATGAACGGACTTGTCCGTGTGTGGGAAAGTCCGTTCGTTCTGAAAGTCCGGCGGAAGTCCGTCGGGAAGACCGGATTCCGGAAAGTCCGGCCGTGTGTAGGCAAGTCCGGCCGTTCAGAAAGTCCGGCGGTAGTCCGCCGGAAGTCTGGCGGCAAGTACGTCGGACCTAGCTTTCTAGAAAGTCCGACCGTGTGTACGCGGCATAAGAGGGGTGTGTCCCATGGGAGGAGATTGAGCTGAAGCCAGTCTTTGGATTTTAAATAATGTTACTAAAATCAACAGTGTATGGTCCTATTACAACAATTAGAGATTTATCAAAACAACTAGTCAATGTTTTATGAGCTATCACTACTTGTGCTTTTTGTCAATCTAGAGCAGCACCTCTAAACAGTTTATGCATTGGGTTTCAGTCAGTCTCTAACAGCTTAGAAATACCTGATCTGTGTTTACGTAAGGCAAGGTGCCACAATTCTGCTGCAATAAGATTTTATTGCCTCTGTTGTGAACTTTGAAAATTTTCTCCAAAATGTCTAGAGCTATAGAGTTTGGCATTGTTTTAAAGTGCTCTTACTGCTTGCTCAGAATATGTAAATATTTTAGTATTCAAGTATTGCAAAGTCCAGAAACAGGTTCACTTTAACCACTTGCCGACCAGCTACCGCAGTTGTACTGCGGCAGAATGGCACAGCTGGGTGAAACAACGTTATGTAACGTGGCCACTAGGGGCGAAGCGAGCTGATGCAAGTGCCCAACGGTCGCGATCACCTCCAGGCTCCCGCGATCGCTCGGGGCACACCGAGAACTGGGATCTGTGTGTGTAAACACACAGTTTCCGGTTCTCTGAGGGGAGAAGTGACTGATCGTCTGTTCATACAGAGTATGAATAGCGATCTGTCATCTCCCCTACACAGTCCCCTCATCCTTTCAGTTAGAACACACACTAGGGAACACAATTAACCCCTTGATCACGCACTAGTGTTAACCCCTTCCCTGCCAGTGCCATTTTTACAGTAATCAATGCATTTTTATAGAACTGATCGCTGTATAAATGCCAATGGTCCCAAAAAATGTGTCAAAATTGTCCGAAATGTCCGCCATAATGTCGCAGTCCTGATAAAAGTCACAGATCGCCGCTGTTAACAGTAAAAAGAAAATTAATAATAAAAATGCCATAAAACTATTCCCTATTTTGTAGACACTATAACTTTTGTGCAAACCAATCAATATACGCTTATTGCAATTTTTTTAACAAAAATATGTAGAAGAATACATATCGGCCTAAACTGAGGAAAAAATCTTTTTTTTTAAATATTTTTGGGGATATTTATTATAGCAAAAAGTAAAAAATATTGCGTTTTTATTTCAAAATTGTCGCTCTTTTTTGTTTATAGCACAAAAAATAAAAACTGCAGAGGTGATCAAATACCACCAAAAGAAAGCTCTATTTGTGGGGAAAAAAAAGGATGTCAATTTTGTTTGGGTGCAATGTCGCACAGCCGTGCAATTGTCAGTTAAAGCGATGCAGTGCCGAATCGCAAAAAGTGCTCAGGTCAGGAAGGGGGTAAAATCTTCCGGGGCTGAAGCGCTTAAACTGTATCTAAAACCAATAACAAAAAAAAATACATATTGCAGCTGACCAGTTCCTATATGTGGTGGTTTAATTGGCAGATGTTTTTTTTTTTTTTTTTGTATTTCTTCCCCTTATTTTCACCTAATGATCCTGCCAGCCATATATTTCCTGTCTTAGGGTGACAATACAAACATATCATATTGTATTAATGGGAGAGCAGCATTGTCACTTTTGGATAGAGCTACAGGACACCTCCCACTTCTCTTTCTCTTAAAATAGATCTTAGTGTTTTGTAGTCCACAGAGAGAAAGCTGGGGACATTTATAACTGATAAAAGTGCAACTTGGGCAAAGAAAAAGGAAGTTATCAGTTCCCAAGATTTTTGTCAGGATTTAATGATTTTTAACCACTTCCTGCCCAGCCTATAGCAGATTGATGGCTGGGCGGTGGTTCAGTTATCCTGATTGGGCATCATATGATGTCCAGCAGGATAACAGCCGCCGCGCGCCCGTGGGGGCATGCATCACGGAGATTGGTGGAGCAGTATGTCAGTCTGACACACCGCTCCACTGATCTTGGTAAAGAGCCTCCAGCGGAGGCTCTTTACCGCGTGATCAGCCGTGTCCAATCACGGCTGATTACGATGTCAAAAGGAAAAGCCATTGATCGGCTTTTCCTCACTCGCGTCTGATGGACGCGAGTAGAGGAGAGCCGATCGGCGGCTCTCCTGACAGGGGGGTCTGCGCTGATTGTTTATCAGTGCAGCCCCCCTCGGATGCCCACACTAGACCACCAGGGAAGCCGCCAGGACCACCAGGGAATGGGGCAACATGTGGATGGCCAGGTATGTACCCCATGGCCATCCACATGTGCAAATTATGCCCGATCTGTGCCAATCAGTGCCAACAAATGGGCACTCACTGGCACAATTATATATCAGTGATGCCCAGCAATGCCACCCATCAGTGTCTTCAGTGCCACCAATCAGTGTCATCAGTGCCACCCTTCAGTGTCCATCGGTGCAACCTGTCATTGCCCATCAGTGCCCACCTATCAGTGTCCATCAATGCCCATCCGTGCCACCCATCAGTGCCACCCATAAGTACCCATCAATGCCACCTACGAGTGCCCATCAGTGCTGCCTATGAGTGCCCATCAGTGCCACCTATGAGTGCCTATCAGTGCCGCATACCAGTGCCACCTATCAGTGCCCATCAGTGCCACCTATCAGTGCCCATCAGTGCAGCCTATCAGTGCCCATCAGTGCCACCTCATTGGTGCCACCTCATCGGTGCCCATCAGTGCTGCCTTATCAGTGCCCATCAGTGCAGCCATATCAGTGACCATCATTGAAGAAGAAAACGTACTTATTTACAAAAAATTTTTACAGAAACAAAGAAAAACTTGTTTTTTTCAAAATTTTTGGTCTTTTTTTATTTGTTGCGCAAAAAATAAAAACCACAGAGGTGATTAAATACCACCAAAAGAAAGCTCTATTTGTGGGAACAAAATGATAGAAAATTTGGTACAGTTTTGTATGACCGCGCAATTGTCATTCAAATTGCGACAGCGCTGAAACCTGAACATTGGCCTGGGCAGGAAGGTGTATAAGTGCCTGGTATTGAAGTGGTTAAAAAAACACTTTAAACTGCATTGTTAAGAGACCAAAATGAAGAAAATAGTAACAGCTTATTGTTATGTCGTGTACACACGAGCGGACTTTTCGACCGGACTGGTCCAACTGACTTTTCAAAGGACTTTGGATGGACTTCCGATGGACTTTCCCAACGAACGAACTTGCCTACACCCGATCACACCAAAGTCCGATGGATTCGTACGTGATGACGTACGACCGGACTAAAAAAGGAAGTTCATAGCCAGTAGCCAATAGTTGCCCTAGCAACGGTTTTCATCCGTCGGACTAGCATACAGATGAGCTGATTTTTCGATAGGAACTGGGTCCGGCGGAGTTCCGACGTAAAGATTTTAAACATGTTCTAAATCTAAAATCCATCAGATTTTCGACTGAAAAAGTCCACTGCAGGTCTAATGAAGCCCGCACACGGTCGAATTGTCCGCCGGACTCGGTCCGTCGGACCAGTCCGGACGAAAAGTCTGCTCGTGTGTACGCGGCATTAGGCTTTACATACTCTTTAAACCAGGGATCCTCAAACTATGGCCCTCCAGCTGTTGCAGAACTACACATCCCATGAGGCATTGCAAAACTCTGACATTCACAGACATGACTAGGCATGATGGGAATTGTAGTTCCTGAACAACTGGAAGGCCTTAGTTTGAAGATCCCTGCTTTAAACAAAGAAGAAATATGGACTTTTTATCCCAGAAGACTAAATAGGAATTGTCCAACATTGATACATTTTAAAGGAATACAAATGCTGCACTGTGTTACTAAATTAAATGTGTTTTAGTTATATACAGTACATCCCAATACAAAGAATAATAATATTATCAAAAATAAAAGTAATATGTGTACCAACATTATAACTCCAATTACAATTAAAAAAATGAAAAATTCAGAGGGTGCATTCACCATATCTTGTCTCCCATAGTACACACAGAACATGGAAATGCAATAGTTTTAATAAATATAGACTGCTAAATACCTGTTATCAGCAGTTAGAGCAGTCTTGTCACTTCTATAATTGTCTGGTGAAAGCTTGTAGGAGGAGTTTTCATTCTCCTCTGACTGTCCTATGAGGCTGCAGGACTTTGTCTGGACAATGCTGATTGGCCCTGTGCTGACCACATGCACATCAGCAGATGTTTTAGGAACAGTGGAAGAAGGGGAGGATCAGAGAAGACAGGATCAAACAGCCTTTTTACACAATGCAGAGGATAAACCCCTTACATTCCACAGTGAGTATAATAAGCATGCTTTAGTGCATATACAGACTGATTTTACTGTTGTGGGTTTTGTAACACTTTAAGTCATGTAAGAGATAAGCAGGCATGCCATAGTGCAACTGACAGATTTATTGTAATAAGTATTTATGCATCTACTCACTCACATAGGTACAAGGATAAATTGCATGTACCACAACCACCACCACTGATAGCTCTAGCTGGTGCAACGACAACAGTACACGCTCCACCCCAATGTATTTCAACCAATAGGCCATTCTCAAGATGTTTATAACATAAAGTGAAAAGTGCAATATGAAACATCAAAGCTAAAAATAATAAGAGTTCAACAGGTGTGGCCAATCACGGTGTCCATCCGCAATAGTCACAGAGCACTGTCAGTATTTTGTTTTTGAACTATTAGCCTGACAATTCATCATGTTCTAAGATCGCGCTACTAGTTGGAGTTTTAAACTTCTAATGCCGCGTACACGCGAGCGGACTTTACGGCAGACTTGGTCTTGGATAATTCGATCGTGTGTGGGCTCCAGCTGACTTTTTTTCCCCAAAAGTTTGACGGACCTAGAAAGGAAACATGTTTCAAATCTTTCCGATGGACTCGAGTCCGGTCAAAAATTACGCTCGTCTGTATGCTAGTCCGACGGACAAAAACCGACGTTAGCGCAGCTATTGGCTACTGGCTGTGAACTTCCTTATTTTAGTCCGGTCGTACGTAATCACGTACGAATCCGTCGGACTTTGGTTGATCGTGTGTAGGCAAGTCCGTTCATTCGAATGTCCGTCGGAAAGTCCGTCGGGAAGTCATTTGAAAAGTCCACCGGACCTAGTCCATCGAAAAGTCCGCCCGTGTGTACGCGGCATAATAAACACCAAGGTTTGTTATGGACTTCACGATGGAGATGTGTCTCTCTTTTTCTTAGCACTACACCAAAATTGCATGTGGAGTTTGCCCAGGCTTGTAAAATGCAGCTTATGCACTTTTGGTCATTATAGTTTTTGGGCCATCAACTCCGGTAAGAGGCATGGTGATTATTATTAGCCGGTGGTGGATTTCAACTTCTCTCCTTTACACCCAAGTTGGAAGATTAAACGTTAATTGTTACGTGATGGAACTTTTTTGCACAATGGACCATATGTTTGCTCTCTTGGTGATCGGTGATGTATAGACACTTATATGCACTTTGTCCTGCAATTTTGCACTCTTATTAGATTGTTATCTATATGCAGTCTTTCTCATACTTACCATTATTGATGATTTACCTATATTACATATGGAAGTTTAAAGTGTAACTCCACTTTTGTTGATTAAAAAACATTCCCCCCTGGGTGATCTATGTACATTACAAGGATTATAACAACCTTTGTTGCAGATACCTACCTTTTGTTATTCTGAAGAAATCCATGTGTATTTGTCTGTGCCTCTGGGCTGAGTGGGTCTAATGGGAGTAGTTTCATAATTATCAGTCAGCTGTGGCACCTGCAGGGCACTAATGAGGAAAGCTGCGGGTCTGCATCCCTTTAGATGTGTTCCTATTGGAAATATCTCACTAAAAATTACATTTTTGTTGCAGGGGATGCCTGAAATCTGACTTGTATCTTAGACAGACATTCTGTGTACAGAACAAGTCCATGTAGCCATATTGCGTTGCATTAATAGAAAATTACAGTGGCTGCAGATTGAAAAGGAAAGGTAATTTTTAATAACATTCAATTACAATATGACTTGCATCGCAATTTTACATGCTACATTTTTTTTCCTTTATTTGCTATTTTTTTCCCCACGAAAGTAGAGTTACCCTTTAACTTTGCACTTTCTGCACATTTGCATTTTTAATGTTTCATATTACACTTTTGCACTTTATGTTATAATTTTGTAGCACTGATTTAGTTTACCGTATGTTTACAATAGTAATTTGTATCACAATTTTTATCAAGCTGCTTTCAAGTTTGCATACTCGGGGCAGATTTTTTTACATATTGATATTCTCAAGAGGTTGGCTAGATGTGCTGACACTTCCTTTAAATACACTGAAAGTTGATGTGGAAATTCCACTATATGCTACGCGTAGTCCATGTCACGTTCAGCCTTTTGGTATAATGCATCTTAGCACAACCCTGTTTCCAGTTTCTTCCCAAGTAACACAGACATGACCACCATTCTTACATCCTCAGCTCCACAGCTCAACTGCCTGCCCTCACAAGCACAGGCACCTTTTATTTATTGGCAACAAAAGGAAAAACAAACAGGAAGTCATGGCCCCAACAGCCAATCGCTTCCTCCATGCAAAATGACATCACAGTAAAGGACAACACAGGAAATGACAACAGTAAAGGGGAGGGCATCCACAGGAGTGGGGGTGGGTGCACATGTCCCATCCATTTGAGGCATGTACACAGCCCCCTGCCCAGCCACATATATGCACATCCACCATTTTGGTCAGCATGGAGCCTATTCAATACTGCTCAGCGTAACCAGAATCTAGTAAGATCATTCTACTTGTTCTTACAGGCTTGAGAAGATCTGCAGGGACATTGCTACTGCTGTTGTCAATATACGGTATGAGTATACCAACAAGGCAGATATCAATGTCCTCTTATAAAAGCAGATATGTATCCAAAAGGGATAGCGTAGCCACAACAGAGATATAATATGTTTCTCTCATTATGCGGACTTCGCTTCTCTAATGTGCATAGACATTTGGATGTAAGAAGCCCAGCGCATTGCGCTTGATACTTACAAACCGGCAAATGCCCACACAAACATAGAACACGTCTCCAAGCCCATGAGAAGGTTTTCATACTGATGGTTTTACCGCTGGTACCGATTTGACCCAAGTGCTTTCTGCTAGAGCGCTCCTCGGTTAAATCAGACACAGGGAGACAGATGACAATCTATAAAGCACACATCCTAGAATAAAATGTCCACATGAGTCCATATAATAAAATTTTCACAACAGGGTATGTGAGTGCTACCCCAAAATGTTGTCTGCACATTAAAAATGCATCATATTTATTCTTTTAAAATCATAGGGAATCCAAGCAAGCCTAAATATATTTTACCACTTCCCGCCCAGCCTATAGCAGATTGACGGCCGGGTGGTGGTTGTGTTATCCTGACTAGGCGTCATATGATGTCCAGCAGGATAACCCCCTAGCGCGCACCCGCGGGGGAGCGCAGCGCGCCGATCAGGGACGGCGTGTGTCCCTCGGATGCAGCGCTTCCCCGATCATGGTAAACAGCCAGTGACCACGTGATCAAATTCACAGCCGATCACATGTCATAACAAACTTGGCAGCGCGCTCCGTGCGCACACCGGAGGAGTGCGGGGCAGGGATCGAGCAAGGTGGGCGTCCCTTGGACACAGCGCTTCCCCGATCAGGGTAAACAGCCAATGAAATTGGCTGTTTACCACGTGACCGGCTGTGTCCAATCAGAGCCAGTCACAAATGTAAACACGGAGGAGCAGTTACTATCTGATCTCTGCTCTCTCCTCACACACCGATCGTGTGAGGAGAGAGCAGGGATCAGTAAGTGAGATCAGTGTATTGTCTGTACTATACTACTGTGCACAACACGACCCCCCCAATAAAGAGGACCTGTCACACAATCCAGCCCATCTGTCAATCAGCCCATCTGTCAATCAGCCCATCTGAATAATCAACCCAGCCAATCAATCAGCCCATCTGACAATCAGCCAATCAATCAGCCCATCTGTCAATCAATCAACCCATCTGTCAATCAATCAACCCATCTGTCAATCAATCAATCAGCCCATCTGTCAATCAATCAGCCCATCTGTCAATCATCTGTCACAGGCCCACCGCCATCAGTACCGCCATTGGTACCGCCACACAGGCTACCAGTACCGCCATCGGTACCACTGCCAGTTCCGCCATCAGGACCGTCATTGGTACCACCATCAGGCCCACCATCTATACCACCACACAGGCCCACCACACAGGCCTGCTACCAGTATCGCCACCAGTACCGCCACACGTACCGCCACCACCACCACCACCCGTACCACCACCACCACCCATACCGCCACCTGTACTGCCATTGGTACCGCCACTACCACCAGCAGTACCATTACATAGGCCCGCCAAAAAGCACTACCATAATGTCACAAAGGATTTACACACCTGAGGAGGCATATGCCCTTCTTACCATGTTAGATGATGAGAGCAGCGGGGAGCTCCCATCACCCGATTCTGGTTCGGAATACGAGCCAGTGGAGGATAGTGGATCAGAGTCCGAGGCCTCGGAGGAAACCCTCCCTCCCAAAGAATGAGATCAGGACAGAGATCAGGACCAAGATCAGGACCAAGATCAGGAGATCTGCCTACCACCAGCAGCGCCAGACCCCAGGAAGAGGAGTCCAGTACAAGTACTGGAATCACACGCCCAGCCCGAAGAACCCAGCCCCAGTCCTACCCTCCCGATGCCCTGGCAAACCCCTTATGGTTGCCTGCCAACTCAGGATCCGCTGTCATCCCCCCTTTCACTGCACAGCCAGGTGTGCAGCCCGACACTACAAATTTTTCTCAATTTGATTATTTTTGTTTATTTTTCCCACAAGATTTGCTGCAGAATATGGTGGATCAAACTAACCTGTATGCATCCCAATTTATTGCTGCCAACCCCAATTCTTCCTATGCCCGCATGTTCTAGTGGCGATGCCTAACACTGGACGAATTTAAATTGTTTTTGGGCCTTACGTTTAGTATGGGGCTTACAAAAAAGAATGAAGTCCATGCATATTGGTCCACCAACCCCATCTACCACATGCCCATATATTCCGCTGTCGTGTCCAGGACAAGATACGACATGATTATGCTTTTCTCCACTTCAATGACAATTCACAGTGCCCTCCCCAAGATCATCCCAACCAAGACAAATTGTACAAGATACGCCCCGTAATCGATTCCTTTTCCCAGCGATTTAGAGATGTTTTTATCCCAGACCAAAAAATTTGTGTGGACGAGTCCCTCATACATTTCATTGGCCGACTGCACTTCAAGCAGTATATACCAAGCAAGAGTGCCAGGTATGGGCTGAAATGAAATAAATTATGTGATCGAGCCACTGGATATGTCTTCACATTCCGGATCTACGAAGGCAAAGACTCCCAGCTCCAGCCCCATGATTGCCCCACATATATTGGAACCAGTGGGAAAATTGTCTGGGAGCTGGCATACCCCCTGTTCGACAAAGGATACCATTTATATGTCGACAACTATTATACCAGCCTGCCCCTTTTTCATCACCTTTATAGTAAAAAACACCGGCCTGCGGTACTTTCAAAAAAAGCCGGAAGGGATTCCTACAAAATCTGTTGACAAAAAAATTGCAAAACGGAGAATCGGCATTCATGAGGAACGAGGAGGTGTTGGCCATGAAGTGGAGGGACAAAAAAGATGTCCACATCCTCTCTACCATCCACAATGACACCGTGGTGGAGATCCAAAGAAGACGTGACCCCATTGTAAAGCCCGAATGTGTCCACGTTTACAATATGTACATGGGGGGTGGATTTAAACGATCAGATGCTACAGCCCTATTTATCAACCAGAAAGTCCCGTTATTGGTACAAGAAAGTTGTGTTTCACCTGTTTCACATGGCCCTTTTTAATTTGTTTGTCTGCTACCAAAAAGCAACTCAAAATCAACAAATCACCTACCTCAAGTATTTTGAAGATATCGACACTGCTCTCATTTACCAACAAGATCCCGCCCCAGGAAGCATTCGTTCTGATAGCGTGAGTCGACTTCACTAGCAGCACTTTCCCTATCACATCCCCCCCCACAGAATCTGGAAGAAGATGCCAAAAGAAATGCCGTGTATGCAGCAGAGGAGGAGTAAGAAGAGATACCAGCTATTATTGTCCCCAATGTCCCTCCCAACCTGGCCCGTGCATTGGAGATTGCTTCAAAATGTATCATACATCCATCCAATATTAGTTCCCCTTATTATTAACAGACTGCCATTTCCCAATTTGCCTGCTACCATGTTAATTAACTGACCCTGGCCTGTTTACCGACAATGTCTTTGCTTGTCGATTTAAACCACGTTTCTGACTTCCACGTGCACCAACCTCAGCCTGTTTACCGACGATGCCTCTGCCTGCCTATTTAAACCATGTTTCTGACTTCCACGTGCACCGACCTTGGCCTGCTAATTGACCATGTTTTTGCCTGCCACTTGGACTGATCTTTTGGCCATCTACTTCAGTACACAGGGGTCTCACATATGTGAGGGGCTTCAGAATAGCAATCTGAGTAGAGAAAATAAGTTTTTTTATTTTCTGTGCTCCCAGAACAGGGTCTGGTTGCCCGGAGGCTTCAAAGCGATTTGGGTGGGAGAAGCCTCTACCCCTGGCCCTAAGCTTGATGGTCCTTCCTGCTGCCTGGACCAATACTTTGGCTGTGCTGACCATATTGCTGCCTGTAATGACCCATGACATTATGGACCATGTTTCTTCCTGCTGCTTGGACCAATACTTTGGCTGTGTTGACCATATGTCTGCCTGCTGCCTCTACTGACTTTGGACAGTATTTCTGCTGGGACACCTCTGCCTGCTATCTGGACCTGTGCTTTGTCTATGCTTTGGCTGTGCTCTGGCTTTGCTGACAGTATCTCTGCCTGTACGAACTATGGACAGTATTCCTGCCTGCTGCCTGGATGATTGCTTTTGCTGTCTCTGACCTCATTCCTGCTTGCTGCCTGGACCGATGCTCTCCTCTGTGGACCACTGCACTTCTAAAACCACAGGTAATCTTTTGTTATTTGGTATGTACCTGCTATGTGTTAGAAATAGGAAGGGCCTTCAAAAATGTGATCAGTAGTCAGAAAATGACGTGTAATTAATGCTGCTAGAATGCCTGATGGTGCTACTTGGATGTTGGGCCTCTATATGTGGCCAGGCTGTGTAAAAGTCTCAAACATGTGGTATCGCCATACTCAGGAGGAGTAGCAGAATGTATTTTGGGGTGTAATTTTTGCTATGTACATGCTATGTGTTAGAAAAATCTTATAAATGGACAACTTTGTGTTAAAAAAATGCATTTTCATTTTTTTTCGACATTTTCCAAAAACTTCTGGAAAAAAATGAACAATTCAAAAGACTCATTATGCCGCATAGATTATATGTTGGGGTGTTTGCTATCCAAAATAGGGTAATTTTGTGGACAATTCCATTGTCCTGGTGCTCCAGGGCCTTCAAAAGTGTAATAGGTGGTTGAGAAAGGATATGTGCAATTTATGCTTGTAAATCGCCTGAAAGTGCTACTTCAATGTTGGGCCTCTGTATGTGGCCAGGCTGTGTAAAAGTCTCACACATGTAGTATCGCCATACTCGGGAAGAGTAGCAGAATGTATTTTGGGGTGCAGTTGTAATTATGCATATGCTGTGTGAGAGAAATAACCTGTTAATATGACCAGTTTGTGTAAAAAAAATAAATCTTAATTTTCCCAAGAATTGTGGGAAAAAATTACAACTTCAAAAAACTCACCATGCCTCTTAGTAAATACCTTGGACTGTCTACTTTCCAAAAAGGGGTAATTTGGGGGGATTTGTAATTTCCTGGCTTGTTAGTGTCTCAAAAAATGAGATAGGCCTTCAGTACATCAGGTGTGATCAGATGTGATCAATTTTCAGTGATTGGCACCATAGTTTGTAGACTCTATAACTTTCACAAAGACCAAATAATATACACTAATTTGGGTTATTTTTACCAAAGATGTGCAGCAGTATAAATTTTGCCACAAATTTATAAAGAAAAATGACTTATTTGCAAAATTTTACAATAGAAACTAAAAAAAGTGTGTTAATCAGCGGTGATTAAATACAACCAAAAGAAAGCTCTATTTGTGAGAAGAAAATGATAAAAATTTTGTTTGGATACAGTGTAGCATGATTGAGTAATTGTTATTCAAAGTGTGAGAGCGCTGAAAGCTGAAAATTGGTCTGGGCGGGAAGGTGCATAAGTGCCTGCTATTGAAGTGGTTAATAGACAATAAAACTTATCTTTAATTCAGCAAAAATAAATTCTAAAAAGAAAACAAAACAACATTTTCATGACTTGGAAGCTCTCTAGTTTCATCTTGTAGTCAATTTCATAATGGCCCACTCGTCAATGTAAAATCACAATTGAAGCACATATTACAAAATTGCACTTATATACTTACTTTAAAATCACCAAAAAGATTTTTTTTGTGAAAAAGGTTAAAACATAGGACTGATTAACTATTAATTTTAAAGAAAAAAACTGCGCTTAGAAACAAAAATATATAAAGCTGCGGTTATAAGTGAGGCACACCGAAACAAAACAACATACAAAAAACCGCGCTAAATAGATAAAGGAAGAATTATTGATAAAGTCTTTTGATCCTAAAATATAACCTAATATTGATACAGTCTTTAAGATCCAAACACACTGTCCATATCACAATAAAGATGGTAAACTGTTGTGTATGTTTCTTTAAGGTTCATCCAATAGAGAATGGCAATAGAACCGAAAAAAACACAAGGTGATTGCGCTTACCAGATGTAAGCCTATTTAAGGCAGATGGCTTAAACCCAGCCTGGGCCTCTAAACTGATGCTTCTGGACAGATCGAAATTTTCATACTCGTCACGTGTGCCGGTTCATGGGAATATTTATCCAAAAATAGAAAGTGCACATATAGCGTAATACTGCTAATTATTGCCACACAAAACACCCAATTTGTGAAAAACGTGAAAAGGAGATGTGACACTCAATATAATGTGATCATATAAAATCATAAATCACCCAAAAGTAATATTGCAACCAAGGATGATAATAGGTGTCATATAATCATACACATCAATAGAGCAAGATGAGTGAGGAACAGTGACACTTTATAACACCCCTCTAGTTGGGCAAGTTTGGGTGAAAAAAGAAAAAAAGAAAATTTGCCCAATCACCGAAAATAAATTGCTAACAGAAGAAAATATTTTGTGATCTAAACACACTAATAGAAAAAAAGGGGAGAGCCAGAAAAACCCTTGTATGCAGCACACCACATGCACAGGCTGCTTACCAAATAGCAATTCATATAGATAAGATAACACACCCAGCGTGTAGATATATTGAAATCACACCAGCGGATTTAGGGGATGTTCTGCTTACCAGACATCCTCATACACAGGCAGATCGGTTGGAGCACCGATGGGCTCCAATCTGGAACGATGTAGATACGTCCTGGCCAATCGAGCCCAAGCTCAGCAAAGCATGAGAGGTAGAAAAACACCAATAGTGTAACACTGTATAGTCCGGTTTATTAAATAAAAGAATAACACTTACATCAAAGAAAGGATAAAACAGCATAAAATGAAGCCGGCCGGCATTCATACACACTCCCGTCCTCACAGGACAAACGTGGCGACGTCAGCACGTCCCTCCCAGACGCGTTTCGTCACACGCTGACGTTTTCAATGGGGAACGGGAAGCATGCTGGGCCACCACGTTAAATATCCACACCAAGCCTCGCCCTGAGTTCCATAGAAGGAAACACACGGCGCCATCTTAGGCGTGGGCATCCCTATGTTGCACTGAAAAGAATGGGATCCGATCGACAGTCCAAAGTGCCGTGGGATCACCATCCTTAAATTAAAATACAAGTGGTATATATATACATGCAATATAATAAAATTATAAAAAATATATTAAAAAAATTTTTTTCAACAAGATCAGGAAGCCTCTTATCAGAAAAAATAAATAAACCGATAATGAGGTAACCATTTATGTGAAACTACCATTGAATATTGTAATATTCTTTCCCTATTTAAATTTAGAAATCAACATTGATCTGAAAGGTAAGTGCAGTTTAAACAAAAACATAATGAAAAAGTATACAGATGTAGAGTATGGTAGAACCATAGAGGCATGCAATCAAATGGGTATAAATTCATGTGACACGGGTTATAATGTATAGTTCCTCAGATGGCAATTGTACCTCCCAACACTAATATCAGGGAGACAAATCCTATAGTTGTTTCTCCAACCCACCTAAAATGTATATGTTGACAAAACCATAAAGAGGTCAGGAATGAAGAGAACTATATTGATCCAGTATATCTTATTCGCCCCCAAAAATAGCAATCTGGTATATTCTATTCACCCCTATATATCAAGAGTTGTCGATAAACGCATTAACGTCCACATCTATATTGAGTCCATGGGGTGTATAGCTCTTAATTCTATGGACCCAAGACATCTCTAATTTAGAGATGTCCCGCACCATAGAACTTCCTCGCCAGTGGGGTTGGTACCGATCGATACCCAAGAACAGTGTGTTGGCAGGGTTTCTGTCGTGTACCAGGCGGTAATGCTTGGACACGGAGTGATTTCTAAAACCCGTCAAGATATTTGTGACGTGCTCATTGAGCCTCACCTGAAGGGGGCGTTTGGTCCGTCCCACATATTGCAGGCCACAGGGGCACTGCAACATGTAAACCACCCCCATAGTGGAGCAAGTGATAAATGGGGTGATTTGGTGGGTTCGCCCAGTTACTGTGGACACAAAGGATTGGGTCTTCCTATTGTGACAGGAACTGAGAGAACATACTCGACACTTATTGCATTTATAGAAACCCGTCAATTGGTTGAAAAAGGTTGTCTTGACAGTTGGAGGGTCCAGTACTCCAGGAGCTAATTGGCTCCTCAGTGACGGGGCCCCTCTAAAAACAATTTTTGGTCTAGATGGTAAAGCCTCTTTCAACACCCGATCGTTGGCAATAATGTGCCAGTGTTTGGAGACTAATTGTTTTATTTCCCTGTGTTGAAGGGAATAGGAAGTAATAAAAGGTACCCCAAAATTGTGGTCCATTCCCCTGAGTCTGGGCTTATCAACCAATAGGAGCTCTCTATTCATGTCCTGCACTTCCATCAGGGCTGGTAACAGGCTCTCCTTGGGGTAGCCCTTTTCAAGGAATCTTTCAGTAAGAATGTCGCTCTGTACTCTAAATTTCTCAGGGTCCGAACAGTTTCTACGTATTCTCATATATTGACTTTTAGGGATAGCCTGGAGCCAAGGTCTATAATGGCAGCTTTCCAAAGAAATGAAGGAATTGCGGTCACTTTCCTTAAAAAAGGTGGAAGTCAACAGATGGTTCTCATCTATAGTCAAGGTAAGATCCAGAAAATGAATCTGGGTCTGACTCAACTCAAAACTTAAATGTATGCCTCTATCATTTACATTCAGAGAGGACAGGAATTGTTGTAACTCCTGGCCATCTCCATCCCATAGGAGGAGGATGTCATCTATATACCTTGCCCACATGACAAGATGGGGGCTACGGTGGGCATAGATGACATCCTCCTCCCACTTGGCCATAAAGAGATTTGCCAAGCTGGGGGCATACTTAGCCCCCATAGCAACTCCACGACATTGACGGTAAAATTTATTGGCGAACCAAAAATAATTGTGGGAGGCCGCAAAAATGAGCAGTTCCATAATAAAGGATATTTGTTCCGGGGGGAGGCCCGACCCTTTAGTTAAGGCATCCTTTACCGCATTTAAACCCATTTCATGGGGGATAATGGTGTATAGGGAGGATACATCGGCACTAACCATCCACATCCCTGGTTTGATGGTAATGTTGGAAAGGAGGTTGAGCACATGGCGTGTATCCTTAATATAGGAGGGTATTTTTTGAACAAGGGGCTGAAGAAAAAAATCTATATATCTGCCCACCCGGGACGTGATGGAATCAATGCCACTCACAATGGGGCGTCCCGGGGGGCAGACAGGATTTTTATGTACCTTAGGTAGGTAATATATGATGGGAGTTCTGGGAGCCCTTGGAATCAGATAAAGACTCTCTTTCTCCCCCAGAATTCCCAATCTCGAACCCTTCGAAATGATCTTGCGGAGTTCTTTGGTATAGCTCTTTATAGGATCAGCAGGTAGAGGGGTATAGGTATCGGCATCACCTAGGATTCTAGCCATCTCAGTCAAATAATCTTTCCGATCTAACATCACTATCCCCCCCCCTTGTCCGCAGGGCGGATGACCAAATCTTTATTTTTACATAACGAGTCCAAACCCTCCTGCATGATTTTTGAGTTTTTGGCATTCTTTATCTCTAGCCTCTCCAGGTCCCTAAGCACCACATCCCTAAACACTTTCAAAGTTGGAGCAAGTGTTCCGGGTGGGTTAAAAAGGGATGCATTGGCCAGGCCAGAGTGCACAAAGTGGTCGGTTGACTGGGAATTCCTAATGATGGGATTGCCAATCATATATCTCTTTATGTTGAGTTTTCGAACAAACTTATGGACGTCCATATAAGTTTGGAACCTATTAAGGCTCTTAGGGGGGGCAAACTTGAGGCCTTTATCTAAAACGATTTTTTCAGAGTGAGACAATTCTTTGGTACTTAAATTAAAAATACCCTGTCCGGTTATATTCTGGCTCTTTTTTGTTCGCAGTCTCCTCCCCCCTCTAGTTCCTCGTTTCTTTCTACCGGTCTTTTCAGGCCTTGTCCTGGCCTGGAAAAACCCCACGGTCCCAAACTGTTGGCAGATGGGACATTGTAATTGAAAGCGGGCACATTCTGAGAGGGATAGGTGGTAAATGGATCATGTTCACCCTGTTGCCATTCAAATGTTGCCTGATGGGCTGCCCCCCCTCATATGGATTCATGTCACTCATAGGAAAGAACCTATTTTGGGTAGGGAGATTGTATTCCCAATCGGGGATATACGGATCTTGATATGGTGTCTTCTGAATTGAGTTATAATCCTGATTATGTCTCCACCATTCTTGATGCCCAGTATTGAAGCCCCGGCCTCTATTGGAATTAGAAGGGCCACGCCCTCCCCCACCATTTTGATGGTTTCCCCTCCATGGGGGTGGTGGCATGTGCCGTGTCCCCCCTCCCCTTTGGCCATAATTGGACCTAGGAGGCCCTGAGTTATGGGGATAGTGAGAGGGGAAAGAGTTGGATTTGTTGGACCCCACAGGTCTCTGGGGGGATTGGTATCTTTGAGGGCCTTTTAGAGTCTTATCCAGGGGACCTTTTTTGATGTTCTTAGTGGACTGGGGCTGTCTCGGGGGAGCTCCTGTGTTGTCAACACAGCCCTGGTTAGACACCTCCATCTCGGTGGTAGCCCGACCTGCTGCGTCCTCAAGCATCCTTTTCTGCCACTCAAACACCATATTATTACAGTAGTCATTTAAGTCCCGATTATATTTTTTCTTCTTTTTAAGTTTCTGATCCTTGTCCTCTTTCTCCAGGACTTTCAGCAGACTCTGAGACCTCTCCCTATACTCATCACTATCCCTATTGGCACTGAGTTTTTCTTTAATGGTTTTGATCTCAGTGTCAATTTTGGACAGTTTGACCGTTTTCCTATCTATCAGAAATCGTAACAGTGATAATCCTGCTTGATTAAAATATTTAAACCACTCTTCCAATTCTGATTCACCCTTTTGGGGGGAGACCTCCCATCTTAAGCTCCTTGGGACCATAGAGTTTTTAATATAGGTCTCAAGGTAAGCTATATCCCATTGGGTATGGGTTTCAGAGATCAAAAGATTTTTTAATCTTGTGAACACACCCCCCAGGCCATTCTCGTCCTCCCTGAATGACTCAAAAACGCCATCAGTGTTGACCACCTTCTGAGCCCTAAATTCGAAAATATCCATGGTTGGATATCGGTAACCAGCTGCAGTAATATGCCAAACAAACAATTTTAAAGAAAAAAACTGCGCTTAGAAACAAAAATATATAAAGCTGCGGTTATAAGTGAGGCACACCGAAACAAAACAACATACAAAAAACCGCGCTAAATAGATAAAGGAAGAATTATTGATAAAGTCTTTTGATCCTAAAATATAACCTAATATTGATACAGTCTTTAAGATCCAAACACACTGTCCATATCACAATAAAGATGGTAAACTGTTGTGTATGTTTCTTTAAGGTTCATCCAATAGAGAATGGCAATAGAACCGAAAAAAACACAAGGTGATTGCGCTTACCAGATGTAAGCCTATTTAAGGCAGATGGCTTAAACCCAGCCTGGGCCTCTAAACTGATGCTTCTGGACAGATCGAAATTTTCATACTCGTCACGTGTGCCGGTTCATGGGAATATTTATCCAAAAATAGAAAGTGCACATATAGCGTAATACTGCTAATTATTGCCACACAAAACACCCAATTTGTGAAAAACGTGAAAAGGAGATGTGACACTCAGTATAATGTGATCATATAAAATCATAAATCACCCAAAAGTAATATTGCAACCAAGGATGATAATAGGTGTCATATAATCATACACATCAATAGAGCAAGATGAGTGAGGAACAGTGACACTTTATAACACCCCTCTAGTTGGGCAAGTTTGGGTGAAAAAAGAAAAAAAGAAAATTTGCCCAATCACCGAAAATAAATTGCTAACAGAAGAAAATATTTTGTGATCTAAACACACTAATAGAAAAAAAGGGGAGAGCCAGAAAAACCCTTGTATGCAGCACACCACATGCACAGGCTGCTTACCAAATAGCAATTCATATAGATAAGATAACACACCCAGCGTGTAGATATATTGAAATCACACCAGCGGATTTAGGGGATGTTTTGCTTACCAGACATCCTCATACACAGGCAGATCGGTTGGAGCACCGATGGGCTCCAATCTGGAACGATGTAGATACGTCCTGGCCAATCGAGCCCAAGCTCAGCAAAGCATGAGAGGTAGAAAAACACCAATAGTGTAACACTGTATAGTCCGGTTTATTAAATAAAAGAATAACACTTACATCAAAGAAAGGATAAAACAGCATAAAATGAAGCCGGCCGGCATTCATACACACTCCCGTCCTCACAGGACAAACGTGGCGACGTCAGCACGTCCCTCCCAGACGCGTTTCGTCACACGCTGACGTTTTCAATGGGGAACGGGAAGCATGCTGGGCCACCACGTTAAATATCCACACCAAGCCTCGCCCTGAGTTCCATAGAAGGAAACACACGGCGCCATCTTAGGCGTGGGCATCCCTATGTTGCACTGAAAAGAATGGGATCCGATCGACAGTCCAAAGTGCCGTGGGATCACCATCCTTAAACCCACTCGGAACACTTGCTCCAACTTTGAAAGTGTTTAGGGATGTGGTGCTTAGGGACCTGGAGAGGCTAGAGATAAAGAATGCCAAAAACTCAAAAATCATGCAGGAGGGTTTGGACTCGTTATGTAAAAATAAAGATTTGGTCATCCGCCCTGCGGACAAGGGGGGGGGGATAGTGATGTTAGATCGGAAAGATTATTTGACTGAGATGGCTAGAATCCTAGGTGATGCCGATACCTATACCCCTCTACCTGCTGATCCTATAAAGAGCTATACCAAAGAACTCCGCAAGATCATTTCGAAGGGTTCGAGATTGGGAATTCTGGGGGAGAAAGAGAGTCTTTATCTGATTCCAAGGGCTCCCAGAACTCCCATCATATATTACCTACCTAAGGTACATAAAAATCCTGTCTGCCCCCCGGGACGCCCCATTGTGAGTGGCATTGATTCCATCACGTCCCGGGTGGGCAGATATATTGATTTTTTTCTTCAGCCCCTTGTTCAAAAAATACCCTCCTATATTAAGGATACACGCCATGTGCTCAACCTCCTTTCCAACATTACCATCAAACCAGGGATGTGGATGGTTAGTGCCGATGTATCCTCCCTATACACCATTATCCCCCATGAAATGGGTGTAAATGCGGTAAAGGATGCCTTAACTAAAGGGTCGGGCCTCCCCCCGGAACAAATATCCTTTATTATGGAACTGCTCATTTTTGCGGCCTCCCACAATTATTTTTGGTTCGCCAATAAATTTTACTGTCAATGTCGTGGAGTTGCTATGGGGGCTAAGTATGCCCCCAGCTTGGCAAATCTCTTTATGGCCAAGTGGGAGGAGGATGTCATCTATGCCCACCGTAGCCCCCATCTTGTCATGTGGGCAAGGTATATAGATGACATCCTCCTCCTATGGGATGGAGATGGCCAGGAGTTACAACAATTCCTGTCCTCTCTGAATGTAAATGATAGAGGCATACATTTAAGTTTTGAGTTGAGTCAGACCCAGATTCATTTTCTGGATCTTACCTTGACTATAGATGAGAACCATCTGTTGACTTCCACCTTTTTTAAGGAAAGTGACCGCAATTCCTTCATTTCTTTGGAAAGCTGCCATTATAGACCTTGGCTCCAGGCTATCCCTAAAAGTCAATATATGAGAATACGTAGAAACTGTTCGGACCCTGAGAAATTTAGAGTACAGAGCGACATTCTTACTGAAAGATTCCTTGAAAAGGGCTACCCCAAGGAGAGCCTGTTACCAGCCCTGATGGAAGTGCAGGACATGAATAGAGAGCTCCTATTGGTTGATAAGCCCAGACTCAGGGGAATGGACCACAATTTTGGGGTACCTTTTATTACTTCCTATTCCCTTCAACACAGGGAAATAAAACAATTAGTCTCCAAACACTGGCACATTATTGCCAACGATCGGGTGTTGAAAGAGGCTTTACCATCTAGACCAAAAATTGTTTTTAGAGGGGCCCCGTCACTGAGGAGCCAATTAGCTCCTGGAGTACTGGACCCTCCAACTGTCAAGACAACCTTTTTCAACCAATTGACGGGTTTCTATAAATGCAATAAGTGTCGAGTATGTTCTCTCAGTTCCTGTCACAATAGGAAGACCCAATCCTTTGTGTCCACAGTAACTGGGCGAACCCACCAAATCACCCCATTTATCACTTGCTCCACTATGGGGGTGGTTTACATGTTGCAGTGCCCCTGTGGCCTGCAATATGTGGGACGGACCAAACGCCCCCTTCAGGTGAGGCTCAATGAGCACGTCACAAATATCTTGACGGGTTTTAGAAATCACTCCGTGTCCAAGCATTACCGCCTGGTACACGACAGAAACCCTGCCAACACACTGTTCTTGGGTATCGATCGGTACCAACCCCACTGGCGAGGAAGTTCTATGGTGCGGGACATCTCTAAATTAGAGATGTCTTGGGTCCATAGAATTAAGAGCTATACACCCCATGGACTCAATATAGATGTGGACGTTAATGCGTTTATCGACAACTCTTGATATATAGGGGTGAATAGAATATACCAGATTGCTATTTTTGGGGGCGAATAAGATATACTGGATCAATATAGTTCTCTTCATTCCTGACCTCTTTATGGTTTTGTCAACATATACATTTTAGGTGGGTTGGAGAAACAACTATAGGATTTGTCTCCCTGATATTAGTGTTGGGAGGTACAATTGCCATCTGAGGAACTATACATTATAACCCGTGTCACATGAATTTATACCCATTTGATTGCATGCCTCTATGGTTCTACTATACTCTACATCTGTATACTTTTTCATTATGTTTTTGTTTAAACTGCACTTACCTTTCAGATCAATGTTGATTTCTAAATTTAAATAGGGAAAGAATATTACAATATTCAATGGTAGTTTCACATAAATGGTTACCTCATTATCGGTTTATTTATTTTTTCTGATAAGAGGCTTCCTGATCTTGTTGAAAAAAATTTTTTTAATATATTTTTTATAATTTTATTATATTGCATGTATATATATATACCACTTGTATTTTAATTTAAGGATGGTGATCCCACGGCACTTTGGACTGTCGATCGGATCCCATTCTTTTCAGTGCAACATAGGGATGCCCACGCCTAAGATGACGCCGTGTGTTTCCTTCTATGGAACTCAGGGCGAGGCTTGGTGTGGATATTTAACGTGGTGGCCCAGCATGCTTCCCGTTCCCCATTGAAAACGTCAGCGTGTGACGAAACGCGTCTGGGAGGGACGTGCTGACGTCGCCACGTTTGTCCTGTGAGGACGGGAGTGTGTATGAATGCCGGCCGGCTTCATTTTATGCTGTTTTATCCTTTCTTTGATGTAAGTGTTATTCTTTTATTTAATAAACCGGACTATACAGTGTTACACTATTGGTGTTTTTCTACCTCTCATGCTTTGCTGAGCTTGGGCTCGATTGGCCAGGACGTATCTACATCGTTCCAGATTGGAGCCCATCGGTGCTCCAACCGATCTGCCTGTGTATGAGGATGTCTGGTAAGCAGAACATCCCCTAAATCCGCTGGTGTGATTTCAATATATCTACACGCTGGGTGTGTTATCTTATCTATATGAATTGCTATTTGGTAAGCAGCCTGTGCATGTGGTGTGCTGCATACAAGGGTTTTTCTGGCTCTCCCCTTTTTTTCTATTAGTGTGTTTAGATCACAAAATATTTTCTTCTGTTAGCAATTTATTTTCGGTGATTGGGCAAATTTTCTTTTTTTCTTTTTTCACCCAAACTTGCCCAACTAGAGGGGTGTTATAAAGTGTCACTGTTCCTCACTCATCTTGCTCTATTGATGTGTATGATTATATGACACCTATTATCATCCTTGGTTGCAATATTACTTTTGGGTGATTTATGATTTTATATGATCACATTATATTGAGTGTCACATCTCCTTTTCACGTTTTTCACAAATTGGGTGTTTTGTGTGGCAATAATTAGCAGTATTACGCTATATGTGCACTTTCTATTTTTGGATAAATATTCCCATGAACCGGCACACGTGACGAGTATGAAAATTTCGATCTGTCCAGAAGCATCAGTTTAGAGGCCCAGGCTGGGTTTAAGCCATCTGCCTTAAATAGGCTTACATCTGGTAAGCGCAATCACCTTGTGTTTTTTTCGGTTCTATTGCCATTCTCTATTGGATGAACCTTAAAGAAACATACACAACAGTTTACCATCTTTATTGTGATATGGACAGTGTGTTTGGATCTTAAAGACTGTATCAATATTAGGTTATATTTTAGGATCAAAAGACTTTATCAATAATTCTTCCTTTATCTATTTAGCGCGGTTTTTGTATGTTGATTAACTATTAACTATTATTGAAAAAAAATATTTAAATCCCATTTAACTCCAAAACTAAAGGGCACATACGTTTTTAAATATATATCAATTTTGTTTCCAAGTAAGAGACCCCCTGTGTGAGATTACTCCCCCCCCCCCCCGTGTGCTATACAGGGCTTTTTTCTTGGAGAATAGGTGCAGGAACTCCCCCCGTCTGAGTCGCCCCTTGTCTGCCCCTACCCACCTCTAACCACAGTCCCTTGATTCCACCCCTACCCAAATACCAGTACTGCCCCTTTTAGAGAATACAGAACCAAGTATCATTTTGTGGTGCTAAATCATTTGTATGGAACATGTTAATGATAAAAAGAAAAGCAGTAAAATAGATCCCCTGCAGCCAGCAACAATAGAATCCCAGCAATAGATCCCCACACAACAGTAGACTCCCCCAGCAACAATGGACTCCACCCCAACAACAATAGATTCCCTGCAGCAACAGTGAACCACCCACAACAAAATATCACACCCAGTAACAAAATATCCACCCAAGCAATATTAGACACCCCCCAGCAGCAACAACAGATCTCCCAGAAGCCAGCATCAATGGATCCTCCAGCAGCCAGTAAAAATAGACCTCTCCCTCAACAGTAGATCCCTTCCAGCAACATAAGGCCCCCCAAGCAACAATAGATTCCCCATCAGCAACAATAGACCCTCACGTAAAATAAGATCCCCACCAGTGACAATAGATCCCCCAGCAGCCAATATCAATACACCCTCCAGCACACCCCACACCCCATGCTATTACATACATTTAGTGCTGGAGGTGCCGGAACTGAGTTCCCCCGCATTCCCGCTGAAAAAAAAGCCCAGGTGCTATATATTTATGAATGTCTATCACTTTTAGACTGGAGAGATCAATTTTATGATGTGTAGTGTAATGTTTAGAAATACTATGGTTACTGAAACTTTTTTTGATGTTTATTAGATGTTCATCCTATGTACTGTTTTTTACAGGGACATTCAAGTAAGTATACAGCATGCGTTGTGGCGCAAGTAACTAGCTGTTTGATATTATAGGCTCTATTTGTACTTTCAGATATAAATGTTTTCATACCCCATACATTTTGTCCTATATGTTTACATACTTTACGCCTTTTGCAGGGATAAAAACCTTTTAAATCACCAAACATCTTGACTTTATGTGGTCATTTAACCACATTAGGAGCAATAAAATGGCTTAAATTTGGAGCCTTTCTAAAAATGATATGAGGTTTGTCTGGCAATTCTTCCCCTAAAAATCTTTTTTATGCTGTTCCAATGTTTAACGAGTTGCCAACTGGCCCATAGCCAAATAACGGCTGCAGGGCGGTTGGATAACTCTGGGATCACATCATATGACGTGATCCCAGAAAACAGCTCCCGCGCCCCCTGGGGCGCGCACACGGGAACATCCGTGACCGCCGGGTCCAGAGGACCCGGCGCATCATGGATCATGGTAAACGACCACTGATCGCGGCCGTTTACCATGTGATCACTCCGCCAAATGACGGAGCGATCACATGTAAACAAACCGGCGTCATGTCATGACGCCGGTTCCTCTCTCCCCTCTCTGTATCGATCGGTACAGAGGGAGAGGGATCGGATGGGAGCAGCACTGTGGGCTGGATCTGTAGTGCCCACAGCGCTGCTCAGTGACATGTGCAGTCACATCCATCCCTCCATGCTCAGCCATCCCCCCCCATGTTCAGCAATACCCTGCACTACTCTGCAATACTCTGCAATTCCCTGTGCAATACTCTGCAATGCCCCGCAATACCCCGCAATACTCTGCACTGCCCCGCAATACTCTACAATGCCCCGCAATACTCTGCAATACTCTGCAATACCCCGCAATACTCTGCAATACCCTGCAATACTCTGCAATACCCTGCAATACTCTGCAATACCCTGCAATACTCTGCAATACTCTGCAATACCCTGCAATACTCTGCAATACTCTGCAATACCCCGCAATACTCTGCAATTCCCCGCAATACTCTGCAATTCTCTGCAATACTCTGCAATACCCCACAATACTCTGAAATACTCTGCAATACCCCGCAATACTCTGCAATACTCTTCAATGCCCCGCAATACTCTGCATTACCCTGTAATACTCTGCAATGCCCTGCAATACTCTGCAATGCCCTGCAATACCCCGCAATACTCTGCAATACTCTGTAATACTCGACAATACCCTGCAATACTCTGCAATGCCCCGCAATACTCTGCAATACTCTGAAATACCCTGCAATACCCCGCAATACTCTGCAATACTCTGCAATACCTTGCAATACTCTGCTATACCCTGCCATACCCAGCCATACTCAGCCATACTCTGCCATACCCAGCCATACCCAGCCATACTCTGCCATACCCAGCCATACTCTGCCATACCCAGCCATACTCTGCAATACTCGGTGATACCCACCCATACTCTGCCATACCCAGCCATACCCTGCCATGCTCAGCCATACTCTGCCATACTCGGCTGTACTCGGCCTCTGTATGTGGCCAGGCTGTGGAAGTCTCACACATGTGGTATCGCCGTACTCAGGAGGAGTAGGAGAATCTATTTTGGGGTGTCATTTTTGGTATGTACATGCTATGTGTTAGAAATATTGTATAAATGGACAACTTTGTGTTAAAAAAAAAGTGTTTTAACCACTTCCCGCCCGCCGGCCGTCATACGACGTCCTTGACTTTGTGCGGGGATATCTGAATGATGGGTGCAGATACAGGCATCATTCAGATATCAGCTTTTTCAGCCAGTGATTCCCTACACCATGATAATGATCATAGAGGCTGTTCTGCTGCTTGATCGTTCTTACGGTAGGCGAGAGGGGACGTCCCCCCTCCCGCCGCCCTCAGGTGCTTCTGCCGACTCACCGCTACGATCAAAGCCAGGATCATTTCTTTTTTTTTTTATTTCAGGCTTCCCAGCCTAGAGGTGAGATGTGGGGTCTTATTGACCCCATATCTCACTGTAAAGAGAACCCGTCATGCCATATTCCTATTACAAGGGATGTTTACTTTCCTTGTAATAGGAATAAAAGTGATCAAAAAATGTATTTTTTGGAAAAAAGCATCAAACTAAAATATCAAACAATAAAAAACCGCGCTAAGAAATGATAAAGGAGTCCATGTTACAGTCCTATAATCATGAATGAATAGTCCCAATGTTGATCCGGGTCAAAATTTTCTCCAAGCAAGATAGTGATAAATAAACACAATCAGCAAAACACTCCAACTTCAGTTGTGCTTACCAGAAGTAAGTTTGTAAGGGCGAGTGGCTTAAACCCAGCCTGGGCCTTTAGATGTATACTCCAGATGGAACAGGAGGGGCGCCCTCATCCCGTGTATTCACAGATATAGTGCAAAAAATATAAAAAATATATATAGCGTAATATTGTTTTGACATATACCACACCAAACAAAAAGGGGTGACCACCCAAAAAATCCTTAAATCACGTGTAATCATAAATCCTACGCTAAGTAGCTAGGACAGTGAGGTGAGTGTCATGCAATCATGCACACACAAGTGAAAGAAGAAAAATAATAAATAAATACAAAATATCAAAAAATATATAAAAAGAATGTGAAAGCTGCAACGACTTCCAAATCTGCTTACCAGATATAGGGTGGGTAGTCGGCATATAAAATACTCCAAGTGAAGAAAAAAATATATATATGTGGAAAATAGAAAGCTTATATCCAGTGATAGACACAATAGTGATACAGGCTGCTTACCAGAGGGCTAACCCTCATATGCAGATATGTGGAAACACGAGAACCGCCACCAGAGGATAAATAAGGCAAACCTTCAGGGTTGTCCCCTTACCAGATAAAAAAGACACATAAGGCAGATGTATTATGTTCTTAACATCACTTCCAACCGAAATGGTATGTCCCGTCTTGTCCTCTCCGTCCAAGCTCAGCGGCATATAAATAATGGAGAGCCAAATAGTGTAATACTGACTATATCACATTTATTAAAAACAGAAAAGCACTTACAATGGTCGAATATAACAGGCTGAAGGATAAAAGAAACGAAAACGGAGCCGGCCGGCCTCCGGACACACTCCCGTCCTCAATTGCGCAATGTGGTGACGTCAGCACGCCCCTCCCAGACGCGTTTCGTCACACGTTTGACGTTTTCATTGAAAACGTCAAACGCGTGACGAAACGCGTCTGGGAGGGGCGTGCTGACGTCACCACATTGCGCAATTGAGGACGGGAGTGTGTCCGGAGGCCTGCCGGCTCCGTTTTCGTTTCTTTTATCCTTCAGCCTGTTATATTCGACCATTGTAAGTGCTTTTCTGTTTTTAATAAATGTGATATAGTCAGTATTACACTATTTGGCTCTCCATTATTTATATGCCGCTGAGCTTGGACGGAGAGGACAAGACGGGACATACCATTTCGGTTGGAAGTGATGTTGAGAACATAATACATCTGCCTTATGTGTCTTTTTTGTCTGGTAAGGGGACAACCCTGAAGGTTTGCCTTATTTATCCTCTGGTGGCGGTTCTCATGTTTCCACATATCTGCATATGAGGGTTAGCCCTCTGGTAAGCAGCCTGTATCACTATTGTGTCTATCACTGGATATAAGCTTTCTATTTTCCACATATATATATTTTTTTCTTCACTTGGAGTATTTTATATGCCGACTACCCACCCTATATCTGGTAAGCAGATTTGGAAGTCGTTGCAGCTTTCACATTCTTTTTATATATTTTTTGATATTTTGTATTTATTTATTATTTTTCTTCTTTCACTTGTGTGTGCATGATTGCATGACACTCACCTCACTGTCCTAGCTACTTAGCGTAGGATTTATGATTACACGTGATTTAAGGATTTTTTGGGTGGTCACCCCTTTTTGTTTGGTGTGGTATATGTCAAAACAATATTACGCTATATATATTTTTTATATTTTTTGCACTATATCTGTGAATACACGGGATGAGGGCGCCCCTCCTGTTCCATCTGGAGTATACATCTAAAGGCCCAGGCTGGGTTTAAGCCACTCGCCCTTACAACCTTACTTCTGGTAAGCACAACTGAAGTTGGAGTGTTTTGCTGATTGTGTTTATTTATCACTATCTTGCTTGGAGAAAATTTTGACCCGGATCAACATTGGGACTATTCATTCATGATTATAGGACTGTAACATGGACTCCTTTATCATTTCTTAGCGCGCTTTTTTATTGTTTGATTTTTATACGGTGGGCTACACTTGTAACCGCAGCTGGTGTTTATTCCTTTTTTAGCTTCTGAGCGCAGTTTTTTCTTTCTATCAAACTAAAATAAATAAAGTAAAATGAACAGTAAAAAATGTATTTTTTTTCCCCGTGTCCCCGTGTGCTCGCATGCAGAAGCGAACGCATACGTAAGTCCCGCCCACATATGAAAATGGTGTTCAAAGCACACATGTGAGGTATCGCTGTGATCGGTAGAGCAAGAGCAATAATTTTGGCCCTAGACCTCCTCTATAACTCACAACATGTAACCAGTAAAAATTTTTAAAGCGTCACCTATGGGGATTTTTAAGTAGCGAAGTTTGGCGCCATTCCACGAGGGTGTGCAATTTTGAAGGGTGACATATTAGGTATCTATTTACTCAGCATTACTTCATCTTTCACATTATGCAAAAATATTGGGCTAACTTCACTGTTTTGTTTTGTTTTTTTAAAGCACAAAACAGTTTGTTTTTTTTTAAACGCGTTCGAAAAATTTCTGCGCAAATACCATGCGAGATAAAAAGTTGCAACGACCGCCATTGTATTCTCTAGGGTCTTTGCTAAAAAAACATATATAATGTTTTGGGGTTCTATGTAATTTTCTAGCAAATAAATGATGATTTTTACATGTAGGAGAGAAATGTCAGAATTGGCCTGGGTGCTCCAGAACGCCTGTAGGTGCTCCGTACATGTTGGGACTCTGTACAGGCATACCCTGCTTTTAAGTACACAATGGGGTTTATTTACTAAAGCTGGAAAGTGCAAAATCAGGCTCACTTCTGCATAGAAACCAATGAGCTTCCAGGTTTTATTACCAAAGCTTAATTGAACAAGCCAAGGTTAGAAGCTCATTGGTTTCTATGCAGAAGTGAGTCTGATTTTGCACTTTCCAGCTTTAGTAAATAAACCCCTTTGTGTACTTAAAAGTGGGGTATGCCTGTATGTGGCCACGCTGTGTAAAAGTCTCACACATGTGGTATCACCGTACTCGAGAGTAATAGCAGAATGTGTTTTGGGGTGTAATTTGTGGTATGCATATGCTGTGTGTGAGAAATAACCTGCTAATATGACAATTTTGTAAAAAAAAAAAAAAGAAAAAAAAATCTTGATTTTTCAAAGAATTGTGGGAAAAAATGACAACTTCAAAAAACTCATCATGCATCTTTCTAAATACCTTGGAATGTCTTCTTTCCAAAAAGGGGTTATTTTAGGGGTATTTGTATTTTTCTGCCATGTTAGGGTCTCAAGAAATGAGATTTGGGTTATTTTTACCAAAGATATGTAGCGGTATAAATTTTGGCCAGAATATATGAAGAAAAAATTACTAATTTGAATTTTTTTTTTAACAGAAACAAAGAAAAATGCATTTTTTTACAGAATTTTCGGTCTTTTTTCTTTTATAGCGCAAAAAAATAAAGAACCCAGTGGTGATTAAATACCATCAAAAGAAAGCTCTATTTGTGTGAAAAAAAGGACAAAAATTTCATTTGGGTACAGTGTTGCATGACTGAGTAATTGTCATTCAAAGTGTGAGAGCACGAAAGCTGAGAATTGGTCTGGTTATTAAGGGGGTTTAAGTGCCCAGTGGTCAAGTGGTTAATAAAAAGTTTCTGAATAATAATAATAATTCTGCGTTGAAAATGTAGTGCTAAAATCCCATTCAAACTATCTTCTTGTTTGTTAGTTCTATCATTCAGTAGTTCCTCACGTTCCAACTGAGAGACAGATACTGTATTATAACAGTTTGCAGTTCTTCATCATCGTATCCCTTTGCTATGATTTTTTTTATAACATTAGCTTGTTCAAAATAAATATGTTTGAACAATTTCTTCTAAGGCATGTAAACTGTTCCTTGGGTATATTACATAACCTCAAAGGGTAGTGGCAGTTGCCTAATGATATATACCCATTTTTATCAGTTTAAAAAAAAATAATATGTTCTTGTATATAATAAGTTCCCTTGTTTGGATATGGTGAGATCTGAAAAATGTATCTCTGATTCACTGACCTCATCTGACCATTTTATCCCTAGATCATTGTTAAGATACCCCATTAACTTGGGGGTGTGTAGATGGCAGATTCCCCCAGCTACATAAGATTATCACAACAATTTACACCACCGACGATGTGGCTTACTCCTGCTACCTCCAGCGACCATGACCCACCGTAAGAAAAACCCGAATGACCACAAAAGCTGACAGACCTCTTCCCGACCCATGGCTTGGTTCCCAACCAAGATGGCGCCGCCGGTGCTGCAAAGAGCTCACCTTCTTTATCACAGTTGCAAGGAGAACAGGCACGAGACCAAAGACTTGCATTTCCTCTCTATGAGGGTGACCCTGGTAAGTCATCTCCTCCTTTACCTCCCACATCCCGCAGTCCACTGAAATCCAGGCCCTGGATAGAAGGCCGAATCAGGACACACATGCACACTCCTCTCCCTCCTCCCTCGTGCCTGCTCTGCAGATGTAATTAGCCATCGACTCATTCAATGCATCTGATCAGGCAGTGTCAGAGCTGTCTATGAAAAATATGCTACTATCTCTGAGGCAGACCCTACACACTGATCTGTCTGCAGTCCTAGCCCCTCTATCCAATACAGTGCAGGAACATGAGCAGAGAATACCACACTTGGAAAGCAAAATGGCTGAGTTTTGCACAGCCCACAATGATTTATTGGATGCTCACACTGACCATGACACTGAGTTACATCAAATGAGTCTGAAAATCACAAACCTTGAAGACCGCTCTAGACGAAACAACGTCAAATTTTGTGGTATTCCAGAATCGGTCACACCGGATACACTGGTCCCCTATATTCAGCAACTTATGAAACAACATATCCCATCACTTACTGATCTTGAAATGGCAATAAACAGAGCCCATAAAATACCCACACCTACTTGCTACCTAGAGCTGATGGGTACACTAATGAGTACTATAAACAATTTGCTTCCATTGTCTCTCTGCATCTATCTGACCACTTCAATAATGCTGCATCCTCTGGCTCACTTCCTAAAGATATGTTACAATCTGTCATTACTAAAATTCCCAAGCCTGGCAGGGACCCTCAAGAGGTACAGAACTATAGATCTATAATGCCTATAAATACAGATGGAAAATTGTATGCCAAAGTAATAGCAAGAAGACTGCTTACCTTCATCCCCTCACTAATACACCCTGACCAGATGGGATTCGTCCCGGACCGACAAGCTCCAGACGCTACAAGGAGACTGATCTCCCTAATTTATGATTTAAAAAACAAGAAAACACCTTCTCTGCTTCTATCTTTAGATGCAGAGAAGGCATTTGATTGAGTACATTGGGGATTCTTGCAGGCAGAGAAATTTGGTATCACAGGCTGCTTACAAACTGCTATAATGTCACTTTACTCTTGGCCAATTGGCCAGGGTCTTAACAGATGGTGTGCTCTCCAAGCCACTAGACATAACTAATGGCATCAGGCAAAGATGCCAGTTATCCCCCATAATATTTGCACTCCTTATCGAACCCCTTACTGCCAAAATACGAGCAGACTCTCGCATCTCAGGTGTTTCGTTCCAAGGGACTGAACATAAAATTTGTCTCTTTGCGGATGATATAATCCTGATGGTCACTAACCCCTCCCAGTCTCTTCACTCGATATGTACTATCTTATCCCAATTTGCTGAAGTTTCCTATTATAAACTAAACAAACCAAAGTCAATGATTCTAAATCTGCACATGCCTCTGGTCACACAAAATATTCTTACTAAAATGTTCCCATTTAGCTGGGCTAAGAAATCCATCCCATATCTAGGCATTAATCTAACCCCTTCAAGGCGGTCTTTTGCGGGCAGATTTAACCCCTTTTCGGCCACTAGTGGGGGTTAAAACTGCACCGCTAGCAGCTGAATAGCGCTGCTAAAACGAGGGTAAAGCGGCGCTAAAAATAGCGCCGCTTTACCGCTGATGCCCTAGGCGGCACAGTGTGAAAGGGCTCTAAGATTTATCTAATTTATATAATAGGAGGAAACACTTATCTAGTCAATCACACTATATCCAATCAGGCAGGCCCTTACATTACATAGCTGATGGCAGATCTAAAGGAGATTGTACAATTAGCTTGTATAGTGTATGGGGAACTTTACAGAACCCAGGAGACCCTTCTCCTGTTTTCAGTACTACAGCTCTATCCACATAGGCTGTTATCGTATCTCTCATCTCCTGCACACTTCAAAATGCCAAATGAAAGTGTTATGCAAGATTAAACTTAAAAGCTAAGTTCCCCTTTGTTCACTTTTTTTTTCTAAATTCCAGCTCCCCTATGTACCAATATACCACTATTGTACCTTTTTTTACAAAAATATCAAGCTTTCCATTAATACTACAGACCCTTACTTCACTGTCCTCATGGATGTTTGTACAATCAGATTGCATAGTGTATGGCCATATTTATACACCTAAAATTACTAGTTGCGCTTTCAGTGCCATTAATTGTTAATGGCACACCAAACACAGAAGCAACACACATGTTGTCATGTGAAAAAATGAGAGGCAAATGCTGCAAAAACGCACAGTAAAAAACAGGCAACCCACAAAACGCCAAAATGTCCCATTAATCACATGTAGTGCAGCCAATTGAAATCAACAGGCTGTCCTATGCATGTCCAAGGAAAAACAAGACACACAATGTGTGCTCCCACTATACTAGATGTGGATGGGGCCTGAGAGTGAAATTGGTATGTTAACACAAGAACAATGAGGCTCTATTCACATCTGTGCATTTCTCTGCATTTTAGAAATGCGCTGCACCAAAAATCACAGAAAAAAACGCACCAAGCTCCACTCTAAAAAAAATTCTGAAGCTTCTTTGGGGTGATTGCTGTGTGTAGGGCAGCCCATTAAGGTGGATGGGCTGCCTATGTATGTACTTGTACAAATATGGCCATACACTTTGCAATCTGATTGTATATTGTGTATTTAGTGAGAAGGGCAATCACTGACTGATTGTATTTCATTTAAAAAACATACAGCTGGCAATGGGTGGGTGGATGATGAAGGGTGTGTGCTAATGAGGTCAGCTGGTCAACTCCTTCCTGGGTCATAACCTATAGTCTGATCAGGAAGCAAGACATTACTAATGGATACGTCTGGAAACATGGATGAGGACAAGTAAAGTAAGTGTCTGTAGATTTATTGGAAATCATTGATATGTTTGCTAAAAAAGTATATGAATGCTCTATGGGTACATAGGGGATCAGGAATTTAGAAAAAAAAGTGAACAAAAGGTGAACTTATCCTTTAACCAGTCCTTCAAAATATGACGTAATTGAAAATGTTGTAGCCATTGTCCGCTAGAGAAACGGGAGAGAGCTAAGCTCTCCTAGTGATTTCAAGACCTTCTGGTCAAGTGCCTGCCATATGGGCGATGGGCATATTGGTTGCCAACATAGAAATCCCCTGTCTGACAAACCAGGTCAAAATCCTGGGTTGCCCAGTTTTGGGGTTAACGGCCCTGGACGTGAAATTATCTTATATTTTGTAATGGCCTTGTCCCAGACATATAGATGTGAGGAAAGTAAGAGCGTTAACTGCTAGAGGCAGGTGGTCAATAGGCATCAACCATGGGAGGGAGGTCAATGGTACAGGCAATAGATCCGACTCAAGGATGACCCACTGTTTAACAGGGCCATGGTGAAACCAATCCAGTACCCTACTAAGTACTGCCGCGGTGTGGTATAATTCCAGGTGAGGTAAGCCTGCACCACCGACCCTCTCTTTATTGGGATATCATATTTAAGTCTAGCTATGTATCTAGGCCAAATGTATTTAAGTAGAATGGACTGCACCAAACAAAAAAATGAATGAGGAACCCGAATTGGAATTGTTTGAAAGATGTAGAGAAATCTAGGGAGGATGGGCAAGATGGACATCAATCCAAACCAGGAATGTCTCATGGAAGACCACAATTGCTGCATAGTGGTCAAGAGCGGGCAATAATTTAACTCGTATAGTTTATGGAGTTGTAATGGTATTTGTACTCCTAAATATTTTATGGAGTATTGCGCTCATAGAAATGGAAATTTGTCGACAAGAAGATTCTGAGTACCTACAGGAAGGGAAACGTCTAGGCAATATGATTTGTTGAAATAACTTTAAAGTTTCTCAAGGTAGCAAAACGCTCTAGTTCCTTTAAAAACAATGGAAAGGCTATTAATGGATTGGTAATATGAAGTAGGAAATCGTCCTCAAATAAGCTGATATTGTATTGCTTGCCAGCCATGTCTACACCATGAATTGAGCTATTAGCTCGTATAGCCATCGCCAAGTGCTCCATTTCAAGTTTATAGAGAAGTTGTGAAAGGGGGCATCCTTGTTGGGTCCCGCTAGAGATTTGAACAGAGTCCGAAAGCAAGCCATTTACCCTAATACAAGCTGATGGACAGGAATATAGGGCCATTATTTTATCAATCATGTCCAAAGGTAAACCAATTTGTTCAAGTGTTGATTTCAAGAATTCCCAATCTAGACGATCAAATGCCTTTTCGGCTTCCACTTAGAGAAGGCATAAAGGAACCTTCCGTGACTGGCAGTAAGGGATAAGAGATAATATTTTAATAGTATTATCCCATGCTTCGTGGGTGGAAATAAAAACAACTTGATCTAAGCTAATGATTAAAGGAATGACCAATTGGAGTCTATCTGCTAATAATTTAGCATAACTTTTCAGATCCACATTGATTAAAAAAATAGGACGATAACTTGAGCATTCAGTAGGATCTTTCTGGTCTTTATGGATAAGAGTAATGTGGGCTTCCTGTGATTGTTGAGGAAAAGAACATGTAGTGGAAAATTAATTGAAAATACTATCAAGAATAGGAATTAGAGCCTCTTGGAAATTTTTATAAAATATACTTGGGAGACCGTCTGGTCCTGGACTCTTACCCAAAGGCAACGCCTTTATCATCTGGTGTATTTCCTCTGTCGAGAAATAAGTATTTAATGAATTGACAGTAGACTGATCTATCTTAGGGAGGGCAGTTGACGAAATGTGGTGAAAAATCTTTTTGCATCCCTGCCTATTAGCAGGGGCCGTGTAAGAATGTTATACAGAGACGTATAATACTCATAAAATGTCTGTGCAATGTCTTCAGATGAATGTACCAGCCCTCTCTTGGGGCAATGCAACTTTGGAATATATGTACATCCCAATTTTATACGAATAGCTTTTGCTAGTGGTCTGCCTACCTTGTTACTCAATTCTTTTTTTTTTGTTTACAAACTTTTTTTATTGAGGTTAAATTGTGATACAATAAGAGGTTTTGATTACAGTAAAATTAACATATAAAGGTTATTCAGTTATATAATTATTGAAAAATAGACAAGTAGAAAATATATTGATGCAATCTATCAAGGGTTCTGTACAAATAAATGCCTGTACAATAGTGTAAAGAATATATATATGATGAAAAAAAAAAAATATATAGAAATATAAATTTGAACTAACATCTCTATTCAATTGTTTGCATTTCTGAACAATACATCTTCATGTTACCCGATTCATACAAAGTTCTATGTGTGCAGTTCCTGTGTCGAAAGTACGCTTGATCAAGTATTTGATAAAGATTTTTACATTTACTTTCTAATTGTTGAAAAAATTCAACTTGAAGTGAATGTTTATGAGCGAGCTCTAGCATATGAATTTCATGTAATGTCCTTAGAGCGTTCTTTTTTCATACGAGCACCCTCCGAAATAAGGGTCCCTATAATAACAAATTTCAAAGCCTCCCATTTAAGTGGTTGTGCCGTTGTATCCTGTATATGATCCATCAAAAATTGAGAGAGTGTGCGTCTGACCGCCTTACAGGTCAATTCAGTCTCCAAGTTGCTGTTGGTTGTGAAAAATGTGGTAGACTAATCGAAAAAAAGAGAGGGGAGTGATTTGACCAAAGTTGCGGTGCAATCGATGCTCAAGGTTGCCAGCTCAGCAAGTTATGTAAAACAAGGAATAGGTCAATCCTATTATATGTATTATGGGTTAGAGAATGACAGGTGTAATTACGTTGAATCAGATGTAACACCCACCAAATGTCCACTAGTTGAAATTCGTGGAATCAGCACTTAAGTCGATTGAGCTGAATCAAGGAGAAACAAGGCAAAGTAGACATATCTAAAAATGGGTCCAAGATGATATTTAAGTCCACTCCCAGCACTATTCTTCCCTCTACCAAATGATCTAATTTACGAAGAAGTGCAAGCAGCATGTGGATCTGGCCTTGGCTAGGAGCGTATACATTAATCAAAGTACATGATATATTGTTCATTTTACATTTTTTTTTTTTTTTAACAGTAGAAGTTTTATTTATTTAGAAAATTCGGATATACAATAGATCAATGACAGAACAATCAGTACATTACTTGCACATAAAAGGGTATGACAATATTATGAGACTAACATCATGAAGCAAATGGAATAAGGTTTATACCGATAAAGCTACTGTATGGAACCCATCACTTCTTGTGAATTCAGAATTAGGTATTAAAGGTGAAGGGAGAAGGGGGGGGTGCAGGCATCACCACCAAGAGTTTAAGCTAACTCTATCCCACATCTCTGATTCCTGGCTTATGGAAGGAAGAGAAACCCCAAGGGGAGGGGGGGGAGGGGGAGGAGGAGAAGGGGAGAGGGGGGAGGTCAGGGGGGGAGGGAGGGAAGGAGGGGGGGAGAGGAGGGGAGCCAGGGAGATGCCGTCCCGCACCCCCAGGTCTCCATCGAGCACCACACATATTGTATTTACTGTTGCATAGCATAAGACCTCTCATTTCAAACGTCAGACCACTGTGACCATATTTTCCCATATTTTGCCGGGCAGTTTCTACTTTCGTATGTCATCTTATACAATGGCAGGACTCTATTAACTGTACTTTGCCATGAGGCCACCGTGGGGAGCTCCATACTCCTCCACCTCAGAAGGATTTCTCTCCTGGCATAGAAGAGGGCAAAGGTGAGGCATGCTTTAGTGTATCTGTCTCCCTCCACTTCACCAAGATGACTAAGTAAAAAGATCAGGGGGTCTAGCGCCAGTGTGGTTCCGCACACTTTGGATAGTACTTCCACCACCCCTCGCCAGTATGTCTTGAGTTTGTCACAGGACCAAACCATATGGAGGAAAGAGCCCCGCTCAGTGGCACATCTTGTGCATGATGGGCTAGAAGAGGGGTATATGTTGGCCAACCTCTGTGGGGTGTAATATGCTCTATGTAAAAATTTTAATTGTATAATGCGGTCTCTAGAGGCTATCATAGAAGGGATAAATGTAGTAACACATTCCTCCCATGTTTCTTCGTCTAAGGTGGGGATGTCTTCTCTCCATTTGGTCATCGTGTGTGCGGTCTTTGTGTCATGTGCCACTGTGAGGTACATATAGAGAGTAGAGAGCGGTTTTATCATTATCTCTGACATGAGGAGTCTCTCCACAGAGTCTGAGTTTAGGGTCATTGGGCTAGGAAATTGAGAAATAAGGGCATGTCGGAATTGCCAATAGCGGAAGTGAAAGGAGTTAGGGAGGTTATATGTCTGTCTCATCTCTAGAAACGTCAGGATTTTACCTTTTGGCATTACATGTCTGAGGGTAACAATTCCCTTTTTTGCCCATACCGCAGGGTCAGGAACTGTATTCAAGTGGGGGAGAAGAGGATTGCCCCAAAGGGGCGTATGAGGGGATACCTCTGAGGGGACATTGTACACTGCTCGAGCATCCTGCCACACTTTTATAGTAGTTTTCATGAGTCCTGTAACATGCGGGTGTGCTCTGGCCCCCCTGAAAACTAAGTTAGACAGAGCCGCGTACGAACCGAGGATTGCTGCCTCAATGGTGACCACGGGATTCTGCCTGGGCTGGGAAAACCACCAGCGAACGGTAACCAAAACCGCCGCCCAGTAATATATAAGAAAATTTGGTAGGGCCAGACCACCCCCGGAAAGGGGGAGATAAAGGATACGTCTAGCCACCCGGGGGGGTCGACCCACCCAAACGAACGCTGTCACAATACTATCCAGTTTCTGGAAGAAGGCTCGTGGAATATGAGTGGGAGTGTGACGAAAAAAGTATAACAGCTTAGGCAGGTATACCATTTTTATCAGGTTGCCTCTGCCCACTGGCATAAGGGGGAGCCTACGCCAGGTGGTACATTGCTTCGCCAGTTTATCTAACACCGGAAGGACGTTCCGGTCCAGATATCCAGCTATAGTGGGGCCCACCTTTATACCCAAATATGTGAACTCTTCAACCCAACGAAGAGGAGTAGAGGTATCGATGCGAGGTGACGAGGGATGAAGTGTAAACAAAACCGATTTGTCCCAGTTGATACGAACTCCTGAATAGCGGCTGAATGTGTCAAACTGGGTCAAGGCAGCCCTAAGGGAGCTGGAGGCGTCCCCCAAATAAAGCAGGGAGTCATCGGCGTAAAGGGACAATTTCTCTTCCAGGGGACCTACTTTAATACCCTTAATAGTGTTGTCTTTCCTGATGTGAGCAGCCAGGGGTTCTAGGGCCAGGGCAAACAGTGCCGGGGAGAGAGGACAACCCTGTCGGGTCCCCCTCTCCAGGGAGAAGGATTCCGACAAGGACCCCCCAGTGCGTATACGGGCTTTAGGGTGCGCGTACAACATCTGTAACCAGGAAAGAAAGTTAGGGCCAAACCCAAATCTGGAGAGGACCCTCCACAGGTAGCCCCACTCGACCGAGTCGAAAGCCTTCTCTGCGTCGAGTGAGGCCACCACTCCCGGGCCCCCGGAAGCAGCCAGCGCTATGTGTGTGTGCAGCCTGCGGATATTTATGTCTGTACCGCGTCCAGGCATAAATCCCGTTTGGTCCGGGTGGACCAGGGCGGTAATGACTTTATTAAGGCGGTTGGCGAGGATTTTTGCAAGGACTTTTGCGTCCACATTGAGGAGGGAAATGGGGCGGTAGGACAAGCATAAGGTTTGGTCTTTCCCCGGCTTGGGAGCAAGTACTATAACCGCCTCGCACATCGAGGGCGGAAGGACCCCAGCTTTTGAAGCTGAACTCAATACCGTCAGGAGTCTAGGAGCAAGCTCATCAACATAGGCTTTGTAGAACTCCACCGGGAATCCGTTTGGTCCCAGAGTTTTACCTGTCTGCATTAGGGATGAGCCGAACACCCCCCGGTTCGGTTCGCACCAGAACCCGCGAACGGACCGAAAGTTCGCACGAACATTAGAACCCCATTGACGTCTATGGGACTCGAACGTTCAAAATCAAAAGTGCTCATTTTAAAGGCTAATTTGCATGGTATTGTCCGAAAAAGGGTTTGGGGACCCGGGTCCTACCCCAGGGGACATGTATCAATGCAAAAAAAACTTTTAAAAACGGCCGTTTTTTCGGGAGCAGTGATTTTAATGATGCTTAAAGTAAAAAAAAAAAAGTGAAATATTCCTTTAAATATCGTACCTGGGGGGTGTCTATAGTATGCCTGTAAAGTGACGCGTGTTTCCCATGTTTAGAACAGTCCCTGCACCAAATGTCATTTTTAAAGGAAAAAATCTCATTTAAAACTGCTTGCGGGTTTAATGTCATGTCGGGTCATGGCAATATGGATGAAAATCAGTGAGACAAACGGCATGGGTACCCCCCCAGTCCATTACCAGGCCCTTTGGGTCCTGTATGGATATTAAGGGGAACCCCGCACCAAATTAAAATAAGGAAAGGCCCTATATACTCTGAACAGCAGTATACAGGCGGTGCAAACAAGACAGGGACTGTAGGTTTGTTGTTAAGTAGAATCTCTTTGTAATTTTGAACGGGTACATTTTTAACGTGTTTAGCTCCAGCCAAAAAATCTTTTTTAAGCTTTTTGGAAAACATAGGGAAGGGTTATCACCCCTGTCTGTCTTTCCTCCTCTTCAGAAGATTTCACCTCACTTTTTTGTCCCAATGAAAAATGTTTTTTGAAAATTTGGGTTTTTTTGTGGAACAAGGATTGGAAAGCATCAGTGGAAAGGAGAAATTGTTTTCCCATATTAACTCTTACAGGAGAGAATTTCCCTTCCTAGGGGTAGATTTCATCTCACTTCCTGTTGTCTCCTTCCGTTTGCAAGTAGGAGTCGTTTGTAAGTTAGATGTTTGAAAGTAGGGTCCTGCCCTATATACTCAGCAGAAATTTGGGCCTTAGGTGTTGCTGTGGCCACAACACTGTAAGCCCTCACAGGGCCCTGCTGTGAAATATTAGATCAAGAATTGTAATTACATGCCCCTGTTGAACAGGAGCTGAAAAATTAGGCCTTAGGCACTGGTGCTGGGGCCACAACACTGCAACCCCTCACAGACACTCTAGTTGGAATGCAGGAACGAGCCCTGCTGCAAAGTATTGCATCAAAAATTGTAATTACACGCCCCTGTTAGACAGGGGCAGAAAAATTGGGCCTTAGGCACTGGTGCTGGTGCCACAACACTGCAACCCCTCACAGACACTCTAGTTGGAACGCAGGAACGAGCCCTGCTGCAAAGTATTGCATCAAAAATTGTAATTACACGCCCCTGTTAGACAGGGGCAGAAAAATTGGGCCTTAGGCACTGGTGCTGGTGCCACAACACTGCAACCCCTCACAGACACTCTAGTTGGAATGCAGGAACGAGCCCTGCTGCAAAGTATTGCATCAAAAATTGTAATTACACGCCCCTGTTAGACAGGGGCAGAAAAATTGGGCCTTAGGCACTGGTGCTGGTGCCACAACACTGCAACCCCTCACAGACACTCTAGTTGGAATGCAGGAACGAGCCCTGCTGCAAAGTATTGCATCAAAAATTGTAATTACACGCCCCTGTTAGACAGGGGCAGAAAAATTGCGCCTTAGGCACTGGTGCTGGTGCCACAACACTGCAACCCCTCACAGACACTCTAGTTGGAATGCAGGAACGAGCCCTGCTGCAAAGTATTACATCAAAAATTGTAATTACACGCCCCTGTTAAACAGGGGCTGAAAAATTGTGCCTTAGGCACTGGTGGTGGCGCCCAGAACCAAAAATGTTCTTACAAGCTATCAGCGTGATGATTGAGGAGGAAGAGGATAATTACTCAGGGATAGTCACTCAGCATCAGCATAGGCAGTCTTTGAAGGGATCTGAGATTTCAAAAAAAATTATTCGGTTACATCAGCATCAGGTGCTTGGTAGCTGGTGGTGATCCAAGACTGATTCATTTTTATGAAGGTCAGCCGATCGACCGAGTCGGTGGACAGACGCACCCTGTGATCGGTTACCACGCCTCCAGCAGCACTGAATGTGCGTTCCGAAAGAACGCTGGATGCAGGACAGGCCAGTAGCTCAATTGCATACTGTGCAAGCTCTGGCCAGTGATCCATCCTCAAGACCCAGTAACCCAGAGGATTTTCGGTGGGAAAGGTGTCCAAGTCTGATCTTGCCCCTAGGTATTCCTGCACCATGTAAAACAGACGCTGGCGATGGTTGCTGGAACCGATCATACCTTGGGGCTGCGGACCAAAAAATTGTCTGAACGCATCGGTCAGACGGCCACCTTCTCCACCGCTCCTTCTTTGACTGACCGAAGCCTCAGCAACACGTTGTCCAGAAACAGGAGTTTGTAACCTCCCAGTCTCTGGGAACGCGTTGCACAGACCTTTCTGCAAGGCCTCCCGAAGATGTTTCATCCTCTGCTCCCTCTGCGATGGCAAGATAAGGTCCGCAACCTTACCCTTGTAACGTGGATCAAGGAGGGTTGCCAGCCAGTATTGGTCCTTCTCCTTGATACCACGAATACGAGGATCCTTACGCAGGCTTTGCAGGATTAGGGAGGCCATGCAGCGTAGGTTTGCTGAGGCATTCGGTCCGGAGTCCTCTGGGTCACTAAGGACAACAACGTCCGCAGCCACCTCCTCCCAGCCACGTACAAGTCCATGTGTTCCTTGGGACTGATCCCTTAAAGACTGCTGATGCTGAGTGCCAGGCTCCACCTCCATACTGACACAATCTTCCTCCTCCTCCTCCTCCTCCTCGTCCTCTTCCTGTGTGATCGGCGGGCACGCAGGAACACTGTCTGGATAAAGGGGGCCTTGAGAGCTAAGGAAGTCCTCCTCTTCCTGCCTCTGTTCTGCCTCAAGTGCCCTGTCCATTATTCCACGCAGCGTGTGCTCCAACAGGTGGACAAGGGGGACAGTGTCACTGATGCATGCACTGTCAGTGCTCACCATCCTCGTGGCCTCCTCGAATGGTGACAGGACAGTGCATGCATCCCTGATCATGGCCCACTGGCGTGGGGAAAAAAAACCAAGGTCCCCTGACCCTGTCCTGGTGCCATAGTCGCACAGGTACTCATTGATGGCCCTCTGCTGCGTGTGCAGCCGCTGCAGCATGGCCAACGTTGAGTTCCACCTGGTGGGCCTGTCACAGATTAGGCGGTTCTTGGGCAGGTTAAACTCCTTTTGGAGGTCCGTCAGCCGAGCACTGGCATTATATGACCGGCGGAAATGCACACAGACTTTCCTGGCCTGCCTCAGGACATCCTGTAAGCCCAGATACCTGCCCAAGAACCGCTGCACCACCAAGTTAAGGACGTGAGCCAAACAGGGCACATGGGTCAGTTGTCCCTGTCGGAGGGAAGAGAGGAGGTTGGTGCCATTGTCGCAAACCACCATTCCTGCCTTAAGTTGGCGTGGCATCAACCACCTCTGAACCTGCCCCTGCAGAGCTGACAGAACCTCTGCCCCAGTGTGGCTCCTGTCCCCCAAGCACACCAGCTCAAGCACCGCATGGCATCTTTTGGCCTGCGTATTTGCGTAGCCCCTTGAACGCCTACGGAGCACCGCTGGTTCCGAGGAAGAGGCCATGGAGGAAGAAGAAGAGGAGGGGGTGGAGGAGAGAGGTGTGTCACAATCAGCATTTTGGAGGCGTGGTGGCGGAACAACCTCCAACACTACTGCACCTTGTCCTGCATCCTTCCCAGCTGCCAGCAGAGTCACCCAATGCGCCGTGAAACTTAGGTAACGTCCCTGTCCATGCCTGCTGGACCATGAGTCAGCGGTAATATGCACCTTACCGCTGACCGCCCTGTCCAGCGAGGCATGGACATTGCCTTCCACATGCCGGTAGAGAGCCGGAATCGCCTTCCGTGAGAAAAAGTAGCGTTTGGGTACCTGCCACTGAGGAACCGCACATTCCACAAACTCACGGAAGGGGGCAGAGTCTACCAACTGAAAAGGCAGCAGTTGAAGTGCTAGCAATTTTGCCAAGCTAGCATTCAACCGCTGGGCATGTGGATGGCTGGGAGCAAACTTCTTTCGGTGGTGCAGCAGCTGGGGCAGGGAAATTTGCCTGGTACAATCTGACGTCGGTGTACCAAAAGCAGATTGCCCACAAGTACTTGGCTGTGACACACCTAATTCTACACCTTCATTCCTCTCACTGCAGGTCTCAGAGAGGACTGAAGGTCTAGTGGGGTTGGAAATCTCAGCTGATGAGGAGCAAGGAGAGATCCTCTTTGTTCTTTGGTGTGGGTCTTTTAGATATGCTTGCCAACGAACTGCATGGCAGGTCAACATATGTCTGGTCAAGCATGTGGTACCCAAGCGGGAGATGTTTTGGCCACGCGAGATACGCTTGAGACATATGTTGCAAATAGCAGCGGTGCGATCTGATGCACTCGTCTCAAAAAAAGCCCACACCAAAGAACTTTTTGAATAACGCGCAGAGACTGCAGCGCCCTGCACATGTGGAGCTTTGGGGTGTGATGCAGTCAATGTGCTGCCCTTAGGCTGGCCCCTGGAGGGCATCCTGCCTCGTTGGTGATGTGCCGCCTCCTCCTCCTCCTCCTCTCTCCTATCAGGCACCCACGTTGAGTCAGTGACCTCATCATCCCCTCCCTCCTCATCACTGGAGCAAACCTGGCAGTATGCTGCAGCAGGGAAGGAGTCACTGATGACATTGAGCTGAGGGAAGAGGCCGCTGCTTTGCCAGACAAAGCACCCTGGGCATGGGTGAGAGAGGATGAGGAGGATGAGGACGGCTTGGTCATCCACTCGACCAAGTCTTCCGCATGTTGCGGCTCAACACGGCCAGCTGCCGAAAAAAAGGCCAAGCGTGTCCCATGGCCACGTGCTGATGAGGATGCACCGTCTCCACGACCAGCACTAGACACAGAGCCTGCTTGCCCTCTCTTATTGGCTTGTCTGCCTCTCCTTCTTGGCCTTCCAGACATACTAATGGCCTGTAGCTGCACTAAGCTGGGATAGAACACCTGTAATTTTCTTCAGGTAGCTTTATATACTGTAACCAGACAAGCCTGCCTGTCAGTAGGAAGATAACAGGAACGGATCTAGCTGAACACTGTGAGCAGGACGCACTGCACTAAATGTAAATAGCAGGAACGGATCTAGCTGAACACTGTGAGCAGGACGCACTGACTGCACTAAATGTAAATAGCAGGAACAGATCTAGCTGAACACTGTGAGCAGGACGCACTGCACTAAATGTAAATAGCAGGAACGGATCTAGCTGAACACTGTGAGCAGGACGCACTGACTGCACTAAATGTAAATAGCAGGAACAGATCTAGCTGAACACTGTGAACAGGACGCACTGACTGCACTAAATGTAAATAGCAGGAACGGATCTAGCTGAACACTGTGAGCGGGACGCACTGCACTAAATGTAAATAGCAGGAACGGATCTAGCTGAACACTGTGAGCAGGACGCACTGACTGCACTAAATGTAAATAGCAGGAACAGATCTAGCTGAACACTGTGAGCAGGACGCACTGCACTAAATGTAAATAGCAGGAACGGATCTAGCTGAACACTGTGAGCAGGACGCACTGCACTAAATGTAAATAGCAGGAACGGATCTAGCTGAACACTGTGAGCAGGACGCACTGACTGCACTAAATGTAAATAGCAGGAACGGATCTAGCTGAACACTGTGAGCAGGACGCACTGCACTAAATGTAAATAGCAGGAACAGATCTAGCTGAACACTGTGAGCAGGACGCACTGCACTAAATGTAAATAGCAGGAACGGATCTAGCTGAACACTGTGAGCAGGACGCACTGCACTAAATGTAAATAGCAGGAACAGATCTAGCTGAACACTGTGAGCAGGACGCACTGCACTAAATGTAAATAGCAGGAACGGATCTAGCTGAACACTGTGAGCAGGACGCACTGACTGCACTAAATGTAAATAGCAGGGACGGATCGAGCTGAACACTGTGAGCAGGACGCACTGCACTAAATGTAAATAGCAGGAACAGATCTAGCTGAACACTGTGAGCAGGACGCACTGCACTAAATGTAAATAGCAGGAACGGATCTAGCTGAACACTGTGAGCAGGACGCACTGACTGCACTAAATGTAAATAGCAGGAACGGATCTAGCTGAACACTGTGAGCAGGACGCACTGCACTAAATGTAAATAGCAGGAACGGATCTAGCTGAACACTGTGAGCAGGACGCACTGACTGCACTAAATGTAAATAGCAGGAACGGATCTAGCTGAACACTGTGAGCAGGACGCACTGCACTAAATGTAAATAGCAGGAACAGATCTAGCTGAACACTGTGAGCAGGACGCACTGCACTAAATGTAAATAGCAGGAACGGATCTAGCTGAACACTGTGAGCAGGACGCACTGCACTAAATGTAAATAGCAGGAACAGATCTAGCTGAACACTGTGAGCAGGACGCACTGCACTAAATGTAAATAGCAGGAACGGATCTAGCTGAACACTGTGAGCAGGACGCACTGACTGCACTAAATGTAAATAGCAGGAACGGATCTAGCTGAACACTGTGAGCAGGACGCACTGCACTAAATGTAAATAGCAGGAACAGATCTAGCCTAATCTATCTAACTCAAATCAAATGACACTGTCTGTCTCTCTCTCTATCAGCACACCGGAACACACTACACAGGGCCGCCGTGCAGGCGGCCTTATATAGTGTGGGGCGTGTACTAAATCCCCTGAGCCATAATTGGCCAAAGCCACCCTGGCTTTGGCCAATTACAGCTCTCTCTACTGACGGCGCTGTGATTGGCCAAGCATGCGGGTCATAGTGCATGCTTGGCCAATCATCAGCCAGCAATGCACTGCCATGCCGCAGTGAATTATGGGCCGTGACGCGCCACACGAATTTGGCGCGAACGGCCCATAACGTTCGCAATTCGACGGACGGTCAAACAGCCGATGTTCGAGTCGAACATGAGTTCGACTCGAACTCGAAGCTCATCCCTAGTCTGCATCATCTTAAGGGCCTTTTGTATCTGTTCTAGCTGAATTGGGGCATCTAACTGATTGGCGGAGGTTGACGTGAGGACAGGGATGTCGATCTCGTCAAGATATTCAGTAAGGTCTTGTTGGTCGTATGTGACTCGAGTACTGTAAAGGTGTTGGTAGTAGGTGGCAAAACACAGATTGATATCCTGAGGGGAAGAGTGGAGGGTACCATCTTGGTCTCGAATCTGTGCTATTGACGTCACTCCCGATTGCTCCCTAGAGAGCCAGGCCAGAAGATGACCTGTCTTCTCCCCCTGCTCGAATATGCGTTGGGATTGGTGTAACAGTTTCTTTTGTGTCAGGGATGTGCGCAGTAAAAGAACCTGTCGGGTAAGGGCCTGGAGAGCCCTGTAATCTTGTGGGTCACAGGTTCTAACATATAGGGCCTCCTGCCTAACCGCCTCAGCCTCCAACCCAGTAAGTTCTGCTCTACGTTGCTTCCTCACTCTGGCAATAATTGCTTGGTACTGACCCCTTGACGATGCTTTAAAAGCTTCCCACACGTTGTTATCAGAGGCAGTTCCCGGGTTAACCTTCCAAAATTGTTGCAAAGTTTCGTGGAACTGCGATTCAACATCCTCATCGGATATCCAAAATCTGGATAACCTCCAGAGCTTATCTGATGGAAGTGTCGTCAGTTCCAGGGACAGCAGCAATGGGGCGTGGTCTGATATCCCCCTAGATAGGATACTAATGTCCCGGACTCTGGGGAGGACAGGGGCCGCAACATAGGCCAAATCAATACACGAGAAGGTTCTATATGTGGCCGAGTGACAGGTAAAAGCCTTGGCTTGGGGATTCCTCCATCTCCACACATCCACCAGGCCGTATGTGTCTGCCCAGCCCGCCAGTCCCTGACGGGTAGTGCCTTCCACCGTACTCCTGTCCAGGTCAGAGTCCGGGACTAGGTTGAAGTCTCCCATCAGTATAACATTATTTGGGGGAAATTGGGCCAGCTTACTCGATATCAGGTTAAGGAGTTTGAAAGAGGCAGGGGGGGGGACAGGTATAGGCCCACCAGGACCCAGGGCAAGTCATAGATCAAGGCGTGTATTAGCACAAATCTACCATCAGGATCAAGAATTAAATCAAGGAGTTTAAAGGGGAGGGTCTTCAGGACTAAAATACTGACCCCTCTGGCAAAGTTAGAGTAGGTAGAGTGGTAGTGGTAGGGGTGGGAGAGGCAATGAAAACCAAGTTGATCCCCATCGGTTAGTGCAAGTCCCAAATTCCACATCCGTGGCAGTATAAAGGCCTCTGCAACAGTCAGCATCCCATCCTCAGCAGTAAATGTTATTGGATAGGGAGTTTTAGTAGCAATGTGTGGCAGGGAGCTGAACCAATTAAGACTCCTAGTCCTTCTGAGCACTGTAGAGGCACCAGGATTGCAAGTGGTGATAGTGGGGTTGGTGGGATTGACACTGATTATAAAATAAAAAATGAAATGAAAATAGTGGGTTGGTAAAACAGTTCCACTTAGCGTTAATACAAGAGAGGGGCATCAAATTAGTCCTGGGGCTAAGCTTCCCCTCCGCACTAAAGTCCCTCACATAGCTTCCAGAGGCATACTCACAGGGTCTCAGGTGATGATTACTTGCGGATTGTGTCAGCCCATGCAGCTGCATCTCTAGGAGACGTGAAGAAGTGTACTTTCTCTCCGTCCTGCACAAGCAGCCGAGCAGGGAATAGCATGCTATATTTGACTCCTTTTTCTCTCAGCATGGCACGGACGTGATCGAAGGACTTGCGTTGTCTCTGTGTCTCCACAGAGTAGTCCGGGAAGATGAGCAGCTTTGCATTCTCATATTTTAGCTCCCCTTGCAGTCGGGCAGAACGGAGGACTGTGTCTCTATCCCGGTAATGAAGGAGCTTAAAAATAAAAGTGCACGGCGGAGCTCCCTGCGGGCCTCTGTTAGCAGGCATGCGGTGGGCGCGCTCAATTAAGAAATGGGGGGAGAACCGCGCTTTCGGTAGGAGAGTTGGCAGCAGTTGCTCCATGAAAGATACCGGATCAGTGCCTTCCGCACCTTCTGGGAGGCCGAGAACACGGAGGTTGTTCCGTCTGTTCCTGTTCTCGGCATCCTCAGCCCTAAATTCCAGAGCCCTCACCTTGGATTTGAGGACCTGTATGTCCTTATGGTGTTCCCTCTGTATGTCTTCAGTGCTGGAGATCCGCCGCTCCGCGTCAGCCACCCGTTCTCTGAAGCCGTCCATGTCTCGGCGAATGAGGGCAGTCTCCTCCTGGACATGATCAATCTTCATGGTAAGGGTGGACTGGCAGGTAGAGATCGCCTGCATTAGGGCATTGAACGCGGGTGAGCCGGCCTGAATTATGCCATCCGGCGGGAGAGGAGTCTGCGTCTCCATGTGGCAGGCCTTAGGAGGAGAAGGCCTGTGCTTTGGCGGCGTGGGGACAGGCGCTGAATTCCGGGTCTTTTGTGTCCCTTTTTTATTCCTGCGCATTCCCCGAGTCTCAGGGAGACAGTCGGCAGGTACAGCTGGAACTCTCTAACAAATTCCACACCAGGATAGCAGTAGGATGATAATCCGGAGCGGGAGCTCTGGTACTAGACGTCCGCTCCCAGCGCCATCTTGGACATGCCCCCGTTCATTTTACATTTTAGAATGAGATATCTGCCCCCTGCATCCCTTGCCACTTGAATGTCTGAGACTGGAAGAGAGTTATGAAATCCTATAGCCACACCTCTTGATTTACTTACTGGTTTATTACTGAAATACCACTGGGTGAAATGACGTGTAGGCATGGGCAGTGCTGATGATGTTTTAAAATGTGTTTCTTGTAAAAAAAGCACCTGGACTCGCTGTTTATGCATATTATATAGAATTTGTGAATGTTTCTGTGGAGTATTAAGCTCTCTTACATTAACCCAAATTTTAACGAAGACATGCTAGTAGGTTTATTATCAGAAATGTCATATGATCAGACCATATCCATAGGACGCCATAAAGCAAAAAAATGAAAAAAAAAAATATTCACTGTCTATATTCAGATCTTTAGGCATATTCAAAGTGTCCTTAGTGTCTTTTAATTAAGCTGGTGTTCGCTGAACTGGTTTCTGGAGAAAAAAATATATATATATATTTCCCTGCTCTGCTAGTTTAAGGAGTCTATGCCAATAACTATTGGTCTCCCCGGGGGTTTATCTAATAACTTATGAATTTTGGGGAGACAATAAATCACTGGTACCCTAGGGGACCAAGTATTATTTTTCTCAGTTGGGTTATTGGCCTTCTGGGGTTATTTATGAAAGGTAAATCCACTGTGCACTGAAAGTGCACTTGGAAGTGCAGTCGCTCTAAATCTAAGGGGTAGATCTGAAATGAGTGGAAGCTCTGCTGATTTTATCATCCAATCATATGCAAGCTTAAATGATGTTTTCTATTTTCCTTGCATATCCTCCTTGGATCTACAGTGACTTTACTTCCAAGTGCACTTTCAGTGCACTTTCAAGTGCACTTGCAGTGCAAACTGGATTTGCCTTTAGCAAATAAACCCATAGATCTTCTTTATATGCCCCTTTCACTAGGGTCTCTAATTCTTTCTTAAATTTCAGTGTCGGATTCAGTTTTAATAATTCATATGTTTCCTGGACATTAACCATATTATTCATTTCAATTAAATAGTTGTCTTTATTAAGGATATCATACCCCTTGTCCATTGGTCTCACCACTATTTCTTTATGATCACATAATGTTTTTTCACTCTCTAGGGTATGGAAATCACACTCATTCTTTATTTTTACTCGATCAAGATCCTTTAATATCATTTCTTGGAATACAGCCAGGTTTGTGGCTAAATTTCCCGGTGGATTAAAAAGGAGGGTTTAGACAACGTTAAATGAGTTATAGGATCTTCTTTAGAAATATTTTTATTAGTATATGAAATGTTATTCTTACTAATCAGATTGCTCAAAAAATTTTGTTTACTACTAAATTTCCTGACATACTTCTTCGTGTCTATAAATGTCTGAAATCTATACATTTTACTAACAGGGGCATGTTTTAAACCTTTGTTTAATAGGCATAATTCTGATTGTGAAAAATCATGTTTACTGAGACTAACCACTCCATCAATATTAAATTTCTGCTACTTTTTATACTTGCTCCTTTTTCTTTCTCTACCACCTCTTTTTTACTTACTCGTGTATTTGTTTTTTTGTCCAAAAACGTCTGTGTTTGGTTTTTATAATATTGTCTCCGACCTCCTTAATTATAACATTGTGGTCCCCTAGAAATAGACCACTGTTAACTTTCATTATTACCTGTTGGATTCCTAGATTCTGTACTTCCTTCATTTTGCAAAGGAGTATATTGCATTCTTAAGGGAATAAATCCCTGTTAAGGAGGAGCTGGTTTCCCCTTTCCATGGGTTCCCTTATTATAGTTTCCATTGAGTATCCAGCTTTCCTCTTTATTAGAAGTAGGGGCCCTGTATTGTGAATTTGTCTAGGGATATCTTATCCTCACAGATGTTTGATTATAAGCCAGTGGCCGGGCTGCTCCTCTCTGTGTATCACTTGTTTTATTCTCCACCAGGGTCTCTCACTGCAATTTCCCCACTCTATCTACTTAAATTCACTGTAAAAAACAGCATATAGGGAGAACCACACATGCATCACATGTCAGAATTAATGAACATCTAACAAACATTAAAAAAGGTTTCCTTAATCATAATCTTTCAAACATTACACAACGCATCATAAAAAAGATTCCTCCAGTCTAAAAGTGATAGGCATTGATAATTATACAGCACACTGGAGGGGAAGTAATCTCACATAATCGGGGTCTCTCGCTTGGAAACAAAATGATATATGATTTTAAAACCTAGAGTGCCTTGCAAACGTATTCACCCCCTTGGTATTTTTCGTGTTTTGTTGCCTCACAACCTGGAATTAACATGGATTGTTTGAGGATTTGCATAATTTAATTTATAGAACATGCCCACAACTTTGAAGATTTTTTTTTTTATTGTGAAGCAAACAACAAATAGGACAAAATAACAGAAAAAGTCAATGTGCATAACTATTCACTCCCCTAAAGTCAATACTTTGTAGAGCCACCTTTTGCGGCTATCACAGCTCCAAGTCGCTTTGGATAAGTCTCTATGAGCTTGCCACATCTTATCACTGGGATTTTTGCCCATTCCTCCTTGCAAAACTGCTCCAGCTCCTTCAAGTTGGATGGTTTGTGCTTGTGAACAGCAATCTTTAAGTCTGACCACAGATTTTCTATTGAATTGAGGTCTGGGCTTTGACTAGGCCATTCCAACACATTTACATGTTTCCCCTTAAACCACTTAAGTGTTGCTTTAGCAGTGTGTTTGGGGTCATTGTCCTGCTGGAAGGTGAACCTCTGTCCTAGCCTCAAATCACACACAGAGTGGTACAGGTTTTGCTCAAGAATATACTGTATTTAGCCCCAGCCATCTTTCCCTCAACTCTGACCAATTTCCCAGTCCCGACTGCTGGAAAACATCCCCACAGCTTGATGCTGCCACCACCATGTTTCACTGTGGGGATGGTGTTCTTTGGGTGATGTGATGTGTTGGGTTTGCGCCAGACATAGCGTTTTCTTTGAAGGCCAAAAAGGTCCATTTTAGTCTCATCAGACCAGAGTACCTTCCTCCGTACATTTTGGGAGTCTCCCACATGCCTTTTCTCAAACACAAAATGTGCCATTTTGTTTTTTGCTGAAAGTAATGGCTTTCTTCTGGCCACTCTCCTATAAAGCCCAACTCTATGGAGCGTACGGCTTATTGTCATCCTATGTACAGATACTCCAATCTCTGCTGTAGAACACTGCAGGTCCTCCAGGGTTATCTTTGGTCTCTGTGCTGCCTCTCCGATTAATGCCCTCCTTGCCCGGTCTGTGAGTTTTGGTGTGCGGCCGTCTCTTGGCAGGTTTGCTATTGTGCCATGTTCTTTCCATTTGGTTATGATAGATTTGATGGTGCTCCTAGGGATCATCAAAGATTTGGATATTTTTTTATAACCTAACCCTGACTTGTACTTCTCAACAACATTGTCCCTTACTTGTTTGGAGAGTTCCTTGGTCTTTATGGCAGTGTTTGGTTAGTGGCGCCTCTTGCTTAGGTGTTGCAGCCTCTGGGGCCTTTCAAAAAGGTGTGTATATGTAATGACAGATCATATGACACTTAGATTGCACACAGGTGGACATCATTTCACAATATACGTGACTTCTGAAGGTAATTGGTTGCACCAAAGCTTTTTATGGGCTTCATAACAAAGGGGGTGAATACATACGCACATGCCAATTATCATTTTTTTATTTCTGAAAAATTGTTTTATGTTTAGATTTTTCTAATTTTTTTTCCCCATAAAGAATCTTTTTATTAAAGATAATGCAAGACATAACAGAGGTAATGATACAGGGGAGTAAGACTCCAACCAGGATGTTTACACAAGGTATACATTCACATATTATCGACATTCTCAATTATGCCAAATGTATAGGGTACCTTAAAGCATTCTTAAATTATAAGGCTTATTTATGTTAAGGTTTCTGCCTATCCGCTTATCTATAGCACATCAAGTTGGGGTCTTTATATTCTAAATGTGGCCGATCATCTGTATGTCTAAGCTTCAGCGAAGGGTGAACTGGGGAGCCACTATCAGGTCGGCCCTCCACTCCAAACCCCTCGCGTGTTGGGGTTCCTCTAGGAAAGGGAAAAAGGGGGGGGGTGAAGATAAAGGAGGGGGGGAGAAGAGGAAGGGAGACAGGAAAAGACAGAGGGGGAAATAGAAGAAGGTGAAGGAGAGGAAGGAGAGTAAGGAGAGGGGGTGGGATGACTACCAGCTACCCTCTCCATCTACTCCTCTCGGCTCACTTTTAGTTTGTTAACGCCTCTAGTATCATCTAAGTATAGTTATGATATAATTTGATCACAGTTAGCGCCTTAGCCAATATTGCTCACTAGATTTTGATATTCCTGAGACTTCCGAAATTTAAACCATGTTTCCCAGATTGCCGTGTATCTGGTGATCCTATCTTGGGTGGTATATATCAGCTCCTCTATCCCTGCAATGTGGTTAATGTGGGCCGCCCATTCTTTCATTGATGGAATCGAGGTAGATTTCCAGTGAACCGGAGGCATAGCCTAGCCGCGTTTATCATATGCATAGCCACCGATTTATAGTATCTTTTCTTGGATATTTTGTAGTGGTGAAGAAGGTACTGTGCTGGTGTAAATTCTGGGGGGAGTGAAGAGATCACAGTCATTGCCTCGTGCAGCCTTCGCCAGTATGGCTGAATCTGAGGGCATTCCCACCATATATGCATGAAGGTACCCCTCTCTTGACCACATCTCCAACAACAGTCGGAGACCGAAGGTATGAACTTATGAAGTAAGTCTGGTGTTTTATACCACCCTGTCTTGATCTTATAGCCATTTTCCTGGGTATGGACATTCAGTGAATATATAGATGAATGTGCTTCCAACTGGCTTCCGGAATTTCAATATTTAGGTGTGTCTCCCAAAAATCATGTTCTGTTTGCAAGGTAATACTTGAGTCCTGAAACATGGAGGCATAAAGTATAGAGATCACGTGCCACTGCGGTGAGGGGCCTGAACACAGCGACTCGAAAACAGTAGAGGTTTTTATAAATTTTTCCCTAGACTTTGGGTTATCTAAGTAGTGTTTGAGCTGTAGGTATGCCCAAAACGGGAAAGACTTGGTCAAAAAAATGGCTGCTAGCTCTTTCTGACTGAGGAACCTACCCCTGATAAAAAAATGTTTGGCATGCATTTCTGCATACGGCCATTCCGCCGACAGGTAGGTCTTGGCCAACCCTGGGACAAAGTCTGGATTACCCTTAATGGGGGTAAGAGCACACTCTTAGGCAGAAATCGCATGTGCCTTGCAAGCCCTATCAAAGGCATACAGTGTTGCGTTGATGAGAGGGTGGGAATATATGTCAGGTGGTATATATTTTGTAGCCAGCCAAGGAACTGAACCAAGCTCAGCTCCAGCAATTAATTGCTCCAGCAATACCCAGCCCTTACACCGAGTGTGGACCTTCCAATCCACTATCTGGGTTAAATGGGTAGCCCAATAATATCTCTGTAAGTCAGCAAGACCTATACCACCTCCTGATTTTGGTAGCACCAGTTTTGCCAACCTAATTTGTGCCCCCCTGGATCCCCCTGGATAAACATATTTTTGTAAGCCGTAAAGAAAGAGGGTGGCAAGCAGATTGGGATAGTCTGCATTTTATATAAAATGCGAGGGAGTACCGTCATTTTTATGATGGAAGCATGACCGAACCAGGAGATAGTGGGCATATTCCACCTATTGAGGTCTAGTTGTAGATTTCTCAGTTCTGACATAAAGCCTACTGGGTAGTTGAATGCCCAGGTAGGTAATGGCTTCTGTTTTCCAAGAAAAATGGAAATTCATCTGGCATTGTTGCACTATTTGAAGAGCTAGGGTGATATTCAGTGCGAATGATTTTGAAAAGTTGATTTTCAAATTGGAGATAAGGCGGAATTGCTCTAGGACCTGCATCAGGTTTGGTAAGGACATCAAGGGAGATGAAAGAAAAAGCAGGACGTCGTCCGCGAAAGCTGCAATTTTATATTCTCGCCCACGGACCTCGATGCCCTTTATGTTCGAGTTCATGCGGATACAGCGCAAGAGCAGTTCCAGAGTAAGAATATATAGTAAGGGAGAAAGGGGACAGCCCTGCCTGGTCCCATTATGGACAGAGAAGGCCTCTGACAAGTGGCCATTGACCCAGACCCTACCTCTTGGGTTAACATATAGTGCTTTAATAAACGCTCAGAGACAGCTCCCCAAGCCCAGTTTCTCAAGAACTGCGTCCATGTAGTCCCAGGCCACTCAGTCAAAGGCCTTCTCGGCATCCATGGATAGAAAAAACCCTTTACGGTGTGTGGAAGTCAGCCAATGGTGTAGGTTTAGAGCTTTGATGGTATTGTCCCTGGCTTCTCTGCCAGACACAAAACCAACCTGGTCAAGACCCACCCAAGCAGGCATGTGATAGGAGAGCCGGGTCACTAGAATCTTACAAAAAAGATTTACGTCCACATTTAAAAGTGATATCAGACGATAGTTTGCTACACCCAATGGATCCTTATTCTCTTTTGGTATCACTGTGATGTATGGCTATAGCAGACTACTGGGGGAGCCAGGGGTGCATGCCAGAGAATTGAAAGCCTTTAGAAAGCCCAGGCCTAAGAGGTCTGCGAAGCTCTTATAATACTGTGCTGTAAAGCCACCCGGCCCTGGACTTTTGCCTGGTTTTGTGGCCTTTAAGGCTTTTTCCCATTCCTGTAGTGACAGAGGGGCATCATGCGCTTGTTGGTCTTCAACCGTTAGAGCGCTAGGGCTGTACTTGCGGAGAAAGTTAGAAAGCTATTTGACCTTTCCTCTGCTGAGGTTGGGTTATGCTCAGTCGACTGGATATTGTACAGGCTCTTATAATAATTATGGAATTGATGTGCTATCTCTTCGTTCTTAGAGTACCTCACCCCTGAGTTGTCTATTTTTCTAATTTTACTTCACCAACTTAGAATATTGTGTTCTTATCCATCACATATAATTCAGATTAAAAACAACATTGAACTAAAGGCTGTAATGTAACAAAATAGATAAAAATCAAAGGGGGTAAATACTTTTGCAAGGCACTGTATGTCCCTTTTGGTTTTAACGTAGAATGGGATTTAAATAGTTTTATCATTAATAGTTAATCTGTCATATGGTTTAATTACTTTACAAAAGATATCTTTTTAGTGATTTTAAAGTAAGTATATAAGTGATACAAACAAGAAAAGAAATGGGAATCCCACCTATATTGGACAAAAAGTAGCACTCACTGAATGTGTATCAGGGGTGTAATCAAAATACTAGAGCAAAAATAAAGAAAATAACAAACCAAATGACCATAAACACACCCTAAAGAGTTAAACTACATGATTTTATTAGCTATAAATGAGCAAAATACAAAAAGGCAGAGTCCCTAGATCCCCTATAAATAGACCAAAAAGGAAGTCCCAAAGAAGTGGGAGCCTTCCAGCTTGTCTATGACCTCCCAAGGGGTAACCTGTAAAACAGATGATCCATACAGTAATCACTTCTCATAGGAGAATAGAAACCTGCAGTCCATAGAACCCTCCCTCCCCAATATAAAGCACTCCCCTTCTACACCTATTATTTCCCCAAGCTACCTAAGGGTGAGGGCTGAACTGTAAAAATTCCTGAGAAAACAGCGTGATTCTGCAAACGCAGAAATGTTCACGCTGTTTTCTAGATGAAAACAAGGAAAAGGGCGCCTCTGAGTATGTATCATAAAATAATTTATTTTTAACAACAGTATCCACTCACATGAAAGAAAGAGGAGTTGTGTTCAGGTCCGTAGTCTGGGCTGAGGAGATGGTGTAGGACTGAAGGTCACAGCAGATCATGTATGTCACTCCATCAAATCCAGGCAGGAAGGGGTGGAGATGGCTGAGCACAGTGCAATGCAGTCTCCTTCAGCACTCCCAGCAAATGACTATCACAGTCCTGTGGAAAAGAAGAAATCCATCTGATGATGATAGGGATTCCAGTGAGGGGAGGATGGACGTCAGGACGGATGGCCGAGCCATGCTGTGTCTCCACAGCATTCGTATTGCCTCTATGGTGTGGAGGGAGACACGACCATGTATTCGGATCAAAAACGAGGCTTGGAGAGCAAACACAGGACAGCGCCGAGCCGTGACGTCCTACACATGCGACGCGTTTCAGAACTGGCTGGTTATAGGTGGACGAGGGGCTATCTCCTCCACATATAGCCAGCCAGTTCTGAAACGCGTTGCATGTGTATGACGTCATGGCTCGGCGCCGTCCTGTAATTGCTTTTCCCACCCTTTTGTCCCCTTGCAGCCTCCTGCCGCAATTGTGCTTTCGTTGTCATAGTGACAGGGATGGAGGCACATGGCTTTACCCAGTCATGGCCTCATTTAAAGTCCCAATTTACCCTCCCCCATTTTTAGTATATGAATAGGGATGGAAGCTCATAATGGCATCTATGGTCTTATTGTTGTAACCGTTAATTCTGTGCACAGCCATATTGGCTCAATAGTAGCTTTCCCTGATTATCTGTTTAATTATTTAACGTTTGATGCTTTCTACCTCTAACTATCACTGTTATGGTATGCTATATGCCCTTACTGCTTTTACAATCTTTGTGTGCATAGGTTGGAGAGGTGCCTTAGCCTTGTGCTACCCGTTTTCACACGGTGCGCTCCCTCCCGCCTGCCCTTTGACGCTCGGGGGGCGGCTCTGCAGCCACTGCGCATCGATGTCACAGGTATGCACTGGACGTACGGCGTAATGGTGACGCGGGTCCAGCGGCTGTGTACTATCCACCTCTATGAGCTGTGGGCGGGATTATGGTGGAGCTGGCTGAATCCCCGCCCATACGTTGGACTCCCCGCCTCTGTACCCTTCACGGTCATGTCTGTGATGTAGGGGGCGTGTCTGTGGCGGCGTCCATTTATGGGTGGCCACCCTGGTCGGGTCTGGGTCTCTCCAAGCTCTCCTTTACCACGGCTTCACACTCTCTGTTTGACTGTTCCCCCTTTGTGTTCCACTATTACAGGTACAATTTGGTATTCACTGTCACCATCCTATCCAGGCCCCCCTCTTTTCTTTTATTAACCCCTTATAGGGTGTCTGGGTGATTACCTCTCACCATGGTCCTCCACCTCCACCCCAGTCCTGTGGAAAAGAAGAAATCCATCTGATGATGATAGGGATTCCAGTGAGGGGAGGATGGACGTCAGGACGGATGGCCGAGCCGTGCTGTGTCTCCACAGCATTCGTATTGCCTCTATGGTGTGGAGGGAGACACGACCATGTATTCGGATCAAAAACGAGGCTTGGAGAGCAAACACAGGACAGCGCCGAGCCGTGACGTCCTACACATGCGACGCGTTTCAGAACTGGCTGGTTATAGGTGGACGAGGGGCTATCTCCTCCACATATAGCCAGCGAGTTCTGAAACGCGTTGCATGTGTATGACGTCATGGCTCGGCGCCGTCCTGTAATTGCTTTTCCCACCCTTTTGTCCCCTTGCAGCCTCCTGCCGCAATTGTGCTTTCGTTGTCATAGTGACAGCGATGGAGGCACATGGCTTTACCCAGTCATGGCCTCATTTAAAGTCCCAATTTACCCTCCCCCATTTTTAGTATATGAATAGGGATGGAAGCTCATAATGGCATCTATGGTCTTATTGTTGTAACCGTTAATTCTGTGCACAGCCATATTGGCTCAATAGTAGCTTTCCCTGATTATCTGTTTAATTATTTAACGTTTGATGCTTTCTACCTCTAACTATCACTGTTATGGTATGCTATATGCCCTTACTGCTTTTACAATCTTTGTGTGCATAGGTTGGAGAGGTGCCTTAGCCTTGTGCTACCCGTTTTCACACGGTGCGCTCCCTCCCGCCTGCCCTTTGACGCTCGGGGGGCGGCTCTGCAGCCACTGCGCATCGATGTCACAGGTATGCACTGGACGTACGGCGTCATGGTGACGCGGGTCCAGCGGCTGTGTACTATCCACCTCTATGAGCTGTGGGCGGGATTATGGTGGAGCTGGCTGAATCCCCGCCCATACGTTGGACTCCCCGCCTCTGTACCCTTCACGGTCATGTCTGTGATGTAGGGGGCGTGTCTGTGGCGGCGTCCATTTATGGGTGGCCACCCTGGTCGGGTCTGGGTCTCTCCAAGCTCTCCTTTACCACGGCTTCACACTCTCTGTTTGACTGTTCCCCCTTTGTGTTCCACTATTACAGGTACAATTTGGTATTCACTGTCACCATCCTATCCAGGCCCCCCTCTTTTCTTTTATTAACCCCTTATCGGGTGTCTGGGTGATTACCTCTCACCATGGTCCTCCACCTCCACCCCAGATTGCTCACCATTTTCTTTTCACCCTTGCACTCACCACCTTTCCCCGGCAGTCCACACTCACCTCCTTCCCACTTCCATCCCTATAGTTTGAACAAATGTTGTTTTTAATATAGCCTTACACCACTGACATAACCACACCTCATTTTTTACACATTTTCACCAAGGTTGCTCGGGTAGCCTGGATCCGCCTGGGCTGTTGCTTGTGATGGGCTCTGCAGTCGGACATACCCTCTCGGATCCTGGCACCGATGTCCTCGGCTGGCCTATGGCATTTGACATCCACCTCCTAGTGTACACACAACTGTGAGATATCTTGCTAGAATGGTTTTGGTTGGGAGGGTATCTATCCACCCTCCTGAAGAGCAGCTATAAACCACAAAACGCATAGAGCTACTTGACACTGTGTCCATCAGCTGCACGTCTACCATATGTGTTCATAATAATTTTTACCTTGATAGGGTTCAAAGGACTATTGATTGTGCAGATGCTATCCTTTTAACTCATATAGTCAACCTTGAATTATGGTGGACCCCTCAATATTATCATGAATATCTTTGTTTGTAAACATGTGATTACTAGCTCATATCTAATGGAAATTGGTACTATGTTATGGATGCATTTCTTTGTGTATATATATGACTCAATATTATTATTATTACTTAAAGTCCCACCCTTTTGTCCTCTTGCTGCCTCCTGCCGCAATTGTGCTTTCGTTGTCATAGTGACAGGGATTGAGGCACATGGCTTTACCCAGTCATGGCCTCATTTAAAGTCCCAATTTACCCTCCCCCATTTTTAGTATAGGAATGACACACTTGCCGACCACAGAGAAAATCAACAATTAATCAGTCCGTCAGTCAAAAATGAGAAAAAGCATCATGGAAAAAACAGGGAATAATACTGGATGCTGTATGGTAATCCAAACGAAGGAGTTGGGGGGGGGGGGAGAGCACTGTACTCTTTAATTTAAAATATCCTCAAGTATGGGTAATTCACATTGTTCTCATCCTGTAATCCAGATAAAAGATCATTGTGAGATGATAGACTCTGTTAATAGATCGCTTGATGCTATAGTCCAGACCAATTGGATATACTATCACAGAGATAGGAACATACTCCTCGATGTGTATACTATGTAACCATATGCCGAGGTGCCCACTGCATGCAGGTGTGTCCTCCAGGCTTTTGTAGCAATAAAAGCTGTATAAAGGTACAATTGTGTTTACTTACTGGTAGCTGTATATCCTCCAAACAATTGTAGCAAGCAGAGGTATGTGGAAGCACAACAACGATTACTCACTGATGGTTGGTCACTCAGATGTCTCTCCAATACACAGTGAGATTCAATCTGCCGATCAATGTACATGCCGTGAATATCCAGTTGATTGTCTGTTTAGTCTGTATTTCAAAGCGGTGTCTCATTGAGTATACTGTATTAAGACACCGCTTTGAAAATTGAAAACTGAAAATTGTATTTAATTTTGTTTTGTTTTTAGAATTTATTTTATGCTGAATTAAAGACAACTTTTATTCTCTATCAAATATGTTTAGGCTTACATGGATTCCATATGATTTTAAAAGAACAAATATGATTCATTGTTTACAGTGCAGTCAACATTGAGGGGTAGAACTCACAGACTTGCAGTGTATTTAAAGGAAGTGTCAGCACATCTTGCCAATCTCCTGAGAATGGCCTATTAGTTGAAATGTATTGGGGGCAAAGCTTGTGCTGATGTCTTTATACCAGCTGGATCTGGCAGTGGCGGTGGTTGTGTTTACATGAGATTTATCCTTGTACCTATGTGAGTACATGCGCAAATACTTATTACAATAAATCGCCATGAAATGTTTGATTATCTCTTACATGGTATAATGTACATGGCAAAGCGGAAGGGGCAAACAGTGAATCCCTGCTGATGTACTCTGAAGTTCCTGAAGTACCATTGAACAACCTGATGCTGTGATATTCCATATGGCTGCTTGTTGTTTTTCACAAGTGGAAACACATGACAAGGTTTGTAATGGTGGTGGAACCCTCCTACACATAACTACTTGTTTATTTGTACATTTGCATATACAGTAGGTGGTGGATTTCCATCAGGATCTATGTTTATTGATTGGTATTTTTTATTGTGTCACTTTCGAATAGTGGTGCGATCCTCTGAATTTTCATTTTTTCAATTATAATTGGATTTATGATGTTGGTATACATATCACATTTATTTTTGATGATATTATGTTCCTTTGCATTGGGATACATATAACTAAGATACATTTAATTTAGTAACACAGCGCAATGTCTGTATGCCCTTTAATTTTGGTTCAGCACTGGTATTATGTGTTTCTGAGTGAAGCTGTGGGAGATTTTGATTTCCGTTTGATGCTGAGCACCAAGCATAGTTTTCCTACCATTTAATGAATTGATCAATTTTAGCTTCACATGTTTGGTTGACCGCATTGGTCTGTCTTTTAATATAACAACAGTGGCATTTAGCAGTCCTGTGTACAAAAAGTAACAAAAAGCTGACTAGAAACAGAAAAGGCATCCACATGATCTTGAGGAATAACATGCTGCTAAGAAGATGGTATGTTTGAGAAATTAGCTTGATGATTGACAATCACAACAGTACATGAATTTAATCTGTATCATGGTACAAATGAGTTATAACAAAATTAGTATACAAAATTTATGGTTTGAAATAGTTTTCAGGGTTGAAAATGTTTTTATTAAAAAACAACAGTCAACATACAAAAGTAAGACACTATAACAGCAACGTGAAACAGTAATGCCCCATACACACGGTCGGACTTTGTTCGGACATTCCGACAACAAAATCCTAGGATTTTTTCCGACGGATGTTGGCTCAAAATTGTCTTGCATACACACGGTCACACAAAGTTGTCGGAAAATCCAATCGTTCTAAACGCGGTGACGTAAAACACGTACGTCGGGACTATAAAGTAGCCAATAGCTTTCATCTCTTTATTTATTCTGAGCATGCGTGGCACTTTGTCCGTCGGATTTGTGTACACACGATCGGAATTTCCGACAACGGATTTTGTTGTCAGAAAATTTTATATCCTGCTCTCAAACTTTGTGTGTCTAAAAATCCGATGGAAAATGTGTAATGGAGCCTACATACGGTCGGAATTTCCGTCAACAAGGTCCTATCACACATTTTCCATCGGAAAATCCGACCATGTGTACGGGGCATAAGTCTGCTCAATGGCTATCGCCAATAGCTTGGCCTGTACATGTGTAAAATACAGTATAAAAATGGCAATAAGTGTCACAGTAAAACATCAGAAAAACTTTGTTCCATTGTTCATATTAGAAAAAGAGAAAGAAGAAAAACAGGAAAGAAGGAAAACAAAAGAAAGGGTAGGAAATGGGACGAGAGGAGACAGAGGGAAAGGAGGAAAATAGGGAGGGAATATACTCTGATAACAGCGAATTATGGACAAGAGAGATATCAACTTTAAAAAGAGCATGTTATATAACAAGAAAACAACATCTCTAGGAGCCCTGTGTCAAGGTGAGGCTGGAGATGGCCCCGTCAGGGTCAAGAGCATTGTTACAAGGGTATCAGAGGAAGAGAAGTGGAGCCAAACACACCATAATACCCTATACTTGTTGAAGGTGTTATTATCCAGTGCCAGCATCTTCTCCATTCTCATAATGTCATTCACAGTGGAGACCCTGGTGGTGTAGTGGCAGTCTTCCAGTATAAAGGGAAGACTAATACCGTGTACACACTTGGATGGTTTTTCCGACGGAATTTCGCTCAAGCTTGCCTTGCATACACACGGTCACACAAAAGTTCTCTGAACTTTCGACCGTCAAGAACGCAGTGACGTACAACACTACGACGACCCAAGAAAATCAAGTGCAATGCTTCCGAGCATGCGTCAAATTGTTTCCAAGCATGCTTCGCTTTTTGCACGTCTGAATTGCATACAGGCGATCGCATCTTCGGATAGGAACTTTTCCCGACCAAAAAATAGAGAACATGCTCCCAATCTTTTGCTGGCTGGAATTTCGCCAGCAAAAGACCGATGGAGCATACACATGGTCGCATTTTCCGATGAAAAAGCTCTCATCAGAGGTTTGCTGGCGGCATATCCGATCGTGTGTACGTGGCATAAGGGCAGACAAAAAGAAACAAAGAAGGCATCTTTTCTAGAACTGCATACATACGGGAAGCATAGAGAGAAGAGCAATCCCTGAAGTTGATGTTAGAGGCTCTTCATAAATTGTACTATATATCTTAAATACCTGAGTACAGAAGGGGTGTATCCTCTCACATTCCCACCAGATATGAATGGAACGTACCTGGAGCTGAGCTACAGCGCCAGCAGGAGGCAGTGGTGGATGGAAATTTTTATGTAATGTTGATTTGAAATTGTTTTTAAATTGAGCTTCTAAGCCCTGGTGTGGATGCAGGAACCTAACAAAAAATTATGAAGTAGCTTGTGGCATTCTTGCAATTGTTTGAAGGAACACATAATTAATTTATGGTGCACTTCAGATTTATTAGTCATTATCCACACTTCTCAAATTATTATGAGACCCAGTTCATTGGTAGATAATGTCCAGTTATAAGGTTCCTTATGGTTTTGCAAGAAGCTTTAACTTGTACCCAATTGTTTTATATAGCACTGTCATCAATAGCTGTTTCAGCCACCTACATAAAAAGTGATACTAATGTCTTGTTTTTTTTTTTTTTGCTTACAAATAACAAACATGTTATTCTTACCTGCTCTGTGCAGTGGTTTTGCACAGAGGAGCCGGAATCCTCTTCTTCTTGGATCCGTCTTCAGCATTCCTTGCCCCTCCCTCCTGATGAGTGCCCCCACAGCAAGCAGCTTGCTATGGGGGCACCCGAGCTGAGCTGCAGCTTTGTGTATCCATACAGACATGGAGCCACTGCTAGGCCCCACCCCCCTCCATCTCCTCATTGGCTCACTGATTTTGATTGACAGCAGCAGGGAGCCAATGGTGCTCTGCTACTGTCTCAGCCAATGAGGAGGGAGAGTCCCGGCAACTCAGTCTCTCCTGCAACATCGCTGGATAGAGATGGGCTCAGGTAAGTACTAGGGGGGCTGGGGGCTGATGCACACAGAAGGTTTCTTATCTTTTTTAAATAGAATGCATTAAGATAAAAACCCTTCTGCCTTCACTTTAACATTACTGTCACCGTTGCCAATCCTAGTTGCCTTGCACCCATTCTGATCCAATAAAGTAAAAATTTTCAAAGCAAGTACAAGCAATTGCTTTATTACTGCCGCTATATTGTTATAGTATCTGTTACTCAGAACTGTTGTAACTATCTACTAATATGATAGTCTCTTAAAACTCTTTTTTTCTACCTGTTCTATCACATTTACTGAGATAATTATTTTAACTGCGATGATGTTGCCACTGCTTTCTCTGTCATTGCTCTTAAGCCAGTGTATAAAACATCCGTTACAAAGTTGTTGCTGACATTTGTGCTATCAGTCTTAATATGTTATTATGCTACTAGAAAAGTAGGGAAAAAACTGAACCCCAACAAAAACCAGAGTATGTATATATATATATATATATATATATATATATATATATATATATATACAGAGTATCTCACAAAAGTGAGTACACCCCTCACATTTTTTGAAAATATTTTATTATATCTTTTCCTGTGACAACACTGAAGAAATGACACTTTGCTACAATGTAAAGTAATGAGTGTACAGCTTGTATAACAGTGCAAATTTGCTGTCCCCTGAAAATAACTCAGCACACAGCCATTAAAGGGGTTGTAAAGGTAATTAAAAAAAAAAATAAAATAACAAACATGTCATACTTACCTTTACTGTGCATCTCGTTCTGCACAGAGTGGCCCCGAACCTGCTCTTCTGGGGTCCCTCGGCGGCTGTTTCAGCTCCTCCCCGCAAGAACTAACCACCTTAATGCGAGCTCCCTCGCATGGTGGTTAGTTATTGCGGGCGCGCTCCCGTGATACAGCTGGCGGCTATAGCGGCTCGCTGTATCACTCGGCCCCGCCCCCCGGCGCGCCGCGTCATTGGATGTGATTGACAGCAGCGCGAGCCAATGGATGGGCTGCTTTCAATCCATCCACTGTAGCCAATCAGCGACCAGGCTGAGCAGCAATAGAGGTGTCGGGAGCGAGCGGCTGAGTTTCGAGGTGTCAGGTAAGAAAAACGGGGGGGCTCGGGGCAGCGGTACTGTCAAAAGTTTTTTAACCTTGATGCATATAATGCATTAAGGTGAAAATTTTTTTACCTTTACAACCCCTTTAATGTCTAAAACGCTGGCAACAAAAGTGAGTACACCCCTAAGTGAAAATGTCCAAATTGGGCCCAATTAGCCATTTTCCCTCCCAATGTCATGTGACTTGTTAATGTTACAAGGTCTCAGGTGTGAATGGGGAGCAGGTTTGTTAAATTTGATGTTATTGCTCTCCCTCTCTCATACTGCTCACTGGAAGTTCAACATGGCACCTCATGGCAAAGAACTCTCTGAGGATCTGAAAAAAAGAATTGTTGCTATACATAAAGATGAGCTGGGCTATAAGAGGATTGGCAAGACCCTTAAACTGAGCTGCAGCACGATGGTCAAGACCATACAGTGGTTTACCAGAACAGGTTGCACTCAGAACAGGCCTCACCATGATCGACCAAATAAGTTGAGTGCATGTGCTCAGCGTCATATCCAGAGGTTGTCTTTGGGATATAGAAGTATAAGTGCTGCCAGCATTGCTGCAGAGGTTGAAGGGGTGGGGGTTCAGCCTGTCAGTGCTCAAACCATACGCCGCACACTGCATCAAATTGGTCTGCATGGCTGTCATCCCAGAAGGAAGCCTCTTCTAAAGATGATGCACAAGAAAGCGGAAGACAAGCAGACTAAGGACATGGATTACTGGAACCATGTCCTATGGTCTCATGAGACCAAAGATAAACTTATTTGGTTTAGATGGTGTTAAGCGTGTGTGGCGGCAACCAAGTGAGGAGTGCAAAGACAAGTGTGTGTTGCCTACACTCAAGCATGGTGGTGGGAGTATCCTGGTCTAGGGCTGCCTGGGTGCTGCCGGCACTGGGGAGCTACAGTTCATTGAGGGAACCATGAATGCCAACATGTACTGTGACATAGTGAAGCAGAGCATGATCCCCTCACTTTGGAGACTGGGCCTCAGGTCAGTATTCCAACATGATAACGACCCCAAACACACCTCCAAGATGACCACTACCTTGCTAAAGAAGCTGAGGGTAAAGGTGATGGACTGGCCAAGCATGTCTCCAGATCTAAACCCTATTGAGCATCTGTGGGGCATCCTCAAATGAAAGGTGAAGGAGCACAAGGTCTCTAACATCCACCAGCTCTGTAATGTCATCATGGAGGAGTGGAAGAGGACTCCAGTGGTAACCTGTGAAGTTCTGGTGAACTCCATGCCCAAGAGGGTTAAGGCAGTGCTGGAAAATAATGGCGGCCACACAAAATATTGACACTTTGGGCCCAATTTGGACATTTTCACTTAGGGGTGTACTCATTTTTGTTGCCCAGGGTTTAGACATTAATGGCTGTGTGTTGAGTTATTTTGAGGGGACAGCAAATTTACACTGTTATACAAGCTGTACACTCACTACTTTACATTGTAGCAAAGAGTAATTTCTTCAGTGTTGTCACATGAAAAGATATAATAAAATATTTACAAAAATGTGAGGGTGTACAAAGGGGATCACCTTCCCTAGGAAAAGGTAGTCCAAATGGCAGGTTTCTTAAAATCTGACTTTTAGTCAGTTTTATTTAAAAGGTTGCATGAAAATAACACAAACAAAAACAGAAAATAAATCCTTGCCATCCAGGCACTAGCTGAACATTGCAGGTTCCTAACTCACCAGGTAAAGGACTTCTCCCAGTCACCCACAAAACAAAGATAATGCAAACCTTTTACAAAGCAAAGGTCACATAAGCAGCTCTCTCAGGTTTTTGGCTTCCTTAGACCCAGGCTAAGAGCAATCCTTTGCTCTAGTCCTGCTTAATTTATACCAGCTGTTGGTGGACACAAGTGGACTGCAAAATCTGGTCCAGAACCAACCCTGCCAAGGTGGCTGGTAAAACCCGGAATGGATTCCACCTTAGTTCTCTGCAAATGAACGACTGAGAGGTGAAACATAATGTCCATTAATCACCTCGCCTTTCATAATGTCACATATCCCCCCTCTGCTCAAGCCCCTGTGGCTGAGCAACGGTCCCAACCAGACAATGAATAGGGGAAAGGGCATCTGCATTATTCTGAAGTTTCCCAGCTCTATGCTCCACTGTCAACTTAAAAACTTGAAGGACAAGGAACCACCTTGTCATCCGACTGTTTTTCTCCTTGTTATCACACATCCATTTGAGAGGGGCATGATCAGTGACTAGTTTGAATTGTCTCCCCAACAGGTAATGCTTTAGGGCAACTAAGACCCATTTGATAGCTAAGCAATCCTTCTCAACAATGGCATAGTTTTTCTCATGTCTGCTCAGCTTTCTGCTCAGGTAGACCACTGGGTGCTCCTTACCGTCTCTGATTTGGGACAGTACCGCACCCAGTCCCACATCAGAGGCATCTGTCTGTACCTCCTTTGTTCACGAGCACAGGTTTTACACAAAGAGCTTGCTTCAACGTATGAAATGCCTTCTCTGCCTCAGGATTCCACTTAATCATGATACCCTTCATCAGATCTGTCAGTGGGGCTACAATGGTGGCAAGATTGGGTATAAAACGCCTGTAACATCCTGTGATACCAAGAAATGCATAAACGTGCTTCTTATGTATAGGTTGGGGTGACTTTTGAACTGCCTCAATTTTATTGATCCAAGGCTTGATCAGCCCTCGACCAATAAAGTAGCCAAGGTATTTGGCCTCCTCCAAGCCTATGGCACACTTTCTGGGGTTGGTAGCAAGTCCTTCTTTGCTAAGGGAATCTACTACCTAATGCACTCTGGGCAAATGAGATTCCCAATCTGGGCTGTGGATGACTACATCATCCAAATAGGCAGCTGTGTATTGGCCATGTGGTCTTAATGTCTTATCTATCATTCTCTGGAATGAGGCAGGAGCACCATCCAAACCAAATGGCATCCGCTTATACTGGAAAGACCCCTCGGAGGTAGAAAACGCTGTTTTCTCTTTTGCCGATTCTGTTAATGGTATCTGCCAGTAACCTTAAGTCAGATCTAAAGTAGTTATATACCGGACCCTTCCCAATCTATCAACAAGCTCGTCGACCCGAGGCATTAAGTACACATCGAATTTTGGACCTGCAATTCAACTTCTTGAAATCATTACAAAACCTTATAGTTCCATCTTGTTTTGGGACCAACACTATGGGACTTGACCAGTCACTGTGGGACCCCTCTATCACGTCCAACTTTAACATGTTCTTTACTTAATTTTTCAACTGCTTCTCGCCTGGCTTTGGGCATTCTATAGGGCTTTACATTTATGCAGACGCCTGGTTCCGTAATTATATCATGCTGTATAACTGTAGTCAGTCCGTGTAAGTGTGAGAATAAGTCTCTACTTTTACTCACAAACTTTTTTAACTTTCTTCTATTAGGCCGCTGACAAGGTTTCAGTTATGGGTATCGCAGGTGTCCCAGGGGACATGTCTTTTAGGGGTGTTGGGACTGCCAGTAAAGTCTCTCTGTCCTTCCAAGGTTTCAAGAGATTAAAGTGATATATTTGCTCCGGTTTCCTTTTTCCTGGCTGGTAAACTTTTTAGTTTAACTTCCCCTACTCTTTCCATAATTTTAAAGGGACCTTGCCACTTTGCTAGGAATTTACTCTCAACTGTAGGGACTAGTACCAGCACTCTATCACCAGGGTTGATGGTTCAGGTCTTGGCACCCCAATTATAAACCCTTCTCTTGGCCTCCTGGGCTTGTTCCATATGTTCCCATACAATGTACAGCATGACAGCCGCAATTCTATCTTGCATTAGTGAGATATGCTCAATGAGAGTGCATTTAAAAACCACTGATCACATTATAAATGCCAATGGTCCCAAAAAAGTGTTCGATATGTCCGCTATAATGTCACAGTCCTGATAAAAATCGCAGCTTGCCGCCATTACTAGTAAAAAAAAATAATAATAAAAATGCAGTAAATCTATCCCCTATTTTGTAGATGCTATAACTTTTGCGCAAACCAAACAATATACTGTTTTTATTGGCGTATAACACTCACTTTTTCACCATGAAAATCAGGTGCAAATACCATGTGCGTGTTATACGCCAATACTTCAATTTTAGCTGCCTCGGAGGGGACAGGGAGGGGAGCAGGATGAGCGCCATCACATTACATACAGTGAGAATCTCCTTTTTACTTGGCGGCCTCTGTAATAGGAAGTCCCGTCTCCTGGGCCGCCATTGGACCACTGTTCTGTCTATCATAGGAGATTCTCACTGTATGTAATCTGTCGACACTCATCCCTCCCTGTTCCCTCTAGGCTGCAAATGGGCATCAATCAGGCTGCACTGATGGCAATGGTAAGGCTGCTGCATTGAAGGCAATGGTGAGGCTGCTGCGTTGATGGCAATGGTAAAGGCTGCTGCATTGATGGTAATGGTGAGGCTGCTGCATTGATGTGGACTGATGAGTGAGGCTGCATTGATGGCACTTGTGAGGCTGCAGATGGGCACTGACCCTTTTTTTGCTTCAAAGTTCCTTATTTAAAATGTAAGTTTTTTTTCCTGAAACTTCCCTCTTAAAATGAATGTGCGTGTTATACGCCTGTGTGTGTTATACGCCGATAAATACGGTATGTTTTTTGTGATTTTTATTACCAAAAATATGTAGAAGAATGCATATCGGCCTAAACTGAGGAAAAAATTAGGTTTTAAAAAAAATGGGGCTATTTATTACAGCAAAAAGTACAAAATACTGTGGGTTTTTTTTTCAAAATTGTCTCTCTTTTTTTGTTTATAGCACAAAAAATAAATACAGCAGAAATTATCAAATACCACCAAAAGAAAGCTCTATTTGTGGGAAAAAAAGGACATCAATTTTTTGTTGGTACAGTGTCGCACGACTGTGCAATTGGCAGTTAAAGCGACGCAGTGCCATATTGCAAAAAATGGCCTGGTCATTGAGCAGCCAATTCTTTCAGGGCTGAAGTGGTTAATGGCTGCTTTTAATTTTAATTGCTAATTTTGCTTAAAATACTGTGAATATTACCAAGAGCATCTGATAATAACACACTTTATTTATCATGAAACAACAGAAAATATGATTATTCTTGGGTCTTTTGCTGAAACCTTTTTGTTAAAATGTTCAGTAGCTAGTTGTCACTATATCATAATTGATATCAAATAATATGACTTCACTAAAGAGCAAGGCTGCATAGTTTCAATACGGGATCACTTTGAAAAGATTGATTATATGAAAAAAAGGACCATGGGGGATAATCAATATGTGATACGAGCAGAGAAAACATCCAAGGATAACAGGATGTTAATCCAGAGACCAATAAAGTCCTCATAGCTATCAAACAATGTCAGGCATATCTAACAGCAACTAGATAAAGAAGACATATTAATAAGCTAAGATGCATGACAAACACGAAAAAGGTTCTCTAAGTGTAAATACTGAAATCAAAATTACTTAAATAAAAAGAAGATATTATTACTCAAAAAATATTAGAATATGAAAATATGGAATGAGAACATACTGTAACATAAAGTTATTATGGCTTTGGGACCGCTCGATGGGAAACATCTAGGGGAATGTGAAAACACTGTTACATCATAAGCTAGTCACTCTTAGCTAGGGGTAAGCAACCTTCGAGAAATGGAGATCTACTTGAACATCACTAATGAAGTCAAAGGTCACCGCCCCCCCAAAAAAAGAAAGTAAACCCAACCTTTTTTTTGGTAAAATATTCTTATTGAGAATTGAAAAAAAATAAGTATTACAAGAGAGCAGGGTTTAGGAGTGCGTTATGCAGAGAATGCAGGGTTTACCAGTGCATTACGCTCAGAATGCAGTGATCATGAGTGCGTTGCACTCAGAATTCAGGGTTAAGGAGTGTATAAGGCTCAGAATGTAGGGTTAAGTAGTGCATTGTGCTCATAATGCAGGGTTAAGAAATGCATTGCGCTCAGAATGCAGGTATCAGGAGTGCATTTTTTGCTCAGAATGAAGGGCTCAGGAGTGCATTTTACGCTTAGAATGCAGGAATCTGGAGTGCGTTGGGCTCAGAATGCAGGAATCTGGAGTGCGTTGGGCTCAGAATGCAGGAATCAGGAGTGTGTTGCACTCGGAATGCAGAGATCAGGAGTGCATTTTATGCTCAGAGTGCAGGGTTCAGGAGTGCATTTTACGCTCAGAATGCAGGGTTCATGAGTGCATTTTACGCTCAGAATGCAGGAATCAGGAGTGTGTTGCGCTCAGAATGCAGGGATCAGGAGTGTGTTGCACTCAGAATGAAGGAATCAGGAGTGCATTGATCAGGAGTGTGTTTTACACTCAGAATGCAGGGATCATGAGTGCATTTTACGGTCAGAATGCAGGGATCAGGAGTGCATTGCACGCAGAATTCAGGGTTAAGGAGTGCATTAGGCTCAGAATGCAGGGTTAAGGAGTGCGTTGTGCTCAGAATGCACGGTTAAGGAGTGCAATATGCTCATAATGCTGGGTTAAGAAATGCATTGAGCTCAGAATGCAGGGATCAGGAGTGAGTTTAAGCTCAGAATGCAGGGTTTAGGAATACATTTTACGCTCAGACTGCAGGGATCAGTAGTGCATTTTATGCTCAGAATGAAGGGTTCAGGAGTGCATTTTACGCTTAGCATACAGGAATCAGGAGTGCATTGTGCTCAGAATGCAGGAATCAGGAGTGCGTTGCACTCAGAATGCAGGGATCAGGAGTGCAATTTATGCTCAGAGTGCAGGGTTCAGGACTGTGTTTTATGCTCAGAATGCAGGGCTCAGGAGTGCGTTTTACACTCAGAATGCAGGATTTAGGAGTGTGTTTGTGCTCAGAATGCAGGGATCAGGAGTGTGTTGCACTCAGAATGCAGGAATCAGGAGTGCATTGCGTTCAGAATGCAGGGATCAGGAGTGCATTTTACGCTCAGAATGCAGGAATCAGGAGTGTGTTGCACTCAGAAGGCAGGGTTTAAGAGTGCATTGCGCTCAGAATGCAGGAATCAGGAGTGCATTGCGCTCAGAATGCAGGGATCAAGAGTGCGCTTTATGCTCAGAGTGCAGGGTTTAGGAGTGTGTTTTATGCTCAGGATGCAGGGATCAGGAGTGTGTTGCACTCAAAATGCAGGGATCAGGAGCGTGTTGCACTCAGAATGCAGTAGTAAGGAGTACATTGTGCTCAGAATGCAGGGATCAGGAGTGTGTTTCACACTCAGAATGCAGGGTTTAGGAGTGCATTTTATGCTTAGAATACAGGATTGTGTTTTATGCTCAGGATGCAGGGATCAGGAGTGCATTGTGCTCAGAATGCAGGGATCAGGAGGGAGTTTTACGCTCAGAATGCAGGGATCATGAGTTTGTTTTACGCTCAGAATGCAGGGATCATGAGTATATTAGGCTCAGAATGCAGGGATCGGGGGGTGGGGGGTGGGAGGTGATGTGAAGAGTAGTAGTGGACACTGCTATGGAGGTGACCCTGCCCATAACAGTCATCTGCCCCCTTCACATCCGCCCCACACACACATACACAGTGGTGTCCTTTGGTCAACTTTGAAGAGATTTCCCATCACTTCCCGTCCTAACAGAAAATGAGTAACACATCTTTTCAATAGAGACAGAAAGCAAAAAACAAAGACTCTAAACTTTTCATACTACTGTATGTGCGCAAAAATTTAGTTAAAATGGCTTAGGTCATCTGTTAAATTTAACAGAACAGGTCTATTCTATTCTATAAGGTGTTTATTTAGAGGAAATATTACTGTTTGAACTGAGTGACATCATTAAGTCAGAGCATTCAATAGATTTACAGCAAATTTTGATTCTGAGTTTGTGCTTTGATTTATTTAGGCAAAAGGTCATATTAGCTTTTAGAAGTTTATTATGTTTTCTGCAAAATTATGCTGTTGTTTAGTAAAAACCATCATTTGTATTTTTTATGATTCTATACGTGGCTAATATGTTTGTTCTTACTTCTTCAAATGCAAACGATTAATAATTTGTTTCAATGTAAGACATATTAATAAAACATGAATATATCTAACCAGAATGAATCTTTATCAGGGAAAATATATTTTACAAGCTAATTGCTGAGCAATTGGTTTAAAATGTTATCAATATTAGTATGTCAACAACATTTGCAATGACACTGATCAATGTAAAGAGAAATGTAATGATATTCAGATACACTGAGCAGATTGAAGAGATCTAAACCAACAAATATATTAGAAAAAAACTCTACTGTACACATGAACTCAATATTTCTGAACTATGTATACTCATGAATAATGTATAGGTAGTGAATATTTATTAAACATTCGAAGAATGACCTTCAGAGAAATCAAACTTTTAAAGCACTTTCCAAGATAACGCATTGCTCTTATGGAAATATTAAGGGTAATACAAGGCAGTGTTGTGTTAAGTAATCATATAATGGATGGAGTTATGTTTTTTTTCTTTTAGCCTAACATGAGATCAGTTTATAACTCAAGACTTTTGTCCTTCTTATTCTATTGTATAATATTTGTTTTTTAATACTACTGCAGAAATTAAACTACTCTACATATACCTTACTTTAAAATGTTATAGATGTCTGGGGTCATCTTTCAATACACACATTCCATGTTGGATTAGACAACAGACAGTCTATTGAACTCCAAAGACAGCAGTAATCGAACTATGGAGACACAATTTTCAGGCAAATTCTTCTATAATGGCTGAAATTTTCTCGTCAAAGATTTTTATTAAGATTTACAATACAGTGGAAAGTAAAGAAAAAATGGCTGAAATTTTAAGCTCAGAGTTCACTGTTATCTAATCTCTGTTATCTAATAATGACAAAAAAATCAGCTGTGAGGGGAAAAACATTATTTAGCGGTTCAATCGTTTATCCTAATTCTCATCTCCTAGTAATGACTAGGGATGAGCCGAACACCCCCCTGTTCGGTTCGCACCGGAACATGCAGAAAATTTGTTTGAACACGCAAACACTGTTAAAGTCTATGGGACACGAACATGAATAACCAAAAGTGCTAATTTTAAAGGCTTATATGCAAGTTATTGTCATAAAAAGTGTTTGGGGACCTAGGTCCTGCCCCAGGGGACATGGATCAATGCAAAAAAACTTTTAAAAACGGCCGTTTTTCGGGAGCAGTGATTTTAATAATGCTTAAAGTGAAACAATAAAAGTGTAATATTCCTTTAAATTTCATACCTGGGGGGTGTCTATAGTATGCCTGTAAAGGAGCGCATGTTTCCCGTGTTTAGAACAGTCTGACAGCAAAATTACATTTCAAAGGAAAAAAAATAATTTAAAACTACTCGCGGCTACTACCCCGTCAAGACCCCGTGCGTTGTTTAAGAACCGTCAGAAGAGGAGAAGCATCACACAGCGGGAGCCTTCCATCATGGTGGATGTGGAACGGCCCGAGAAGAAGAAGGGAAGAAAACGCCGCAGAGGACGATGCCGGATGAGAACACCGGAGGAAGAACCAGAAGAACCAGAAGAAGAAGAAGATGGAGGAAGAAACCAAAGGAAGATATAAGATAGAAGATAGAAGAAAGAATAAATAAAGGAATTGTCAAAAACTGTCTCTTGTCATTTTTAACATTTTTGACACTTTTTTTGTGAAATGTTAGGGGTACATTTGTACCCCCTTATCATTTCACACAGGGGGGGGAGGGCCGGGATCTGTGGGTCCCCTTGTTAAAGGGGGCTTCCAGATTCCGATAAGCCCCCCACCCACAGACTCCCACAACCATTGGGCAAGGGTTGTGGGGATGAGGCCCTTGTCCCCATCAACATGGGGACAAGGTGTTTTGGGGGGCTACCCCAAAGCACCCTCCCAATGTTGAGGGCATGTGGTCTGGTACGGTTCAGGAGGGGGGAGCTCTCTCATCCCTCCTCTTTTCCTGTGGCCTGCCAGGTTGCGTGCTCGGATAAGGGTCTGGTATGGGTATTTGGGGGGACCCCACGCCATTTTTTTGAAAAATTTTGGCTGGGGTTCCCCTAATATCCATACCAGACCTGAAGGGCCTGGTATGGAATTTAGGTGGACCCCCCACGTCATTCTTTTAAAATTTTTGTTCGGGGTTCCCCTGTGGGGAATTCCCATGCCGTTTTTATCAATGAACTTTTATGTGTATTGTCGGACCGGCAATTCATTAATAGCCGCGAGTAGTTTTAAATGACTTTTTTTCCTTTGAAATGTCATTTTGCTGTCAGACTGTTCTAAACACAGGAAACATGCGCCCCTTTAGAGGCATACTATAGACACCCCCCAGGTACGAAATTTAAAGGAATATTACACTTTTATTGTTTCACTTTAAGCATTATTAAAATCACTGCTCCCGAAAAAATGTCTGTTTTTAAAACTTTTTTTGCATTGATCCATGGTCCCTGGGGAAGGACCCAGGTCCCCAAACACTTTTTATGACAATGCCATGCATATAAGCCTTTAAAATTAGCACTTTTGATTTCTCCCATAGACTTTTAAAGGGTGTTCCGCGGCTTTAAAGTTTGCCGCAAACACCCCAAATTGTTCGCTGTTCGGTGAACTGGCAAACAGCCGATGTTCAAGTTGAACATGAGTTTGACTCGAACTCGAAGCTCATCCCTAGTAATGACTATAAAGTAAATTATTTATTGGTGTATAACATGCACAGGGGTATAACACACACCTTCACTTTAAGAAGGAAGTTTCAGGAAAAACTAAACTTTTAAATAAAGAACTGTGAGGCAAAATAATGTCCAGTGCCCATCAATGCAGCCTCACCGTTGCCCATCTGCAGCCTCACAAGTGCCATGAATGCAGCCTCACCATTGCCATGAATGCAGCCTCACCATTGCCATAAATGCAGCCTCCCCATTGCCATGAATGCAGCCCCATAAGTGCAATGAATGCAGCCTCACCATTGCCATGAATGCAGCCTCACCATTGCCATGAATGCAGCCTCCCCATTGCCATGCATGCAGCCTCATGATTGCCATGAATTCAGCCTCACCATTGCCATGAATGCAGCCTCCCCATTGCCATGATTTCGGCCTCACAAGTGCCATGAATGCAGCCTCACCATTGCCATGAATGCAGCCTCCCCATTGCCATGCATGCAGCCTCATGATTGCCGTGAATTCAGCCTCACCATTGCCATGAATGCAGCCTCCCCATTGCCATGAATGCAGCCTCACTATTGCCATGAATGCAGCCTCCCCATTGCCATGAATTCAGCCTCACCATTGCCATGAATGCAGCCTCACCATTGCCATCAGTGCAGCCTGATCCATGCCCATCTGCAGCCTTGTAGGGGACAGGGAGGGGGACAGTACGAGCGCCGACGGATTACTTACCAGAGAATCTCCTGTTTACTCGGCGACCTCTTTAATACAAAGTCCCACCACCTATAATAGACAGAACAGTCGTCCAATGCCAGTCCAGGAGACAGGACTTCCTATTACAGAGACCGCTGATTAAACAGGAGATTCTCACTGTATGTAATTTGTCAGTGCTCATCCTGCTCCCCTCCCTGTCCCCTCCAAGGCAGCCAGAACTGAACAATCGGTGTATAACACACACACAATATTTTCACCCAATTTTCAGGGTGAAAAGGTGCGTGTCATACGCCGATAAATACAGTAATTTCAATGGAGTCTATATATGTTTGCATTCATTACAGATAAGGAAAAAAGGCACCCACCTGGGTGTTTTGAAGTGTGTTTCCCGAGGACTGGGAGAGAGCAAACAGGCACAAGGCCCACCATAGTGTTGCATTAAAAACAGAGCAAGTAGGAGACAGGCAGAAGTGACAAGATTCGCAGCACCGGGGCTCAGCATCTGACCGTGAGGGAAACCAACAGGTGCAGCCAAAGAAATGGTGTTATTATCACTGTATAGAAGCTGGGACTCATCCGTCCAATTGGTAGCGATGACAGGGAACACCCTCCTCTGCCTGGTGCCTACATAACTCAAGGAGCATGCACAGTCAAAGAACGATTATCCAGGTATATCTGCATCTTCATCAGCCTCTTTTTTGTGTGTTTCATAAACATTTGGTTTTTGGGATTGTATAGCAGTCCTACAACCCCAGACATATAGGTCAGTTTTTACTAGACTTTTGGTCTGGAGTACTTGCTGATCTAGCTTTACACCATGTTTCAGCTTTATATTTGGGGTCCTAATTGCATAGTTGATGCAGTTATATTGCAACTTTGAAATCGTTCATTATCCATTTGGTTTTACCATTTTTTTACCATTCAGGGTCTGCTTTGTGGAGTGCTGTAGTCCCAGTGGATTTCCACTGGGCAATTTCTTTTATTCTCCTACTTTAAACTGCACTCTACATGCGGAATCCATTTCTATGTAATTGTGCCCATTCACATTTTAATGCTCAACCTCTTGTATCCTATTTTTTAGCATAATCAGACTTTTTAGACCATTATATAATTCAATGGGAGCATCTTTAAATTCACAACACATGCGGTTTTGCATGATTTTTGTGCACAGTTTATGTACATGTTTACAGTATATGCCTGAAGAATGCCCTTCCACCTCTGAAACTGTTCTCTTTCCCTTGCTCAGCCCAAGATGCAAACATCTGAAGCTTGGCACAGCTTGGTAAAACACTTGTAATATGCTTTAAAAATGCCTAAAAAATAGGAATATACTCTGCTCAATTGTGATTTATAAGTATTGCATATGTGTATTTATTTACCATCATTATTTATGATTGTTATTATATGTTCATTTATTTATCATCATTATAGGTGATTCTTCTTCTTATTATTCCTATTATGTCATGTTTATTTATTTATCATTACTATTGATATAGGGATATATGGTTTACATTTGCAGCACATTGTTTGAGCAAATTAAATAGGCCCTAGATATGTTGATGTGGATCATTATTAGTGTTCATGGCATGTGGCCAATAAATGCTAGTGGACACTAAATTGCAAGGATACTGGATTATTTAGTTTGTATGGAGAACAATCTGGTCTTTAGATGGGATGTTACTTGACACTAAACTGCCAGGATACTGGATTGTTTACTTTGTATGAAGAGGGATTTGGCCTCTTGATCCAGCTTGACACTAAACTGCCAGGATACTGGATTGTTTAGTTGGATGAAGAGCAATTTGGCCTTTAGATGGTGCTTGACACCAAACTGCCAAGATACTGGATTGTTTTGTTTTTATGAAGTATGATCTACCTTCTAGATGGTGCTTAAAACTAAACTGTCAGGATACTGGATTGTTTAGTTTGCATATAAAAGCAAAGAAAGCAGCGTCTCTGCATCTAAGTGCAGACAATCATGTTCTATTACAAGATGCACTCACAGGATTGCAGATTAAAAGTAGCATAGAGATAGTTCACGTTCCATGGTCCCATCCGAGTGGCGAGCTGGGGTCTGAAGAAAGAGCATGCATGCTCCGAATGCACGTCGCTACAACAACGCTCACCGCTGTCTTTCTGTCCCTCTGGTGACACTTGGCTCTCTCCTTTGCCCACTGCCCCAGAGCTCTGGATGCCACCAGTGCTGCTGACAATGTGAGATGCCGGAGACCCCAGCTCTCCACCTGGATGGGACCACGGAACATGAACTATCTCTATGCTACTTTTCATCTGCAATCCTGTGAGTGCATCTTGTAATAAAACGTGATTGTCTTTAACTCCATGATGCACTTAGATGGGCGCTGCATTCTTTTCCTTTTATAACAACAGGGCCCCTTCTTACTCTTCATAGCTGGCTGCCTATCTGTATCTAACCCACCACATTCCCTTGCATGGACTCCCTCTCGGACTAACCACCATATATATATACATTATATGGACTACAGACAGCTCAGTGCTGATTCCACTCCTATATAGCGCTCACCATACCTATATACTATTGTTTAGTTTGCATAAAGAGTGATCTTGCTTCTAGATGGTGCTTGACACTAAACACTCAGGATACTGGGTTGTTTAGATTGTATGAAGAGTGATTGGCCTCTAGATGATGCTTGACATCCAGTTATTTAAGCATTGGGCTCAGATCGAGTGAACAATTAAATAGGGTGTTTAGAATGAGATGTCACATCAGCACACCAGTCTTGACAACATCTAGCGATGAAATGCATTGGGAGGAGCCTAAATCAAGTAATGTCATTCCCAAGAGGCTGTCTTGTGCTCTGAATAGGAAGTGGAGCATTACTCTCTAGATCTAGTTGATTTGTTTCCAGTGCTGGAAATCAGCACCATGCTATGTGAGTGCATACTTGTATACTCTTTTACTGCTTTTATTAAACATGTTACACTATGAACCTCTTGAATATTTCTTATTTTATATAATCGTTGATGGCGAGTGATAAATAAAATCTTTGACTTCTCTGGGGATTAAAGACCAACTGTTCGGTTTGCAGCAGAACTCCCAACAGGTGAAAAGTTTTAACCCAAATAAAAAAACATTTGAAGTGTATGGGAGTTGTTTCCTGGGTTGTAGCCCCGGTGGTATAGTGAGTTGGCTTCAGTTTCCTGGCAGGACACCTCTGTTACCAGGAAGTGGCTGGGTATTGCATGACAGGTCGATGTATGTCCAACTGCAGTACACTGTGCCTGTGTCTGCGCTGTACATTCCTGTCAGCATTGGATAATTGGTGCTGCATCATCCTTCTCATCCTTCTCCCCCCTTGATTGCCACTAAGGCAAGAGGCTGGCTGTCCTTCCTTCTACAACATCATGCAGCTGCCCCATGATGCTGGATGATTCATTCCCTAATAGAGACGGGCTGAACACCTCCCAGTTTGGTTCGCACCAGAACACCTTGAACAGGCAAAAAGTTCTAGTGAACATGCAAACCCTATTAAAGTCTATGGGACACGAACATGAAAAATCAAAAGTCCTCATTTTAAAGGCTTATATGCAAGGTATTGCCATAAAAAGTGTATGGGGACCTGGGTTGGGGTGGGGTTCCCCCCAAAATCCATATCAGACCCTTATCCGAGCATGCAGCCTGGCAGGTCAGGAAAAGGAGAGGACAAGCGAGCACCCCCCCCAACCATACCAGGCCACATGCCCTCAACATGGGGGATTCTGCGCCCCCCACCCCAAAGCACCATGTCCCTATGTTGATGGGAACAAGGGCCTCTTTCCGACAACCCTGGCTGGTGGTTGTCGGTGTCTACGGGTGGGGGGCTTATCAGAATCTGGTAGCCCCCTTTAACAAGGGGGCCCCCAGATCCCGCCCCCCCCATGTGAATGGGTATCGGGTACATTGTACCCCTACCCATTCACCAAAAAAGTGAAAAAAAATTAAAAACCACAAGAGTGTCACGAACCTGGTAGGTGGAGCCCGGAATGCAGAGAACGGCCTCTCGTATGCCTCTGACTTAAGAACCCCTGAAGGTGTGAACAGGGACTCGAAAGTACAGCGGGGCACAAGTGCCTGACTGGAACACTGAAGTAGAAGGCAGGATCCTGTAGTCAGCAGGGAGGTGCACTGTAGTCCTGTAGCAGGTTGCAGACAGCAGGGAGGTGCACTGTAGTACTGTAGCAGGATGCAGGTAGCAGGGAGGTGCACTGTAGTCCTGTAGCAGGTTGCAGACAGCAGGGAGGTGTACTGTAGTCCTTGTAGCAGGTTGCAGACAGCAGGGAGGTGCACTGTAGTCCTGTAGCAGGTTGCAGACAGCAGGGAGGTGCACTGTAGTCCTGTAGCAGGTTGCAGACAGCAGGGAGGTGCACTGTAGTCCTGTAGCAGGTTGCAGACAGCAGGGAGGTGCACTGTAGTCCTGTAGCAGGTTGCAGACAGCAGGGAGGTGCACTGTAGTACTGTAGCAGGATGCAGATAGCAGGGAGGTGCACTGTAGTCCTGTAGCAGGTTGCAGACAGCAGGGAGGTGCAGACAAGCCGGGTCAAGGTACTGGCGGGCAGATCAGGTACAGAAGGGCAAACCAAGAGAATAGTCAGAGTCCAAGCCAAGATCGGGGCGGGCAGCAAGCAGGTAAGTCAGGAACAAGCCAAGTAAGTACTGGATACAGGAAAACTGGTAACAAGGTAGCAGGGGTCTCAGGAAACGCTGTAGACCGGACAGCAAGGCAGCATTGAAACAGTCTTCTTTAAATAGCCTATCTTTGGCGCCAAGTGGCACTATTGCGCATGCGCGTACGCACGTTAGCGCTATTGGCGCTATTGCGCATACGTTTGTTAGCACTATTGCGCGTGCGCGAACGCCGGATGGCGCTTCTATGCACAGGCATTCGTTTAACCCTCAATCTGCTGGGAAAACTGCAAGAGGGCTTTTCCTGACAAAGAGACAGATTTTGACAAGTCCTTTATTAAAAAAGAAGGGAAGAAAAGTGTCCCGTGATGTAAATCTATTGTCAATCACGCCACTCGACGGAGCCAAAAAATAGCAAAAATGCAATATGCTTTGCCTCTATGGGAGGCCTCCCATTGACTGCTGTCTCTTCGCTTTGACAGCTCTTATATAGACAAGGAAATGGCCACCCAGTGATGTAACGGGGTGACCCACCCCTTCTGATGTCATGTGATGTCACATGATGTCAGAAGGGGGCAGGGTCACCCAATTACATCAGCGCGTGGCCCTGCCCTTGCCTACATAAGAGATATCAAAGCGAAGAGACAGCAGTTGGCGGAAGGCCTCCCATGGAGGTGTATTGTTTTGCATTTTTGATATTTTTCGGGTTCGTCGGGCGGCATGATTGAAGGTGGATTTACATTACGGGACACTTTTTTTCTTTTATTTTTTTAATAAAGGACTTTTTCTTGTGATTTATACTTTTTGACACTTTTTTTGGGGGTGGGATCTGGGGGCCCCCTTGTTAAAGGGGGTTTCCAAAATATGAAAAGCCCCCTGTCCGCAGACACCCAAAAACCACCGGCCAGGTTTGTCGGGCAGAGGCCCTTATCCCCTACAGGGTGCCTTTGGCCAATCGTGGCTCTCACAGCACATTGCACTGTGATTGGCTAAAGCATAGAGGTCAGGTGCATACTTTGGCCAATCAACAGCCTACAATGCACTGCAATATCGGAGTGCATTATGAGGTGCTCCTCGGCAGGCGAATGTCCCGCGAGTGCTCCATTAGTTTGTTGGTTTAACGAACAAAGAAACTAATGGGGTGCTCACAGGACGTTCACATTCGTGGCACCTGGGGCATTTGTGGGACATTGCTCTAAACAAACAAACGAACAGCGGATGTTCGAGTCGAACTTAAGTTCGACTCGAACATCAAGCCCATCACTATTCCCTGATATAAGTTTTTACTACAAATTGGAGTTCCCTTGCTTCCTTATCAACTACACAAGGTCTGTTTCTTCAGTTTCACTGATTTATTACCTGTGAAGTGCCACCTGCTGACAGTATAGTTTATGGACTAGCTCTAAGGACCATTTGGATTGCTGGGACTTTTTTTGAATATGTTCATATTCTTTTATATTAAACAGAATAGGTGTTTTTGCCACTGGTCTTTTTGCTCCTTGTTTTTTGTGTTTTTTTATGTCATTTCCAATACTACATTCTGTTGGTTTTCTAGGCAACATTGTTCTGGTGAGCTGTTTGTTGATACCTTTTGGTTGCAGTGGTTGGAGCCTGGGATTAATGATTTTTTACTGTATCTATTCATTTGTGGTTACTATCTGTATCTTGGTTCCCAATGGGGGGGAGTGTGGGTCACACACATAGAAAAAGTACATTTCACATCTGTGTGCACTCAACTTTTGATAGGGGGGCTCCTGCTGGAGCCTCTGTGAATCAACACAATAGGGCTTGGAGGGGGCATGGCAGCAATGAGTACTGACAGGGAAATGCATGACATCCATTATCTCCTAACAATAGGGTTGGGTGGGGAGCATGGAGCAAATCTATTTACAGACATGTCAGAACAGCATCCTGTATTGCCTAACAGAGATCTCAGGGATGGAAACTGATCACACCAGCATGGATCTGCTTCCATGCTTGGTATGATCAGTTTGAATTAGGAGCCACAGGGCAGGATCACTAGGTATTTAGCAGCAACCAACAAAATAAATAATTTACAGCAGCCCTCAAAATTCCCACTCACCTGCTCGCATTTGGCAAGTGGAAAAAGTTTAAGAGTGAGTGTGGGGCTACTTTGGAGGGAATACTTCATATTCCAAACGCACACATTCCTGGATGAGCTCACAAATATGGGTGCTGCAGCAACAACCAGCTGGATACTGGTTCAAGTTACAATGAAGATATTTGCCAGCACACCATGGAATGGCGTAGATATCGTCCAAATGTGTAATTTATTGCATGATCACAACACAAGGGGAGTGCAACATTTCGGAGTCACGCAGGACCCCTTTGTCAGGCATGTGATCATCACATGCCTGACGAAGGGGTCCTGCAATAAATTACATATTATGACACTATCTACTCCGTTCTATGGTGTGCTGGCAAATATCTTCATTGTGCCTCAGAGGGGGGCAAGTGCCACCGGCAGGTGGGGTTGAATGGGAGCCCTTCTCCCAGCAATCAGCCAGGAGAAGAGAGAGGAGAGGAAAAGGAGAGCCGGCCGAATCATCACACAGAGCGGGGATCGCCCACTGTAACAGCTTTGATTTGAATTGCCTGGCGGCTGCAGTGACTCAGGGTCCTGCATCTTGGACCGGCTCCTTTTTTTTTTAATCAAAAAGGTGTTTATTGAACAAATTTACATAGCTTCCATTGTACAAGCATCATGCAACAACATACCATCATGCAAATATTATATTCCAATCATCATTTGTTATCGAAAATCCTGTAACATTTCAATGCTCAACCACTTTACGGTCAATAACCGTTTAAGGAACCTCATGGGCCCCCCCCCAAGACACTGCAACAGTCTGGACATTACCAGCTCCCTAGGACTCAGTCCAGGGGTATCTAACCATGGTGCCCAGATCCTCTCAAATCTATTGGAGCTGCCTCTGTGTTGGTAAATGCATTTTTCCATAATCAAGGTGTTGCCCATATGCGTTATCCAGGATTTCACTGATGGCGGCGAGGTCGATTTCCAGCCAAGTAATATAAGTTTGCGTGCCTGAAACATTGCCCTAGTGAGTGCTATTCTAGTCATCTCTTCCGGGACAATATCTTCTAGGACTCCTAAAATACAGTGAACTGGATCAAGGGGAATGTTAGTCTGGAACACTTGATTAAGTGTTCCCATAACCTATGGAGTTTTGGACATCTCCATGAGATCACCTTGATGCCGCTCACATCTGCTACATATAGGATCAGGCCTCCTACCCATATTGTAAAGTTTAAGTGGGGTGTAATGCACTCTAAGTACTATATATAGTTGGGATACCTTTTGGGCCACATTGAGAGAATACACATGAATGGATTGCAGAATTTCTTCCCATTGATCTCCCGTAATTGGGCCTATGTCCTGCTCCCATAGGGATGGTGCCCTAGTCGGGTGTGCTTTCAAAAGTTGCATCAATAGCATTTGATAGCAATATGATATAAAACCTTTAGTTTCTGTGCTGGACTGTATCAAATGAAAAATAGGGGTGGTTGACAATGTCCAGGGAGCAGCATTTCCCTGTGCGTCCACCGCATGTTTGAGCTGGATATAGGAATAGTACATAGTATTTGGGAGGTTGTATTTATCTTGTAGCTCTGAGAACGTCAGCAACTTGCCATTTCTAAATATGTGGGATAAAAGGATAATACCAAATGAACGCCATTTGGGACCTTGTTGCAACTTTGCTAGCTCGACGTACGAAAGATTCCCCCATATTGGGCTGTATTCTGTGAAACCTGTCACCTCCTGCAGCTGCCTTCCCTTGTTCCAGATTTTCTGTATTAAGGTAAGAGTGGGTGTTATTTTATTGGATTTGTGAAACAACTGAGCCTCAAGGCCTAGCGGGATTGTTTTCGCTCCTGTCCCAATCAGCATTAACTGCGCCGATGAGCCAGGAGGGTCCCGGTTCATGGAGCCAACCAATTGCTGCAGCTGAGCTGCTATATAGTACAGCCAAGGGTTGGGTACTGCCAGCCCTCCGCTGTCCTTAGGGTTTTGTAGCTGTTCCAGCTTGATTCTAGGTGTGCCTGAATTCCATAATAATTTGCGGAAAAGAGTGTTGACCACCCTAAAAATCTTTAGGTGTATCACTACTGGGGAGTTGTGTAAAAAATAGAGTAGCTGCGGCATTAAAATCATTTTTATTAAATTTGCTTTGCCCGCCAGTGACAGTTTGAGCCTGTTCCATGTGTTGATTTTGTCCCTAAATCTGGATAGCAGGGGGTGTATGTTTAAGGGGCAATATTCCGCTAGTTTAGGTGAAATTTGTATGCCTAGGTATTTAAATGATGACGTTACCAGAACCGAGCAGGAATCTGGTAGATTCACCTCTCCCCCCTCGTCCAGCAACATCAGAGCCGACTTAGACCAGTTAATTGTCAGGCCAGAGAAGTGGCCGAACCCAGTGATGATTTTTGTCACCTCCGCCAAGGACCTTGTGGTGTCCCCCAGGAAAAGCATCATGTCGTCGGCATACAGCATAATCTTTTCGTGGAGGTTCCCATATTTAAAGCCTGTGATCTCCTGACTAGCCCTTACTGCCGCCGCCAATGGCTCAATGGCGATGGCAAAGAGCAGGGGAGACAGGGGGCATCCCTGCCTTGTGCCGCTGCCCAGAGCAAACGCATGAGACATCCTACCTGACATCCTGATAGTCGCCTTTGGGGAGGCATACAGCAGTTTGACCCATGCTATAAAGCGATTTCCAAACCCAAACTTTAATAGTACCGCCCATGGGTATCTCCAGCCCACACTGTCAAACGCCTTGTTGGCGTCTAGAGAGAGCAGAGTCCTGCTCCCTTCATTATCTGGCTGCAGCTGCATGTTTAAAAATAGGCGTCTGAGGTTGGTGGCAGTGGACTTTTGCGGCATAAACCCGGCCTGGTCGGGATGTATTATGGAGTCAATGATCCGGTTGACCCTAAGCGCCAGGGCCTTAGCCAGGATTTTAACATCACTTTGCAGTAGTGAAATAGGCCTGTATGAGCCCGGGTCAACCGGATCCTTTCCAGGCTTCAGTAATAAAATTATATTGGCTCTAGTCATGGAGGTTGGCAAATTGCCTTCTTTAAGCGAGTCATTGAACACTTCCAGCAGGTGTGGCATTATTCACTCGCCATACTGGGCAAAAACCTCCATGGGGATACCATCCTCTCCTGGAGCCTTGCACGTAGGAAAGGAGCATGCCGCATGTTGTAACTCTTCCAGTGTCAGGGGAGCTTCCAGTGATTGTCTAGCCCCCTCAGATAGAGAGGGCAGATCAATCCCTGAAAGGTATGCCTCTAGCTCGTTATCTGTGTATTCATCCCTCGCTCCATAAAGATCCTCGTAAAAGGATGCTAGCTCCGATAAAACTTGATCCGGGCCATTAACCACCTTTCCACCGGCCGTGCGAATCGCCCCAACCGCTGGAGACAGTTGCTGGGACCTGGCTATTTTTGCCAATAAACGTCCCGTTTTTTCCCCCTCTTCATAAAATGCTTGTTTGCTAAAGAACCTTTTGCGTTCTGCGGCGGAGGATCTCAAGCGGTCCAGTGAATCCTGGGCCGAAATCCACGCCTCCCTCGCAGACTCTGTAGGGTCAGTAACATAAGCAAGCTCCAGCTGGCGCACCTGATCTCCAACCTGCTCCAATAGTGCTGAGGAATTTCTCTTGACCATGGCTATTTCTGCAATAAATACTCCCCTAAGGTAGGCCTTAAAGGCTTCCCAGGTTTGAATTTTACCTGTTAAGTGCTTATGGGATTTGAAAAATAATTCTATTTGATTAGGAATTCGCTCTTGGGAGTTAAACAGTTTCAGCCAGAAGGCGTTAAGTTTCCATGGCGCCCTAGGTAGTGAGGTTGGGGGTTGGGCAATCAGCCATACAGTCACAGGTGAATGGTCAGACACTCCACGAGGGAAGTACTCTATCTTAGAGATATATTCTAGCAAATTAGGAGTGCCTATACTAAGGTCTATACAGGACAGGGATCCGTGAGTTTTAGAGAAGCGTGAAAACTGCTTTACATTAGGGTTACGTATGCGCCAAAAATCGGTCCAACCTAATTCCAGAATTAGGCGGCTGAGTGCTGTACCCCTACCACCCCTAGGAGAATGGACTGGGGGATGCCTATCCAATTTGGGGTCTAGGTAGCAGTTAAAGTCTCCCATGATTAGCAGTGGGACATCAGGTTTGCCCGCCAGGTACATCAGCAACAGCTGCAGCACCTCCCGTGAAAACGGGGGTGGAATATATATAAAGGCTATAATCAATGTTAATGTATACAACTTGCAGTAAATGAATACATATCTACCATCACTATCCACTAGCGAGTCCATCTCCTGGTATGTCAAAGCCTTGTGTATCAATACACTCACCCCACGAGAATAGGCGGTGTGAGTGGAGTGATAGGACTTGCCCACCCAGGCATACTGCAGGCAGCTCACATTGTCCCCCAAGAGGTGTGTCTCCTGAAGGGCAATAATAGCCGGATAGAATTTGCGCAAACCAGAGGAGATCATGGTCCTTTTTAAAGGGTCATTCACTCCGCGCACATTCCATGAGACTATGGGTGTGGATACCATTGCAAATATTCAAAAATACATTTAGAGGAGATTCTTCTGGAAGTCAGAGCTGATCTGGTTATATGGTTACCCATGAGCATTAGAATGTGTTGCATCGAAAAGCATTTTTTCAGTAAAAGGTTGTCCCAATGGAAGCTCAGTGTTCGTGAAGGGTGGATACTCTCGTACAACTGCGCGGCAAAACAGTGAAAAAAAACAAAACAAAAGTAGAAACAGACTGTGTTGAGGGCCCTGGACCCCGCCACGCCGTGGCGCATACATCCCTAACCGTCCCGAAACTGTAGGGCATGTGATCTGTCCTGGATATTAACGCCAACAGGGCAATGAAACATTAGCCATGTATCCCATGACTTCAAACAACTTCTACTTTTTTTGCACGATATCGTCCCCTGTGAGGGTCTGTGCGTCAAGTGAAAATAACTGGTTGTGAAAAATATAACGGTATTTCAGTGGTAGTCACTCGCTGTGTAAGCAACTGTTATATTTCCTCTTCATACTGGTAGATATAAAAAAGGAAAATGGACGCCCTGCTTTCCCCTGCATTTCTTCTGCCATCTCTGGTTTATCCGGCTCCGTCTTCCCGGCCCTGGCGGTGCAGAGCTTGCTCATTCTGATCTAGCCATGTTGTTGCATCTTGCGCATTTTCAAAACAGTGGTTCTGTCCGTTTGCCGTTACTCTCAGCTTGGCTGGGAACATCATTGCATAGGATAGTTGCAGCCTTTGTAGCCTCTTTTTAACTTCCATAAATTTTGATCGCCTGCGTTGTACTTCGGTGGAAAAATCTGGGTAAAATGAGACTTTAGTGCCGTTGTGTTTAATGCTGCCTTTTTCTCTGGCCAGTCTCAGTATCACCTCTCGGTCCTTGTAATTCAGGAGCCTGGCCAGCATTGATCTTGGGGGGTTCCCAGGGGGGAGAGGGCGGGGGGGTACTCTATGGGCCCTTTCCACTGTGTAGATGGGAGAGAAAGCATCTTTGCCAAAGACTTCCTGTAGCCATTCTTCAATAAAGGTAGTGGGGTCACGTCCTTCCACTTTTTCAGGGAGTCCCACTATGCGTACATTATTGCGTCGCAGACGGTTCTCAATTTCGTCAGTTTTACTAAGGGCTTGAAAGGCATTTTGAGTGGCCATCCTGACATCTCTGAGAAGGGGGGGCAACTGGTCCTCCACGTCGCTCACCCGGCCCTCCACTGCTGTGGTTCTTTCCCTGATCTTTTGCAGATCTTGGCGCATAAGGGACACTGTTTCTTTCAGGCCTCCAAATTTCTCCTTCAAATCATCAACTGAAGCAGTGCATTTGTGCACAGCGTGCAGGATTTCACTCAGAGAAGGCTGTACATTGTCCTCTGAGGGGGAGTCAGATGGATCAGACATGAGATCCTGCTGCAGATCTAATGGCACTGTGTCATCTAGCATGCTTGTATCCTCCCTGTTAGGCAGCTCAGAGGTGTATAAGGGCTGAGGGGAGTCATGCAGAGGGGAATTAGAATGTCCGGCCAGCTTTTGAGTGTAATAAAGCATGTCCCTGGATTGCTCCTTGCTTTTAGGGAGTTTGCTGGACTTCCCCCCCTGTTCGGATTTCTTCTCCAGGCCGCGCTGTGCTTTAGGAGGCTGAGACCGGCCGGCGCCATCTTGGTCAGCTTGGGACTCCCAGGCCTCGGTCTCCATTCGGTTCCCCCGGGTCATCATCAGCTCCAATCGATCAGCCAACAGCACCGGGTGTCTCTAGGAGGTATCAGGCAGCTCTCTGGGGCAAAAACGGGTGATTACGGTGGTGAGGAAAGGATGTTAGGCAGGATTCTCAGAGGGAGCTCTGTGCAGCAGGTCTGCTCACATGCCTCGTCAGGCCACGCCCCCTGGACCGGCTCCTTTAATAGACATAACACTGGTCCAATCCTGGGACGTGTGACATCTATCATATGAACTGATGCAGGGGGTGAGACTTTGTGTGACTGCGGGCATTGGGCAATTCAAATCAAAGCTGTCACAGTGGGCAATCCCCACTCTATGTGATGAATCGGCAGGTCTCCTCTTTCTCTCCTCTCTCTGATCCCCGTGCACTGGTCAGGCTGCTCTGATGGGCACAGGTGAGGCTTCATTGATGGGCATTGATGGGCACTTACGAGGCTGCATTGATGGGCACTGATCAGGCTGCATTGAGGGGCACTGATCAGGCTGCATTGATGGGCACAGGTGAGGCTGCATTGATGGACACTGATCAGGCTGCATTGATGGACACTGATCAGGCTGCATTGATAGGCACTGATGAGGCTGCATTGATGGGCACTGGTGAGGCTGCATTGATTGTCCCTGATCAGACTGCATTGATGGGCACTGATCAGGCTGCATTGATGGCACTGGTGAGGCTGCATTGATGGGCACTGATGAGGCTGGGCTGATGGCCACTGATGAGGCTGTGCTGATGGGCACTGGTGAGGCTACGCTGATCAGCACTGATGAGGCTGCATTGATGGGCACTGATGATTCTGCATTGATGGGCACTGGTGAGGCTGTGCTGATGGGCACTGGTGAGGCTATGCTGATGGGCACTGGTGAGGCTGTGTTGATGGGAACTGCTGAGGCTGCACTGATGGACACTGATGAGGCAACACTGATGAAGTGGCACTGATAAGGCGGCACTGATGGGCACTGATAAGCTGCACTGATAATGCTGCGCTGATGGGAAATGATAAGTTGCACTGATGGGCACTGATTGGCTGCATTTATGGGCACTGATGAGCACTGATAGGCTGCATCAATGGGTACTGATGAGGCTGCATTTATGGGCACTGTTTATGTTGTCAATATTTATTTTTGTAACTTAATTCTGCATAAAAACATTTAACAGTGTAATTTCATGAGATAATTTATGAGGGCGTGTTTAGGGTCAGAATTAGGGGCGGGGTAGGGTAGGGGCAACTGGTGGCTAGTAACCTCTAAGCCCTGGCTAGTAGCTCAGGACTTTAAATTTTGAGCCCTGACTTACAGGCTACATTTACCAACAAGTATGTGACTAACCAAACACATAGGGATTTTTTTTTTAGGTAACATACACTTTAAACCTAATTTTCCACCTAGTTGCCCAGTCAAACAGTGGATTACGATCTGCTTGTAAGTCAGAGACATCCTTTCATGAACCTTATTCTACTACACATCTTAATGTCATCTACAAATACAGAAGTACTTTTAATCCCTATCTATATATAATTTATAAATAGGTTAAAAAGTAAGGGCTCCTAAATGCTGAACCTAATGGTACATCACTAATAACAATACAGAGTATGTTTCATTAATCACTACTATGTGAATAAGGTCTTCTAAACTAACTAACTAGTCTATAGTTACTTGATAAAGACTTTGATACCTTTTTAACCACCTACCTACAGGCCACTGTATATATACGTCCTGGTAGGGAGACAGTTGTACCCGGTTAATGGTTGAGGCTACAACCATGATCCCGGGGTAATTTTTTCCAGCCAGCGATTCTGCTTCATGTAAAAGTATTCCCAAGTGGCTTGGCAGCCACTGGTATACTTTTACAGGTATTGTAAAAAAAATGGTCTAACTTTACTTTTTTATTTTTTTTTAATTCATGAAATGTATTTTTTCACAAAAAATTGTGCTTGAAAGACCGCTGCGCAAATACCGTGTGACATAAAATATTGCAACGCTATAAAATATTGCAACCGCTATTTTATTCTCTAGGGTCTCTGCTTAAAAAAATATATAATGTTTGGTGGTTCTAAGTAATTTTCTAGTAACGCAAAGTAGATTTTTACACGTATATGAGAAATGTCAGAATTGGCTTGGTATTGAGGTAGTTAAATATAGGCACCACAGTAATCTTGCACCGATCTAGTGGTACTGTGCCAGTCATTAAAGAGTCTCTAGAAATTAGAAACAATGGCTTTGAAATACAGTATATATAGTTTAATACAGCTATAGCTAAAGCTAAATATAGCTTAACTCTTTGAAGACATGTTAGCGTATGCCATCATCTGGTTCTAGTGCTTAATTCACCTTTATTTTGTCTAAATATTTAATGACCATAACAATTTTGAGTCATTGTGGTTCTTTTGGGACTATGGCTATACCCTCTCTATTAAGGACTTGAGCTCCCCCATTTTCCTTTGAATACACAGAGCTGGAATATATATTCAATAAATTCACCAACTAACCAATCAATAACTCTAGGGTTGATTTACTAAAAGCAAATAGACTGTACACTTTGCAGGTGCAAATTCATTCTGCAAGGGAATTTGATCCAGAGATTAATAATTCCAGTCAAATTCAAGGTAGTTAAAATCTGCCATCATCACCACTGCACTAGCCCTTGCAGCCCTTTTTTATCTGTGCAATAAGCCTCTACCTCTACATTAACATTGGGAGGCCTGTAACAAACTCCAACAATTTACATGCTCATAAATAGAAATGACCCTCCTTTTCTGTGAATTTCTACCAACCCCTCCATCTACAGTAACTCATTTACCTACCCCCTCCACCCTCCGCAGCAAGCCAATTTCAACTGCTCAGTTACAAGAAAATTCCTCTCAATTTGTAATTTCCCCTCAGAAATTTTCTTCTTCAAATCCCTAATGTGAGCTTCCAGAAGGGCAACCTGCTCACATCTGTCACAGTGTTATTCATCCTGGAGCTGTTGCTCCATTATTGTATTCTTGTAGCACATTGCCCTGAACAATACCTTTAACCTTGCTAGCACTCCTTTTTCCATTTACAATATTATTATTACTTACGGGAAGCTTAAAATGTTACTTACAGGTTAAAGTACCCCTTTTGTCTTAACTCATTTTGTTTTAAACTCCTGTTCCACTTTGTTCACAATGCCAATGTAAGCAGGTTGGTTAGTTTTTGAGATGTTTTGTGCACTCTGTGTTGACATTTTTTTCAATTTTGTACACCAAATAGTGCAGTACTGCACTAAAAGAAGATCATACATCCAAAACAATCCAAGAAATGGGACTTTACATATGCCTCCAACAGTAAACCCAACACAATTAAAAATAAATATCATCCAATTTTCTCTTTAAATTATTTTTATTGCAGAGTTTTAAACATCATATAAAAACATATACAATATCAGAATAAATGTCAACAAGAGGGTGCACCCTCTGAAGTGATCAATGACCTTACAGTATTATAATAGCCAAAATACATGTACTGTAAGGTAATAAATAGGGATGAGCCGAACACCCCCCTGTTCGGTTCGCACCAGAACATGCGAACAGGAAAAAAGTTTGTTCGAACACGTGAACACCGTTAAAGTCTATGGGACACGAACATGAATAATCAAAAGTGTTAATTTTAAAGGCTTATAGGCAAGTTATTGTCATAAAAAGTGTTTGGGGACCTGGGTCCTGCCCCAGGGGACATGGATCAATGCAAAAAAAAGTTTTAAAAACTGACGTTTTTTCAGGAGCAGTGATTTTAATAATGCTTAAAGTCAAACAATAAAAGTGTAATATCCCTTTAAATTTCGTACCTAGGGGGTGTCTATAGTATGCCTGTAAAGGGGCGCATGTTTCCCGTGTTTAGAACAGTCTGACAGCAAAATGACATTTCGAAGGAAAAAACCCATTTAAAACTACTCGCGGCTATTGCATTGCTGACAATACACATAGAAGTTCATTGATAAAAACGGCATGGGAATTCCCCACAGGGGAACCCCGAACCAAAATTAAAAAAAAAAATTACGTGGGGGTCCCCCTAAATTCCATACAAAGCCCTTCAGGTCTGGTATGGATATTAAGGTGAACTCCGGACAAAATTTTTTTTTAAAATGGCGTGGGGTCCCCCCAAAAATCCATACCAGACCCTTATCCGAGCACGCAACCTGGCAGGCCGCAGGAAAAGAGGGGGGAACGAGAGTGCGCCCCCCCCTCCTGAACCGTACCAGGCCACATGCCCTCAACATTGGGAGGGTGCTTTGGGGTAGCCCCCCAAAACACCTTGTCCCCATGTTGATGAGGACAAGGGCCTCATCCCCACAACCCTGGCCGGTGGTTGTGGGGGACTACAGGCGGGGGGCTTATCAGAATCTGGAAGCCCCCTTTAACAAGGGGACCCCCAGATCCCGCCCCCCCTGTGTGAAATGGTAAGGGGGTACTTACCCCTACCATTTCACTAAAAACTTCAAAAATGTTAAAAATGACAAGATACAGTTTTTGACAATTCCTTTATTTAAATGCTTCTTCTTTCTTCTATCTGCCTTCATCTTCTTCTTCTGGTTCTTCTGACTCTTCTGGTTCTTCCTCCGGCGTTCTCGTCCAGCATCTCCTCCGCGGCGTCTTCTATCTTCTTCTCCTTGGGCCGCTCCGCACCCATGGCATGGGGGGAGGCTCCCGCTCTTCTCTTCTTCTTTTCTTCTCTTCTTCTCTTCTTCATTTTCTTCTCCGGGCCGCTCCGCACCCATGCTGGCATGGAGGGAGGCTCCCACTGTGTGACGGCGTCTCCTCGTCTGACGGTTCTTAAATAACGGGGGGCGGGGCCTCCCGGTGACCCCGCCCCCCTCTGACGCAGGGTGACTTGACGGGACTTCCCTGTGACATCACGGGGAATGCCACAGGGAAGTCCCGTCATGTCCCGTGCGTCAGAGGGGGGCGGGGTCACCGGGTGGCCCCGCCCTCCATTATTTAAGAACCGTCAGACGAGGAGACGCCATCGCGCAGCGGGAGCCTCCCTCCATGCCAGCATGGATGCGGAGCGGCCCGGAGAAGAAAATGAAGCAGAGAAGAAGTGAAAAAGAGAAGAAGGAAGAAGAGAAGAAGATGAAGAAGAAGATGAAGAGAAGAGCGGGAGCCTCCCCCCATGCCATGGGTGCGGAGCGGCCCGAGGAGAAGAAGATAGAAGACGCCACGGAGGAGATGCTGGACGAGAATGCTGGAGGAAGAACCAGAAGAACCAGAAGATGAAGGAAGATAGAAGAAATAAGAAGCATTTAAATAAAGGAATTGTCAAAAACTGTCTCTTGTCATTTTTAACATTTTTGACAGTTTTTTAGTGAAATGGTAGGGGTAAGTACCCCCTTACCATTTCACACAGGGGGGGGCCGGGATCTGGGGGTCCCCTTGTTAAAGGGGGCTTCCAGATTCTGATAAGCGCCCCGCCCGCAGACCCCCACAACTACCGGCCAGGGTTGTGGGGATGAGGCCCTTGTCCTCATCAACATGGGGACAAGGTGTTTTGGGGGGCTACCCCAAAGCACCCTCCCAATGTTGAGGGCATGTGGCCTGGTACGGTTCAGGAGGGGGGGCGCACTCTCGTCCCCCCTCTTTTCCTGCGGCCTGCCAGGTTGCGTGCTCGGATAAGGGTCTGGTATGGATTTTTGGGGGGACCCCACGCCGTTTTTTTTTTTTTTTGGCGCGGGGTTCCCCTTAAAATCCATACCATACCTGAAGGGTCTGGTATGGAATTTAGGGGGAACCCCACATCATTTTTTTTTAATTTTGGCCGGGGTTCCCCTTAATATCCATACCAGACCTGAAGGGCCTGGTATGGAATTTAGGGGGACTCCCACGTAATTTCTTTTAAAAAAATTTGGTTCGGGGTTCCCCTGTGGGGAATTCCCATGCTGTTTTTATCAATGAACTTCTATGTGTATTGTCGGCAATGCAATAGCCACGGGTAGTTTTAAATGGGTTTTTTCCTTCGAATTGTCATTTTGCTGTCAGACTGTTCTAAACACGGGAAACATGCGCCCCTTTACAGGCATACTATAGACACCCCCCAGCTATGAAATTTAAAGGGATATTACACTTTTATTGTTTGACTTTAAGCATTATTAAAATCACTGCTCCTGAAAAAACAGCCGTTTTTAAAACTTTTTTTTGCGTTGATCCATGTCCCCTGGGGCAGGACCCGGGTCCCCAAACACTTTTTATGACAATAACTTGCATATAAGCCTTTAAAATTAGCACTTTTGATTTCTCCCATAGACTTTTAAAGGGTGTTTTCGAATTTGCCGCGAACACCCCCAATTGTTCACTGTTCGGCGAACTTGCGAACAGCCAATGTTCGAGTCGAACATGAGTTCGACTCGAACTCGAAGCTCATCCCTAGTAATAAAGTCAGACCTAAGATACAGGCTCCATCCTATATAGCAACCTTATGTCTAGGGCAGTGAGGCCCATCAGCAGCCTATTGCAAAACTTCAGGAAATGGGAAAAGTTATTAAGTATTGTTAAGACAAGCTGTAGGTCCACAAATCTCAATTACATGGAGAGGTAGGGACTTGTTAATTGGTTATTTCAGTGCCTCCTAACACAATACCTCAAATCCATAGAGCAACTAAATTAATAGAGGCTTCATAGTCTCCCATCAGCATCCACAGAAGCATAACAAGAACAACAACGAAAAAATGATGAAGGAAGAAGAAAAGGAAAGAAAGTGTAAGAAGAGGCCTGAGTTGTTCCCCTCAGTCCGAGCCTCCATCCGCAAGATATCCCAATGTGTAGAGGGAGCTTGAATATCACCCAATTTTATTAATTCACAAATTAAAAACAATGTGTGACACATACAGATAAACATTAAAAAAATGTGCTAATAGACATTTGAGGTCATAATCACACAACCAATCCCTGGGGACGCTTCACAGTTTGAGTGTCAATATGGTCACTGCGAACCCCCGCTTCTTTAGGACCTCACAGATGACAGCAACATACTTTGTGAAATAAATGTAACAACAATAAATTACATAAAAGTACAACCTCTAGGGAGAACAAAAAACAGGAAAAACAACTAAATAATTTGATACATTTATTGCAATAAATCAAGTTATTGAATAATCTAAATACCGTATATACTCGAGTATAAGTCGAATTTTTCAGCACATTTTTTTGTGCTGAAAGTGCCCCCCTCGACTTATACTCGAGTCAAGCACTTTTCTGCAGCAAAAAATTTAATTTTCCGAACCGACTTTGGGGCCCCGTATCTCAGGGCCACTTGGTGCTAGGAACCCCAAATTTGGTGTGGATACCCAGTGGAACTGGTATCACAACATATCCAAAGCTGAAGTTCCTAGCACTAAGTGGCCCCGAGATACGGGGCCCCAAAATCGGTTCGGAAAATGTCATTCTATGCTGCAGAAAAGTGCTTGACATTTTCTGAACCGACTTTGGGGCCCCATATCTCAGGGCTACTTGGAGCTAGGAACCCCATATTTGGTGTGCAAACCCAGTGGAACTGGTACCATAACATATCCAAAGCTGGGGTTCCTAGCACCAAGTGGCCCTGAGATATGGGGCCCCAAACCCGGTTTGGAAAATGTCATTCTCTGCTGCACAAAAGTGCTTGACATTTTCTGAACTGATTTTTGGGGCCCTGTATCTCGGGGCCACTTGGTGCTAGAAACCCCAGCTTTGGAAATTTTATGGTGCTAGTTCCACTGGGTTTGCACACAAATTTGGGGTTCCTAGCACTAAGTGACCCTGAGATACGGGGCCCCAAATTCGGTCAACTGTGTCCATCTGCAGCAATGTCATTTCGGGACCCTTTGGGTTCAGAGACCCCAAATTTTGGCTGCAGCTAGGGGGCATCTAGGAACCCTTAACTACCGAGTTTGAAGTTCAGGAGACCTATGGCTGCAAATGGGCACAGTGAGGCTGCAAATGGGCACAGTGAGGCTGCAAATGGGCATAGTGATGCTGCAAATGGGCATTGTTGACCCTCTTTTCCACTTACAGTAGCTTTGCATTTCTCACCCTCGTCTTATACTCGGGTCAATAAGTTTTTCCCATTTTTTTGTGGTAAATTAGGGCCTCGACTTATACTCGGAACGACTTATACTCGAGTATATACGGTAGTTAAAAAATCAATTTCACCTCAAGAAAATCATAAACGATGTTATCACTATAAGAAAAAGTAGGTCATGGAGTCCAAATCAAGCCCCAAGTGGCCCGTGGGGGAATACAGGAGCCAACAAGTGATTATCCCATAATAAGAAAATTTAGAGTTACAGTAAATGCAAAAGTGTGTAAAACTACAACTAATACTTTATGGTGAATAAAAAGTGGATGTTTACATTCATTTTTAACTTTATTTGTATTTTTTGCCCTTACCTGTATTCATAAAAGATGTGTGCCGATTGCTGAACATTGGTTTTAGTACCTCTAATAGCACAGGTGAGAAAATGTAGGAAATATGTGTGTCCTTTTACAAAAGTGTCTTTATTTAGAAAGCTTATTACTTTTCTGCAAAGCTTCATTACCCATAAAAGTACTAATAATGGAGATGATTAATGTACTCTGAGTGTGATATTCAAATTTTAATTTCCATATATTGTCTATGAATTGTTACATGTGCAGTATTTTGTTTGATAATTAGCAGCGTTAGCTCTGTCCAAACTACTCATCAGATTCTTTTTTATGATGACAGCTGCAGAGGGTTCTTCTAGCATGGTAAATGGTAGCGTTCATTAAAACTTCACACACAGAGGACTGTACATCTATCTTATTTATGATATCACCATAACATGAAGGAAATTATGGACTTAGTCACAGGATAGATGAAATTAGTCTGTATTCATAGAGCCACAGATGATTGAAAAGAAACTAAAATCTAACACATAGAAAAAATGAGATGTAAAAAATGTATAATCATATAGAAAAATGTGCTATTTATTTATTAGGTAGAGCATATCTCTTCTTGAATATATATGATTTTTATTTTTAGTGTGTAAGTTAAAATATGGATAGCTTTATTTTGGATAAATACATGACATACTAAATGACTACTAATTATAAGCATATAAAATAGTATATATGATAAATAAAAATTCTAAGTAGATTTATTACAAACTTTGAAAGTGAAATTCTCATTCTTAAAGGTATCTAAGTTTTTTTTTGGATACTTAAAGATACCTAAGTTTTTTCTTTTTTTTAATTGATGCAAATGCCATCTCCGTTTTTCAATAAAAAAAAAACAACATAACATTGAAAATCTCCATTGTCCCACTCTTTACACCAATTGTACATAGGAGCTGTTAAATAATAATAAGTTGTGGGGCTTAGTGTTTGAGGCAATGTGTAAAGTGCATCTGTATCCAGGCTATAGATATTAAATGAAGGGCTGCTGATTTCCTGCAGTTTGTTTATACCCACTTCCATTTATGCATTCCAGAAATTGTTGCATTACATTTCTCAGTGTAATTTTCCTGATGGTGACAGCAATGGACCAGGGGTCTATTTATTGTAATTTGCATAAACGTAGTGAATGTAACCTGTAGGTGTTTGTGATCCCAAGCATGGCAAAAAAAGCCATGTTGGCTTTGTTTCCCTTTTATGTTCCCAATGTGTGTTGAAGCCCTTCCCAGCTCCACCTCAAATTGGTCCATCTGCAACATCATTGCTCACAACACGCAACATGGGCAAGCACGTGGCATCAGCCAGTCTTTCTTTGTAATTGGAAAATCCCTTTAGTGAGCTCAGATGTATATTTGACTGACTTTATCTATTTAAGGCTGCAGTTTTGCTTGAGGTTGCTGAAAGACTGAAAGGTTGCAATATACAATTTTCATATACATTCACTTTGATTGAAGATCTCTTCTTGGCATTTAATCACAGTGGACAATTCAGGGCAGATTGCACTTCCTTCATACATAGGTAGGCATATATGGTATATGTAGTAGTATATGATTGATTATATACTGTAGTATATACTGTAGTAGATCTTTCACTGTTTTTCCCTGTGGCTATTCAGGATGGGTGACCTTTTGGGTGAGAATTGGGAGGACCTCATGTCCACTATTAAAAGTAATTATCAATTAAAAGAACAAGTCAAAACCGACCTGACCTCACTTTTCCATAGTCTTACCAAAGCATTGGAAAAGAAATGTGCCTTACATTGGCACATACAATCTCTAGATCGGTACATTCAAGAAAACATTAATCCAATAGGCTTAAGGATTCAAATCTTCCCTATTGTGGATCATATTTCTGATAATTTGAAGAAAAATTGGGAATCCAAACTTAATGACTGCTCTAGAAATCTTATGATGTTGTTGCAGGATGAATATAGATTACAATTGAATAATCTTGATACTGAAATCGATGCTCTTTATGTTCGTCTAACTCCCCTGAAAACACATGAAGATTATTTAACCCTCGAAGAAAAACTGAGGAAACACCTCAAAACCTCCAGTAAAGTTATTCTTCAGAAAAAAGATAAAAAATTCTGGAGAGATAAAAATGCATTTAGGGAAAATAGAGCATATAGATGGCACCAGAACAAAGATTTCAGTAATAAAACCACCAAAAAATCTTCTAAAAACAAAGGGGAAAAAAGTGATTATAGTTCAGACACTAACTCCAATGCTTCTTCCTCAGCCTCCTCCCTTGCAGACCGTTTTGTAAGGAAAAGAAAGGGCCCTTTCGCTAAAAGTCAAGAAATGGAGGGTGAATTACAACAAATCCATAAGAAAAAGAATGCAGATACCCCACACACATCACGGGGAAGCAAAGGTGAGAGTACACCAAGACCCATGGAAGGCAGTAAGGGACCCAGCTCTGGCAGAAGCAAAGCAATCAAAACCACTAAAGATTTAGGAGCTATCCCAAAAACTCAAACCCAGTTAGATACTTTTTTAGACAAAATGACTCTAACACAGGCCCTAGCTACACACAAGGAGCAGGATTTGACACCGACTCCAAATGTATAGATGAGAGGCTAAATATCATTAATCTATCTTCACACACACTGACTGAGGCTGAGAAGGAGGTTCTCTCTCTGGGACTCTCCTTTTGTCCCAGTAGAAGCCTTGACAACTTTGAGGTAGTCAAAGATATTTTCATGTTTGCAAGAAAATTACTCTTTAAAAGTATGTACACCAAAACCAAGAAAGGGGAAGAAACAATTGCACCAAATCTCAAAGCAGCGGATTTTAGGGCCCTCCGGGACCTAAATCTACTGTTACAAGAAAATGAGGGAATTGAGTCGAGTTGGCTAGATGCCTGGGAAAGTGATGACAGCGAAGAGGAAAAAACTGATGTTTCCAAACAGCATAAACATTTTAAGAGGAAGTCACACAGATTTCCAGCACTTAGTCAGAATCCAGCCTTGGCATTATTTGTTAAACAAACTTCCAAGGAAATTGAATCATTAAATAAAGACAAATCTATCAGAAACTTGACTCATGAGCAACAAAGTGCCCTATACTCTCTTTAAAACAATTTAGATATAACCATCAAGGGATCTGACAAGGGCGGTAACATCGTATTGATGGATAATTCCAAATATGAGGAGATGTGTCTAAAGATTCTCAACAATCGAAAATGTTATCGGAAAATCTCAGCGTCCCTGGTTGATGGATTCAATCAAGAATTTTATCGACTAGTGGATGAAGCTTTTGCAATAGGAGCAATCACTGGTGAGCTATTGGAATTCATACGTACCAAACATCCTCGCATTCCCACTATGTACGCACTTCCCAAAGTGCACAAAGATTTACACAATCCCCCGGGTCGTCCTATCATATCCAGTAATGGTAGTATATCAGAAAGCATCAGTCAGGTCATTGACCAACACCTTAGACCTCATGTTTTAGAATTGGCGTCCTATACCAAGGACACCATTCATTTACTACAGATATTGGATGACCTTATAATTCCAGAGTCATCCTTTCTAGTAGACTATAGATGTCGAGTCACTATATAATAGTATACCACACGACCTGGGGGTAGCTGTGGTTGGTCGCGTTCTAGGCCAAAAGGCGACCACGGAATGGAAATTCAACAAATTCATTCTGGAAATGCTCGATTTCATCCTGCGACACAATGTGTTTCTATTTGGAGGTTCCCACTACCTCCAGGTGCAGGGTGTTGCTATGGGGACGTGTTGCGCCCCCTCCTATGCAAACCTGTACCTGGGGGAGTGGGAAAAGGGCTTTCTGACCAATGATGAGTTAACTATGTATACAGAACATGTCATCTTATGGCAAAGATACATAGACGACATCTTCCTAATATGGAACGGTCCAGAGGATAGTTTAAAAAGCTGCCTTAAAGCAATGAACCAGAATGCTATGAACCTATTTTTCACCATGTCCTATGACCACCAACAAATCAATTTTCTAGATGTTACTATCTACAAGAACAAAAATGGTCAAGTGGCCAGCACATTGTATAGGAAGGAAACTGCCGGCAATACCCTCCTGCATGCTGACAGTTTCCATCCAGAACCTTTGAAAAGATCAATACCCTTTAGTCAGTTTTTAAGATTAAAGCGCAACTGCACCACTATGGAAACTTTCCAGTGTGAGGCAGATAAGCTCAGTAAAAGATTACTTTCAAGGGGATATACCAAATCCTCCTTGAAAAAAGCTTTTAACCGCGTCAAAAATCTAGACAGACACACTTTAATTTTTGGGACCAAAATCCGTAAATCTGATGATACTACAAGGATTATCCTACGCTACTCCAATGAGCACAGCACTATAAGAAGAATTCTCACGAAATACTGGCCAATTTTGACCGATGACCCAACTCTAGGAAGTCTGTTAACCTCAAAACCACAAATTACCTTCCGGAAGGCAGGTTCCCTAGCTGATTTACTCACTCAAAGCGAATATAAGGGGAACCAAAGAAGGGACCCCTGTAAAACATGGGGGACTTTTCCGTGTGGTAACTGTTCTTTTTGCAGTGTGATTGGGAAAAGGACCTCATTTCTACTACCAAATGGGGAGCATTTCCAATTAAAGCACTTTGCCAATTGCCAAACCCGAGGGGTTGTTTACATGGTACAATGTCAATGCGGGGCCTTTTATATTGGCAAAACCCGCCAAGAATTTAGACAGCGCGTCAGCAAACACCTGCTGAGTATGCAGATTGGAAACCTGTATCTTCCCCTCGGCAGACATGTAGCCAGGGGACATGGATACAGGATGCCTTCCGTGAATTTCACGGTGGTCGATCGTGTCCATGTCCCCCTATGAGGGGGTGATTGGAATAAGACTCTCCTGCAACGCGAAATGCGTTGGATTAGACATCTAGATGCCACCACCCCGCCAGGCCTAAATGAGGCAGAAAGTTTCAGACCTTTTCTTGAAGGCTTTAGCTCTGGCAAAACAGACTGAATTTAATCTTCCCTGCCTCTCTCGTATGTTCACGGCTTGAACCTCTCCTCTCCCTTTTCCTCCCTCTCCCTTTCCCCTTTCCCCTTTCCCCATTTCCTATCCATTTATTTCCACACTTATATAGCCCATGGACCAATATGTGGAATGATAATGTCTATTGGGGTACTTTTCTGTTTATATGTATGATTTATGAACTTTCCATTGTTGTCTTTTATAATTGATAATTCATGGGCTGGTGGGGAGAATTTTTTGCTTTGTTCTCCCTTTCCCGTCCATGATAATATTTTTCATGGTTTATTCATTTATTTAATTGTATGTACAAATTTTTGCTTCAGCTCTCATGATATGACGGTCTCTCTCAGATGGCGGTCCAATTCCCCCCATTCGGATTTGTGGTCATATCGTGCACCCGGCACAGTGGGGGGGCCCAAACTTCGGTTTAGGGGCCCCCTTCCTCCATTGCCATCTAGTGGCGCCTCTTGGATGCCATCTGCTGGCCTACAATGGATTTCTCTGTGTCGGGGGCCTTTTGTTCTCCTTCGGAGGATTTATTCCCCTTTTTTGGGGACTTTTCTCCTACAAATGAGTCTCTGCTTCAATACTGGACATGTGGTAATTTCTTTCCCACTTGTCCAGATATATATGACAATTTTTGATTGATTTTTATTTGTCCTTATTTGAGACCATGCTATATACTTCACTGAATAAATTTCCTCTCGATCTACAACGGGTTGGGAACTGTCTTCTGACATGTTCCCATACACGTGTGGATCTGGTAGAGGATGTCTCTGCATCCTCCGGGATCTGCTGCGGATGTTCTTTGCAGCAGTACTGGTAGCCCTTGTCCTTACATGTGTCTCGGACCATGGAGGTTGAGGGGTGGGCGGAGCAGAGTGCCGGCCTGTCTCCACTTCCGGACACGTGGGCGCTCTCTTTTTTCAGTGTCCGCAATGCATGTCTCTTCCACAGCGCCCTTCCGGTCATTGACGCTGGGGAGGCGGGGCTGAGTACCGGCCTGTCATTCCCCACGTTCCGGCAATATGGACGCTTTTTTGGACCAATGATGGAAGCGGGGGAAGTGACGCCACTTCCGTCTGACGGAATGGCGTCATCGCCCCACGCTCGTTAAGCGAATCAACAGCACGGACTCATAAGGAGAACGCCGGGAGCCCCTGAGCCGCCAGCGTCATTTCTCTGCTACCCATTGATGAGAACGGACAGTCCTTGGGCTGGTGCTCTGATTCGGAACGGATCCTTGTCCCTTCTGGACCTGTGTGTGGATTTTGTATTCGGTAAGCCTTAATCATTACCGCATTTTGTTCCTTGCTTGAATGATACACCCTACCTTTTACTACCTCCTTTCTCTGGATTCTTTTTCCCCATATTGTGGACACTACCTGGGAAGGGAGATACCTCTCTATATTTTATTACTATTTTTTCTTGTGGGGTCATCTCTACATGGCCATAAATGTATGGTCAACAGGGGTCTTCTTCATTCATTAACTAGAATCTCAAATCATTGAAGAGTGGAATAACTATCTCCCTTTGGAATTATTTCCGCTGCCTTATTGTATCCTTAGGCCTTTGCGCCCACACACTGCTTGGCTATTGGCCATTTCAGCTTTCATGACTTTTATCTACATACTTTTGTTTTGTACATTTTTTATCTATACATAATTTTTATTTTTATTTCATATTTTTTTCTTTTATAGGAAGGAAAACTTTCCTTCTCTATTACATACGGAGAATAATTTTCTCACATTTGAAGACATACTCAATCCATATCTTTTATACAAAGGTGGGTTTTGATCTCCATAGATGTTATATCTTCCACACAGAGGATATATAAATATATATATATATATATATATATATATTTTCAGATTGCACACCCCCCCCTTCTCCCCTAGCGTTGTCCTTTCGCTTGGGGTAATTTGGCGTCTCTCCTTGGATCTCAATATCTGGGGGCTCTTCTGCACGATAAAAGACCGTTCACTAACCGGATGGGGAAATTTTTGGAGCGTTATGCTGAGAACTCGCTGGGTCAATCATGATTACTGTAAGCCTTTTTCACATATTATTTTCTCTGGTATTGTAAATATGTATGTATGTATACTTATGTGACTTTTGTGCCTTTCAGATAATGGCAAAATTTATCCCTGAAGAAGAAATTTAATTATTTTGAAACGCGTCGGATTTTTTGCCACGTCTGTAACATATCATATTGTTTTCCTTTCAAATGTATATGTCCATGTGTTTAATTCACTTTTTAATACTATTTTTGTATAAATAAAATTCATTCAATTTTTTAAATACTTTTGCCTTTTGTTGCCTTAAAAATCCCAATTTCTTGAGGTTCCTATTCCATGTTGTTTAGGGATGATGGCAACTCCTTCACACTAATTTCTGAGAAGTCTATACCATTTCTATATACTGTAGTAGATAATTACTACCTAATTATTTACAAAACCCTATCAATTAGAAATAATTTTTCAATATATATTTCTAGGTCTTTGGATAAGCGTTCTCCTGTAGCCCCTGGCAGTGCCTCCTCTTATTTCTGCCTTGTTAATGCAGATCTCCCCATAGTTGCATATGGATGGTTTTTATCATGTTTGTATGCACACATGAAGCATAAAACAAGACATTTGTATTTAGACTGTATTTTTGTAGACATTATTGTCAATAATTATTTATATTTTATTTTTGCATTGTATACTTTAGATTGTTTACCCACCATTAAGTCAATGAACTGCATAGATATGATTGCTCATCTCTTTCCAATAATATTGTGATTATGCTATAAATGGACCTTTAGAACACAGAGTTCTCATTATTTAGTATAATAGACAGGCAACATGGAGAATATGAGTATATTTGTGTGGTATTTTGCTATGCGTGAGTCTTGTTATATCGGTTTCAAGTATGTATCATTTTACTGATACATATGATACAAAAACATATTTGGGGGGCACACCCTAGAATGCATTTAAATTCAAGATGGTGCTGCTATAAGACCAACAAGCAGTACAAATACTAAGTATGAACACTAATCTCTCTCTCCTCCTAGACAGTCCCATCCCCCTACAGTTAAAACACAGTGAGGGAACACAGTTAACCCCTTGATCACCCCCTAGTGATAACCCCTTCCCTGCCAGTGACATTTATACAGTAAGCAGTGCCTTTTTATAGCACTGATCACTTTATAATTGTCAATGGTCCCAAAAATGTGTCAAAAGTGTCCAATTTGTCCGCCGCAATATTGCAGTCCTTATAAAAATCACAGATAGTCATTGCTAGTAAAACAAAAAAAAAGAATAATAAAAATTCCATAAATCTATCCCCTATTTTGTAGACGCTAAACTTTTGCACAAACCAATCAATATACGCTTGTTGCAATTTCTTTTACCAAAAATATGTAAAAGAATACATAACGGCCTAAACTAAGGAAAAAATGTGTTTTTTTGAAAAAAAAAGTGGGATATTTATTATAGCAAAAAGTAAAAGCTATTGGGGGTCATTTACTATAGCGCCAAAAAATTATCCTGCAGTACCAAAAATAACTCTCAAAAAAGGCCAGAAAGACTTCAACTCTCAGAAAGTCAGCGCTAATGCAAATGGAAAGCAGCGCTATTGCCGGCAATAATGCCTGTCAGATCACATATGCTGGAATAGGGAAAGTCAATGGGGCTCCAACCTGCAAAATCCAAAGTTCTCACTGAGCAGTGATTTTAATAATGCTTAGAGTGAAACAATAAAAATGTAATATTCCTTTAAATTTTGTACCTGTGGGGTGTCTATAGTATGCCTGTAAAGGGGTACATGCTTCCCGTGTTTAAAACAGTCTGACAGCAAAATGACATTTCAAAGGAAAAAAATAATTTAAAACTACTCGTGGCTATTAACGAATTGCCAGTCCAGCAATACACATAAAAGTTAATTGATAAAAACAGCATGGGAATTCCCCACAGGGGAACCACGAACCAAAATTTTAAAAAAATGGCGTGGGGGGTCCCCCTAAATTCCATACCAGGCCCTTCAGGTCTGGTATGAATATTAAGGGGAACCCCGGCCAAAATTTAAAAAAAAAATGGCGTGGGGTCCCCCTCAAAATCTATACCAGACCCTTCAGGTCTGGTATGGATTTTAAGGGGAACCCCGCGCCAAAATTAAAAAAAAATGGTGTGGGGTCCCCCCAAAAAATCCATACCAGACCCTTATCCGTGCACGCAACCTGGCAGCCGCAGGAAAAGAGGGGGGGACGAGAGTGCACCCCCCTCCTGAACCATACCAGGCCACATGCCCTCAACATTGGGAGGGTGCTTTGGGGTAGCCCCCCAAAGCACCTTGTCCCCATGTTAATGAGGACAAGGGCCTCATCCCCACAACCCTTGCCCGGTGGTTGTGGGGGTCTGCGGGCGGGGGGTTTATCGGAATTTGGAAGCCCTCTTTAACAAGGGGACCCCCAGATCCCAGCCCCCCATGTGAAATGGTAAGGGGGTACAAAAGTACCCCTACCATTTCACAAGATAAGTGTCAAAAATGTTAAAAATGACAAGAGACAGTTTTTGACAATTCCTTTATTTAAATGCTTCTTCTTTCTTCTATCTTCTTTCCTCTATCTTCTTTCTTCTATCTTCTATCTTCCTTTGGTTTCTTCCTCCATCTTCTTCTTCTTCTGGTTCTTCCTCCGGTGTTCTGGTCCGGCATTTTCCTCTGCGGCATCTTCTTCCCTTCTTCTTCTCGAGCCGCTCCACATCCACCATGATGGGAGGCTCACGCTGTGTGACGCTTCTCGTCTTCTGACGGTTCTTAAATAATGGAGGGCGGGGCCACCCGGTGACCCCACCCCCCTCTGACGCACGGGGACTTGACGGGGACTTCCCTGTGGCATTCCCTGTGACGTAAGAGGGGGCGGGGTCACCGGGTAACCCTGCCCTCCATTATTTAAGAAGCGTCAGAAGATGAGAAGCGTCACACAGCAGGAGCCTCCATCATGGTGGATGCGGAGCGGCCCGAGAAGAAGAAGGGAAGAAGACGCTGCGGAGGAGGATGCTGGACGAGAACACTGGAGGAAGAACCAGAAGAACCAGAAGAAGAAGAAGATGGAGGAAGAAACCGAAGGAAGATAGAAGATAGAAGAAAGAAGATAGAAGAAAGAAGATTGAAGAAAGAAGATAGAAGAAAGAAGAAGCATTTAAATAAAGGAATTGTCAAAAACGGTCTCTTGTCATTTTTAACATTTTTGACACTTATTTTGTGAAATGGTAGAGTTACTTTTTTACCCCCTTACCATTTAACACAGGGGGGCGGGATCTGGGGGTCCCCTTGTTAAAGGGGGCTTCCAGATTCCGATAAGCCCCCCGCCCGCAGACCCCCACAACCAACGGGCAAGGGTTGTGGGGATGAGGCCCTTGTCACCATCAACATGGGGACAAGGTGCTTTGGGGGGCTACCCCAAAGCACCCTCCCAATGTTGAGGGCATGTGGCCTGGTTCAGTTCAGGAGGGGGGCCGCTCTCTCATCCCCCCTCTTTTCCTGCAGCCTGCCAGGTTGCGTGCTCGGATAAGGGTCTGGTATGGATATTTGGGGGGACCCCACGCCATTTTTTTGTATTTTGGCGCGGGGTTCCCCTTAAAATCCATACCAGACCTGAAGGGCCTGGTATGGAATTTGGGGGGACCCCCACGCATTTTTTTTTTTAAATTTTGGTTTGGGGTTCCCCTTAATATTCATATAGGGGGAAAGGCCAAAGGGCCTTTCCAATATTCATACAGGCCAAAGGGCCTGGTAATGGACTATGGGGGAATCCCGGGCTGTTTTTATCAATGAACTTTTATGTGTATTGTCGGGACCGACAATTCATTAATAGCCGGACCCGCCTGTACTGCGCATGCGCTGCGCTTGTATGAACGACTACGGAGCCGCCGAAAGTCTCCACAGTTGAACAGCTGATCCTCAGCTCTACACGGTGCCTGCGCACTACATTCTGCCTTGAATCCAGGTTCAACCCCACCATCCAAGTGGACATAGAGTTAGAATAAAAATATGCCGAATGAAGCGAGGCCGTGCCCGAAGCATGGCGAGCGAAGCAAGCCCGCGAGGGGCCTTGTTACAGGCGACCTGTACAGCTGACTCACAGGTGTTCAGCTTTGGCTATATTTGGCGGCTCATACTGCGCAAGCGCTGCGCCTGCGCAGTACAGGAGAGTCCTTATCCCCAGGGGGGGCACTTTCTCGGAAGAACACCGGCACTAGCGCTAGCACTTTTAAATGACTTTTTTCTTCCTTTAGAAATGTAATTTTGCTGTCAGACTGTTCTAAACGCGGGAAACACGCGCCACTTTACAGGCATACTATAGACACCCCCAGGTATGAAGTTTAAAGGAATATTACACTTTTATTGTTTCACTTTAAGTATTATTAAAATCACTGCTCCCGAAAAAACAGACATTTTTAAAACTTTTTTTGCATTGATACATGTCCCCTGGGGCAGGACCGGGGTCCCCAAACACTTTTTATCACAATAACTTGCATATTACCTTTAAAATTAGCACTTTTGATTACTCATGTTCGTGTCCCATAGACTTTAACGGTGTTCACACACATTTTTAGTCTGTTTGCATGTTCTGCTGCTAACCGAACAGGGGGGATGTTTGGCCCATCCCTAGTTATCATTGAGAATCATGGGGTACAACTTGTCAAGCAACTCGGAGGTCCAAAGTCGCCCAACTGTGAAGCAAGGCATATATATTTTAATAGAAAGGAGCTCTCATTTATACTTGCATTTACATCAGCACAACAAATGCAGGAAGTGATGTGTGCACATGGGCCAGAAGAAAATGTGTGGGGATGCCAAAAAAATCAATGAACCCTACTCACATCTAATTACCACATCCACCCCCACAAGGATTAAGCACAAGTACATATCATACCCTTATCTGGAAAATGAGCAGCACCTCCTCTTTGCTAAAGAGGGACCATGTCCACCTAGATGGAGATCCTGACCAGCCCAGGAACTTCCAGGTGATTACAATGACTTATTTCGGGGTCAGAAGGCGAAACCACACTCTTTTGATCGCTGCTGCGAATATTTGATCGCAACCACATTTAGAATTTTATTATTTTTCTTTATTTGCTGATATACAAATTTGTATTTCTACTTATGATATTTAAAGGCGTTCGATAAGAAATGGTGTCCCTGGGTTAGCAGCAGGTGAAAGACAAAAACAAAAGGCCCAGTTTGAGCCCTGGTTCACACTGACAAAGGGAGGAAATCGTTCAGCTGAAATCACACAATTTCATTCCCGACTGCAGGGGGAATTTCAGAGACATCTGTGCAAGTTTCTGCACTGATATCAATACAAATTGCACCCCAAAGTCGCACCATTTAAAACCGTGCAATTGCCACCGCTTTGACATGTCAAATCGCACCAATGTGAACTAAAGCTGATACATACAACACTGCCTATCCACCAGCTGAATTCATTACCTGCAATTCTCCACAGCTGTTATATATATATATATATAAAGATTCCACCTTTATCATTTACTTGCAGGTGTGCAGAAGCCTAGGTTTACATTGGAGCAATTTGTCATGCGATTTGAGAGATCAAATTGCATGACTATTGGCAGCAATGGCACTGTTCCAATCGATGTGACACCGATTTTGTGGCACCGCACCAATTTACTAAAGTAGTTCCTGTACTACTTTTCCCGATTTCAGGTGCGACTTCAATAGACATTTGTGTATGAAGCCACACGGATGTCTATCAAGTAGCACCTGAAATCACGCTGACCTTGCTACTTTGAAATCATGCTACTTCAAGTGAAGTAGCGCGATTTCAAAGTAGCATCAATGTGAACCAGGGCAAAGAGATTAGTTTTTTGGTGCACAAATACATATTGAAATAAAATATAAGAGATATTGCACTTTCCCAAAACCACCACCCACAAAAACTAAAGAGAAAGAAAAGTAGAAGAAAAAAAACACCAAAACAAAGCTCAATAATGTACTTTTATTTTACCAGCAGAAAAAAAAAATACATTTACTAGCTTCACAAAAATTTGGACAGGATATATGGTGCTACATTTAGCAATGGGATTTTGAGGGCCCTGCTCATAGGAGCTTACAATCTAAAATTTGACAAAACCTTAGAGTGGACACAGCTTTAATTTCAGTGTATAATGGGCAACACATCACATTTTTATTTGTAAGATTATAGAAACATACTTAACAGTCATTCTTACAAAGCATTCCAACATAATATTACAAAAAAAGACTTATTCAAAACACCCACCACCAGCCCACAATCCACACATACATACATTGGTGACCATGTTCTGCTGGAAGCTGCATTTCGGTGTACACGATTAAACAACAAGATAAAAAAAAATAGTAGGTCAGCAGATGCTTCCAAACGATGTTTGCATGATCACACAGGAACAATACACACACAACATTGACAGCATGGCCCCATAAACCCACTTTTGATTGAAAAAATGCACAAGAATTTCATCAAATATCCCTAGTTGGGCATTTGTCAATATGCACAATATCATTCCTTCTCCCCCACAAATCACAGCAAAAAATCTGACCTTCTCAGGCCAAACGAACCCCCCTACTGCAGGCCTTTATATAAGAGAGGTTGTATTGTTAGCATACTGACACACCCAATAGAAGCACACACCCACCGGTATCTTTCAGTCTGTCTCTTCATGTATGTCTAAAGTGATTGCACCTGATGGGCAGGAACACATAATACTATTCGCAACTGTGTTATGCCGCGTACACACGGTCGGACTTTTCGTCTACAAAAGTCAGACAGCCTGTCCGACAGACTTCCGGCAGACTTTCGGCGGACTTTCGACGGACTTGCGGCGGACTTTCTAACGAACAGACTTGCCTACACACGATCACACAAAAGTCCGTCGAATTCTTACGTGATGACGTACACCGGACTAAAATAAGGAAGTTCATAGCCAGTAGCCAATAGGTGCCCTAGCGTGGCTTTTTGTCCGTCGGACTAGCACACAGACGAGCGGATTTCGGGGTCCGTCGTAGTTACGAAGTAAAGATTTGAAGCATGTTTCAAATCTAAAGTACGTCGGATTTGAGGCTAAAAAAGTATGTTGAAAGTCCGGAGAAGCCCACACACGATCGGATTACCAGCCAGCTTTAGTCCGTCAGCGTCCGTTGGACTTTTGTAGACGAAAAGTCCGACCGTGTGTACGCGGCATTAGCCCTTGGCTATGTGCATCAAATCTCCAACTACAAGACAAAGATCAAAGTCCCTTTGCATCCACATAAACAAAGCAACAGTTTTCTAAGCATATGTACCTGTGCAGTGTAAACCCTAAAATTTGAAACGTCCAAGTCCCTGGGCATGATTAGTGCTAATAAATATTAACATCAGTCCCTGGCTGCAATGAGCTTCCAATATAAAGTCCAAAATTAACTTTCTTACATTAGAACCTATTTCAACAGGAGACAAATAACATGCCAGCATGTCTTTGGATTGTGGTGAGAAACCCACACAGGGAGAACATATAAACTTCAACTCAAGGATTAGCATATTGGGGAATTGAACCAACATCCCAGGTGCTGCTGGACAGAACTGCTACCCACTTAGCCACCAGGCAGCCTCACACATGTTTTCTGCATCTCTGTGGTGTGAACCAGCCCTAAGTCCATAGCCATGCTCAGTGTCACAAGCAATATACAATACCCCGTTTCCCCGAAAATAAGACCTAGTCTGATTGTCAGTGATGGCTGCAATATAAGCCCTACCCCCCAAATAAGCCCTACCCTGTTTCCCCGAAAATAAGCCCTACCCTGAAAATAAGACCTACAAGGACTTTAACTAGGGCTTATTTGGGGGGTAGGGCTTATATTGCAGCCATCACGGACAATCTCGCTAGGTCTTATTTTCGGGAAAACGGGGTATATTGGCCTAAGTATTGGGACGCCTGCCTTTAAACGCACATGAACTGTAATGGCATCCCAGTATTAGTATTGGGTTGAAAACTCATTTGGCCCACCCTTTGCAGCTATAACAGCTTCAACTCTTCTGGGAAGGCTGTCTACAAGGTTTAGGAGTGTGTCTATGGGAATGTTTGACCATTCTTCCAAGTGCATTTGTGAGGTCAGGCACTGATGTTGGACGAGAAGGCCTAACTTACAGTCTCCTCTCTAATTTATCCCCAAGGTGTTCTGTTGTGTTGAGGTCAGGACTCTGTCCAGGCCAATCAAGTTCCTCCACCCCAAAATCACTCATCCATGTCTTTATGGACCTTGCTTTGTGCACTGGTCCAAATGATTTGGTGGAGGGGGGATTATGATGTGGGGTTGTTTTTCAGGGGTTGGGCTTTGCCTCTTAGTTCCAGTTAAGGGAACTCTTAAGGCGTCAGCATACCAAGACATTTTGGACAATTTCATGCTCCCAACATTGTGGCAACAGTTTGGGGAAAGCCCCTTCCTGTTCCAACATGACTGCACACCAGTGCACAAAGCAAGGTCCATAAAGACATGGATGAGCAAGTTTGGGGTGGAGAAACTTGACTGGCCTGCACAGAGTCCTGTCCTCAACCCGATAGAACACCCTTTGGCTGAATTAGAGTAGAGACAGCGAGCCAGGCCTTCTCATCCAACATCAGTGCCTGTGTAAGAATGTTAGAGTGCTGCTTTAAGATATGTTATACAAGAAGAATTGTATTTTTCTTTCTTATGCAGAAAATTAGAAGTGCAAAGATTATTTGCGAGCTATGTACTTGAACAGGATGTACGTGTGGTTAGCCTGACATTTTAATATAGACAATGAATAACAAAGTTATAACATGTTAGAAGTTGGGTGTCTGGAACATTGGCAGATTGCCTAGCATGCGTGGTCACATATATATAAACTTATATTTAGATATAGCCTGAGGGATATCTCTAGGCAGAATATGCAATTTATGACATTTTATGCTTATTTTTTTATAAAGTCTATGCTTCAATCTCATTGGCTGATAATAAGAGGGAGGTTTTTCTCTCTCTCTGTTAGTCTATAAGATATATGCAAACCCAGTAAACCATTGTAATTTTGATTCACCATCCCATGTGTGTGTCTTGATTACCCGATCGATCAGAGAGTTCTATCCATACACCCATAGGTCCAACCCGGGTTCAAAGGAGAAACAGGGGCGGCTTAACAGCCTGGACTCACAAATGCACTTCTGGAAGAATGATCAAACATTCCCATAGACACACTATACCTTGTGGACAGCCTTCCCAGAAGCTGTTCTAGCTGCAAAAGGTGGGCCAAATCAAATTTTAACCCTACGAACTAAGACTGGGCTGACATTAAAGTTCATGTGTGTGTAAAGGCAGGTGTCCCAATACTTTTGGCTAAATAGTGTATCTGGAAAAGACTTACAATGGTGGTGGAACTCTCCTACACATAAATACTACATTTAGACATAGTTATAGGACCTGGTAGATGAGACAACTTCTCTACATGAAGCAACATGTTTGGGATTTGAACCCAGACCCTCAGGGATACTAAGCAGAAGTTCTAACCTCTAAGCCACGGAGCTGCCACATGTGAGAACCAACTACACATAACTACACATAACTACACATAAATACACATATAAATACTGCATTTCTTTGGACATACAGGTGATGGAATTACATTACTCAAGAGTTATTCTTCTTGATTTATTCTGTGATATTTGGTGTTTTTTTGTGGGTGAGAGTAGAATATTACCCTCAAATTTTTGGGAATTACATTTTGCTTTCTGATGTTGGTACACATATCACATTTTTTGGGCTCAAATTATGAATATTTGGAAATAGTAAAAAGCACAAAAAACTGTGATTCATTTTAAATTTGCATCAGCAATGGTATTGTTTGTGGATTATAAAGACACCTGTGTGAGTTTGGGTAAAGATGGTTGTGACATGCAGAGTAACAAGTGAAAGTGACAGAGAAAAATATATTTTACCAAAACATCAAAACATTCCACATTCTAGCATTCTTAAAAACAAAATATTTTAAGTAGAAGCAACAATGTTGCAAAGGAAGATTTATTTCACAGAAAGATACATTTCATCATCATTCATCAACACTAAAAGGTTTTTTTTGTGAAAGTTAGAATTGTTCCATTAGAATTAATGGCTAATACTTGATTTGGACTAGAATAGAGCAGATTTTCACTTCAAAAAAATGCGCTCTAATTAGCTCTCATTTTGGTATTTACTATAGCGCCGGGTAAAAAAAGACACTTGAGTTAAAATTAGAGTTATTTTCAGGTCTGAGCATGCTCAGTTGAGTTGGCACCTAGTTGTCCAAAACGGGGAATTTTTCACTTCTCAGACTTTTAAAGATATTTCAGTGTAAAAATCACTTTTTCACACAGTTTAAAAGCAGTTTATCTTTAAATAATATACCGCATATTTCAGTACTATTTAGGCAATTATATCATGCTTTAAACATTATTTCCATGTGCACTACTCCAGGTTTTAGCAGAGTAAGGGTTTGAGCGCTATAGGGTTTCAGGGAACTATAGTAAATTTGATTTTGGGAGTATTTTCTCATCAGCGCTATAGTGAATACCGTATTAGTGCTAATTAGCACTAATTACCGGCAATTAGTGCTAATTAGCGCTGCAGCTCTATAGTAAATGACCCCCATTGTGTTTTTTTCAAAATTGTCGATCTTCTTTTGTTTATAGCGCAAAAAATAAAATTTGCAGAGGTGATCAAATACCACCAAAAGAAAGCTCTATTTGTGGGAAAAAAAGACATCAATTTTAATTGGGTACAGCATTGCATGACCACGCAATTGTCAGTTAAAGCAACGCAGTGCCGTATCGCAAAAAATGGCCTGGTCATTGAGCAGCCAAATCTTCTGGGGCTGAAGTGGTTTCCTTAAGACAAGAGTTTATGGAAAGTAATTTTTTTGTTTTTTATAGTATCAACTGAGAGAACTATGATATGTAAATATGAAAACATACATTTTTTTCTTCATATAAATTCTAACAGGTAGGAGGGAAGGGAGGATAAGGAGTTGAAATGTCTCATCTCTGCACCCTCCCCTCTCCCCTCAGGCCATTTTAATAAGGGTTAACCCTTTTTACCTCACCTGTATGGAGGGCAACTGCTCTAAATAGGTTCAAAGACTTTACCCATCAAATTGTGGATGGTGAGGATAGGGGGCAGGGAGTCATAGATAGCCCAGATTCCAGGATGGAGTAAAATAGTACAGGAAATTCCTCATTATAGGTTGATCCAGAAAGAGAGTTAGATCCAAAAGCAGATCAAGGAGATGCAGGAAAAGCACTACTTTATATGCGCTGAGTGCTTATACTCTGACTAATAGACTCAGGTCAGACAAGATGCAAAAAAATTCCTTCATCTCCACTATTTATTAAGCCTTATGAACCGATCTTTGAAAGTCAGGGGATGGACATTTCCATAGTAACAGGATGCAGATTTGTAACATAGTAACAGGATGCATACCTCTGTGACCAAACCCCGGTGAGCGGGGTGAAACATGTTAGAGGAACCTGGCTGGAGCGATGCTGGCTGAGGCCACATTTATCTACACACCAATGCACTGGGTTGGTTGAGTGGCTCCCTTTCTACTCTTTGATAATGCTCTTACACCTTTGAATGGTACACTGACGCTAGCTCCCTTCACTGCAACTGGTGGGGTGATCTCTGGTTCAGCTTAGAGCCACACTAAATGTTTCATTTACAAAGCTATTTCCTGAGAGGCATGTTGAGTACATAGAGGATTTTGTGTAAAACTTTGTGAAAAAAAAATATTTTTTTTGTCATTTTCCAAAAACTTGTGGCAACAAATAAAATCTTTCCTGACACCTTCATGGCAGCACACACTGGGTTGTGACTTCACCTCCACAACCTGACATGATTGGTCTAGCTATAAAAGTTGAAGAGAGATGACCCCCACCATTCTCTTTTTTATCCTCACCTGACAAGATGGATGGACATCGCAAAAAAAAGAAACTATATATATATAGATATATAGATATATCTATATATCTATATATATATATATATATTCTGCTTCTTAACTCCTTCCAGACTACTTCTGTTTCCTGCCTGCCCTCATCCTCACCGCTCATAGAGACCACTGCCCAAGCAGACCACCCACGGCCAATGAGGTAAGAGGCTGTCCGCATTCAGTGGTAAGTATTGAAGAGAGAGAAAAAAGAGAGCATATCTTCTAACAAGACTCCTTATGACAGCCCTTCCAGGTCTAAATCAAGATGCAAAGAGAGGTCAAGCCATACCTCAAGCAGAAGATCCCCCAGAAGCCGGTCACGCTCCTCATCTTGTCACAGGCACTCACGCCGTAGTCATTCTCGCCATGGTCACTCACGCCACGGTCACTCTCGACGTAGCCGATCACGTCATGGAAGATCACCTTCATCACGTCACGGGCGAAGCCAGCACACCTGTCCCGCAGCTAATACCTGCTGGGTATGTGGTGCCACCGCGTTGCCAGATAAATTAGCATGTCGCACGTGCTTCAATGAAGCCATGAAAGAAAGAGAATCAGACGTCAGAGAAGTAACCATACTAATTCGGGAATCTGTGTGAGAATCCATAATGGAATCAACAACACCCCTGCCGGCCAGGTCAGACCCAGGTACTTCCATGGCTCCTCCTCGCTCAGCAATCGAGGTAGGGATGGAACCAGAATCCCCTTCAGAAAATGAGGATCCAGAAGTACCAGCGGGGTTTGACTTCACCCTGGTCGAACCTTTTTGCAAAATCAGTCAAGGAGGCCATAGGTTGGGAAGAATTTGAGGAAGCACCTCAGAAGACCCGGAAATATTTTCCAAACCTGAAGAGTGACCCAGAGACCTTCCCTTTCATTGAGGAGTTGAATGATTTAATCAAGGACGAATGGGAAAGATCTGACAAGAGGCCTAGCCTGAACAATAGACTAGCCAAAATGTATCCTTTAAAAGAGCCTAAAGTCAACTCCTTAATTAACGCTCCTATTGTGGATGCCTCCCTGATGCGTCTGGCAAGGCATGTCACCCTACCCATCGAGGACGCTGTCTCCTTCCGTGATGTTTTAGATCGGAAGATTTATCTGGAACTTAAAAAAGCCTACTCCACAGCAGGAGGCACTTGTAGACCAGCAGTCACCACAGCAGCAGTTGGTAGAGCCATCTCGGGCTGGGCTGTCAATATCGAGAAATCTCTCCAGGAAGGAGCAGACTTAGAGAAAGTAATTACTTCTGTACAGGAACTTAAATTGGCAGGCGATTTCATTGCAGAAGCCTCTGTGGACGTTATCAGGTGCTCGGCCTGGGCAATGTTAGCCTCGGTGATGGCAAGGAGAGCTTTGTGGATAAAACCCTGGGTAGCCGACGCAGCATCAAAAACAAATTGGGGCAAGATCCCCTATGATGGTTCGAATCTCTTCGGCTCCAAATTGGATACAGCCATTTCCAAGGTGACGGGGGGAAAATCGGGCCTCATTCCCTCTGACAGGAGACCCAAGAGATCAAGAGGTCCTGCTTACAAGGGTAACCTTTCCTGAAAGGTACAGAGAAGCCAAAACCTATAGACCAGGTAAAGAGTTTAAGAGAAACTGGAGGAACACACAGTCATCCTTCCTGAGGATGTGAAAAACCAAGGCCACCCCTTCTGGCGAACAGCAGAAGTCCTTTTGAAGATACACCCGCCCATCCTCCGACAAATATGATCAGAAAACATCAAGGACCCTTGGACCATTTCCACGATCAAGTTCGGTCACAAGTGGAGATTCTTGAACAGGATTCCCAGAAACCACTTTCTTCCAACCAAACTCCCATCTTCTCCAGGCAAGAGAAGGATCCTTCTGAGGTACATAACAGAACTAAAACAAAAGGAGGCCATTTTGGAGGTTACGCTGTGTCAATGAGGCAGAGGATTCTACTCCCCTCTTTTTCTTGTAAAAAAAGAAAACGGTGGATTTACGGCCAGTGCTGGACTTAAAGAGACTAAACAGAAACATCAAATTAGAATCCTTCAAAATGGAAAGCCTACAGTCCATACTATTAGCTGTGAATCTAGAAGAGTGGATGCTGTCCATAGATTTATTGGACGCCTATCTTCACATTCCAATACATCCTGCCTTTAAAAGATTTTTCCACTTTTCAATCAACCAACATCACTTCCAGTTCCAGTGCCTACCCTTCGGCATCTCGTCAGCTCCCAGGACCTTCACCAAAATTCTTCTGCCATCATCGCATACCTCAGAGAGAAAGGTCTAAGAGTACACCATTATCTGGACGACATACTTCTTCTAGCAGAAAGTCGCCAGGTCCTGATACAACACCGAGAGATCTTACTATCAACCCTGCAGGTTTTCGGTTGGCTAGTGAACTGACAGAAAAGCAAGCTCCAGCCCACACAGAAGATGGTATTTCTGGGGGCAGAACTAGACACCATCCAGAACAGAGTACAGCTCCCTCAGGAGAAAATCATGCCCCTGATCCAGAAAATTCAGAGGCTAATCTCAGCTACACGCTTACCAGCCAGAGTGTGTATGAGTGTCCTGGGTTCCATGTCTGCAACCCTGCCCATGATCCAGTGGTCCCAATGGCACACGAGAATCTTACAGAATTCCTTTCTGAGGCAGTGGAATGGAGTATCAATGCTTCAGACAATCTACATACACAAGTATGTGAAACAATCGATGTGGTGGTGGATGCAGTCCAGCAACCTCAAGAGGTACAAACCTATAGTTCCTCCATAGCCAGAGGTGGTCACTTCAGACTCCAGCCAGAAGGGATGCGGAGCTTATTACCAAGATCTAGCAGCCCAAGGACAGTGGAGGTTTCAAGCTCACGGTATAGTATCAAATATACTAGAACTCAGAGCAGCCTTTCAGGCACTTCTGGCCTTAGATAAACAATACTTCCACGCCAGTGGTGTCAGTAAGAATTAAACCAATAGAAAAACCAATAAAAAATCAAAAAATCAAAAAAAACAACAAATAGAAAGGGTCCGTATGATAACTAACCCAAAAAATGTATCACCCGTGAATGATCAATTGCTTAAACAAATCCCAAAAAACAGGTGACAAGCTGCTCCCCTAAATTTGAAAAGGATAGTCAAATATAGAAGTGGTGTACAATAGGGGGCGCTAGAGACCTACAAACATAAATGTTAGTAATCTGCTATCATTAAAGACATACACACGTAATTCACATCAAAAGCAGTGAACCATAACATAGTGTTGTGCTAGAAGCAAAAAATAATCAATAAACTTAATATAAATTAGGAGATGTAAAGTCCTTAATTGAAGGTGAATTCAATGCATTCGTGATAATTGATTGTCCCAATCCAATGAAGAGATTAGAACAAAAAATAGTGAAAAAACACCAAGGAAGACAGCATAAATCTTCATAAATGCAACAAAATCTTATCGATGATAAAAGGTTCCGTCACCAAAGAAGAAGAAATCACCTTGGAATAATAGATATCTGCTTACCAGATACCAATGACTCCTTTAACTAAAAAGAGAGTCATTAGCGCTTGTACAGGATTGTGCCTGTTCACATGAAGGCTGGAAGGCTGGGTGGTACTTGAGGCATAGATCCCTCCCGTCCCATTCATTCAGGATAGGAAATATAGGAAACAAAGAGGAGTCTCCATAGCGTAAAACCGTTTATTATGTATAAAAAAGACAATAAAAATAGCCAAATGGCCACTTACATTGATCGGTGCCTACCCGGCACTGGGACTGCTTGCATGTCAGGGTGAGTGGTGTCCAAGACCCTTCGTATCACAACATGTGCGGCGTGCGTTCCACCCCGTGCGCCTCGTCAACCAGATGAACCGGATGTTGGTAGGACGACACTGGACACGTGACCACGTACCGCTCCGACATACGTTTCGTTGTGAACGTCTTCAGGGAACAATACTTCCGCGCCAGTGGTGTCAGTAAGAATTAAACCAATAGAAAAACCAATAAAAAAAAAAAAAAAAAAACAAATAGAAAGGGTCCGTATGATAACTAACCCAAAAAATGTATCACCCGTGAATGATCAATTGCTTAAACAAATCCCAAAAAACAGGTGACAAGCTGCTCCCCTAAATTTGAAAAGGATAGCCAAATATAGAAGTGGTGTACAATAGGGGGCGCTAGAGACCTACAAACATAAATGTTAGTAATTTGCTATCATTAAAGACATACACACGTAATTCACATCAAAAGCAGTGAACCATAATATAGTGTTGTGCTAGAAGCAAAAAATAATCAATAAACGTAATATAAATTAAAGATGTAAAGTCCTTAATTGAAGGTGAATTCAATGCATTCGTGATAATTGATTGTCCCAATCCAATGAAGAGATTAGAACAAAAAATAGTGAAAAAACACCAAGGAAGACAGCATAAATCTTCATAGATGCAACAAAATCTTATCGATGATAAAAGGTTCCGTCACCAAAGAAGAAGAAATCACCTTGGAATAATAGATATCTGCTTACCAGATACCAATGACTCCTTTAACTAAAAAGAGAGTCATTAGCGCTTGTACAGGATTGTGCCTGTTCACATGAAGGCTGGAAGGCTGGGTGGTACTTGAGGCATAGATCCCTCCCATCCCATTCATTCAGGATAGGAAATATGGGAAACAAAGAGGAGTCTCCATAGCGTAAAACCGTTTATTATGTATAAAAAAGACAATAAAAATAGCCAAATGGCCTCTTACATTGATCGGTGCCTACCCGGCACTGGGACTGCTTGCATGTCAGGGTGAGTGGTGTCCAAGACCCTTCGCATCACAACATGTGCGGCGTGCGTTCCACCCCGTGCGCCTCGTCAACCAGATGAACCGGATGTTGGTAGGACGACACTGGACACGTGACCACGTACCGCTCCGACGTACGTTTCGTTGTTCTGGCCTTCACTCCATACCTGGCAGGAAAGAACGTTGTGCTTCAAATGAACAACAGAGTCGCTGTAGCATATATTCAGAGGCAAGGGGGTACGAGGAGTCGCACATTAATGGAGGAAGTTTGCCCTATCATGGATTGGGCACAAGTGCATCTAATAGACCTGAGAGCGGTGTATGTCCCAGCAGCTCAGAACATGCTGGCCGACTATTTGAGCAAGGAACTTCTCTCAAACAACGAGTCGTCATTGAGCCAACATGCCTTTTCCCTCCTTTCAAGAACTTGGGGAATACCGGAGATCGACCTAGCAGCTATTCCTGCGAACACCAAATGTCGGAGATTTCTGTCAAGAGCGGCTTTCCCGTCAGCCGAGGGAATGGATTGTCTGACCCATCCATGGAATTTCAAGCTGGGTTACATTTTTCCACCAGTACCCTTAATCGCGAGGTTCCTATCCAGGCTTCGGAGATCATCAGCCACAGTAATAGCAGTAATTCCTCTTTGGCCGAGAAGGCCTTGGTTCACAACCCTACTACAGCTCAGCCTGCAACAACCGCTGCCTCTCCCGGTAACATCAGACCGCATATCCCGGGGTCAATTCCTACACCCAGCACCAGAGAAATTACACTTGACAGCATGGAAATTGAAAGGACTCGGCTGCTAGAGCAAGGATGCTCGGAGGAGGTAATTTCAACTCTTTTACAGGCAAGAAAAAGCACCACCAACAAAACATACTCACAAGTTTGGAATAGGTTTTGTTCACTGGCCCAACAAAAAAATTGGAACCCAGTATCACCAGAGCCACCGCAAGTTCTGGAATTCCTTCAGTTGGGTATTAATAAAGGATTGAGCTCAAGTACCCTTAAAGTCCAGGTTTCTGCCCTATCGGCTAAAACAGGCATTAGATGGGCCCTACACCCTCTGGTGTTACAGTTCATGAAGGCTTGCCTAAAAATCAGACCTCCAAAAAAAAACACATTTCCAGCATGGGATCTCTCTACAGTACTTGACGCATTATCAAAACCTCCTTTTTTTCCGATTGAGTCAATTTCACTTTGGAACCTGACTTTGAAGTTAACCTTCCTTATCGCCATTACATCTGCGAGAAGAGTTTCAGAACTTAAAGCACTACTGATAACAGAACCATACCTAGTCCTCTATCCCGATAGAGTGGTATTGAGGCCCTCGGAGCATTTCACTCCCAAGGTATCATCCTCTTTTCATTATAATCAGGATATCACCCTTCTATCCTTTACTAACGACCAGGGCGAGCCTCATGCATTGGATGTCAAAACTGTCATTACCAACTATCTGGAAACTACAGCTTCCTTCAGAAAGTCAGATACTCTTCTCATAATTCCACAAGGGCCTAGGAAGGGTCATCCAGCAACTTCTCGAACGATCGCATCCTGGCTGGTTAACACCATCAAAAAGGCATTCTCTACTCAGCAACTAATTATCCCGGAAGGCATCAGGGCACACTCAACCAGGGCAGTGGCAATTTCATGGGCAGCATACTGCGGGATTTCACCAGAAACAATCTGTAAAGTAGCGACCTGGTCATCTAGACATACATTTACTTCTCACTACAAAATTGACTCTGCTCAACTAACAACAGCAGACTTTGGCAGATCTATTATTAAAGCCAATTCCACAGCTCTTTAGAATAATAAAACCTTAATTTTTGCACCCTCCCGACTGGCGAGTTATTTCCCAGTGTGTGCTGCCATGAAGGCGTCAGGAAAACGGAAAATTGTATACTCACCTTTCCGTAATTTTCCTTTCCTGATGCATCTTCATGACATCACACAGGTTCCCACCCTGTTCTTAGATGATATATACAGAGAATGGTGGGGTCATCTCTCTTCAACTTTTATAGCTAGACCAATCCTGTCAGGTTGTGGAGGTGGAGTCACAACCCAGTGTGTGCTGCCATGAAGATGCGTCAGGAAAGGAAAATTACGGAAAGGTGAGTATACAATTTTCCATTTAAATGGACTCAACATGCCTCTCAGCAAATACCTTGAGGTGTATGCTCTCTAAAAAGTGCTAATTTGGGGAGAGCTTGGCGTGCAACAGCAATGCACGCTTTATACAAGAGCTCCGGCATTCAGGCAGCCTTAGCCCGTCACTTAACGCCCAAAGCACCTGATAATGAACAGAAGGAACACCGGGACACCCCTACGAGATCCCGCCGCTCAACGGCAGCTTACAAGGGGAGGAACATTGAGGATTTGTTCCGAAATCCTCCGGCGGCACGAGAAGGCCTGCTGGGAGCCAAGGTGGCGACGCCGCATGTGACGGAGGATGATTACAGCGAGGATTCTCAATCTGCAGCTGAAGAGAACGGTAGGAGTACTCCTCACCCAGACCTCCCTCTAACATACGCTGGAATGTCAGGCTTTGCAGCCGACATTAAAGATACCTTCTCGGCAGCAATAACGGACTTAAAATCCAGCATGCTGATCCTCACTGACAAGATGGCCACTGTAGAAAATGCAGGCAAATGCAGGGACAAGGCGATACACCGCCTGGACAGAGTTACACACACACAGTCCCAACATCTCATTGAGATTAATAAACACCTCAAGGACTTGGATAACAGGGGGAGAAGAAATAATATTAGGGTCAGAGGAATCCCAGAGACTGTGGAGGCTGATCAAATCACCCCAGCTTTACAGAGGGTTTTCAACAGCTTGTTAGAGAGACCAGAGGAGACGGACATAGAATTCGTGAGAGCACACAGAGCACTCAGAGCAAGAGGTCCTGACAACATGCCGCCACGAGATATCATATGCTGCTTGCAGAACTTTTCCGTAAAAGAGGACATTATGCGCAAAGCATGCAGAAATGATCAGATCATATTCAATGGAGAGACTATTATGCTCTTTCATAATCTCTCACAGATCACTCTAAAGAACCGAAGAGCTCTTAGACCATTATTGGACAAACTAAGAGAAAAGGACCTTCGTTATACGTGGCGATTCCCGTTTGCACTTTTGGTAAACCATAACGGGAGACAGCACACTTTGCGCTCACCAGAAGACCTTCCGGATTTTTGTCAGGCTCTTAAATTGGAACAAGTAGAACTACCAGAGTGGTATCAAGAATTTATGTTGCCCCCATTGGAAAGATCTCCCTCATCTCCGGAAAAACGCCTCCCTAAGAAGATTAAGCCATCGCGTCCAGGCGGATCTCAAGCAGGAACCCCAAATAACAGATCTCACTCATCCAGAGGTTTTGAAGAGGCGTGAAGACACTCCCTGAGACTAAAACTACTCATGGATGGTCGTAAGTAGACTTAATTTGCCCGAAACAAGGCCCTACCTACCAATCCCACGGATTTATGCTGCAAAAACCCATAGAGACTCCGGCTGGAACTGTCTTAACAAATGGGATCTCACTTTTCTTACAGGAACAGAGTATCAAGAATCAGGTTCTACTGACCACACTTCTCAGATGGAGATGATACCTACTGGGACTAATACTCATTTTTCCCATACTGGCTTTCGCCCTCATATAGGTTATGCTTCCTATTCTTGATGACTGTTACAGATACATAGTTATTAGTGGGAACAAGTGGTCTTTTGATTACGGAGGATTAATATACATATTAGTATATATGGCCCAAAGAAATGTCGATGACAAAAAAAAGAGAACCAACATAATATTTTAGGTCTATCTTCGCAATCATCTTTTGATGGAAGACAATAAGATGATACCCCTGCGTGGAAGGGGGCCTTGGAGTCTCCATTGAAAGCAGAGACATTGTCATATACAGTGCCAAGTAGATCATCTACATCTCTTAATAAGATGGTTAAATTGTTAAAGGTTAGGGGTTTTAGTCAGTTCCTTAATTTTTGCACCTTTAGGTGTATAGTTGACCAATATTGTTTATAATCTGCTCAAATGGCTGCTGCCGGTTTTTGCTTATCAATCAGGTGTTACATATCTCATTTAGTTATCTGGACTAACCTGAGCGAATAGGCAGTTGCCCACCACGCTCCGACAAAGTGCTCTTTGACAGGAGAGGACCTCCCTGGCTGGGAGCACTAATATACTTACCTTGGACACATCGGGCATCCAAGGAGATTACAATATTTCTTACTTATTCTATATTTCCTTCTCACTTCTTCTCTCTTATACTTCTATATCTATACCTCCTATTCAGGTTTAATAAAGTGTAAGATTGTGTACATAACACTACAAAGTTCATAACGGAATCTTAAGCTTTCTTTCCAGATACTGACTCGTCAGCTCTCTCTGAGTCCTCAATATGGCTTACTCATCATTGGGATGTGAGCCCACGGTGATTTCCCACAATACGAAAGGTTTGAATATTCCCTCTTAAAAGAACTCAAGAAAGGTAAACCTCGTTTTGTATTTTTACAGGAAACTCATTTCAAAACTCAACAAATCCCCAAACTTACTGACTCCTTTCTTACACAGGCATACCATGCAACAAATGACTTAGCAAAATCCAGGGGAGTGTCCATACTTATTAGTAGGGATGCATCCTTTGAATTATCAGAAAAACTCATTGATCCAGAGGGTAGGTTTATATTTTTGAAAGGGAAATGTTGCGGCACACCTATTACGTTAGGAAACGTTTATTTTCCCAACACAGCGCACTTGACCTTTTGCCGTAGACTTCTTTAAAAACTCAAAGATTTTAGCTTAGGATGTCTTATATTAGGAGGTGACTTTAATGTTCCACTAAATCCTCTTACTGACACATCCACAGGCAAAACCTATATAACGTACAAAATACTTAAACAAATGAAAACACTACTGTACTCACTACAACTAGTTGATTCCTGGAGATTTATTTATCCCGAGGACAAGGACTACACCTTCTATTCTATTCCTCACGACAGATACTCGAGAATAGACTACATTTTTATCTCACAAAGAGATTTGGATATGGTCTCGGGTGCCAAAATAGGGATTCAGACCTTTTCAGATCATGCTCCCAATTCTTTATCGCTAAAAATATCAGAACCACAGCCAAAAACGAACACTTGGAGACTAAACTCCGCACTGCTGACAGACCCAATCTTACTACCTCAAATAGCCAGGTCATTGACGGAATACTTCAAAACTAACACCACACCAGACGTCAACCCCCTATTAATCTGGGAAGCACATAAATGCACAATCAGGGGAGAACTCATGAGAATTGGTTCTCAACGCAAAAGAGAAAGAGAAAAAAAAATTAAAACCCTGACCGAGAAAATTCATGTCCTGGAATCTCGACATAAACAAACTCTGACAGAACATTCTGCAATTGAAGTACTAGAAAACAGAAAGACACTCCAACAGATATTTGTCACAAGGGCTAAAAGATTTTTATTCTTTCAAAAAAAATTTTACTATGAACATGGTAAAAAAAAAGGATGTTTGTTAGCGAGAGCCGTGAAAGATGCAAAAACACAACAGAACATTTCGGGCATACGAACAAAAGAAGGAAAACTAGACATCACCACCAAAAACATTGCACAACACTTCCATGATTATTACACGGCCTTATACAACTTTCCTAACCCACAGAAACCCAGCACAATTCAAGGTACAAGGATACAAGCTATACAACAATACCTGAAGGAATCAAAGTTACCCACTCTGTCCACTGATGATGTATCTCAGCTAGAAAGTCCCATAGAAGCTTCTGAACTACAACAAGCAATAAAACTCCTTAAGGCAGGGAAAAGTCCGGGACCAGATGGTTTAACGGCAATTTATTACAAAACATTTCAGGATACTCTGCTTGGGCCACTTCTACGGGCTGTGAATTACATGTCATAACCCAGGGAGATCCCATCAAATTTCCTTGCGGCACACATAACGATTCTTCCTAAGCCAAATAAGGACCTGACAGAATGTGCTAGCTACAGGCCAATATCATTGATGAATCTGGATGTAAAATTGATTTAAAAAATAATAGCTAACAGATTGAATCCTCTGCTTCACAGCCTGATAGGAAGTGAGCAAGCAGGATGTATGCCAGGAAGAGAAACCAGAGACAACGTTATTAAAACACTTAATCTAATACATGCTACTCGGATGCGGAAAATCGAAGGCCTTCTCCTGTCTACGGACACGGAGAAGGCCTTTGACAACGTAGTCTGGGATTTTATGTTAGAAACCTGCAGGTACATTGGCTTGGGAAGTCATATGATGTCTTGGATCTCCATGCTATATAAAAATCCCACTGCACAACTTAAGATCAATGGTTCTCTTTCAAACACAGTAAAAATTAATTAGGAGACAGGGCTGCCCTCTCTCGCCCCTTTTGTTCATTCTAACATTAGAACCATTTATCAGACAAATTGTGGCAGAAAGGGCAATACAGGGGTTTGAGCTTGGAGGAAAAGAGTTCAAGGTGGCGGCCTACGCAGATGACCTGTTGTTCTTCATAACGAACCCCCACATTACAATTCCCTCCTTAATGAAAGAATTTTCTATTTTTGGATACTTATCAAACCTTAAAATTAATTATACCAAGTCAGAGATCTTAAACGTTTCGATACCTACAAATAAACTAGAACTCATCAAGTCCAATTGCCCCTTTAAATGGGTAGGTACAGCACTTAAATACCTAGGGATTTGGCTGACACCCAAATTCTCTCAAATTTATGACTACAATTTCGCTCCCCTACTGAAAGCAGTTTGCTCAGACCTCCAAAGTTGGCACCCAAAAGGCATCTCCTGGTTTGGAAGGGTAGCCACATGTAAAATGACTATCCTTCCAAGAGTACTGTATTTATTTAGAAATTTACCAATAAAAATTCCCCAGAGATTCTTTAAAATACTTCACTCAACTCAAATGAAGTTTATATGGGCCCACAAAAAGCCCAGAGTAAGATTCACGCAACTTACTCGATCCAAAGATAAAGGGGGGATGGGCATCCCAGATTTTTGCACCTACTATCTCGCCTCCCATGTAACTAGGATAATAGACTGGCACTGCCACTATAAAATAAAAGATTGGGTGGAACTAGAAGAGGTATTGAGCCTTACACTGATCAGATATTCACCATGGATTCCATGGAAGAGTCTCCCAGCAGACATGAGAACACACCCCCTAGTGGGCACCACTCTATCAATATTTAATAAACTAACGAAACTTACAAACTTCTCGTCACACCTGAGCCCGCTCACCCCTTTACAGAATAACCCTGACTTCTTGCCGGGAATGGGAAACCGATCATTACAATCTATAGATACAAACAGACCCCTATTAGCCATGCATTGCTTTCACAATCTGGAGTTCAGAGACTTTACAGACATTAAAACCACAAATAAACTTCCAGATTTACCGTTATGGACTTATTTTCAATGCCGTAGCTACCTTAACATAACTTCAACAGACAGTTAACGGAACTAGAGTCAGTTTGTCAGACAGAGGAACCTATCCCCAAAGTGACCTCACTAGCATACCGCTGGCTCCAAGAAGGGGGGGACAAGGGCAAGGAGGATCTCAGAGAGAGCTGGTTGAAAGCACTAGGTACCCAATTGTCGGCCTCACAATGAAGGAAGGCATGCATTTTCACTCATAAGTGCTCCCTGAGTACAAGAACTCAGGAAACAGCATACAAATTACTCACTCAATGGTACGCCACGCCAGTAAAGTTTCACTCCTGGTTTCCTGACTACCCGGATACATGTTGGTGATGTAATGATGAAAAAGGCTCCTTGATACACATTTGGTGGCAATGTCCTGTATTGAGCCCTTTCTGGGCAGAGGTCAGGGAAAAAATATTCCTAATTACAGAAACCAAATTGAAGCTAGATGTGATGGGTTGTCTCCTGCATGTCACGGAATTTCCCATTAAGAGGTACAAGCACTCGCTCTCCAAACACCTTTTGAACGCCGCCAAAGCCCTAATCCCACTCTATTGGAAGTCCACAAAAATCCTATTCGAGAATGGTTTAGTAAAATATCAGAGTTCTGTGAGATGGAGGAGACTATTGCCCAAGCAGGAGAAAATGTGGAACGCTTCCATAAAACTTGGTCACCTTGGCTCATATACAAGTATTCTCAGGCATTTCTTGATGTAATGAACTAGGCTGGCGGAGTAGGTATGATTATATTCATATGATCCCCATTGAAGATTAATAACATTATGTACATGTACGTAACAAATTAAATTTTATAAACCTGGATATGAAAAAACATTCACATTCAACTTACCAAATAGAGTTCCCAATTACCCGAAGTGGAAAGTATGTACACTACTACTCTTTTCCTTTCTATCTATTTTCAATCTATTTATTCTCTCTAGAAAACAAGCTTAGGATGTGCATCTGTTCGATAATGACAAAAGCATTGATAAATCTAGAAGTTGAAAGATTACAAACCGTTTAAACTAATACACACAACATCATTAGAGTTATATAATTGTTCTTATGTATCATCCAAAACTGTTTTTCACTAAGTGGAGCTGCGTCTCCACAGATGTATTCCTTTATTCTTTATCAATAAACGTTGATGTTAAAAAGTGCTAATTTGGGCAGTGCTTGAACTGTCCTGATATTTTATGCCCAACATTGGAAGCTTCTGCCACACCCTACCCATTCTTCTAACCACTTCAAGATCAAGCTTTTTCATTTTTTTTACATGTAAAAATCTGTAATTGTTGCTAGAAAATTATTTGTACCCCCAAACATTATATATTTTTTTAAAGCAGAGGTACTAGAGAATAAAATGATGGGTGTTGTAATATTTTATGACACACAATATTTGCACAGCGGTTTTTCAAACACAAAGTTTTTGGAAAAAATACACTTTTTTGAATTTTTAATGCACAAAACAAAATATATTGTCCAATTGCTTGGTAACACATAAAAGATGATGTTGCACCGAGTATATAGATACCAAACATGACACACTTTAAAATTCATATACATTTTTAATATGCATAGGCGAAACCTTTATAGGTTCCTACTTTTGATTTACACAGAAGGTCTATTGCAAGAATTACTGCCCTCAATCTGACGTTCATGGTGATACTTCACATGCAAGGTGCAATCGCTGTTTACATACCGACACGGGCTTGAGGCATGCTTTCACCTTTGCGTGTAAACACAGGGGGACAGGGATGCTTTAATTTTTCTTAAATTATTTATCAAGGGAAGCAGTTAAATTTGCTGTTTCCACCTGAATTCTGGGTTGAGCAGTGAATGGGGGAAACATGGGTGCTGCTGAATCTGTGGGCTGCCAATTATGATTTGCAAGCACATCCAGAAGGACAATATGGGCTGTACGGCCTGTGTTTCAGCCCGGGTTCACACATGTGCGGTGCAAATTGAAGCTCAAGTTTCACTGCAAAGATAAAAATCAGTTGTTTAGAGATTCCTGTGTGTTTTAGCTGCAGGTCAGGGAGCAGGGAGAGGGGGGAGAGGGGGGGGAGGTGTAGTGAGGAGAAGGAGAGAATTTGTGTTCAGAACGGAATGCATTTGCGAATCAGATGCGTTCCCATAGAAAATAATGGGCTTGTAATTCGCACCGCAATGCCCAGAAAATGCACACATTTTTTGTGCAATGTGCATTCAAATTAATGTATTTTAAAATGTCCTGCGAATTGGATGCGGTGTAAGCCGCATCTAATTCGCATAGGTGTGAACAGGGGCTCAAATTCTTGGTGGCTGCAGGATGCTACTAGTGCTAGCCACTGCACCAGCTTGGACTGCACTTCTGGGACTCGACACTTTGTCGTGCAATACTGCAGTGCTGGTGTATAAAATGCCACAGGGTGTACTAAGGCGCTGGTGCCTGCCAGTTCACCAAAAGGTAGTGTGGCACTAGTACTTGGACCCTACTGCATATGAGACAAACCATGCGTTCATAGCACTTCGGCTACCTGGGGTTGGGTACACCTGATCTTAACAGGGACCTCTTATTCATTATCCAAGCTACCTGTCAGGGTCTCTACAGGTTTGTATTTTGAGGTAGATTCTGTCACAGAGGCTTTCCCTTCACTCTCATCTAACATGCTCAGAATCCTGTAGGCCTCTTCACTAGAGTACGCTTCTTTGGAAATTTTGGCCACTAAATTACATAGTGCGATTCAAGGCAAAAGATCAACTGGCTGCCAGGGATTGCTTGAACCACTACAAATAAAACTAACCTGCTAGTGCTATCAGAGATCAGGCTTGATTCTGCTAACACTGCAATTTTGTGTGCATTGTATTACAGGTGACAGGGATCCGAAATCACACTGACACTGCACTTCTTGTTTGGGGGGCTAAACGCAAGTGCTGGCAGAGAACAGGGCTGATCCTGCTAACACTGCATTTTTGGGGACATTATACTAGGGGGTATAATTCTGTTCATGACCAATATGTTGAACCGTACAAACACTATACTAAAAATGGCGGTGATCAGCAAACTATAGCATGAGTGCTATAGTGAGCAGGCAATGTAAAACTAGCTTACCCTGGCTGGGAGGGACACTAATTGACCCTGATGCTATCTGACAGGCAGACTAAGAGCACCCCCTAGGCACTATATTTAAAGGAATTTTTATTTTTTATTTTTTCACTTTAAGCATCACTAAAATCACTGCTCCTGTAAAAACAATCTTTTTAAAAAATATTTTTGCATTGATACATGTCCCCCAGGGCAGTACCCGGGGCCCCATACCTTTTTATGGCCAATAACTTGCATATAAGCCTTCAAAATAGGCAGTTTTTATTTTTCAAGTTTGGGTTGTACAGACTTTAATAGGGTTTGGATTTCAGGTCTGAACCTTTGTGATGCACTAAGTCTAATTGGCGTGTAAACGCTTCATGGTTACAAGTACTGACGCAGGATGAATCCATCTGCCAACCTCTTATAAATTTTTTCATTTATAATGCTGAAACCACAGTTCATCAGGTGGTATGGGATACCTTCCTGAGAGTGCTATTGATACAAGCTATTAGTAGGTTTAAAAAGGCTGGTGTGAAATGGGAGACCATATTAGCAGCGGACAATCTTATTTGGAAAGATATACAATTGTTATATAAAAGAACAACTTTGGAAAAAGCTGAAGAAGCTAATTTTTTCACAGAGCAGGTACTTTGAGGAGGGAGAAAGAAACTGGAAAATGCTGGCACTGATTGTTAAACCCCAGACCCAATCTAATTTTGTTACTTTTATTGTTACGCCAACAGGTAACCTTTCCCATAAGCATGAGGATATTTTATCCTCTTTTTCTAATTTTTACAGAGAACTATATCAGAGTAAGGTAACTTATCATATGAAACCATTGAGGGACTTCTTGTCTCCATTAGAAAACTTATCTATCTATCCCCAGGTACTGACGGTTTACCGTCAGAAATAATTAAGACAAAAAAATTGGCTTGGCTGCGAGCTTGTTTACAGGTCAATGGTTTCACATCAGATTTTATTTTCTTTGTCGAGAGGTACTAGACAGGGTTGTCCGTTATCCACATTGCTATTTGTATTAGCTATAGAACCACTATAGCTAGCACTATCAAGGGATTCAAGAGAGGATTAAGGGAGGATAAACTTTCCCTGTATGCTGATGATGCTCCATTGCTTTGGTTCTTTCTCAGGATCAGCTATAAATTTGGAAAAAATCTGTGTTATTCCCAGTAGATGAACCATCACCAATCCTCCAGAGATAGCACATCAGATTAAAATAGTGACGTCTTTTAAATACCTTGGCATATTTGTCTCTCTTAAAATAGAGGATTATCTGAACCACAACTTGGTCCGTGTATTAGATAAATTCAAAGTAAAGAGTAAAGTATGGACTAAATTACCTATCTCTGTGGTTGGGTGAGCAAATTTAATAAAAATGTTCTGGGCCCTGCAGTTACTTTATGTTCTGCATAACTCACCAATGTGGATTCCGCTTAAATGGTTTAAAAAAAAAAATAGATTTTCTGATCCATATTTTATTATGGAAAGGGCAAACCCCTAGAATTAGGCTTTCTACATTACAGCTCCCTAAAGATATGGGGGCCTAGTTGTTCCAAATGCCAAACTGTATTTTTTAGCAGCTCAACTCCAACAGGCTGCAGGATGGGGATTGGTAGACTGGACAGATCCTGTTCAATAACTATTATTGTGTAGACCCTCATGTTATTATCTAATAGCCCAATTAGAAGCTGGGTCCTTTGCATGTAACCCACAAAGTCCCACCTTAGAACATATGCATAAAGTGTGGCAGGAAATGAAATGTATTATAAAATATAGGAATATATCAGTTTACTCTCCTTTATGGGGAAATAAAAATTATGAAGAACTGGTTAAACTGGAGGGGTTTGGAGCATGGAGAGAATTAGGGATACAATATATTGTGCAGCTGTAGACTAATAATCTGTTAAAAAGCATTTCAGGAATTACAGATATAATATTCATTGCCCTCTCATACTTTCTATCAGTATGTACAGGTGCGAATGTCCTTCAGACCCAGTTTAAAGAGAATACATTTAAATTACAAAAAATGCCATATTCACTTACAAGGATACAGGTTAAAAGGGGTCCTATTTCCACTACATATAACCGTCTAATAGTACAACATCAGAAGGCAACTATTTGTCAAGCTATAAGGGGATGGGAAAAAGATCTGGGAGCTATATCAGAGGAAATTGCATTTACATTCCACCTAGATGGTTGTACCAGTAGGGGCATCAGTTAATTTTCTTTACTTATTGCCATAAGCGCAGGACCACCCATATATTTTACATGATATGGAAATACCCTAAATTGTTTAGGTATTAGCAAAACGTGGCTGAAACAATTAATTGTGCATGCCAAACTCAGATACAATTAGGTTCTAAGATTTGCTTATTGGGTTATTTAGAAAAAAATAAATAAATGCACCAATACCTAGAATACTCATTAATAGGGTGTTATTATTAGCACGAAAAATGATTGCATTGAAATGGACATCCCCTAGAGCCCCTTCACACGAGAAATGTGGACACAGGTTTATGATGCTTTAATAAAAGAATGGCATCTGTATCGGAACAGGGGTTTTTTAAGTAAATTCCATAAAATGTGGGAACCTTGGTTGGCGTCACCTGGTCTGGTCCCTTTCACTCTAACGATAGATGGAACTTTGAGAGTGGATAGATATTTTATTATTTACAGAATAGTTAAGGAATGATAAGTAAGTAAGGTTTATAAGATGATGCAAGTAAATCTGTAGTAAGAGAAGGTAGCTTGATAATTTAAATGGAGTAACAATAGAGTGCGGGTAAGAGAAGAGGAGTAGAAAAAAGGGGATCAAGTATAGGCAGGCTTACATATAACAATAAACATATATTAACTATATATAAGTATTTATGTATCCGATTGGTTGATAGGATTATTATGTTGGGCTCAGGGAAATTTCTTTCTTTTTTAAAGAGAAAAGGAGAAAAAAATTAGAATGAACTACCGTAAGTAAAATGGATGTGAAGTGCTTTGCCTTTTTTTGAGAAACACTATTGGAAGAATAACCTGATATTTTTCATTAGTACAGGATTGGTCATTGTTTATGACAACAGCATTATGTATATGTGGTCTAAAGGCTTGCCAAATTCCTTGATGAAAAGGTTTGTAGGATTTATAGAATAAGAAAGCAGCATTGTAGAAAAATATCTATTACATGGAAATGAACATGAGCTTTCCTATTAACTTCCATTTTACAAAATGCATATTGACAAAAAAGTTAGATACAGAAAATCAAATTTCCAGCTATCATAAATCTAAAGCAAAGTTCTAATCTGTCAATAACTTTTTTAAAGCTGGCTTGCTGTGCAGAGCTGGCTTGGCATCTACTGTACATAGCTTACCAATATATCATCTCTCATTTTGTTCTTTCTGCTATTGGAGTAATTGTGGAAAAAAAATGCATGGGGGAATGAGCAGGAGAAAAATAGTTTTATAATTTTAAGTCATTGTAATGTTCTGAGAATTAGAAGACATGATGGAGATAACAGGCATATTTTAAAATATTAACACAAATGTTGCTTAGTGGGCATCATTAAAATCTATCAGATTAAAATTCCAATCTGATTCATGGTTTTATTAAATAAAGTATATTGGCTTACATCATTTTAACCATTTCAAGTTTACAATCAAGTTTATCAGTGATTAACACACCGATCAAGGCAGTTTATTTATTTTGGTATCATTATAACACTGATGCATTAAGCAGAAACCTACACAATAATTTTTCTTTGTTTACAATGTTAACATCAGTCCAGCCCCAGTGCAATTGACAGCCTACTGCCTTTCCATCAGTCAAAAAGGACAAATATACTAATTTAAATTTTGCACATAATTTTCACATTATGAGAATTGGAACACTTGAAGAAAAGCCATGCTAAAAAATAAGCAGATTGTTTCCCAGAACCCAGGTGCTACAGAAGCATTAACTAAAGTTCTACTGTGCTGATGGAGCAGATTCATCCCAAGTTGCCTTCACTTTATACCTCATGGTTTAAAAAGTATTTCAAATTATTTACTTACCTTCAGCCATAAGTTAACCAATCCTGCTAAACTACAAATTACACAATTTGGTTGCTGACTAATTTAGGGTGAAATTATTTTTCCCTTACCAACTGATCTCTTGTGAAAATAGCACTGGTATTCCAAATTGCCTGGTCTAATTAGACTGTTACCGAATTCCTTGGGTTTTTGGAAAGTACTCGTTCAGTAGTGGCTTATATATAGTCACAATCTTGTTGTAAATTAATTTATTGAACTTAAACCCTTAAGAGCTTGTCAGGGTTGGGCTCCGCCCTTCCTTCTTTGAGCTAGCCGCTCAGCTGTTGGCTAATTGCCAGCTCAAAGAATCTCTCCACAGTTACTAAGCTGTTGATGATATCCTGCTCAACAGTCCTGCCTACTTAAGCCATCCAGCCCAGAGGATCTCTGCCTTCGCATTAGTCAACATCACAGAGACGCTCTCCTGCATTCCTGTTAAAAGACTTGCTTGGCTGACATCTCGTCTGGCTCCAGATTCTGCTTGCTGTTTTACTACGCTCATCTCCAGCTCCCTGACGTTTGGCTGGTCTGACTATCCGTTCTGGGTTCCTGAACTCTGGCTATGGCTTGACTCTGCTTGTTCTATTTACTTTTTTTATTAAACAAGTGTGATTTAACTGTACTTCTGTCTCAGTCTGATTTCATGGTGTCTGACAGTAGGTGAAGGCCATGAATTCAGAAGATAAAGTCAATCCATGTGTTGGTAATATTTTTTCCAGATTGGATGAGCAAGATCACTGCATGGATCAGTTTGCCATGGTGTTACAAACGCTCCTGAGTCGCACAGCTCACCTGGAATTTCCCACTGTGGCTGCTCCGGTACAACCTGAGTTGCAGGCCATCCCTGCTGCTGTGCCAGTCTCTGTACAGGCACCCACCTCGAGTATTACCTCTATAAGAGATATGTCTGGTTTCGCTCCGCTTCCCCAGTGATTTGTGGGAGATCCAGTTCAATGTAGAGGGTTTCTCACACAGGTTGAGATATAGTTTGAGATGCTGCCCCAGGCGTTTCCCACGGACAGAAGCAAAGTAGGTTTTGTGATATCTTTGCTTTCTGAGAGAGCCATGGCCTGGGCAAACCCTCTATGGGAGACGCAAAAACCTGTTGAGTTACCCTGAGTTTGTGCCCTTCTTTAAAAGGGTATTTGATGTTCCCGCATACTCCACTTCTGCTGCCAAGTGCCTCACGTCCATCAAACAGAGTACAAGAACTGTTGCCAACGACGCCATTAAATACCATACTCTGGCAGCAGAGGTTGCTTGGAACAATGAGGCCCTCGTGGCTGCTTTTTCTCATAGTCTCTCGGATTCCATCAAGGATGAGATAGCAGCCAAAGATATACCTACTGAGCTGGAGAAGTTGATCACGTTTGCAATCCTCATTGACTCCAGACTCAGAGAAAGACTCTCTTGTAAGGAGCGCTTGCGGAAGCCTCCTGCACGTTTGCCTCTGAGCTTTGCAGTCCCACTCGTGCCTCCCTCACCTCCCATGCCTCCTGGTACCGAGTCAGTCAGTGAAGAGGAACCCATGCACTTGGGCTTCATGTGTCTCTCTGCGGATGAGAGAACCTTTAGGAGGAGGGAGAGATTGTGCCTTTATTGTAGCCAGGCGGGTCACTTTTTGAAGTCTTGTCCTACTCATCCAGGGAACGCCTGAACCTTGAGGTCCTGTCACGGACAGATCTTAGGTGGTGTTTCATCCCTAGTTATACAGAATGATAAGCCCATGGTTTTGGTCACCCTTTCTTGGGCTGATTCGTCCGTCGAGTTACAGGCTCTAATCGACCCTGGGGCTGCAGGCCTTTTCATTGATGCTGCCTTTGTATCGAAGCACTCAATTCTGCTGCAGCTGTGTGACACTTCACTTGCCATTGAGGCTCTTAATGGGAGACCCCTACAGCCTGCCCATGTGACTCATGAGACGGTTCCGTTGTCCATAGCCATAGGGGCTCTTTACCATGAGATAATCCGATTCCAAGTTATTTCCTCACCTAAGTTTCCGCTGGTTATTGGTTATCCTTTGTTACAGAGGCACAACCCCTCTTTTGATTGGCTTCGTGCTGAGGTTCTCTCCTGGTCGCCACACTGCAGTAAGACATGCTTCCAGAAGGTAGCCAAGGTCCTGTGAACCTCTTCATTCTCCTCCCTTCCCAAGGAGTACCGCGATTTTAGGGATTTCTTTGACAAAGGTCAAGCCGGTAGTTTGCCTCCACACAGGCCGTATGATTGCGCAATTGACCTTCAACCTGGTGCCATACCCCCTCGTGGCCAGTTTTACCTTTGTTCAGTCTTGGAGGATAAGACCATTGAGGAGTATGTTGCAGACGCACTTTCTTGAGGTTTCATCTGCAAATCCTCGTCCCCTGCTGGTGCTGGTTTCTTCTTCGTGAAGAAGTGGTGAACCTTGTATTGATTATAAGGGTCTAAATCGTTTCACGATTAAGAATGCCTATCCGATTCCGTTGACTACAAAGTTATTTGACCGTTTTAACGAAGCTTGATTTGAGAGGGGCATTCAATCTTGTGAGGATTACGTGGATTCTTGTGAGGGCGACGAGTGGAAAACCGTGTTTAATACCAGAACAGGCCATTATGAGTACCTCGTAATGCCTTTTGGCCTTTGTAACGCCCCGTCAGTTTTCCAGGAATTCATTAACGATTTCCTATGAGAATTGTTGGAGTTACAGTCAGGTCCATAAATATTGGGGCATCGACACAATTCTAATCTTTTTGTCTCAATACACCACCACAATGTATTTGAAATGAAACAAACAAGATGTGCTTTAACTGCAGACTTTCAGCTTTAATTTGAGGGTATTTACATCCAAATCAGGTGAACGGTGTAGGAATTACAACAGTTTGTATATGTGCCACCCACTTTTTAAGGGACCAAAAGTAATGGGATAATTGGCTGCTCAGCTGTTCCATGGCCAGGTGTGTGTTATTCCCTCATTATCCCATTTACAAGGAGCAGATAAAAGGTCCAGAGTTCATTTCAAGTGTTTTATTCTATTTGGAATCTGTTGCTGTCAACTCTCAATATGAGATCCAAAGAGCTGTCACTATCAGTGAAGCAAACCATCATTAGGCTGAAAAAACAAAACAAACCCATCAGAGAGATAGCAAAAACATTAGGTGTGGCCAAATCAACAGTTTGGAACATCCTTAAAAAGAAAGAACGCACCGGGGAGCTCAGCAGCACCAAAAGACCCAGAAGACCACAGAAATCAACTGTGGTGGGTGACTGAAGAATTCTTTCCCTGGTGAAGAAAACACCATCCACAACAGTTAGCCAGATCAAGAACACTCTGCAGGAGGTAGGTGTATGTGTGTCAAAGTCAACAATCAAGAGAAGACTTCACCAGAGTAAATACAGAGGGTTCACCACAAGATGTAAACCATTGGTGAACCTCAAAAACAGGAAGGCCAAATTAGTTTACCAAACAACATCTAAAAAAGCCTTCACAGTTCTGGAACAACATCCTATGGACAGATGAGACCAAGATCAACTTGTACCAGAGTGATGGGAAGAGAAGAGTATGGAGAAGGGAAGGAATTGCTCATGATCCAAAGCATACCACCTCATCAGTGAAGCATGGTGGTGGTAGTGTCATGGCTTGGGCATGTATGGCTGCTAATGAAACTAGTTCTCTTGTATTTATTGATGATGTGACTGCTGACAAAAGCAGCAGGATGAATTCTGAAGTGTTTCTGGCAATATTATCTGCTCATAATTAGCAAAATGCTTCAGAACTCATTGGACGGTGCTTCACAGTGCAGATGGACAATGACCCGAAGCATGCTGCAAAAGCAACCAGAGTTTTTTAAGCGAAAGAAGTGGAATGTTATGTAATGGCCAAGTCAATCACCTGACCTGAATCCGATTGAGCATGCATTTCACTTGCTGAAGACAAAGCTGAAGGGAAAATGCTCCCAGAACAAGCAGGAACTGAAGACAGTTGCAGTAGAGGCCTGGCAGAGCATCACCAGGGATGAAACCCAGCGTCTGGTGATGTCTATGCATTCCAGACTTCAAGCTGTATTTTACTGCAAAAGGATTTGCAACCAAGTATTAAAAAGTGAAAGTTTGATGGATGATTGTTAATCTGTCCCATTACTTTTGGTCCCTTAAAAAGTGGGAGGCACATATACAAACTGTTGCAATTCCTACACCGTTCATCTGATTTGGATGTAAATACCCTCAAATTAAAGCTGAAAGTCTGCAGTTAAAGCACATCTTGTTTGTTTCATTTCAAATCTATTGTGGTGGTGTATAGAGCCAAAAAGATTAGAATTGTGTCGATGTGCCAATATTTATGGGTCTGACTGTATGTGTGGTGGTTTTTCTTGATGATATCCTCATATTTTCCAAGTCCCTGGAGAGCCACCACACAGATGTCTGTCGTGTGCTTCAGAAAGAGAAAACAATCTCTATTGTAAATTGGAGAAGTGCGACTTCCATCGTGAACAGGTTAAATTCCTGGGTTATGTCATTTCCACTGCTGGCTTTTTGATGGACCCAGAGAAACTTTCAGCAGTCAGGGGCTTGACCAGAGATGAGAAGTTACGAATAAACTTCCAATAATGGTTGGCAAAACCCAGGTATGCTTCAGAGGACGTAAAAAACTCACAGGTCAGGGCCACTGTAGCACTATAGTGGCCCCGACCTGTGGGTTTACGTCCTCTGCAGCATTTCCTAGTCTTTGCCAATTATTATCGGAAGTTTATTTGTAACTTCTCATCTCTGGTCAAGTCCCTGACTGATATGAACAGATATGACGGTAACACACAGAGTTGGTCTCCAGAGTCCGTTAAGGCCTTTGAGAATCTCAAGGCTGCCTTTATTTCTGCTCCTGTGTTGGCATATCCTGATCTTACATTACCTTTTATCCTTGAGGTTGATGCTTCTGAGACTGGAGTTGGCGCCCTTCTGTCTCAACGTCCTACCTCTGAGAGCACTGTACATCCTTTTGGCTACTTTTCCAAGAAATTGTCACCTGCAGAGTGCAATTACGAGCTTGGTGACAGAGAGCTGTTGGCAATCATTTTAGCCCTGAAAGAATGGAGACATCTCCTTGAAGGTACCACTGTGCCGGTTCTCATTCTTACTGACCATAAGAATCTCACATTCTTGTCTGAGGCTAAACGCCTCTCTCTCCCGGAAGGGCTCGATGGGCTCTTTTCTTGCAAGTTTCAATTACATTGTCTCATTCTTACCAGATACTAAGAATGTAAGGGCTGATGCCGATGCCTTGTCACAACACTTTTCCTCCACATCCAAGTTGAAGTCGGTTCTGGTTTCTGTGATTCCTCCTGATTGTATTCTGGCTATGGTTCACACCAGTCTCACTTCTCCTTTGGGTGACTAAATTCTTGCTGCTCAGGTCCATGCTCCTCCTGAGAAACCTTGTGACCACTGCTTTTTCCCAGAGAGTCTCCGTACTGCCGTGCTCCAGACTTACCATTCTTCCAAGGCTACTGGCCACCCTGTGAAGAATCAACTCTTTTGGGCCATTTCCCAACAATTCTGGTGGCTTATTCTACGTGCTGATGTAACCGCCTTCGTAGCTGCCTGTTCCATGTGTGCTCAGAGTAGGGATGTTCTTCAAGTTCGAGTCGAACTCATGTTTGACATGAACATCGGCTGTTCGCCAGTTCGCCGAACAGCGAACAATTTGGGGTGTTTGCGGCAAATTCGAATGCCGCGGAACACCCTTTAAAACTCTATGGGAAAAATCAAAAGTGCTAATTTAAAGGCTTATATTCATGGTATTGTCATAAAAAGTGTTTGGGGACCTGGGTCCTGCCCCAGGGGACATGGATCAATGCAAAAAAAAGTTTTAAAAACGGCAGTGATTTTAATAATGCTTAAAATGAAACAATAAAAGTGTAATATCCCTTTAAATTTTGTACCTGGGGGGTGTCTATAGTATGCCTGTAAAGGGGCGCATGTTTCCCGTGTTTAGAACAGTCTGACAGCAAAATGACATTTCAAAGGAAAAAAAGTCATTTAAAACTACTCGCTGCTATAATAAATTGCCTGTCCGATAATACACATAAAAGTTCATTGATAAAAAACGGCATGGGAATTCCCCACAGGGGAACCCCGAACCAAAATTTAAAAAAAAAAATGACATGGAGGGTCCCCCTAAATTCCATACCAGGCCCTTCAGGTCTGGTATGGATATTAAGGTGAACTCCGGACAAAATTTTTTTTAAAAATGGCATGGGGTCCCCCTAAAAATTCATACCAGACCCTTCAGGTCTGGTATGGATTTTAAGGGGAACCCCGTGCCAAAATAAATAAAAAAAAACGACGTGGGGTTCCCCCCAAAAATCCATACAAGACCTTTATCCGAGCACGCAACCTAGCAGGCCGCAGGAAAAGAGGGGGGAGGCGAGAGAGTGTACCCCCTCCTGAACCATACCAGGCCACATGCCCTCAACACTGGGAGGGTGCTTTGGGGTAGCACCCAAAACATCTTGTCCCCATGTTGATGGGGACAAGGGCCTCATCCCCACAACCCTTGCCCAGTGGTTGTGGGGGTCTGCGGGCAGGGGGCTTATCGAAATCTGAAGTCCCCTTTTAACAAGGGGACCCCCAGATCCCGGCCCTCCCCCTGTGTGAAATGGTAAAGGGGTACCCCTACCATTTCACAAAAAAACTGTCGAAAATGGTAAAAATGACAAGAGACAGTTTTTGACAATTCCTTTATTTACATGCTTCTTCTTTCTTCTATCTTTTTACTTCTTTCTTCTATTTTCCTTCGGTTTCTTCCTCCATCATCTTCTTCTTCAGGTTCTTCTGGTTCTTCCTCCTGTGTTCTCGTCCGGCATCTTCCTCCGCGGCGTCTTCTTCCCTTCTTCTCCTCGGGCCGCTCCGCATCCATGATGGCATGGAGGGAGGCTCCCGCTGTGTGACGCTTCTCTCTTCATCTTTTTCTCTTCATCTTCTTCTCTTCATCTTCTTCTCTTCATCTTCTTCTCTTCATCTTCTTCTCTTCAACTTCTTGTCTTCATCTTCTTTTCGGGCCGCTCCGCATCCATGATGGCATGGAGGGAGGCTCCCGCTGTGTGACGCTTCTCCTCTTCTGATGGTTCCTAAATAACGGGGGCGGGGCCACCCAGTGACCCCACCCCCCTCTGACGCACGGGGACTGGACGGGACTTCCCTGTGGCATTCCCCGTGACGTCAGAGGGGGACGGGGTCACTCGTTACATAATCCTGCCCCCTTCTGACATCACGGGGAATGCCACAGGGAAGTCCCCATCAAGTCCCCGTGCGTCAGAGGGGGGCAGGGTCACCGGGTGGCTCCGCCCCCGTTATTTAAGTACCGTCAGAAGAGGAGAAGCGTCACACAGCGGGAGCCTCCCTCCATGCCATCATGGATGCGGAGCGGCCCGAGGAGAAGAAGGGAAGAAGACGCTGACGCCGCAGAGGAAGATGCCGGACGAGATGTTCGCGTGTTCGAACAAATTTTTTGCCTGTTCGCAAGTTCTGGTGCGAACCGAACAGGGGGGTGTTTGGCTCATCCCTAGCTCAGAGTAAGACTCCATGACATCATCCAGTGAGCCTCCTACAACCCATACCCAATGGAGAGAGGCCCTGGACCCACCTGTCTATGGATTTTTTTGTGGAGTTACCCAACTCCCAGGGCAACACAGTTATCCTTATGGTGGTTGACCGGTTCTCAAAAATGTCTCATTGTATTCCACTTAAGAAGTTGCCCACTTCTAAGGAACTGGCTTCCATATTTGCTCAGGAGATCTTTTGCTTACATGGGCTAGCCAAGGTGATTGTCTTGGACAGGGGTAGTCAGTTTTTCTCCTGTTCTGGTGAGCCTTTTGTGCACAGTTGGGAATACAGCTTGCTTTTTCCTCTGCATATCACCCGCAGTCTAATGGAGCCAATCAGTCCTTGGAGCAATTCCTACGTTGCTATATTTCTGACCATCATAACAACTGGTCAGACCTATTACCTCGGGCAGAGCTTGCTCACAACAGTGCCTTGAATTCTGCTTCCCAATTGTCCCCGTTTATTGTGAACTATGGTTTCCAACCTTCCATGTTGCCTGACTCATTTGTTCTGTATTCCTGCGTTAGAGGAGCATCTCCGTGGTCTTCGTTTCACTTGGGCACAAGTCCAGGAGGCTTTGCGACATGCTAATGATAGGTACAGACTCTATGCTGAACACAGACGCCTGCCTGCGCCTTCCTACCAGGTTGGAGACAGGGTCTGGCTGTCATCTCGCAACCTCCAACTTCGTGTTCCCTCACTGAAGTTCGCACCTTGGTTTATTGGACCTTTCTGTATTCTTTGCAGGATTAACCCAGTGGCTTACGCATTAGCCCTTCCTTCTAACATGTGTATTTCGAATTTATTTCATGTCTCCTTATTAAAACCTTTGATCTGCAACCACTTTACCCCCTCAGTGCCACGTCCCCACCCTGTTCAGGTTGGGAACCATAAGGAGTATGAAGTATAGTCCATTGTTGACTCCCGTAGGTTCTGTGGGCGCATACATTCCCTGGTTGCATTGGAAGGGGTACGGTCCAGGGGAATGCTTTTGGGTCTCATCCTCAGACGTACATGCCCCTGTCCTCCTCCGTGATTTCCATAGATGTTTTCCCCTCAAGCCTGTTGGTCCTCTGAGGGGGAGGGGACGTTGAGGAGGGGGTACTGTCAGAACTGGGCTCAGCCCTTCCTTCTCTGAGCTGGCTGCTTAGCTGTCGGCTAATTGCCAGCTCCTATCTCTCCACAGTTACTCAGCTGTTGATGATATCCTGCTCGTCAGCCCTGCTTACTTAAGCCATCCAGCCCAGAGGATCTCTGCCTTCGCCTTAGTCAACATCACAGAGACTGCATTCCTGTTAAAAGACTTGCTTGGTTGACATCCCTTCTGGCTTCAGATCCTGCTTGCTGTTTTACTATGCTCATTTCCGACTCCCTGATGTTTGGCTTGTCTGACTATCCGTTCTGGTTCCTGAACTCTGGCTATGTTTTGACTACGTTTGTTCTATTTACTTTTATTATTAAACAAGTGTGATTTAACTGTATTTCTGTCTCAGTCTGATTTCATGGTTTCTGACAGAGCTACACCAAATGCTTTAGTTAAAGTTAAATCATATAAGAAAACAAAAGAAAGTCAGTGTTCACTTAACCGCTTGCCGTCCAGCGCACGACGATATACATTGGTAGAATGGCATGGCTGCGCAAATGGGTGTACCCGTACGTCCCCTTTAAATCCACGGGTCCAGTGGACTCAATGTCTGCCGGTGGCCCACGATCGTGACACGAAGAGGCAGAATGGGGAGATGCCTATGTAAACAAGCCATTTCCCTGTTCTGCCTAGCAACATGACAGTGATCTACTGCTCCCAGTGATCGGGAGCAGTGATCTCTGTCATGTTCTAGTGAGCCAATCCCCCTACAGTTAGAACACACTGAGAACTTCCGGTTCCGGCGCCGCATGGAGTAGCTGAGCCTCCTCACAGCTCCCACACCACGATCCAAAAATCAGCCTACAAATACCTGCCCAATCCCCATTTGACGCCAGAACACCTCCGCGGGTGTTCCCCGCTCTCTTGCCGACCTCCAGAGCTCCAGAATCCGGCTTCTTACCAGGCCTCGACGATCACACCCGGCCCGGCCGCAAATCGAGGCCCCGGTCTCGGCCTACGCGGCATCCACGTCAGGATCAGGGGCTTGAAAACGACCGCCCGACCCCCCCTCCTGCCGCCTGCAACCTAATCGGGGACCCCTCACCCCCCTAGGATCTCCAGATCGCCGGTTACCGGCCTCCGACTACGCCGCAACGAACTCACCCGGCCCGGCCGTAAATCGAGGCCCCGGTCTCGGCCTACGCGGCATCCACGTCACGAACGGGGGCTTGAAAACAACCGCCTGACCCCCCCTCCTGCCGCCTGCAACCTAATCGGGGACCCCTCACTCCCCTAGGACCTCCAGATCGCCAGGTACCGGCCTCCGACTAGGCCGCAACGACCTCACCCGGCCCGGCCGCAAATCGAGGCCCCGGTCTCGGCCTATGCGGAATCCACGTCAGGAACAGGGGCCTTAAAACAACCGCCCGACCCCCCTCCTACCGCCTGCAACCTAACCGGGGACCCCTCACTCCCCTAGGACCACCAGATCGCCAAGGTACCGGCCTCCTACTAGGCCGCAACGATCTCACCCGGCCCGGCCGCAAATCGAGGCCCTGGTCTCGGCCTACGCTACCTTCACGCCACGACCCTGGGTACTAAAACAACTGCCCGACCCCCCTCCTGCTCCTCATCAGGGACCCCTCCTTCTCTAACCAAGGGATCCACGCCAGATTCGCCTAGCCCAGCAAATATCTAGGCCTACGCAGCCCTAGCAGGACAAGAAAAGGCCCAAATACAGCCGCCTGCCCCGATCTAGGCCTTCAACAACAGGACTTCAATATCGAGTGCACACCCCCCTCCTGCTGCCAGAAGTCTCACCAAAACCCCCACAAGTTACCCTATGGACCGATTTGTGGAGAAGACTGGCGCGCGCTCTTACGCGGCCGCAGCGATGCAACCGGCCCGGACGCAACCCGAGACCCCAGTCCTCCCGAATTCCACGCCCGACGAACCAGGCATGGAGGTGAGCGATCCCACAGCACCCCCCTCCTCACTCCACTCTCCTCTCTCCCTGCATCCGGCCTCCCCCTCCCCATACCAGGGGGATAATGATACGGATCGTATAGCTCAAGCCGTCGCAGCCCTCCTGTCTCCTATGATAACTTCCTCAGTGGAAAAGGCGGTGGATGCGGGAATGAGGCAAGTCAAGGCACAACTAGGAGAACATTCAACTAGACTTCACGAGGTGGAACACCGCCTTTCAAGCCTGGAAGAAGAAGTTTATCAGGCACAAGCTACCGAACAAGCACAGGAGAAAACCAATCAGTACATACTACAAAAACTGGACGATCTAGAAAACAGATCTAGAAGGAGCAACCTGCGATTCGTGGGGGTCCCGGAATCACTACAGTCCTCAGCTATTGCAGAATTCTGCGCCAGACGCGTCCCGGAGGCATTAGGCCTCCCTGGCCCTTTTACGGTAGAACGGGCCCACCGAGTGGGAACATTCGCCCCTGATCGCAAATCCCCTCGCCCAATCATAGCGAAGTACCTAAACTACAACGACAAGACTGTCATCCTACAAAAGTTTCGGCAAAACAGATCTCTGGAAGTTGATGGGATCAAAATCCTGATCTTCGCGGACTATTCCATAGAAGTCTCAAAAAAGAGGAAAGCATTCCAACACATCTGCACAGTGCTACATCAGCGACAGATGAAGTTCACATTGGCCTTCCCTGCAACTCTCCGCATCAAAGCTCCCAACGGAGACCAGCTTTCCTTCCAGGACACCTCTGAGGCGGAAGCCTTCTTGCGTTCACTGCGCACTGAATCTCACTCCGATTCCCCGCTCAGGGCCTCTCCAAACAATCGCCCTCTGGACCAGCGAAGCCCGAGGAAAGATTCCCCGAAACGCTTCAGATCCTCCGGACCTATCCACCGTAACACCCCCCGCTGACGAGAAGATTTGCTGCTACCCCACCATATTTTCTTTAGGAGCATATGTTCTGCCTGCTCCTCGGTATTAATGACTCCAATGTCTGGACACTCAGGTATATGGCTTGTTTAGGTTTGTCTGTTCTCTTTTATTATGGCACAGATTTCTTTTCCTTTTATACTACTTCACCTCCTATAGCCTCACTTTGTATGGCCTCCCCCTGATCCTGCACCTATGAGAGGTCCTCCGTCGCGGCCATTAACACTGAGCCATTCAGGGCGCGCACCCACTACAGCGACTGGATCGTTAGGGGAGCTGGCCTGCACAGTGACTCTATGCGGAAAAAAGAGAAGTTCCTCTATTGTTATGAGATGTTTTTATTTCTTGCTCCTACCCCCCCTTATTCCTCCCCATTATTTGTCCCCAGCAACATCCATCTGTCACTAGACTCTCAGCCACAACTCCTTCCTTATAGTCAGTTCACCCTAGCTAACACTACCAGTTCAATTCCTCTCCTCAGGTCTACATATATTGTTAACAATTTACCGGCACATACCCTACCTTCGATCTTACCCACATGAAAGTCACCTCTTGGAATGTGAAAGGGCTTAGGTCCCCCGTTAAGAGACTTAAAATTCTTCGCCACCTCAAGAGACTAAAAACAGATATCGCCCTGCTCCAGGAAACCCACCTAACCTCCTCAGACCTCCACCGAATGAAAAAACTTTGGGTGGGTACTGTCCTAGGCTCAAGTGCACTCAATCGCAAAGCAGGGGTTATCATATTAATCCACAAAAACCTTCCCTGCGAGATACTGTCCGTGGAAACAGACAACCAGGGTCGTTTCCTCTCCACACACATAAAACTGGGTAACAGAACTCTAGTGATCTCTAACATATATGCCCCAAATAATCCCAGCAAAAAATTTCTAAATGAAATGTCCTCCTGGATTCTACGCTCTCCGCACCTCCCACACATAGTTGGGGGAGATTTTAACTCCATCATACACCCAATCGAGGACAGATCCTCTTCCAAACGAACGCGTCCATCTGCCACTCCATCTGATCTCACACACTTCGCATCCACAATGGAATCTCTCCACCTACATGACATCTGGCGGCTTTTCCACCCAGCAGATAGAGAATACACCTTTTACTCTAACCCTCACAACATTTTCACTAGAATCGATTACCTCTTCTGCACTGACAGTCTTATCTCCATGATCTCGAATTCTGATATCCATGACATAGCCATATCAGACCACGCCCCCATCTCAATCTCGCTAGATACCCCTGACTTACATCCTACTCCTAAACTTTGGCGTTTCCCCGCTTATCTCCAAAATAACTCAGACTTTAAACACTACATGGAGAAAGCTTGGTCTGAATTCTCCGAGACTAATTCCCCACATGCGGACAACCCAAACCTTTTCTGGGAAACTGGTAAGGCCTTCCTCAGAGGCCGAATCATATCGTACGCTGCCTCTCACAAGAGAAACACTTTGGCAAACTATAAGAGGGCCAGTGCCAACCTGCGCTCGGCACAACGCTCTCTCTATACTAGGGACTCCCCTGATAACAGGCTACACTGGCAGGTAGCAAAAAGGGATTTTGATACCTGGGCAGATACCCTTGAGCGGACATACAGGGCACATATGACAGCCACCCTTCATAAATTTGGCAACAAAGCTGGCAAACTGTTAGCAAGACTCTGCAAAGGCCCTTTCCGCCCGACACACATCACCTCCCTTCGGGACACCGCAGGTGACATAAAAACCTCACAACAGGACATTAACAAAATAATGTTACAATACTACTCCTCGCTATATGCCACCGACCCTATCGACATGAACACAGCCAAACACTTCCTAGACAGGCTATCTCTACCCACGATCTCTCCCTCCCAACTTGAAGTCCTTAACGCACCTATCTCCTTACAAGAAATATCGAATGTCATCCGGAACCTAGCTCCCTCTAAAGCCCCAGGCCCAGATGGGTTTACAGGAGAATTCTATAAGGCCCTACAAACTATTACCGAACCCGTTCTTTTCGCCGTCTATAATGGTATATGGACTGGCGGCCCCTACTTACCGACTGGGAATCAGGCCATAGTCAAACTACTTTCAAAAAAAGGCAAAGACCCCCAAGAACCGGGTTCGTACCGACCCATCTCACTCCTAAATTTAGACGTTAAAATTCTCTCAAAAGTAGTAGCTTCCAGACTTGCCACCATCATTCCCTCTCTGATTCACCCAGCCCAATCAGGTTTTGTGAAGGGGAGAACAGCCACTATGAACATTCGTAAGGTAATGATGGCTCTAGAACAAGCTAAAATCAGCCCAGGGGGGGACCATGCCATCATCACTTTGGACGCGGAAAAAGCCTTTGATAATGTCAGTTTCGAATGGCTATCACTGACCCTATCAAAAATGGGTTTCACGGGCCCTTTTCAACACCTTATACATGCCATGTATGCATCCCCCGCGGCCAGATTGGTGGCGGCAGGCCTTCTCTCGAATGAATTCCGCCTTTACAAGGGCACGAGACAAGGTTGCCCCCTATCCCCACTCCTCTTTAATATCGCCTTAGAACCCCTCTCTAGATACCTTACCCTAAATGCCCCATTACACGGCATCAAAATAGGATCCCAAGAACTCCGCACGTCACTCTTCGCCGATGACATCCTAATTTTCTCCACCAACCCCTCCTCTGACATGTCCACCATCAAAACAATCTTTGATGAATTTAAACTCTGCTCGGGTCTCCGCATAAATTACAGCAAAAGCGAAATTCTCCCCATTGGCACTTTATCTGTCCCTCGCTGGGCACAACACTCACCCTTTCCAGTAGCCAAGTCACACATAACATATCTAGGCATTAAAATAGGAAGACTGCCCCATTCTATATACCATCTAAACTATCCCCCACTGTTGAAAAAAATTTCTCAAGAATTGGATAACTGGATGGATCTGCCCCTTTCGCTCCTGGGAAGATGTCACCTAATAAAAATGGTCAGTTTCGCCCGATTACTTTACCCTCTCCAAACGATACCATTACTTCTTAAACATGCAGATATCAAAAACTTAAACAAAGCCATCTCCAAATTTCTCTGGCGGAACAAAAGACCACGTATAGCCCTTGCTAAACTGTATCTTCCCAGACGCGAAGGAGGGATTAGTCTCCCAAATATCAGAACCTATAACCTCTCTTGCCTACTTAGGATAAGCCTAGACTGGATATCGCAACTTTCTCGCTGCTCTAATTACTCCATGGAAGCTTCAATGGCCCAACCGTACTCCCTGGTGGCATTACTTCATTGCAGGTGGAAATCAACTCCCCCACCTATACAACACAATCTTCTTCTTAGAGACACAGCCATAGCTTGGAGGGAAGTACGGAAAGCTCTGAAACTTTCACCCTTTATGTCCAGACATCTCCCGATTCAAGGAAATCCTAGCTTCCCACCGGGTTTGGAATACAAACCCTTCAGTATTTGTCAGCAAAAAGGCCTCACACATTTTTCCACCCTATGTGATCTGGAAACAGGACGCCCTCATAACTTCTCTGTCATCGCAGAAACTTTCTCTCTCCCTACATCTCATACTTTACACTACGCACAATGCGTCAGCTTTATAAAAGACTCATGCAGGGAGGAAAGTAAGAGATTTCAGACATCCATCACAGACTTACTACTCCACAGTGACTCTTATAAAATCTCGGATATCTATAAACCTTTCTTGATAAAGACTACTCCCCCACTTGCCTCCTCATCGGTAGCAAACTGGGGTAAGGACTTCCCTGACTCAGACATAGTGGAAAAGGTTCTTCAGGGGTACCAGAAAACGCTTCAGCTGACCCCCAATGAGGTATGGAGAGAAACTCAATTAAAGATTATGCACCGCGCCTACATACCCTTCATCTCGGACAAGACTGTCCAAGGTGCAGCAAATTGCCCCATGTGTCGACAGCCAAAGCCTTCACTTTCCCACCGTTTCTGGTCATGCCCCTCCATTTCCGCTTTCTGGGACCAAATCATCTCCTACATCTTCAAAATAACGCTGTTAAAAATACCTAAAGACCCCCTGCTCCTCATTTTCGGATACTGGGATGACCAACTGCTCCCGTGGTCCCCAATCACACACCCTACTTATAAGGACTGGGCCTTGATCAGTCTCTTACTGGCTAGAAGACTAATTCTACAAAACTGGACCTCCTCTCTTTGCCCACAGATCTCGCAACTTAAAAGGGAGCTGCTAACCTTGCTTCACAGAGACAAACTCAATACCGACTTCAAAAAAGAACTCCCCCACTCACGATTTTACTCAAGATGGTGGGCCTTCATGCAATCAACCCTGTCCCAAGAGGAACTACAAAACTTCGAAAATACTTCATTCGCTTATTATGCCACTTCCATTAACACTCCTGAGGAGGAAGACACTCCCGTTCTCTCTTCTTCCTGAAACGCTATAGCTACTTAATACTTTAACCGACTGATGTATGCTTCCACTCTCCCCCCCCCTTCTACCCATCTTCCCCCCCTCCCCCCCTTCTTTCTTTTTGTTTTTTTTTTTTGATACCAGTAGCCCCCACAGGACCCACCCTGTTGATTCATCCAGTTATATCGACATGATATGTCCATCTAAAAGCCACACCATATATCCCACCCTGGTTATTTGGTTCTACACCTATATATAATTGCGCATGGACTACTGGTATTTGTATGTATTTATATATATATATTTATATGTGTGTATATATATATATATATATATATATAAGTAAATATCTATATGTACAATGTTCAAAACTATATATGTAAAATGTTCAAAAATGTTGTATACCAACTAATGTGATACTCTGTATTGCAATTTCTTTCAATAAAATCTATTGAAAAAAAAAAAAAAAGAACACACTGAGGGAACACATTTAACCCCTTGATTCTCCCCTAGTGTTTAACCCCTTCCCTGCCAGTGAAATTTACACAGTAATCAGTGCCTTTTTATAGCTCTGTTCGCTGTATAAATGTCAATGGTCCCAAAATAGTGTCAAAAGTGTCCGATCTGTCCCCCGCAATGTCACAGTCATGATAGAAATCGCTCATCACCGCCATTACTGATCTAAAAAGAATGAATAATAAAAATGGCATAAATCTATCCCTATTTTGTAGACGCTATAACTTTTGCGCAAACCAGTCAATATACGATTATTGTGATTTTTTTTACCAAAAATATGTAGAAGAATACAAATCGGCCTAAACTGGGGGAAAAAATTTGTTTTTTTATCTATTTTTTGGGGATATTTATTATAGCAAAAAGTAAAAAATATTGCTTTTTTTCAAAATTGTCGCTCTTTTTTTGTTTGCAAAAAATAAAAAACGCAGAGGCGATCAAATACCATAAAAAAAGCTCTATTTGTGGGAAAAAAAGGACATACATTTTGTTTTTGTGGCAATGTCGCACGACTACGCAATTGTTAGTTAAAGCGACGGAATGCAGTATCGCAAAAAAATGCTCTAGTCAGGAAGGGGGTAAATCCCTCCAGGGCTGAAGTGGTTAAATATCTCCCCAAAAAAGACTTTATGATGAATCTATTATATTTAAATGTTATGTGGGCTGCAATTGCTGACCTTCGGAAATAAGTAGTAGCTCCCTAGTTGTCTCTGATGTTACTACATTCTGAGTAACTAACATGGTACAAGCATTTTCCTGTTGGAAATTCATTACAATATTGTAATTTTTCTGTGTGCATGTCTGTATCTTGGGTATTTTGGAACTGCGTGAATAACACACAGTATACAATAAAGGTATGGTTTTGGTACAATGAAGTGTGCAGCTTTACTCTTTTTTGGTTTTTTATGGGTTAAATGTTCTTAAGGACGTCTGTAGTCTGTAGATTAACATTCTAGGGCATAAATCCGTGTCAAGAGAACAGAGATTTACAGTATATTTCAAATGTAAACTACTAGCAAATGGTGTGCTTTGATAGTTCAGAGACCACAACTCTCACTGTGCCAGTGGCGGTCGGCTTGTGACTGGGAGCGTTGAGAGGCGAGGGGGAGACCATCCGATCGTGGCCCCCCCCTCGCGATCGCTCCCAGCCAATGGGAATCCTCCTCTGCCTGTGTGTAGTTTCACACAGGCAGAGGATGTGATGTCTTCTCTCCTCGGCTTGGCAGTTTCCGTTCCAGCGCCGAGGAGAGAAGACATGTGAGTGCACAACACACACACACACACAGTAGAACATGCCAGGCATACTTTACACCCCCGACCCCCCCCGATCGCCCCCCCGATCCCCCCCAATCACCCCCACCCCTGTCACAAACTGACACCAAGCAGTATTTTTTTTTCCTGATTACTGCTAGGTGTCAGTTTGTGACAGTTAGAAGTGGTAGGGCAGTGAGTATTAGCTCCCTGTAGGTCTAGGGGACCCCTCTAACCCCCCCTAATAAAGTTTTAACCCCTTGATCACCCCCCGTCACCAGTGTCACTAAGCGATCATTTTTCTGATCGCTGTATTAGTGTCGCTGGTGACGCTAGTTAGGGACGTAAATATTTAGGTTCGCCGTCAGCGTTTTATAGCGTCAGGGACCCCCATATACTATCTAATAAATGTTTTAACCCCTTGATTGCCCCCTAGTTAACCCTTTCACCCCTGATCACCGTATAACCATTGCGGGTGACGCTGGTTAGTTCGTTTATTTTTTATAGTGTCAGGGCACCCGCCATTTATTACCGAATAAAGGTTTAGCCCCCTGATTGCCCGGCGGTGATATGCGTCGCCCCAGGCAGCGTCAGATTAGCGCCAGTACCGCTAACACCCACGCATGCAGCATATGCCTCCCTTAGTGGTATAGTATCTGAACGGATCAATATCTGATCCGATCAGATCTATACTAGCGTCCCCAGCAGTTTAGGGTTCCCAAACACGCAGTGTTAGCGGGATCAGCCCAGATACCTGCTAGCACCTGCGTTTTGCCCCTCCGCCCGGCCCAGCCAAGCCCACCCAAGTGCAGTATCAATCGATCACTGTCACTTACAGAACACTAAACGCATAACTGCAGTGTTCGCAGAGTCAGGCCTGATCCCTGATCCCTGCGATCGCTAACAGTTTTTTTGGTAGCGTTTTGGTGAACTGGCAAGCACCTGCCCCAGGCAGCGTCAGGTTAGCGCCAGTACCGCTAACACCCACGCACGCAGCATACACCTTCCTTAGTGGTATAGTATCTGAACGGATCAATATCTGATCCGATCAGATCTATACTAGCGTCCCCAGGAGTTTAGGGTTCCCACAAACGCAGTGTTAGCAAGATCAGCCCAGATACCTGCTAGCACCTGCGTTTTGCCCCTCCGCCTGGCCCAGCCCAGCCCACCCAAGTGCAGTATCGATCGATCACTGTCACTTACAAAACACTAAACGCATAACTGCAGCGTTCGCAGAGTCAGGCCTGATCCCTGCGATCGCTAACAGTTTTTTTGTAGCATTTTGGTGAACTGGCAAGCACCAGTGGCCTAGTACACCCCGGTCGTAGTCAAACCCGCACTGCAGTAACACTTGGTGACGTGGCGAGTCCCATAAGTGCAGTTCAAGCTGGTGAGGTGGCAAGCACAAGTAGTGTCCCGCTGCCACCAAAAAGACAAACACAGGCCCGTCGTGCCCATAGTGCCCTTCCTGCTGCATTCGCCAATCCTAATTGGGAACCCACCGCTTCTGCAGCGCCCGTACTTCCCCCATTCACATCCCCAACCAAATGCAGTCGGCTGCATGGGAGGCATTTTCTTTATGTCCTCCCGAGTACCCCTACCCAACGAACCCCCCAAAAAAGATGTTGTGTCTGCAGCAAGCACGGATATAGGCGTGACACCCGCTATTATTGTCCCTCCTGTCCTGACAATCCTGCTCTTTGCATTGGTGAATGTTTTGAAGGCTACCATGCACTAGTTGAGTATTAGCGTAGGGTACAGCATTGCACAGACTAGGTATACTTTCACAGGGTCTCCCAAGATGCCATCGCATTTTGAGAGACCCGAACCTGGAACCGGTTACAGTTATAAAAGTTACAGTTACAAAAAAAAGTGTAAAAAAATAAATAAAACACAAACAAAAATATAAAATAAAAAAAATAGTTGTTGTTTTATTGTTCTCTCTCTCTCTCTATTCTCTCTATTGTTCTGCTCTTTTTTACTGTATTCTATTCTGCAATGTTTTATTGTTATTATGTTTTATCATGTTTGTTTTTCAGGTATGCAATTTTTTATACTTTACCGTTTACTGTGCTTTATTGTTAACCATTTTTTTGTCTTTAGGTACGCCATTCATGACTTGGTTATATATCTGAATGGTTATACCAGAACGATGCCTGCAGGTTTAGGTATCATCTTGGTATCATTCTTTTCAGCCAGCGGTCGGCTTTCATGTAAAAGCAATCCTAGCAGCTAATTAGCCTCTAGACTGTTTTTACAAGCAGTGGGAGGGAATGCCCTCCCCCAACGTCTTCCGTGTTTTTCTCTGGCTCTCCTGTCTCAACAGGGAACCTGAAAATGCAGCCGGTGATTCAGCCAGCTGACCATAGAGCTGATCAGAGACCAGAGTGGCTCCAAACATCTCTATGGCCTAAGAAACCGGAAGCTACGAGCATTTTATGACTTAGATTTCGCCGGATGTAAACAGCGCCATTGGGAAATTGGGAAAGCATTTTATCACACCGATCTTGGTGTGGTCAGATGCTTTGAGGGCAGAGGAGAAATCTAGGGTCTAATAGACCCCAATTTTTTCAAAAAAGAGTACCTGTCACTACCTATTGCTATGATAGGGGATATTTACATTCCCTGAGATAACAATAAAAATGATTTAAAAAAAAAATGAAAGGAACAGTTTAAAAATAAGATGAAAAAAAAAATAATAATAAAGAAAAAAAAAAAAAAAAAAAGCACCCCTGTCCCCCCTGCTCTCGCGCTAAGGCGAATGCAAGCGTCGGTCTGGCGTCAAATGTAAAAAGCAATTGCACCATGCATGTGAGGTATCACCACGAAGGTCAGATCGAGGGCAGTAATTTTAGCAGTAGACCTCCTCTGTAAATCTAAAGTGGTAACCTGTAAAGGCTTTTAAAGGCTTTTAAAAATGTATTTAGTTTGTCGCCACTGCACGTTTGTGCGCAATTTTAAAGCATGTCATGTTTGGTATCCATGTACTCGGCCTAAGATCATCTTTTTTATTTCATCAAACATTTGGGCAATATAATGTGTTTTAGTGCATTAAAATTTAAAAAAGTGTGTTTTTTCCCCAAAAAATGTGTTTGAAAAATCGCTGCGCAAATACTGTGTAAAAAAAAAAAAATGAAACACAAACCATTTTAATCTGTAAGGCATTTTCTTTAAAGAAAATATATAATGTTTGGGGGTTCAAAGTAATTTTCTTGCAAAAAAAAAAAATTTTTTTATGTAATCAAAAAGTGACAGAAAGGGCTTTGTCTTCAAGTGGTTAGAAGAGTGGGTGATGTGTGACATAAGCTTCTAGATGTTGTGCATAAAATGTCAGGACAGTTCAAAACCCCCCCAAATGACCCCATTTTGGAAAGTAGACACCCCAAGCTATTTGCTGAGAGACATGTCGAGTCCATGGAATATGTTATATTGTGACACAAGTTGCGGGAAAGAGACAATTTTTTTTAATTTTTTTTTTTTTTTTCGCAAAGTTGTCACTAAATGATATATTGCTCAAACATCCATGGGAATATGTGAAATTACACCCCAAAATACATTCTGTTGCTTCTCCTGAGTACAGGGATACCACATGTGTGAGACTTTTTGGTAGCCTAGCCGCGTACGGGACCCTGAAAACCAAGCACCGCCTTCAGGCTTTCTAAGGCCGTAAATTTTTGATTTCACTCTTCACTGTCACAAAGTTTTAAAAATTGAAAAAAGAAAAAAACATTTTTTTCTCGTCTTTCTTTATTTTCAAAAACAAATGAGAGCTGCAAAATACTCACCATGCCTCTCAGCAAATAGCTTGGGGTGTCTACTTTCCAAAATGGGGTCATTTGGGGGGGGGGGGGTTGTGCCACCTGGGCATTCCATGGCCTCCGAAAATGTGATAGGCAGTGAAGAGTGAAATCAAAAATTTACACCCTTAGAAATCCTGAAGGCGGTGATTGGTTTTCGGGGCCCCGTACGCAGCTAGGCTCCCAAAAAGTCCCACACATGTGGTAACCCCGTTCTCCGGAGAAGTAGCTAAATGTATATTGGGGTGCAATTCCACATATGCCCATGGCCTGTGTGAGCAATATATAATTTAGTGACAACTTTGTGCAAAAAAAAAAAATGTGTCACTTTCCCGCAACTTGTGTCAAAATATAAAACATTCCATGGATTCAACATGCCTCAAAGCAAATAGCTTGGGGTGTCTACTTTCCAAAATGGGGTCATTTGGGGGGGTTTTATGCCATCTGGGCATTTTATGGCCTTCAAAACTGTGATAGGTAGTGAGGAGTAAAATCAAAAATGTACGCCCTTAGAAATCCTGAAGGCAGTGATTGGTTTTCGGGGCCCCGTACGCGGCTAGGCTCCCAAAAAGTCCCACACATAAGGTATCCCCATACTCAGGAGAAGCAGCTAAATGTATTTTGGGGTGCAATTCCACATATGCCCATGGCCTGTGTGAGCAATATATCATTTAGTGACAACTTTTTGTAATTTTTTTTTTTTTTGTCATTATTCAATCACTTGGGACAAAAAAAATGAATATTCAATGGGCTCAACATGCCTCTCAGCAATTTCCTTGGGGTGTCTACTTTCCAAAATGGGGTCATTTGTGGGGGTTTTGTACTGCCCTGCCATTTTAGCACCTCAAGAAACGACAGAGGCAGTCATAAATTAAAGGCTGTGTAAATTCCAGAAAATGTACCCTAGTTTGTAGGCGCTATAACTTTTGCGCAAACCAATAAATATACACTTATTGACATTTTTTTTTACCAAAGACATGTGGCCGAATACATTTTGGCCTAAATGTATGACTAAAATTGAGTTTATTGGATTTTTTTTAGAACAAAAAGTAGAAAATATCATTTTTTTTCAACATTTTCGGTCTTTTTCCGTGTATAGCGCAAAAAATAAAAACGGCAGAGGTGATCAAATAACATCAAAAGAAAGCTCTATTTGTGGGAAGAAAAGGACGCACATTTCGTTTGGGTACAGCATTGCATGACCGCGCAATTAGCAGTTAAAGCGACGCAGTGCCAAATTGTAAAAAGTGCTCTGATCAGGAAGGGGGTAAATCCTTCCGGGGCTGAAGTGGTTAATACCACCAAAAGAAAGCTCTATTTGTGTGAAGAAAATGATTAAAAATAATCTGAGTTTATTGTTGCATGACCACGCAATTGTCATTCAAAGTGCGACAGCTTTGTAAACTGAAAAATGGCCTAATGGTTAATATTGTGACTTAGGCTGGCCATACATGGTCGATTTTCGAAAGAAAATTATTTTGAAATTCGACCCATGTATGGCCTGCCTAACAGTGAACTTTTGACCTACAATATGACTCTAAATTTTCAGAACACTGTTTGGGCATTCTGAGATACAAAAGGACACCATAAACCAGCTCTGGAATTATGTGACCACCTGGTAGTGTAATCTTACTGTCATGTTAAATAGCTCTAAAGAGGTATGTGACAATTAACTTGTAAATTTGTAAAATTGGAATTCATTATGTTCCATTCGTTTAGATGCAGTATTTGTTATTTCGATAATTCAGAAAAATACAAAATTTGAAAATCCAAAATTCCTAAATTCAAAAATCTGAAAATTTGAAAATCCAAAAATTGAAAATTAAAAAATCTGAAAATTTGGAAATCCGAAAATAAGAATGAAAATCCGAAAGTTCAAAAGAATGAAAATCCAAAAATTAAAAAATCCAAAAACTCAAAAATCCAAAATAATAGCTAACTAAGTAATAATAATAACTATTACTAACTATTAAATTATAGGTATCGGAATTTGGCTTGGGAACGTAACAAATTTATCCAAAGTTACGAATTATCCAAAATAACAGATGCCGCATCTAACTGAATGGAACGTAACAAATTATTAATAATAAATAATAATAATAATAATAATAATAATAATAATAATCAAACAAACTTTATTTTTATTATTGTATATTATTATTAATTTGTTACATTCCATTCGTTTAGATGCGCATTCGTTACTTTGGATAATTCGTAACTTCGGATAAATTTGTATTTGTTACATTCACTAACAGCCAAATTTGAAAGGAAATTCCAATACCTATAATTTAATAGTTAGCAATAGTTATTATTATTAGTTTGTTAGTTATTATTTTGGATTTTTGACTTGTAAGGTTTTAAAATTTTGGGATTTTCGTTCTTATGTTTGAATTTTCGTTCTTTTGAATTTTCAGATTTTCATTCTTATTTTCAGATTTTCGAATTTTTGAATGTTCAAAATTTTTAAATCTTTTTTATTTTCGAATCTTCGAATTTTCGAATTTCCGAATTCTCTGAGAAACTGGTTAAATGGGTTTTCGTTAATTAGAATATTTCCAAATTAAATAAATTTGTTGAATTTAGTTAAAAAAATAATTTGGAACAAAACGAATTGTACATGTCTAGTGGGCGATGTCACTTGAAAGGGCTCAATTGAGATGGGAATGGAACAGGAGCTATTTGATCATAAATTAAAGCTGGTGACTTAACCAGCTGCCGACCGGGCCATAGCTGAACAGTGCAATCGGATAACTCTGGGAGGCTGTCATATGACGTCCTCCCAGAATTGTGTTCTTGCGCACCCGGGAATGTTCATGACCGTCAGGTCCTCCAGACCCTGGCACGTCATGGAACGGGGCAAAGAGCCAATGGCAGTGGCCCTTTACCACGTGATCACTCCGTCCAATGATAGAGCGATCAGTTGTCAAAAGACCGGAGCATGTCTGGTTCCGTTCCTCCCCTCTCGTCACACCGATTGGTAGAGTGTGCGAGGAGAGGAAGGAGACAGGTGCAGCATCTCTGTGGGCTGGATCTGAAGTGCCCACAGTGCTGATCTGTGCCCATCCATGGCTCATCCATCTATTTATGCTCCATTCATGCCCAGCCATGCTCCATCCATGCCCAGCCAGGCTCATCCATGCCCATCCATGCTTATCCATCCATGCCCACCCATGCTCATCCTTGCTCATCCATGCCCAGGCATGCTTACCCATGCCCAGCCATGCTCAGCCAGTCTCTTCCATGCCCAGCCATGCTCATCCATGGTCAGCCATGCTCATCCATGCCCAGCCATGCTCATCCATGGCTCATCTGTGCCCATCCATGGCTCATCTATGGCTCATTCATGCCACATTAATGGCTCATTCATGCTCATCCATGCCCCATCAGTGCTCATCCATGCCACATCTGTGCTCAACTGTGCCTCATCCATGCCACATCAATGCTCATACATGCCACATCAGTGATCATCAGTGCCACATCAGTGCTCATCCGTGCCACATCCATGCCACATCAGTGCTCATCAGTGCCACATTCATGCCACATCAGTTCTTATCTGTACCACATCCATGCCACTACAGTGCTTATCAATGCCACTACAGTACCCATCAGTGTCTCACAAAAGTGTAATAGGTAGTCAAATTAGATGAGTAATTTATGCCTCTAGAACACCTGATGTCCTCCCTGCATGTTGGGCCTCTGTATGTGGCCTGACTGTATAAAAGTCTCACACATGTGGTATCACCATACTCAGAAGGAGTAGCAGAATATATTTTGGGGTGCAATTTTTGGTATGTACATGCTATGTGTTAAAAATATCTTATATATTGACAACTTTGTGTAAAAAAAGTGTATTTTCATTTTCTTTCCACACTTTCCAAAACTTGTGGAAAAAAAATCACATGTTCAAAAGGCTTATTATGCCTCATAGATTATACATTGGGGTGTTTACTTTACAAAATTGGGTCATTTTTTGGGAGTTTCCATTGTCCGGGTGCTCCAGGACCTTCAAAAGTGTAATGCCCTGTACACACGGTCGGACATTGATCGGACATTCCGACAACAAAATCCACGGATGTTGGCTCAAACTTGTCTTGCATACACACGGTCGCACAAAGTTGTCGGAATTTCCAAATGCCAAGAATTCGATGGCGTATACCACGCATGAGGAGACTATAAAAGGGCAGTTCAGTACCAAGCGTGCCACCCTTTGGGCTTCTTTTGCTAATCTCGTGTTAGTAAAAGTTTGGTGAGAGATGATTCGTGTTTTTTCAGACTCCTGGTTTTCAGATTGTATTTCTGCTGATCAGTTTGTGCTTGTGGGTTTGTATCTGGTCTTCAGTGCGTGCAGCGAGTACCATTAACTTGTCATTGTGTTCTTGTCCATTCGTTACTGATTTTCAGGTCACTTGCTGTTCTTCAGTGCGTTCTGTTACTTCGTTCTGAGTAGCCGACCATTTTCTAGCCATGTTGCGTGTACGTACTCATCGTAGAGTTAAGGCTGTGCGGGGGCTTGGTGTTGGGGTTCTTACTTTGACACAAGCCCATTATTATTTTTGCCCAGCGGTGGGACTTTCCTAACTGCGGAGGGGCAATTGATGGGAAACACGTTCACATTAGGGATGAGCCGAACACTTCCCTGTTCGGTTCGCACCAGAACTTGCGAACAGGCAAAAAAATTGCTCGAACACGCGAACACCGTTAAAGTCTATGGGACACGAACATGAATAATCAAGTGCTAATTTTAAAGGCTTATATGCATGGTATTGTCATAAAAAGTGTTAGGGGACCTGGGTCCTGCCCCAGGAGACATAGATCAATGCAAAAAAAGTTTTAAAAACGGACGTTTTTTCGGGAGCAGTGATTTTAATAATGCTTAAAGTGAAACAATAAAAGTGTAATATTCCTTTAAATTTCGTACCTGGGGGGTGTCTATAGTATGCCTGTAAAGGGGCGCATGTTTCCCGTGTTTAGAACATTCTGACAGCAAAATGACATTTCAAAGGAAAAAAAGTCATTTAAAACTACTCGCGGCTATTAATGAATTTCTGGTCCGACAATACACATAAAAGTTCATTGATAAAAACGGCATGGGAATTCCCCACAGGGGAACCCCAAACCAAAATTAAAAAAAAAAGGACGTGGGGGTCCCCCTAAATTCCATACCAGGCCCTTGAGGTCTGGTATGGATATTAAGGGGAACCCCGGACAATTTTTTTAAAAAAAATGGCATGGGGTCCCCCTCAAAATCTATACCAGACCCTTCAGGTCTGGTATGAATTTTAAGCAGAACCCCGCACCACAATTTAAAAAAAATTGGCGTGGGGTCCCCCCAAAAATCCATACCAGACCCTTACCTGAGCACGCAACCTGGCAGGCCGCAGGAAAAGAGGGGGGATGAGAGAGCGGGCCCCCCTCCTGAACGTACCAGGCCACATGCCCTCAACATTGGGAGGGTGCTTTCGGATAGCCCCCCAAAACACCTTGTCCCCTTGTTGATGGGGACAAGGGCCTCATCCCCACAACCGAAAAAAATGGCTGCTTTTAAAACTTCTTTTTGCATTGATACATGTCCCCTGGGGCAGGACCCAGGTCCCCAAACACTTTTTATGACAATACCATGCATATAAGCCTTTAAAATTTGCACTTTTGATTTCTCCCATAGACTTTTAAAGGGTGTTCTGCGGCTTTTGAATTTGCTGCGAACACCCCAAATTGTTCGCTGTTTAGCGAACTGGCGAACACTCGAAGCTCATCCCTAGTCCACATCGTCCCACCACCCAACTCGGGGTCATACTATTACAACTACAGGGGGTTCAATAGTATTGTGATGTTAGCGGTGGTGTCGGCTACTTACGAGTTCCTGTATGTGGATGTGGGGAAGAATGGCCGAATGTCAGATGGTGGAGTCATCGCGCACACGGAGTTCTACAGGCGTCTCCAGAATGTCAGAGGGGAATTGCCACCTCCAGAAGACAATGCGGAAGGACTCCCATTCATCTTCGTTGCGGATGAAGTGTTTGCGCCGGGGGACCATCTTATGCGGCCATTCCCTATGAGGACCCTCACCCCGGACCAGAGGGTTTTTAATTACCAGCTGGCCAGAGCCAGAAGAGTGGTGGAGAACACGTTTGGAATAATAGCCAGCCGGTTCTGCCTATTACTTACACCTATACACATGGCGGAATATAAACTCAATCACATCATCCTGGCTTGCTTTGTTCTCCACAACTTTTTAAGGAGAAATTCTGTGAACTATGCTGTCTCAGTTGGGCCTAAAGCCGGAATTAATGTAAATGAACCAATCCTGACGGCGCTTGAAGCTGGCCGTCCTGGCTTGCCCCCCAGAGTGCCCGCGAGGTCTGTCTAAGATACATGGAATACTTTGCAGGTAGGGGGGGCATCAATATGCCAGACAAGGTCTGAGACATTTTTTAAATAATAAAATATTTTAAACTGAACAAATATTTGCTTAGCTTTACTGCTTGGCTTACTTTTAGCTGACCCTGACTGAAATTTGTGGAGTCCTGAAAATGGAGTGATTGTGTAAAATTAGAAAGCACTGTTGGGTGTTATTTACAAAAGTCAAATACACTTTGCACTATAAGTGCACTTGAGACTGCACTGAAACTGCACTTGTAGCGCAAAGTGGATTTGTCTTTAGTAAATAACCCCCATTGTCACTGAAAACACCAACTTTACAACAAAAAATGCTTTTAAGCATTTAAAGAAGCCACACATTGTTGATTCCCAATCTTTTTAATCAAAGCACAATCACATGTGCATTTATAAAAGGTTTTTAAAATAAACCAACATGTTTGTTGTATAACAATTTTTTAGGTCACATTAAAAGTAGAAATTTCCTTTTAAGGTAAAACAGGCATGTTTAAAAGCAAAAAGAAATACACAACTCTGGAACTTACAAAGTTCAACTTTTATAGAAAGTGAAGGCAATATCAGACATGAGTATTTATAGACTGTGTTTGATATTGAGTTCAGCAGATGGGGTGAAGTCAGCCCTGCAAAAGCCAAATTTTGAAGATGCACACAAAATGCCGAATGTCAACATGTGCTAGCTGCCATCATGGGGAGTCAATGCACGTGTTTTGAGGGTGCAACCCCTTCCTCTCAGCTACTTTATTATTGAGGATATGGTTGTACCCACAAAACGCGTACATTGATCTCCCGTGATGGCAGATAGCACATGTTGACACACTGTGTGCATCTTCAAAATTTCGCTTTTCTATAATATGTCAAAAAATTTTCAAAAAATTGTCAGAAAAAAAGCAGAAATAAGTTAGGAATTTCGAGGGGTTTTAAATTCTCCTTAAAACATCAATGATGTTCTTCATTTTGTTTTGAACATCATTGATGTTGTGTTCCTATTACACCCCATGATCTCCCCGATCAGGATCTGGGCACTTTCATTGGTGAAATGACCTTCATCCACAACATCACGATCACCTAAAAATATATATAAAAAAAAAACATGTATTATAAATATGCAGGCATCCATCTCTTACCTGAAGCTGTGGTCGCAGACACTCGCCTGTTGTGGTGACAATTTCCACAACATCTCCCTCCTCCTCCTCCTGTTGTGCTTGTGGGATTTTCACTTCTTTATGAGGTGGGGGGTCTGTTATCTCCTCTGATGAGTGGTGTCCTCCGAGTCTTGTCTCCCCTATGTAAAAAAAAAAGTATATTTAGCACACAGATATTTATGGCAGAAATAGGAATATGAAACAGTGCTTGGAAATGGGGTACAATTGTTTGTTTTGGCAGCGTTCCAAGATAGAAGAATACTTACCTGTTTTGTACAAGCTTCACAGATGGAGTCACCCCTATAGTATACACTGGAGCACCTGTGTGGGGCCCCTAATAAAAAGGGTGTTCTGGTGTCCCACACTAGTGCTCCAGCATCCAGATGTGTAAACAGCTGCTGAGTGTCCTCTCCTTACACAGAACTATTTATCATTTCATTCTAGTTACAAACCCATCTAGACAACAAACTTATTTTAAGAGAAGTAGGCCAGAAAAAATGTATTGAAATGCATCTGGACAAAACATGGTGTTTTATTGGCCGAACGAACAATGTTTCCTACAAACGAATAATGTGTCCATGAACATGAAAGCTGCCATTTTAGACTGTGCAACAGTAAAGAAAAGCACATGGAGCAGCACGAACGTAATGAAAATAAAGAATAGGAACACAGCACAACTACTTACTTTTTTGCAACACTCTCCTGATCCTTCTATACTGATCATGCTCCCTAAATATTGAGGTCCGACCACCGCTTCCTCAGTTGATCCTTGGATCGCCGTACCCCAAAATTCTTCTGCAACTCTTCACAACTTTCGCCATGATCTTGGCCTTTCTGACATTGGGGTTGGGGTAAGGTCCATACTTCCCGTCATAGTAGGCCCTCTTCAGTATGTTGACCATCTCCACCATCTCTACAAAGGCCATATTTGATGCCTTAAATCATCTCCTCCGGGATTGTGACGTTTCTGGCTCCGGGCTTTCCCCCTCCTCCTCGTTGCTGTAATTAGCACGCACCTGCTCTTTCTCTGCCATGTGCTCTCCCCCACTGCCCTGAACAAGAAGGGGCGTGGAATAGACTAGAAAGAACATCAGGGGCAGGCGGAGTTTCATGCATGCGCAGTGTATATAAAGTGTAACACACGTGCATAGTACGTACGATCTGTGAGCGGAGGAAGGAGTATAGGAAGCGCCGATCATGATAACGAAGGTAACATTTAAACTTGGGCCTATACTGCTTAGAGATTGAGGCCTATATTGGGACAAGATTAGGAGACTTTAGCCTGACATTAGGGATTGTCTTGTGTATTGCAGATAAAATGGATGGGTTCAATGACCACAACTTCCTCCCCCTGTTTATAGACAAGTACAGGGAGCTGCCCTGTCTGTGGCAGGTCAAACACCTGCATTATAATCATAAACAAAAGAGGCAGGCAGCGCTGGAGAAACTGCTGGAGTTGGTGAAGCCGGTGGTCCCCACAACAGCCATTCCCTATTTAAAAGCCAAAATTGGTGGCCTGAGGATCACTTATCTTAGGGAGCGCAAGAAGGTCCAGGATTCCCAGAGATCAGGAGCTGCAGCAGATAACGTTTATGTCCCCAGGCTCTGGTACTATGAGAGACTGCGATTTCAGTCAGACCAGACTGAAGTCAGGGAATCCCTCTCAACCCTTCCTTCCACTCTTCCTTCCACCCTATATTCCACCCCAGCTGAGGCTTCCGATGTCCAACCTGGGGCTTCCAGCCAGGAAGAAGTGGAGGAGCCCAGATTGAGCCAGGTATAGCATTCTTCTACAGATTTCTGGTCACTAAATGAATGATGTTTCCTAGATGTTATTATTGATCACTAATTGCTGCTTAAATAAAGGCATTTACATATCAATAGACAGTAGTGGGCAAAAATAGTTGGGACAAGAATGAAAAATGCTGGGCTCAGAATGATAGTCTTTTATATTTCTTAACATTCAATTTGCAACAGACATGAGCAGAAAATTGTGTGTGATTGATGAAGAAAAAACTAAAACTATGTCCCTTTTTCATACACAGGAAGACCTCAGCCAGGAGGAGGCTGTGGAATGTGGCAGCCAGGAGGAGGCAGGGGTTAGTGGCAGCTAGGAGGAGGCGGGTGTAAGTGGCAGCCAGCAGGTGGCCGGGGTTAGTGGCAGTCAGGAGGTGGCCGGGCCCAGTAGGAGCCTCACAGGATCACAGGTACCTCCCCTCCGCCTTCCAAACAAAAGACCCAGGAAGGGGAGTAACGTGGAGGATTCAGCACTCAGGCTGATTCAGGAGGCTTCTGCGTCCCTCAGAGCCACCCCCACTCATGAAAAGGCCTTTGCCTGCATGGCAGCCACCAAACTGCAGGACATGCAGGAGGGCCAACGCCTCATGTGTGAGGACATCCTTTATGAAACATTAACTGAGGGTGTGAGGGGCGAAATCACACCCAATACCCACCTGTGTGAGTTGCATCATCCTCCTCCTCCTCCTGCCACACCTCCACCACAACAGACACAGCGTGGAAGGAAGAGTGGAAGGAAGACAAGAAAGTGATGGCCTGGGTTCAGTCTGGTCTGACAAAAGATGCAGGCTCTTGTATGACCACAGCCTGGGGGCATACATGTCATCTGTTGCTGTTCATGATCTCTTGGACTTCTGGACCAGATTGTACTCCCTTATATATGGACTCTTCAGGCCACCAATTTTGCTGTAAAATAGTTGATGTGTGCCCTGGGGGCCAAAGGCTTTGCCAATTTCTGCTGTCTCTCCAGCGTTGCCGCCCTCTTTCTTTGGTTAGGACCCCTAAATAAATTTTTGGTTTGTTTAATTATACCCCCCTATGTGTGTTTTCCTTCATAAAGGACAGCTTGTTTGTTAGGAAGCAGGTACATTTCAAAAATACAATGTGAAATTAACAAGAGACGCCAACACCAAGCAACCTCCTTGAGATTAAATAATACAAGATAATAATGGTGCTGTGGTAACTTGACACCCAAAACTATTCTGGAGTTTAAAAAAAAAACAAAAAAAAAACACAAGATCAGGATTTAAAAAAAAAAAATTATCTAAAAACACCAAAAACTAAAAAATTTTCCGGTAGATGTGACAAATAAAAATATTATATTGATGAAATCACGCAAAATAATAAAAAAAAAGAAGTTTGTGAGAACTCTGTGTGAATATGAGCAGCAAAACAACTTCATTCTTCTAGCATTATAAAGAAGAAGAGAGTGCGCTGCATTAAACAATTTGAAGCATTGCAGCGTGACGAAAGTGCTATATCCATTACGAACGCTAATTTTACCAGACCGAGCAGTTCCATCTTGGAATTTATTCTGAGCATGCGTGGCACTTTGTGCGTCGGAATTGGCCACACATGGTCGGAATTGACGCGATCGGATTTTGTTGTCGGAAAATTTTATAGCCTGCTCTCAAACTTTGTGTGTCAGAAATTCCAATGGAAAAAGCTCTGATCGCACATTTTCCATCAGAAAATCTGACCGTGTGTACAGGGCATTAGACGTAGTCTAGAAATTAAATGTGTAATTTATGTACCTAAAACACCTGATGGTTCTCCATGCATGTTGGGCCTCTGTATAAAGCTAGGCTGTGAAAAAGTTTCACACATGTGGTATTGCCATACTCAGGAGGATGAGCAGAATGTATTTTGGGGTGTAATTTGTGGTATGCATATGCCATGTGTGAGAAATAATTGGTTATTATGACAATTTTGTGAAAAAAAAGAAAAAAAATCTTCATAACTCTAAGCCTCTTACTAAATACCTTGGACTGTCTACTTTCCAAAAAGGGGGTCATTTGGGGGGTATTTGTACTGTTCTGGATTGTGAGTGTTTTAATAAATTAGATAGGCCGTCAGTACATCAGGTGTGATCAATTTTCAGAGATTGGCACCATAGTTTGTAGACTCTATAACTTTCACAAAGACCAAATAATATACACTAATTTTGATTATTTTTACCAAAGATTTGTAGCAGTATAATTTTTGTTTTTTTTCATTTATAGCGCAAAAAATAAAAAACCCAGTGGTGATCAAATACCGCCAAAAGAAAGCTCTATTTGTGTGAAAAAAAAGGCAAAAATTTCATATGTGTACAATGTTGCATGACTGAGTAATTTTCATTCAAAGTGTGAAGCACTGAAATCTGAAAAATGGTCTGGTTAGGAAGGGGGTTTAAGTGCCCAGTGGGCAAGTGGTTAAAGCTGACCTACCTTACGATTTCTGTCATAGCCTATGCGTGCCCCCTATTGCCTGAATGTGGCAAAGTCTTAAGATATGTGAGTGGTAGTGTCTGTACCTGGAAGAGTGTGGGGAGGGGTGGTCTTTGCAAAGAGTATATAACACAAAAGCAAGACCCCTACTTTCTCTATTGATCTCTGAGCACAATGGGAACATAAGGTTGTCTGTGTAACATATCTCAATTATTCTTTGTTTCTTTTACTGTAACTTTCTTTCATGTAGTTGTCTTTATGGGTAACATTCTGTATTTACATTGCAACATCTTTCTTTTTTGTATTACTTACTTTGTATTTTATTTGTAACATCACTGCTTAAAGTTTTACCAGCTACATTATTTTGGTTACAGCTATATTTGATTAACTGGTTGCAGATTCTGGGCGTGCTAGACACGCCCACATAAATGTCATCATTGTACACAGGGCATGTCAAGTACATCCAGTCCTTCTGCCCTGCTGCCGGGATCCCCCCCCATGTTACAGTACATGGCAGTTCAGCTCTGATTAATCACAGCTGCATTGCTGAGTACACAGAGAAGGTCCCGGCAGCAGGAGCTGTAAAAAAAAAGCAGTCTGGCAATGTTTATCAACAGCATTGCTCAGCTGCAAATACAGAAAACTACAATGAAATATTGTTTCATTTTGTAACTTTCTGTTTATTCATCTACAGGTCAAAGGGATAAACTTTCATCTGCAGAAAAGGTCAGTTAAAGCAACCTGACAAGTAAAAAAACCTCAATATTCCCCTTTTGCACCCCTCATTAAGCCTTATGGATCATACACATGATAGGATTTTCCGACAAAAAATGTTGGATGTTAGCTTGATGTCGGAAATTCCTACTGTGTGTATGCTTCATAGAACATTTATTGTCAGAATTTCCGACAACATTTGTGTGACCGTGTGTATGCAAGACAAGTTTGAGTCAACATCCTTCGGAAAAAAATCCACGGTTTTGTTGTCGGAAAATCCTCCTTATTCTCCTTCTCCATTCAAATTATAATGTTCTTAGTGATTGGGTTTTGTCTTTTTTCTATTTTATTGACTAATATTTCAACTTTTTTTCTGTATTTACACGTATCACACTGAAAAAAGAGCAAAATAAAAAGACCTACTTTACTTAATTTGTAAATAACTTTGCAATGCTTTGTACCAAAATCACAATTTTAGTGTTGTTTAAGAGCCCTTTCACACTGCTAGCTAGTTTTAGCAGCGCATTATGGCTGTTATAGCTGTGCTTTTCAGCCACTAGCGGGGTGCTTTTAACCCCTCTAGCTGCCAAGGAAAGGGTTCAAATTACCCACAAAGCACCACTGCCGAATCACTTTGCAGGCACTTTGGCAGTGCTGCCCATTGATTTCAATGGCAGGGGTGGTTTAGGAGCGGTGTATACACCACTCCAACAACTCCCCAAAGACGCTGTTTGCAGGACTTTTTTTTTCAGTCCTGCAAGCGCACCTCCCCAGTGTGAAAGCACTCGAGCTTTCACACTGGGGAGACTTGAGAGGCGCTTTTCAGGCACTTTACAGACGCTATTTTTAGTGCTAAACTGTACACATTACAGAATTTTTATGCTCATTAGCACTATTTGTTTTTTAACTAACACTGCTCAAAAAAGAAAAAGTGCCTTTTGTTTAGTTTTATACTGGTATTATTGTCTAAGGATTGTGAAAAAAAAATCATTGTCGCAGGACAATATTCACAAAAAGAAAGCCAAATAGGCTCATAGCAATATTTTGAAAATTGCTCTGATCCATAAGGGGTGAACAGGTGTGAGAGCCAAAGTGGTTAATATAAAGTTTCTTTCTGTGTAAATAAATTAGATCTTTATTTTTTTAACACAGTTATCATTTGTTATTAACTTTATTGGTAATAGCTGTTTTAGCATTGGCTAGATTATTAAATAGACAAAAGGTTGTAATCACTTATATACATCAAGGGAATAAGTGAGGTAGGAAAGTTGCCAAAACACTAATAAGATATTTGAGATATTAGTTCAGTGCACAGAAAGATACAAGGACACATAAATGTTGTCAAGATCAACAGGTATTTTTTATGTACTGCAAAAAATGTATTAAGCCTGAAGAAAAGAAAGCTAATGCAGTCACTGCATCCAAGGACTGATAAAGTTGCAGTATATCACATTTTTATTCTTGTTAATATTTCTTAAAATAATAAAAAGTTATTTTCAAAATAATTTTTTTCCAATAGTTTATTGGTACTTTATTTGTCTGATATTACAAAAAAAATATGATTAGGCAGTTAACTCAGGGTTCATGAATTTAAAAATGCATTAGCATTTACCTGCTTGGATAAACATCAATGCAATAAACCATTGGCGGTTACAAGAGTACAGCTGTGTACAACCATTTACTGTGCAGGCTATGCACAACACATGCAGCTTCCCAGGCAAAGGAAAGTGCAGGGGTATTTTAGCCCTTGTGCAAGAACATAGTATAACATAAAACCACCATAATTTACTACTAATGGTAAAATGTATTTAAAGAATTATATTAGTTAATAACCTCTTTTTTTTTTTTTTTTATAACCTCTGGTAATAGGAGTGTTAAGAGTAACGCACTCCAATGAATATCTAGTGGTTCTCTTAGACCACCTCTGGATGCTGGGTTTTCAGCCTCCTAATTGGATGGTCAAGGAATAATGTCACCCTGTGCTTGCACATGGGAGTCCCTCAATCGGGTGTGCTGGAAATGCATGTCAAGTGTAGTTCCTCATGAAATCTGAATGGAAGGTATGGGAAGCATCTTATGCCGCGTACACAAGAGCGGACTTTACGGCGGACTTTGCCCGGCGGATTTTTCTACGTACTTTACGACGGACTTTCTGAATGAACGAACTTGCCTACACACAATCCACCAAAGTCCGTCGAATTCGTACGTGATGACGTATGACCGGACTAAAACAAGGAAGTTCATAGCCAGTAGCCAATAGCTGCCCTAGCGTGGCTTTTTAGTCCGTCGAACTAGCATACAGACGGCGGACCTTTCGACCGGTCTCGATTTCAACGGATACATTTTAAACAAGTTTCAAATCTAAGTCCATCCAACTTTTGAGAAAACAAAGTCCGCTGGAGCCCACACACATCGAATTGTCCGACAAAATCCAGTCCGCCGGGCAAAGTCCGCCGTAAAGTCCGCTCGTGTGTACGCAGCATTAGTATTGGAATTTAGAAGAATATATATAAATATAAAATGTTATTGGATCAAAATGCATTAACCATGCTGTATTTTCCAGAAATCAGTCTCATTTATCAGCAATAGTGTTTAGTAAGGCAAATGTGCCATCAGTGAATGTTTAACCTGATGGATTTTTACTTTACAGTAGGCTCCTTTTTTTACTTTGTTATTGAGTCAAAACATCATTATTATTTTTTTTTGTGAAAAATTCCTGAAAAAGAAGAACCCTTCCCAAAACACCTGTGCCTATTATTGACAGACAGATTCTAGACCTTATGACACTGTCATTGCCTAGGTGGTGAGAGTTAGGTATGTGCAGCTATTGAACGCTGTTCAAATGAGGAAGAGTAACTTCATAAAGGAGAAAAAAGACACCAATTGATGCAGTTACATATTAATCAAAATCATTAAATGAGTTTAAATGCATCTAGTGTTAGTGCCTAAATATTTGTTAAAATAAGTATTGGTTATCAATTGTACCGCCTAACTCAGACTGGGAAATAGAGGGATGCACCCTAAGTTAACTAGAATGTGTTGCATTCACTTATACTGACAGTGAACATGCTGTCAGGATTAAATATCAGAGAAATGAACTCATTAGCATGCTGTCACTGCTTCATTGTCTAATAAGTCAGCTAGGGATGAATTTTAGCCAGTGCACTTGAACAAGGTCTACTGCTCCTGCTGCAGTAGTTATATATACTGTATATATAGTGCCTTGAAAAAGTATGCATACCCCTTGACATTTTCCACATGTTGTCATGTTACATCCAAAAACGTAAATGTATTTTATTGGGATTTTATGTGATAGACCAACACAAAGTGGCACATAATTGTGAAGTGGAAGGAAAATGATAAATGGTTTTCAATTTTTTTGCAAATAAATATCTGAAAAGTGTGGCGTGCATTTGTTTTGAGCCCCCCTGAGTCCAAACTTTGCAGAACCACCTTTCGCTGCAATTACAGTCTTTTTGGGTATGTCTCTACCAGCTTTGCACATCTAGAGAGTGACATTTTTGCCCAGTCTTCTTAGCTAAATAGCTCAAGCTCTGTCAGATTGGATGGAGAGCGTCTGTGAACAGAAGTTTTTAGGTCTTGCCACAGATTCTCAATTGAATCTAGGTCAGGACTTTGACTGGGCCATTCTAACACATGAATATGCTTTGATCTAAACCATTCAATTGTAACTCTGGCTGTATGTTTAGGGTCGTTGTCCTGCTGGAAGGTGAAACTTCGCCCCAGTCTCAAGTCTTTTTCAGACTCTAATGCCTCGTACACACGGTCGGATTTTCCGATGGAAAATGTCCGATCGGAGCGTGTTGTCGGAAATTCCGACCGTGTGTGGGCTCCATCGGATATTTTCCATCAGATTTTCCGACACACAAAGTTGGACAGGAGGAGATAAAATTTTCCGACAACAAAATCCGATCGCGTCAATTCCGACCGTGTGTGGCCTGTTCCGACGCACAAAGTGCCACGCATGCTCAGAAGAAATTCCGACACGGGACAGCTCGTTCTGGTAAACTTAGCGTTCGCAATGGATACAGCACTTTCGTCACGCTGCAATGTTAAAAATGGTTTAATACAGCGCACTCTCTTCTTCTTTATAATGTGACAAGAATTAAGTAGTTTTGGTGCTCATATTCACACACTTCTCACAAACTTATTTCGTTACTATTTATCGGGATTCCCTCAATATATTTTGATTTCTCACATCTGACAACATATTTTTGTATATTTTTTTTATTTTTGTGGCTTTAATGTAGAATCTTTTTTTGTGTTTCTCTTTTTTTATTTTTTATTTTTTGGTGATTTTGATTTGTACTCCCGAAAATGTTTGTGTGTTTTTTGTGACAAGTTCCCAAAATACCATTAATATGTAGTTCTATTTAATCTGTAGGAGATTGTTTGGTGTTGTTGTCCCTTGTTAATTTCACATTGTACTTTAGAAATGTACCTGAATACTCACCAACAAACTGTCTTTTTTGGATGAAAACACACACAGGAGAGTAGAATTTCCCCAAAAAAAATTTATTAAGGGGTCACAACTATAAAAAAACAAAGAGGGAGGCAACGCTGGAGAAACTGCAGAAATTGGCGAAGCCTGGGACCCCCAGGGCAGACATCAATTATTTAAAAGCAAAATTGGTGGCCTGAGGAGTCCATATCTTAGGGAGGGCAGTCTGGTCCAGAAGTCCCAGAGATCCGGAAAGCAGCAGATGACATCTATGTCCCCAGGCTGTGGTCATACGAGAGACTGCATCTTCTGTCAGACCAGACTGAACCCAGGGTCATCACTCTTTGGTCTTCCTTCCATGCTTCCTTACAGGCTTTGGCTGTGGTGGTGGAGTTGTGGCAGCAGGAGGAGGAGGAGGAGGAGGATCGTCCATCTCAATGACATCCGTCTTGGGTGTCAGTTCCCCACTCTCCCCCTTACGAAGGACTTTATAAATCAGGTCCTCAGAGAGCCTGCGTTGGCCCTCCTGCATGCCCTGCAATTTTGTGGCAGCCATGCAGGCAAAGGCCTCTTCAGGACTGGGGAAGGCTCTGAGGGACGCAGAAGCCTCCTGGATCAGCCTGTATGCTGAATCCTGCACAGGACTGGGAGTGGCCTTCCTGGCCCTTTTGTATGGCAGGCGGAGGGGAGGAACCTGAGACTCAGTCAGGCTGCGACTGGTCCCAGGCTTCTCTTGGCTGACACTTAGCCCTGCCTCCTCCTGGCTGCCACTAATCCCTGCCTCCTCCTGACTGCCACATTCCACAGCCTCCTCCTGGCTGAGGTCTTCCTGTGTATGAAAAAGGGACATAGTTTTAGTATTTTTTACATCAATCACACACAATTTTCACCTCCTCACTGCTGCAAATTGAATGTTAACAAATATAACAGACTATCATTGTGAGCCCAGCAGTTTTCATTCTTGTCCCAATTTTGGGTGCCCACTACTGTCTATTGATATGTAAAACACTTTTTTTAATCAGCAATTAATGATCAATAATAACATCTAATAAACATCATTTCTTTATTGCCCATAAATCTGTAGAAGAATGCTATACCTGACTCCAGCTGGGCTCCTCCACTTCTTCCTGGCAGGAAGGCCCAGGTTGGACATCGGAAGCCTCAGCTGGGGTGGAAGGAAGCGTGGAAGGAAGAGTAGAGAGGGATTCCCTGACCTCAGTGTGGTCTGACAGAAATCGCAGTCTCTCGTAGTACCACAGCCTGGGGACATAAACGTCATCTGCTGCAGCTCCAGACCTCTGGGAATCTGTGACCTTCTTGCACTCCCTAAGATAAGTGCTCCTCAGGCCACCAATTTTAGCTTTTAAATAAGGGATGGTTGCTGTGGGGACCACCGGCTTCACCAACTCCAGCAGTTTCTCCAGCGCTGCCTGCCTCTTCTGTTTGTGGTTATAATGGGGGTGTCTGACCTGCCACAGACAGGGCAGCTCCCTGTACTTGTCAATAAACAGGGGCAGGAAATTGTGGTCATTGAACCCATCCATTTTCTCTGCAAGACACAACACAAGACAAACCCTAATGTCAGGCCAAACTCCCCTAATCTTGTTACAATATAGGCTTCCATTTAGAAGCAGTATAGGCCCAAGTTTAGATCTTACCTTCGTTAGCATGATAGGCATCTCCGATGCTCCTTCTTCCGCTCACAGATCGTACGTAAGACGCGCGCGTGTTACGCTTTATACACACTGCGCATGCGTGTAACTCCTCCCGCCCCTGACGTTCTTTCTAGTCTATTCCCCGCCCCTTTTCGTTCGGCGCAGTGGGGGAAGAGCACATGGCGGATAGACAGCAGGTGCGCGCTAATTGTAGCAACGAGGAGGAGGGGGAAGAAAGGCCGGAGCCTGAAACGTCCCGATCCAGAAGGAGATTTAAGGACTCAAATATGTCCTTTGGGGAGATGTTGGAGATGGCGGACATCCTGAAGAAGGCCGACTATGACGGGAAGTATGGGCCTTACCCCAACCTCAATGTTCGAAAGGCCAAGATCATGGCGAAAGTGGTCAGGAGTCTGCACCGGAATTTCGGGGTACGACGATCGAAAGATCAGCTCAGGAAGCGGTGGTCGGACCTCAAATTACGAGAACATGAGCAGTACAGAAAGATCCGGATAGTGCTGCAAAAAAGTAAGTAGTTGTGCTGTGTTCCTATTCTTTATGTTTCTTACGTTCGTGCTGCTCCATGTGCTTTTAGGAACTGTTGTACAGTTTAAAATGGCAACTTTCATGTTCATGGGCACATTATTCGTTCGGATCACACAATTTTCTTTCGGACTCTAAAATACCATTGTTTAGCCCATATGCATTTGGCCACCATTTTGAGGCCCTATACTTGTCTTCAAAGAATTGGGTTGTGTAGATGGGTTTGTTATTAGAATGAAATGCAAACTAGATTGTGTGTAAGGAGAGGACACTGAGCAGCTGTTTTCACATCTGGACACTGGAGCACTAGTGTGGGACACAAGAACACCATTTTTATTAGGGGGCCCACACAGGTGCTCCAGTGTATACTATAGGGGGGGCTACATCTGTGAAGCTTGTACCAAACAGGTAAAGTATTGCAGCTTGACAAAGGACACTAATAAAATTACATGTTGGAACTCTGCTAAAATAGATAATTGTACCCCACTTCCAAGCAATGTTTCATCTTTATAGTTCTGCCATCAAATATCTGTGTGCTAATTATACCATTTTGGTTTTACATAGGGGAGAAAAGACTCGGAGGACACCCCTCATCCGAGGAGACCAGAGCCCCCCCCCCTCTGGAAGAAGGGGAAATACCCCAAAGACAAGCTGAGCAGGAGGAAGAAGACGTGGTGGAACTAGTCACCACAACAGGTGAGTGTCTGCAACCACAGGCTCACATAAGAGATGGATGGCGGCATTTTTTTTAAACCAAATTTATTTTGTGTTTCCTCTCTTTTTAGGTGATCGTGAGGTTGTGGATCCAGATCCTTTCACATACGAAAGTGCCCAGATCCTGTTCGGGGAGATCATGGGGTGTAATTTACAATTGGAAATCATCAATCAAACCCATCAATGATGTTATTCCAAAATATAAAAACATCATTGATGTTTTGGGGCGAGTTTAAAACCCCTCCAAATCACTTACTTCTTTTGTGTGCTACAATGTGCAAAATGTTTTTGTGATTTTTCCCAAAGCCAAATTTGGAGGATGCACACAGTGTGTCAACATGTGCTATCTGCCATCACAGGAGATCAATGGATGCGTTTTGGGGGTGCAACCCCTTCCTCAATAATAAAGTAGCGGTGAGGAAGGGCTTTCTCCCCCAAAACACGTCCCTTGATCCCCCGTGATGGCAGATAGCACATGTTGACATTGTGAAATTTGTGTGCATCTTCCAAATTTGGCTTTTCCTGGGGTGATTTCCCCCATCTGAACGCAATATCAAACACAGTTCCTAAATACTCATGTCTGATATTGCCTTCAGGTTCTACCAAATGTGAACTTTGTAAGATCAAGATTTGTGTCTTTCTTGTTGGTTTTACACAGGCCTGTTTTCTATAAAATAGACATTTTGATTTTGGATAATGACACCACAAAAATTGGTATACAACAAACATGTCGGTTTGTCAGAAAAACCTTTGGTAAATGCACATGTGATTGTGCTGGTATTAAAAAGATTGTTCATTAAGAATGTGTGGATTATTGTCTCAACGCTACAACATTTTTGGGGTGATGTAATTGTTGTTTTATGAAAAAATGGGGGTTATTTCCTAAGGGCAAATCCACTTTGCACTACAAGTGCAGTTTCAGTGCAGTTGCAAGTGCACTTGTAGTGAAAAGTGTCTTTGCATCTAGTAAATAACAGCCAACAGTTCTTTGTATAAGGTTACACAATCACGCCATTTTATGGACTCCACACATTTCTGTCAGGGTCAGCTCAAACAAACACAAGCAGTAAATGTCCACAAAGAAGAGCCTGGGGGGAGATGCCTGTCGAGAACTTCAAGTCCTGCAGGCTTCTCCTTGTGGCCAAATACCGCAAGGTAGCGACCAACCTCTGCTCCGGAGTGATGGCTTGCCTCATGCAGGTATCCTGCCTGCTGATATAGGGGGTCAGCGAAGACAACAAACGGTGAAATACGGGGTCCGTCATCCTGAGAAAGTTCCTGAAATCATCAGGATTATTCTCACGGATCTCACGGAGCAAAGGCATATGACAGAACTGGTCACGCTGAAGCAACCAATTCTTGGTCCATGAACTTCTCCCCACCCTGTTCATGGACTGGACTTGTGTCAAGGTCAGGACCCCAACACCAAGCCCCCGCACAGGACAAACTCTATGAGGAGTACGCATACGAAACATGGCTAGAAAATGGTCGGCTGCTCAGAAAGAAATAACAGAACGCATTGAAGAACAGCAAGGCCTGTGAAGAGCGACCTGAAAACCAGTAACGAACGAACAAGAATACAATGACTACCTAAAGTCTCTTTCAACAATGACTTTCTTCATGCCACTCGTCCATAAAGGCCAGTTTTGTGGAGTTCACAACTAATAGTTGTCCTGTGAACATATTCTCCCACCTGAGCCGTGGATCTCTGCAGCTCCTCCAGATTTACCAAGGGCCTCTTGGCTGTTTCTCTGATTAATACTCTTCTTGTCCAGCCTGTCAGTTTAGGTGGGCGGCCATGTCTTGGTAGGTTTTGCTATATTCTTTCCATTTTTCAGATGATGGATTGAACAGTGCGCCATGAGATGTTCAAAGCTTGGGATTTTTTTATAACTTAACCCTGCTTTAAACTTCTTCACAACTTTTTCCCTGACCTGTTTGGTGTGTTCCTTGGCCTTCATAGTGCTATTTGTTCACTAAGGTTCTCTGACAAACCTCTGAGAGCTTCACAAAACAGCTGTATTTATACTGAGATTAAATTACACACAGGTGGACTCTATTTACTAATTAAGTGACTTCTGAAGGCAATTGGTTCCACTAGATTTTACTTAGGGGTATCTGAGTAAAGGGGGCTGAATACAAATGCACGCCACACTTTTTAGATATTTATTTGTAAAAAAAAATTAAAATCATTTATCATTTTCCTTCCACTTCACAATTATGTGCCACCTTGTGTTGGTATATCACATACAATATATATATATATATACTACTGCTTGCCTGGAGTGCAGCTTTAAAAATAACGCTATTTTTTCTAGTAGGTTTTACAAATCAACAATACATGACGTTTAATTATACATTTTATTGCAGTTAACACTGCCTGGTATTATGATCAGAGGCATGTTGTAAAGTTTCCCACTTCATTATGATACATATGAAATTCATATCTTGAGCCCAATCTAACCTTTAGTACTTATAAACACTTAGATTAAGGATCTACTGATTAAAAATGAAATGTACAGCTATCTAAAATTGAGTCTCTCTATGCTAGCGCAGAAGACAATTTTGATTGCGTGCTTTCTTGAATTCAAATACTGATTATCATGTAATGTCTTGTTCTAAGCCTTAATGAAATTTCAATAAGAATAGAACAGTTTTTAACAATACATTTGAAATTTATACATACACTGCACTGCATACACATATTATAAATGTTTCATTTACTGTACAAACTGCATGAAATACTGTAAAGTTATTAATCATAACTATCATTTTTAAACCACAAAGTATATTTAAAGAGGAACTGCAGCCAAAGAAAGAAAAATTGAAAAAAAAATCCTGCAGCAGCCAGAGATATTGTTGATGAAATTTAGGGAGTTCAATTTTAACAAAAGGCTGTATTTGCTATGGAATACTTTATTAGTGCAGCACTCACATGTGCTGTGTGGGCAGCCATTTTAACTATGGGCAGATGAAGCTAGCACCAGTTTGTTCCGGGATATGGATGACAGTCACACAGACATAGGGATTTATTTACTAAAGCTAAACAGTGCAAAATCAGTCACACTTCTGCATAGAAACCAATCAACTTCTAACCTCAGCTTGTTTATTTAAGCTTTGACAATAAAACCTGGAAGCTGATTGGTTTCTATGCAGAAGTGTGACTGATTTTGCACTCTTTAGCTTTAGTAAATAAACTCCATAGTCTCATACACACACACACTCACACAGACACATACCTTGCCAGTAGATGTACCATTTTAATCTTCCTCTTGTGCTCCATGGATCACTGAATGAAAGTCCCTGCTCGCTCTTCTAACCAAGCACAGGAGCCTCTGGACATGCCACTCTGCCCTCCTCCACCACTTGCTCAACCACACAAGCACAGATCCCTAGCCTCTGGACACGCCTCTCTACCCACCTCCCCTACATTCTCAGGCAGTGATCCTGAGCCTCTGGGCACACCTTCCACCCACCCCTCCGCCCTCCTCTGCACTCTAAAGCATAGATTCCCAGCCTATGGGCAAGCCTCTCCACCCTCATCCTCTGAGCTCTGAGCATGGAGCTCTAAGGAGAGAAAAAAAATACTTTCTGAAGACTCTGACAATGATATCCCAGGAGTCTTTGGGGGCAAATGTCGTCATATGTCTAGGCTTTAGGAGCAGGAAGTACAGCAAGAGAATTTATAAAAAATGTATGTAGAAAGGCCATTTTTTTTTTACTATCCAATAGTTCTACAAGAGTGGCACAGGATTGCACCAAGAAGAACTTTAAAAATAGGCTGAAGGTTTGCTTTAAGCTGTAAAAATAAGAAATATGTTCAAATTAAAAGATATTAACTTCATTCTTCTTCAGAAGATGGCCTTTTCTGAAATGCCCTGCATATAGGTAAATATTTTATGTGGTTCTAAAGTAATTCTATGCATGGAAATAACAAATGCTCTGCTACCTGTCCTAGACCCCTTCTCCCCTAAAAACGTACCTGGCTCCTCTTATGGTTCCAGTGCTGTCGCTTCTGCAGCACCACTCTTCCACCTCCTGGTCTAACAGGAGACACAGGCAGCAGTAGGAGCTATGGACTCCTGTGGCTGTCGATCAAACCCCTATGAAGAGGGAGCAGGGGTGTGGCTTAACTGTACTCTGGGTATCTCTGGGTGCACACAGCCTGACTCAGGAGCGCGCCTGCATGGGTGCCCCCTTAGTACACCAGAAGAAGGAGGAGCAGAGAGCGTCATCGAAGGACTTCAAAAGAGTAGGTAAGGGACCGCTCTGTCCAATATCATTGGCCCCGTACCATGTGATAGCTGTGGCCAATCATAGCAATCACAGTAGTACTCAATGACTGCATGCATGCCGAACAGTGTCAAAATTGATTGCTTTTACAGCCATCATGAATATGTATAAGAAATCCCAGTGTAAAATAAAAACCCCAGAGCAGTACAGTGTCACAATGGTGACACTACTCTGTTCTAGTGACAGTATGTTAAAAAAAATATATTTTTTTACATATTAATAGCAGAACAAGTGCAGTGTCACTATGGTGACATTCTACTGCTATCATGTACAATGACTGGCTGCTCTGATATCACTTTACTATTGCAACCAGCCATTGTCTCTGATCACCACCACAGCAGTACAGCAGTACAACGTCACCAGGCCAGTGCTGCCAGTCATTATCCCTAATCATCATGGCGCCAGTCAGTGTCCTTAATCACCCCCACCCACTTACAATGTCCCTAATCACTGCAGCTCCAGTCACAGTGTCCTTGATTACTGCCAAACCAATCATATTGTCCCAAATCACCACCACACCAGGCACATGCCCCTGATCTCTGCCACACCAGTTACAATCTCCCTGATCACTGCCAGAACAGTCCCAGTGTCTCTGATCAATGCCATACCAGTTCCAGTACTGCCATACTAGTCCCAGTGTCCCCAATCACTGCCACACCAGTCCCAGTGCCCCTGATCAGCCCAACACCAGCCATAGTATCACCATAGGAACTTGTTCACATGTTTGATGCTTTCCGAACAGCACTCTTCAGAAAGCATTTGACAGGCAGTAGGTAGGGATGAGCCGAACACCCCCCGGTTCGGTTCGCACCAGAACCCGCGAACGGACCGCAAGTTCGCACGAACGTTAGAACCCCATTGACGTCTATGGGACTCGAACGTTCGAAATCAAAAGTGCTCATTTTAAAGGCTAATTTGCATGGTATTGTCCTAAAAAGGGTGTGGGGACCCGGGTCCTACCCCAGGGGACATGTATCAATGCAAAAAAAACTTTTAAAAACGGCCGTTTTTTCGGGAGCAGTGATTTTAATGATGCTTAAAGTAAAAAAAAAAAGTGAAATATTCCTTTAAATATCGTACCTGGGGGGTGTCTATAGTATGCCTGTAAAGTGACGCGTGTTTCCCATGTTTAGAACAGTCCCTGCACCAAATGTCATTTTTAAAGGAAAAAATCTCATTTAAAACTGCTTGCGGGTTTAATGTCATGTCGGGTCCTGGCAATATGGATGAAAATCAGTGAGACAAACGGCATGGGTACCCCCCAGTCCATTACCAGGCCCTTTGGGTCTTGTATGGATATTAAGGGGAACCCCGCACCCAAATTAAAATAAGGAAAGGTCCCTATATACTCTGAACAGCAGTATACAGGCGGTGCAAACAAGACAGGGACTGTAGGTTTGTTGTTAAGTAGAATCTGTTTGTAATTTTGAACATTTTTAACGTGTTTAGCTCCAGCCAAAAAATCTTTTTTAAGCTTTTTGGAAAACATAGGGAAGGGTTATCACCCCTGTGACATTTGTTTTGCGTCTTTCCTCCTCTTCAGAAGATTTCACCTCACTTTTTTGTCCCAATGAAAAATGTTTTTTGAAAATTTGGGTTTTTTTGTGGAACAAGGATTGGAAAGCATCAGTGGAAAGGAGAAATTGTTTTCCCATATTAACTCTTACATGAGAGAATTTCCCTTCCTAGGGGTAGATTTCATCTCACTTCCTGTTGTCTCCTTCCGTTTGCAAGTAGGAGTCGTTTGTAAGTTAGATGTTTGAAAGTAGGGTCCTGCCCTATATACTCAGCAGAAATTTGGACCTTAGGTGTTGCTGTGGCCAAAACACTGTAAGCCCTCACAGGGCCCTGCTGTGAAATATTAGATCAAGAATTGTAATTACATGCCCCTGTTGAACAGGAGCTGAAAAATTAGGCCTTAGGCACTGGTGCTGGTGCCACAACACTGCAACCCCTCACAGACACTCTAGTTGGAACGCAGGAACGAGCCCTGCTGCAAAGTATTACATCAAAAATTGTAATTACACGCCCCTGTTATACAGGGGCTGAAAAATTGTGCCTTAGGCACTGGTGGTGGCGCCCAGAACCAAAAATGTTCTTACAAGCTATCAGCGTGATGATTGAGGAGGAAGAGGATAATTACTCAGGGATAGTCACTCAGCATCAGCATAGGCAGTCTTTGAAGGGATCTGAGATTTCAAAAAAAATTATTCAGTTACATCAGCATCAGGTGCTTGGTAGCTGGTGGTGATCCAAGACTGATTCATTTTTATGAAGGTCAGCCGATCGACCGAGTCAGTGGACAGACGCACCCTGTGATCGGTTACCACGCCTCCAGCAGCACTGAATGTGCGTTCCGAAAGAACGCTGGATGCAGGACAGGCCAGTAGCTCAATTGCATACTGTGCAAGCTCTGGCCAGTGATCCATCCTCAAGACCCAGTAACCCAGAGGATTTTCGGTGGGAAAGGTGTCCAAGTCTGATCTTGCCCCTAGGTATTCCTGCACCATGTAAAACAGACGCTGGCGATGGTTGCTGGAACCGATCATACCTTGGGGCTGCGGACCAAAAAATTGTCTGAACGCATCGGTCAGACGGCCACCTTCTCCACCGCTCCTTCTTTGACTGACCGAAGCCTCAGCAACACGTTGTCCAGAAACAGGAGTTTGTAACCTCCCAGTCTCTGGGAACGCGTTGCACAGACCTTTCTGCAAGGCCTCCCGAAGATGTTTCATCCTCTGCTCCCTCTGCGATGGCAAGATAAGGTCCGCAACCTTACCCTTGTAACGTGGATCAAGGAGGGTTGCCAGCCAGTATTGGTCCTTCTCCTTGATACCACGAATACGAGGATCCTTACGCAGGCTTTGCAGGATCAGGGAGGCCATGCAGCGTAGGTTTGCTGAGGCATTCGGTCCGGAGTCCTCTGGGTCACTAAGGACAACAACGTCCGCAGCCACCTCCTCCCAGCCACGTACAAGTCCATGTGTTCCTTGGGACTGATCCCTTAAAGACTGCTGATGCTGAGTGCCAGGCTCCACCTCCATACTGACACAATCTTCCTCCTCCTCCTCCTCCTCCTCGTCCTCTTCCTGTGTGATCGGCGGGCACGCAGGAACACTGTCTGGATAAAGGGGGCCTTGAGAGCTAAGGAAGTCCTCCTCTTCCTGCCTCTGTTCTGCCTCAAGTGCCCTGTCCATTATTCCACGCAGCGTGTGCTCCAACAGGTGGACAAGGGGGACAGTGTCACTGATGCATGCACTGTCAGTGCTCACCATCCTCGTGGCCTCCTCGAATGGTGACAGGACAGTGCATGCATCCCTGATCATGGCCCACTGGCGTGGGGAAAAAAAACCAAGGTCCCCTGACCCTGTCCTGGTGCCATAGTCGCACAGGTACTCATTTATGGCCCTCTGCTGCGTGTGCAGCCGCTGCAGCATGGCCAATGTCGAGTTCCACCTGGTGGGCATGTCACAGATTAGGCGGTTCTTGGGCAGGTTAAACTCCTTTTGGAGGTCCGTCAGCCGAGCACTGGCATTATATGACCGGCGGAAATGCACACAGACTTTCCTGGCCTGCCTCAGGACATCCTGTAAGCCCGGGTACCTGCCCAAGAACCGCTGCACCACCAAGTTAAGGACGTGAGCCAAACAGGGCACATGGGTCAGTTGTCCCTGTCGGAGGGCAGAGAGGAGGTTGGTGCCATTGTCGCAAACCACCATTCCTGCCTTAAGTTGGCGTGGCGTCAACCACCTCTGAACCTGCCCCTGCAGAGCTGACAGAACCTCTGCCCCAGTGTGGCTCCTGTCCCCCAAGCACACCAGCTCAAGCACCGCATGGCATCTTTTGGCCTGCGTACTTGCGTAGCCCCTTGAACGCCTACGGAGCACCGCTGGTTCCGAGGAAGAGGCCATGGAGGAAGAAGAAGAGGAGGGGGTGGAGGAGAGAGGTGTGTCACAATCAGCATTTTGGAGGCGTGGTGGCGGAACAACCTCCAACACTACTGCACCTTGTCCTGCATCCTTCCCAGCTGCCAGCAGAGTCACCCAATGCGCCGTGAAACTTAAGTAACGTCCCTGTCCATGCCTGCTGGACCATGAGTCAGCGGTAATATGCACCTTACCGCTGACCGCCCTGTCCAGCGAGGCATGGACATTGCCTTCCACATGCCGGTAGAGAGCTGGAATCGCCTTCCGTGAGAAAAAGTGGCGTTTGGGTACCTGCCATTGAGGAACCGCACATTCCACAAACTCACGGAAGGGGGCAGAGTCTACCAACTGAAAAGGCAGCAGTTGAAGTGCTAGCAATTTTGCCAAGCTAGCATTCAACCGCTGGGCATGTGGATGGCTGGGAGCAAACTTCTTTCGGCGGTGCAGCAGCTGGGGCAGGGAAATTTGCCTGGTACAATCTGGCGTCGGTGTACCAAAAGCAGATTGCCCACAAGTACTTGGCTGTGACACACCTAATTCTACACCTTCATTCCTCTCACTGCAGGTCTCAGAGAGGACTGAAGGTCTAGTGGGGTTGGAAATCTCAGCTGATGAGGAGCAAGGAGAGATCCTCTTTGTTCTTTGGTGTGGGTCTTTTAGATATGCTTGCCAACGAACTGCATGGCAGGTCAACATATGTCTGGTCAAGCATGTGGTACCCAAGCGGGAGATGTTTTGGCCACGCGAGATACGCTTGAGACATATGTTGCAAATAGCAGCGGTGCGATCTGATGCACTCGTCTCAAAAAAGGCCCACACCAAAGAACTTTTTGAATAACGCGCAGAGACTGCAGCGCCCTGCACATGTGGAGCTTTGGGGTGTGATGCAGTCAATGTGCTGCCCTTAGGCTGGCCCCTGGAGGGCATCCTGCCTCGTTGGTGATGTGCCGCTTCCTCCTCCTCCTCCTCCTCCTCTCTCCTATCAGGCACCCACGTTGAGTCAGTGACCTCATCATCCCCTCCCTCCTCATCACTGGAGCAAACCTGGCAGTATGCTGCAGCAGGGGGAGCATGACTGCCAGATTGCTGTCCTTCTTGGGCACCCCCTCTGTCCGTGCTCATGTTACTGCCTTCATCGAGCTCAGTATCATCATCAGAGCCTTCCAAACGCTGGGCATCCTCCTGGAGCATGTACCCAACACTGTGGTCAAACAGTTCGAGGGAATCCTCATGAGGACATGGTGGAGCTAGGGAAGGAGTCACTGATGACATTGAGCTGAGGGAAGAGGCCGCTGCTTTGCCAGACAAAGCACCCTGGGCATGGGTGAGAGAGGATGAGGAGGATGAGGACGGCTTGGTCATCCACTCGACCAAGTTTTCTGCATGTTGCGGCTCAACACGGCCAGCTGCCGAAAAAAAGGCCAAGCGTGTCCCATGGCCACGTGCTGATGAGGATGCACCGTCTCCACGACCAGCACTAGACACAGAGCCTGCTTGCCCTCTCTTATTGGCTTGTGACTGTCTGCCTCTCCTTCTTGGCCTTCCAGACATACTAATGGCCTGTAGCTGCACTAAGCTGGGATAGAACACCTGTAATTTTCTTCAGGTAGCTTTATATACTGTAACCAGACAAGCCTGCCTGTCAGTAGGAAGATAACAGGAACGGATCTAGCTGAACACTGTGAGCAGGACGCACTGCACTAAATGTAAATAGCAGGAACAGATCTAGCTGAACACTGTGAGCAGGACGCACTGCACTAAATGTAAATAGCAGGAACGGATCTAGCTGAACACTGTGAGCAGGACGCACTGACTGCACTAAATGTAAATAGCAGGAACAGATCTAGCTGAACACTGTGAGCAGGACGCACTGCACTAAATGTAAATAGCAGGAACGGATCTAGCTGAACACTGTGAGCAGGACGCACTGACTGCACTAAATGTAAATAGCAGGAACAGATCTAGCTGAACACTGTGAGCAGGACGCACTGCACTAAATGTAAATAGCAGGAACAGATCTAGCTGAACACTGTGAGCAGGACGCACTGCACTAAATGTAAATAGCAGGAACGGATCTAGCTGAACACTGTGAGCAGGACGCACTGACTGCACTAAATGTAAATAGCAGGAACAGATCTAGCTGAACACTGTGAGCAGGACGCACTGCACTAAATGTAAATAGCAGGAACAGATCTAGCTGAACACTGTGAGCAGGACGCACTGCACTAAATGTAAATAGCAGGAACGGATCTAGCTGAACACTGTGAGCAGGACGCACTGCACTAAATGTAAATAGCAGGAACGGATCTAGCTGAACACTGTGAGCAGGACGCACTGCACTAAATGTAAATAGCAGGAACGGATCTAGCTGAACACTGTGAGCAGGACGCACTGCACTAAATGTAAATAGCAGGAACGGATCTAGCTGAACACTGTGAGCAGGACGCACTGACTGCACTAAATGTAAATAGCAGGAACGGATCTAGCTGAACACTGTGAGCAGGACGCACTGCACTAAATGTAAATAGCAGGAACGGATCTAGCTGAACACTGTGAGCAGGACGCACTGCACTAAATGTAAATAGCAGGAACGGATCTAGCTGAACACTGTGAGCAGGACGCACTGACTGCACTAAATGTAAATAGCAGGAACGGATCTAGCTGAACACTGTGAGCAGGACGCACTGCACTAAATGTAAATAGCAGGAACGGATCTAGCTGAACACTGTGAGCAGGACGCACTGCACTAAATGTAAATAGCAGGAACGGATCTAGCTGAACACTGTGAGCAGGACGCACTGCACTAAATGTAAATAGCAGGAACGGATCTAGCTGAACACTGTGAGCAGGACGCACTGCACTAAATGTAAATAGCAGGAACGGATCTAGCTGAAAACTGTGAGCAGGACGCACTGACTGCACTAAATGTAAATAGCAGGAACGGATCTAGCTGAACACTGTGAGCAGGACGCACTGCACTAAATGTAAATAGCAGGAACGGATCTAGCTGAACACTGTGAGCAGGACGCACTGCACTAAATGTAAATAGCAGGAACGGATCTAGCTGAACACTGTGAGCAGGACGCACTGCACTAAATGTAAATAGCAGGAACGGATCTAGCTGAACACTGTGAGCAGGACGCACTGCACTAAATGTAAATAGCAGGAACGGATCTAGCTGAACACTGTGAGCAGGACGCACTGACTGCACTAAATGTAAATAGCAGGAACGGATCTAGCTGAACACTGTGAGCAGGACGCACTGACTGCACTAAATGTAAATAGCAGGAACGGATCTAGCTGAACACTGTGAGCAGGACGCACTGCACTAAATGTAAATAGCAGGAACGGATCTAGCTGAACACTGTGAGCAGGACGCACTGCACTAAATGTAAAGAGCAGGAACAGATCTAGCTGAACACTGTGAGCAGGACGCACTGCACTAAATGTAAAGAGCAGGAACAGATCTAGCCTAATCTAGCTCTCAAATCAAATGACACTGTCTGTCTCTCTCTCTATCAGCACACCGGAACACACTACACAGGGCCGCCGTGCAGGCGGCCTTATATAGTGTGGGGCGTGTACTAAATCCCCTGAGCCATAATTGGCCAAAGCCACCCTGGCTTTGGCCAATTACAGCTCTCTCTACTGACGGCGCTGTGATTGGCCAAGCATGCGGGTCATAGCGCATGCTTGGCCAATCATCAGCCAGCAATGCACTGCGATGCCGCAGTGAATTATGGGCCGTGACGCGCCACACGAATTTGGCGCGAACGGCCCATAACGTTCGCAATTCGACGGACGGTCGAACAGCCGATGTTCGAGTCGAACATGGGTTCGACTCGAACACGAAGCTCATCCCTAGCAGTAGGCAGTGACAAGGCCTTTTATCGTCTACCCACCACCTGCTTCAATCACTTTCACCCTGCACAAGCCCCCTCATTCACTTGTACTGGTCATGATCAGTGGGCGTACAAGGGGTATAATTCCTGTCACAGCTGCAAAGCATCACAGCTACAGCATGTGTACACCCCCAGCCACTGCAGAAGCAGGGGGAGGTAGTTGAGAGGCAGTAAAACCATGGCTCATCTGCGAGTTTTTATTGCCCCCCAACCTCACATGTGAATGGGCATCAATAGTGCAGTAGTTCTCTGATCACCACCACACCAGCCATGGTATCATCAGACCAGTTTAGCTAGAATCAGCTTTCCTGATTGCCACCACACCAGAGCAGTTCAGCAAACAAAAGTGTTCTTTATCACCACCATACCAGTCACAGTGTCATCACACCAGTTTAAGGCATCAATGGTGTTCCTGATTGTTGCCACACCTGTCCCAGTGTCACCAGACTAGTGTACATAAGCAACAATGTTCCTGATCACTGCCACCCAGTATAGTGTTGCCTCTGCCTGCAATTGTACTACCCTTGGTCTCTTTATTGACCATGTTTTTGCCTGCTGCCTGGACCAATCCTTTGCCTGTTTGCTGATCATGTCTTTGCTTGCTGCCTGGCCAGACCTACAGGTATCTGCACATCAGACTAATTATGTTCCTGCTGGATACCTGTCCCAGCTATCCCCTGTGGACAGCTGCACTAGTGGAACCACATGGACTCTTTTGTTCTTCCATTCTTCAGCCTCCTATACTTCCTGGCCAGTGAACATGGCATTCCTGGGGCAGCCATGTACCAGTAGGATAGGCTTGCTTGGATCATAAGAACAAGGACTGCTACACTAAGTTATATTTTCTGATCACTCTTATTGGTTTTGACACAATTTGTTGATGTGTGTGATACACTAGATACAATGTTCGGTACATAATCAGTCCAGACAGTGAAAAAGTCTTAAGCATGTGTTATCACAGTCACCATACTTGCGAAGAGTAGTAGCGCATGTTTTTTGTTGTAAATCTGAGTATGCCCATGCTGTGTGTAGGAAATATCTTATTAAATTGCCAACTGTGTGAATTTTTTTTTTTCATTTTCTTGCCACATTTTCCAAAATCTTGTGTCTTTAAAAGACTCACCATTAAAAAAATACCATGGGGGGTTTCTTTCAAAAATGTGGTCATTTTGTCTGTGTTCCTACAGTTCTGGCGTTCCAGGGCCTCCAAAAATATGATAGTCAGGTTATTAGATGCTTAATTTATGCCCTTGGAATGCCCGAAGGTGCTCCTTGGATTTTATGCCCCTCTATGTGGTTAGGTTGTTGAAATGTCTCACTCGTTTGGTATCCCCATACTTGGGAGGCATAACAGAATGTGTTGTGGAGTGTATTTGTAAGTTTGTCTATGGTGTATGTGAGAAATAATTTGTTAAAATTACAACTTTGTGAATAAAACCTTTTTTATTTAACCTCTTGCCGACCAGCCTCCGCAGGTATACTGCCGCAAGTTGGCTCGGCTGTGCGAATCGCCGTAGGTGTACATCGGTTCATGCACGAGGTTCTGTGGGCATGCACGCGCCCATTGGCCAGTGGGGGGGTCAATCAGCAGGCCCGGCGGACTCAATGTCCGCCGGCTGCCTGCGATCCTTCCCCGCAGAGACAGAACAGGGATTTGCCATAGTAAACAAGGCAGATCTCCGTTCTGTCAGGGGATGACATAGAGATCCTGTCTTTCTGCTAGGCAGGAAGGCGGATCTCTGTGTTGTCCAAGGCAGCCCATCCCGCCACACAATTAGAAACACACTGAGGGAACCCATTTAACCCCTTGATCACCCCTGATGTTAACCCCCTCCCCTGCCAGTGTCATTAGTATAATGTCAGTGCATATTGTTAGCAAGGATCACTGTAATAATGTCACTGGTTCCCAAAAAAGTGTCGGCTAGGTGTCCGATCTGTCTGCCGCTATGTCGCAGTCCCACTAAAAATCACTGATCACCGCCATTAATAATAATAAAAAAAAAATAATAAAAATGCCATAAATCTTTCCCCTATTTTGTAGATGCTATAACTTTTGCACAGACCAATCAATATACGCTTATTGGGTTTTTTCTAAAAAAAAATGTAGCAGAATACATATTTGCATGCATTTATGAAGAAATTATATTTTTTTATTTTTTTTGTTGGGTATGTTTTAAAGCAGAAAGTAAAATATACAAAAGAGGTGATCAAATACTGTAATGGATGTGATTAAGAGTATCATGAAATGTCTATTCCAATATACATAAGTACATGCTTTATATACCTGACATACATACAGTGGGGACAGAAAGTATTCAGACCCCCTTAAATTTTTCACTCTTTGTTATATTGCAGCTTTGGCTAAAATAATTTAAGTTCATTTTTTTTTCCTCATTAATGTACACACAGCACCTCATATTGACAGAAAAACACAGAATTGTTAACATTTTTGCAGATTTATTAAAAAAGAAAAACTGAAATATCACATGGTCCTAAGTATTCAGACCCTTTGCTGTGACAATCATATATTTAACTCAGGTGCTGTCCTTTTCTTCTGATCATCCTTGAGATGGTTCTACACCTTCATTTGAGTTCAGCTGTCTTTGATTATAATGATTGGACTTGATTAGGAAAGCCACACACCTGTCTATATAAGACTTTACAGCTCACAGTGCATGTCAGAGCAAATGAGAATCTTGAGGTCAAAGGAACTGCCTGAAGAGCTCAGAGACAGAATTGTGGCAAGGCACAGATCTGGACAAGGTTACAAAAAAAATTCTGCTGCACTTAAGGTTCCTAAGAGCACAGTGCCCTCCATAATCCTTAAATGGAAGATGTTTGTGACTACCAGAACCCTTCCTAAAGCTGGCCGTCCGGCCAAACTGAGCTATCGGGGGAGAAGAGCCTTGTTGAGAGAGGTAAAGAAGAACCCAAAGATCTCTGTGGCTGAGCTCCAGAGATGCAGTCGGGAGATGGGAGAAAGTTGTAGAAAGTCAACCATCACTGCAGCCCTCCACCGTCTGGGCTTTATGGCAGAGTGGCCCGACGGAAGCCTCTCCTCAGTGCAAGACACATGAAAGCCCGCATGGAGCTTGCAAAAAAACACCTGAAGGATTCCAAGATGGTGAGAAATAAGATTCTTTGGTCTGATGAGACCAAGATAGAACTTTTTGGCCCTAATTCTAAGCAGTATGTGTGGAGAAGACCAGGCACTGCTAATCACCTGTCCAATACAGTCCCAACAGTGAAGCATGGTGGTGGCAGCATCATGCTGTGGGGGAGTTTTTCAGCTGCAGGGACAGTACGACTGGTTACAATCGAGGGAAAGATAAATGCGGCCAAGTACAGGGATATCCTGGACGAAAACCTTCTCCAGAGTGCTCAGGACCTCAGACTGGGCCGAAGGTTTACCTTCCAACAAGACAATGACCCTAAGCACACAGCTAAAATAAGGAAGGAGTGGCTTCACAACAACTCTGTGACCGTTCTTGAATGGCCCAGCCAGAGCCCTGACTTAAACCCAATTGAGCATCTCTGGAGAGACCTAAAAATGGCTGTCCACCAACGTTTACCATCCAACCTGACAGAACTGGAGAGGATCTGCAAGGAGGAATAGCAGAGGATCCCCAAATCCAGGTGTGAAAAACTTGTTGCATCTTTCCCAAAAAGACCCATAGCTGTATTAGATCAAAAGGGTGCTTCTACTAAATTCTGAGCAAAGGGTCTGAATACTTAGGACCATGTGATATTTCAGTTTTTCTTTTTTTAATAAATCTGCAAAAATGTCAACAATTCTATGTTTTTCTGTCAATATGGGGTGCTGTGTGTACATTAATGAGGAAAAAAATGAACTTAAAGCGGGGCGCCGCCGAAAGAAAATTTTTTAAAAGTCAGCAGCTACAAATACTGCAGCTGCTGACTTTTAAAACATGGACACTTACCTGTCCAGGGCGCCCGCGATGTCGGCACCCGAGGCCGCAGCGTCTCTCCGTCCTCGGGTGCTGCCGCCTCCATCTTCGGTAAGGGAATCAGGAAATGAAGCCGTGCGGCTTCACTTCCCGATTCCCTACTGCGCATGCGCGAGTCGCGCCGTGCAATACGAATGCTCCCTGCTGCCTCTGGGACCCGTGTGTGTTTCCCAGCAGGCAGCGGGCGGGAGCAGGAAGTGGCGTAAATAACCGCAGATTCTGCGGCTATTTATGCCGGAAGTGGGTACAGATACCTGTAATATACAGGTATCTGTACCCCCCTCCCCCCTGAAAGGTGCCAACTGTGTCACCGGAGGGGGGGAGGAATCTGATTAGTGGAAGTTCCACTTTTGGGTGGAACTCCACTTTAAATGATTTTAGCAAATAGCTGCAATATAACAAAGAGTGAAAAATTTAAGAGGGTCTGAATACTTTCCGTCCCCACTGTATATCAGTTTCTATGCTTATCAGCCTTAAAACATATTCAGTAGATATCAAAGCTTACCCCTCTCTTACTATGGAACTGCAAGAGAACTGCAAGGTACCAGGTAACGGATAGAGGATTGTCAGACCCTTGTGTCCAAGACAGCCTCGTGATCCATCTGAAATCCTGAGCAGACACAAAAATATCCCAGTCATCAAGACAGAACATAGCAAGGTAGCGTTATATATTGGAAAGTGGTCCGAAAGAGGACAGGTGGCAGTTAGAGGAATTGTCGGACCCTTGAGTCCAAGACAGCTTCATAAAACCACCATACAAACCCTGAGCCCGAACACATAAACTCTTCAATAGCTAACAAAACGATGGGGCAAAAGTTAGAGAGACCAAAAGAAGACAGTTTGACCTGTGATTTGGTATTAGAGTGGGAAGGAGAGGGTGCTGTCAAAAAGGGAAAGAAATTGGCGAAAGTGTGTGGGGTTGATATGCATTTGGGCGGAAGGCTACAGGTAGATGAATGGCGCACTATTTTGAAATGTAAAAAAGGTCTGTTGTCAGATCATGGACTGCTACGAGCAGCAGATGCTTGGTTCAAAGTTGCAAAAGCTATTCATGAGGAAGGGTGGACTGAGCAGGAAACAAATCAAGATGGTCTTATTGTATATGTGTATAGAAAAACAGAAAAGAGGAAGCTAAGTAGTCAGCCACCGCCCTATGATGACGTCTGGTCCCCAGGAAGTAGACACTGCCCTTCATCCTTTGTCTACCGCCCCTCTGTTCCAAGTAACATCTCCCCCTACCGCCCCTCTGCAACAAGTGACAGAAGAGCCTCTGACACCTCCCCGCCATGCTATGTCCTCTGGGACATATTACAATCAAAGTAGCATTTCAATTTATGTATAGGGTATCTTGATTATTTCGGTCAGAGTCTGACTTTAAGGACTGTTTTAGTTGTAGTTGCCTATCCTTGCATTATTGAAGTTAAAAGGTGTTTCTTTTCTAATAACAGCAAATGTAGAAAATGTGCTATATTTGTGCAAATGGTTTTAATTGTGTTTAAGCTGTATTTACATTAATTGGGAATTTTAAAATGTTGATTTTTAACCAGATACAAGTTTAAGAATATTATGAATGAGGAAGTTATATACATTCTGGGCGTTATGCCAGATGAAGTGGTTGGTAAAGAAAAAAAAGGAAGTGATTTAAAGTTGCATAATTCTATGCACTAGAATCACACGTGTTTACTTATTTGGATTTTAGCATGCTAAACAAAGCACACAAACACATGCTAGCTGCTGCATTTGTCTCAGGTCTTAAAGAATTAATCCGAAAGGGTCTGATCCTATCACGCCCAAAGTATAGAGTAATGGAGCTTGAGACGTTGTTATTAGTAGCAAAAGGTCTAGAATCCTCACAGAGCAGTAGAAAGGTAGCTCCTCTCATGATGGCCTCTGACACATCGTATCTGTGCCCACCAGTACCAACTCCGCATGTCTACTACAACTGCGGAAGAGAAGACCCGGCCACTTCCGAAGGGAATCCTGAAGCCCTCGGAAATTCATCCACAGTCAACCAAGCCCCAACCATGGCCAACACGAAAACACCCAGTATCAGGGACATGACACCCCACCTCGCCCACCACCCCGCCCTTCTCTGGATCACATGGACCTTCTCTGCTAGGATTCAGGCAAGCCTGTGTCACCTGCCCGCTACACCTGGACTGTTATGCCACAAGGGGCCCAGAACTCCCCCTCCCAATTCGCCAAGGCAATGGCCCTCATTCTGGACACCTAGATGAAGTTACACCCAGACATTGTACTCCTTCAGTATGTAGATGACCTCCTGCTTTGTGCAGGTACCCTTGGTGATGCCTCAATCTTCTCTGAAAGCCTCCTCCACTACCTGGCTGAGCAAGGATGCAAGGCCTCGAAGGAAAAGGTCCAGTGGTGCAGAGAGAAGGTGATTTTCCTAGGCCACTGCATCTCCCAGTGGCCTAGGAGCGGGGGGTTGGAAGGAGTTCTTTATTTTTAGTGGTATAAAACCCTAGATTGCTAAGCTTTACCAAGGAAGCGATTGCAGACATCTCACTGAAAAAAGAGTTGCTGCAATTAAGGACATCCCTTTGCCTCAAGGTCAAAAGCCCCTTCGTGCCTTTCTAGGATTAATCTCCTACTGCCATTCTTGGATCCCAGGAGCCTCCCTCTTGATGCAACCTCTCTACGATGAACCAAAATCTGACTCTTTCCTGCTTTCTCCCGAAGCTGTGGACAATTTTGAAACTCTGAAAGAGATTGTCTCAACAGCCCCTGCTTTGGGCCTCCCAGACTATGAAAAGACTTTCAAGCTGTTTGTCTCAGAGAGACAAGGACATGCCACAGGAGTTTTGGCTCAGGCCCATGGCAACAGACTCAGACCCATTGGGTATTACTCCTGTAGACTGGACTCAGTGGCCAGGGGGGACCCTCCTGCCTCAGAGCCATCTTTGAAGCCCAAGCCTTTTTGGACAAGACTGCTGACCTCGTGGTGTGCCATCTTTTGATCCTCCTTGCCCCTCATGACATAACTGCCATACTAAACCAAGTACAGCCCAAACACCTGTCCTCGCAGAGGCACCTCAGACTCCAGTGTGCCTTGCTTCTCCCCGATAACATCACCATCCTCCGATGTGACACCCTCAACCCATCCACTCTCATTCCTCTTCTGGAGGGGGCAACCTCTTTGGAGAATGATCCTCACCTCACCGCTCATGACTGCTTTGAAGTGATGAAAATGAAAACAACACACTTACCAACAGTCAGTGAAACAGCCCTTGAGAATCCTGACTTGACAATTTTTTTGGATGGTTCCATGTATGCGGACAGCACTGGACAGTACCACACAGGATATGCAGTCACCACCGAAGATACAGTTCTTCAAGCTTCAGCATTGCCCTCCTCCATGTCTGCCCAGGAAGCAGAACACCAGGCCCTAACCATGGCATGCAAATTAGCAGAAGGAAAAAGAGCCAACATTTATACAGACTCAAGATATGCCCTTGGTGTGGCCTGAGATTTTGGGATCATCTGGAAAACCAGAGGGTTCCTGACAGCAGCAGGAACACCTGTAAAACACAGTGCAGCTATCAAGGACTTAATTGATGCCCTACTCTTCCCAGCACAAGTGGCTATACTTAAGGTAAAGGCGCACGGCAAGCTGGTTTCCCAAGAAGCACGAGGCAATCACCTGGCAGATACCGCTGCAAAACAAGCTGCCGATGGGACGTGAGAAGTGGTCAGCAGAGTGAATGCACCTATACTGGATGACCCAATAGACACCCCTGAAGAGACTGTACAAACCACCATGATTCTACAAAACCCTCCTGTAAACAGGACTCACCTCAAGGAGCAACAGGAGGCAGCTGACAAAGCAGAAAAAGAAGTGTGGATCAAAAAAGGAGCCACAGAAGTTGAAGGAATCATGGAATTAAACAAGAGACTGTGTCTGCCACAATCAATGCGTCCTGCAGTGGTACAGTGGGCCCACGGTGCCTCTCATCTGTCAAAAACCTTGATGAACGCCCTGATCAACAAATACTACTTGGCTCCGGGGATCACCCCACTCACCAACAACTTCTGTAAGTCGTGCACCATCTGTGCTAAGTGCAATCCTGGAAGAACGGAAAAGGTACCTTTGAAGCATCTAGCAAAAGCCCAGTACCCCTTCCAAAGGATACAGATCGACCACATCCAGATGCCGAAGAGTGGCCGATATGAATATGCATTGATTATTATTTGCATGTTCTCTAGATGGCCTGAAGGCTATCCCATTACCAACATGACGGCAAAGACCACGGCTAAAAGACTTTTAACAGAAATGGTGTGCAGATATGGTGTCCCAGAGGTCATAGAGAGCGATCAGAGGCCGGCTTTCATGGCCTTAGTGAACAAGGAAATATGGGCAGTTTTAGGGGTTACACTAGCTTTCCACACCCCATACCATCCTCAGAGCAGTCAGAAGGTGGAGAGATTAAACGGCACAATGATAAAAATGTCTCAGGAAACAAGAATGAGTTGGCCAGACAGCCTACCCATTGCCTTATTCAGTGTTAGGTACACTCCAAGGGGAAACCATGGCCTGTCACTCTATGGGATATTGTTTGGTTCAGCCCGAAGACTGGGTTGTTACTTCCCACAGCAATTACAGCTCCAATCTGATGTATTGACTGATTATGTGACTGCTTTATCTGGAGAATTAACCCGTATCCATTCGCAAGTGTTTTCTTCAATTCCAGATCCTGAGCTAGAAACAGGAGCACACAAGCTGGTTCCCGGTGATTGGGTCCTGATAAAGAAGTTTGTGAGAAAACATACTCTGGAACCCAGATATGATGGTCCTTTCCAGGTTCTCCTAACAACTGCCACATCAGTCAAGGTGGCGGGGAAGAACACGTGGATACACGCCTCCCACTGCAAGAAAGTCCCTGTACCTGAGGAAGAGGCCAAAGGGACCAAACCATGATTCTGTATATCCTTTTCATTATAATCATTGCTCAGGCACAAGAGGTAGCCATCAAACAAAAAGATGGTATAACCCAATTCTGATATAACTCATCCAATACACATGTTGCCACCTTTATATCCTCTTATGAACAGATAATTCCGGGTACTATGTACAAGATATGGTCCTGGGATGAAACAGTAAGACCCATGACTGTGTATGTATGTGTTACTGATTCCTATTGGGGTAACAACTGTGATTCCTGGGGAACAGTGGGTTGGAACACTGGGGGTACAAACTGGGGGTATAAACCTAAGAATGCCTTAAATAGAAAGGACAGCAATGGGAAGTCACTCTAAGATAGAATGACAATCAACAAGCACACAAATCAGTATTACACCAAAGAGTTCAGGTTGACCATTGAGAATCCTAGCCCAGGAGACAGTGGGACCTATGTTCTGGGCCTATGGTGGGGAAGTGGGTATTCCAGTTTTAGAAAACCTTTCCAACTGAAAGATATGTTCAATAACCCAGAGTGGGGAGTTCCCCAATCTACATCTAGCTCCAACCCCCCCGAGGCCCCATATACAGACATTAAAGGACATGGTAGCCATAGCAGACCCTACTTTTGAAGATACTATGGCTGCAGAAACCAGGTTCTCAGATGTCAACTTGTGACTTGAGTGGATGAGGTACAGTGCAGGGAAACACAATAAGATCAATTGTTATGTATGTGGGGGGGCTAGACCACATTTGGGAACAATACCCCTAAACATACCCCCAGAACATGAGACATATTGCCTCAGCCTATTTACCAACACAACCACTAACCACTCCCTGTGTGAACACTGGAAGAAGGAATATCCCATAGTCACCAAGACCCCCAAGCCAGGAGAGGGTATCACCATATACCCTGGCAATTACGCATGTTATGGAAGATATCACAGGGGGGGACCTCTTGGGAATTTCACTAAAGATTACTGTAGATCTTATAGTGAGGTGTCTGCAGATCTGGTGCAAAATCAAGTCCAGTCTTTGGGAGATGGGTACTGGGTCTGCGGAGTCATGAAAATTAGAAGAAGAGGGGGGCGCATGCGCGGCAGCGTCCAAGATGGCCGCTTAGTCCGGGAGCTCCGCGCCTCTCCGTCCTAACGCCAGCCACAGCGGCGGTGTAAGCCCTCGTTCCGACCCCCCACCCGCACCAGCTACTAGGGGACACCCCCGGCCACGAGCGGATGTCTTTTATTCCCGCCCGGAGGAACCTCACAGCCACGCTGAACGACTCCATGGAGCGGCCTGGTCCCTCCAAGATGGCGCCCGTCACCTCACGAGGCCTGCCCTGCCTATCTGACTCAATTGCTGACCAGGATCAAGGGGCCCTCACGTCATCACCATCTTCAGATGCCACAGTGAGTTCTCTCCCGGGGCTCCCTTCACCAGCTTCCACAGACTCTCTGCTAAGGAGGTCATTTGGGGGGGCAGCTCTCACCCCTCAGCAGGATTCACCTCACAGCCCGGACCCCTGGGAAGCACAAGCCAGGGATCTCTCCCCCTCCCCTACTGACTTTCCCTCTATGATGGCTGCTTTTTCACAGATGCTCTCAAAAGGCCTCTCTCACACAGCTGCACAGATCACGGCTTCCATACACGCAGATCTGCAGCAGATTGGAGCTAGAATTGAAGTGATCGAGCAAAAGTCTGACCAGGCCATCCTGAGAATTAACCAAAACTCTTCCAGAATCCAGGATCTCCAGGACCAACTGGATTCCGCCGTATCCAAAATAGATGACCTCGAGAACAGGTCGAGATGTTACAACTTCCGTATCAGGGGGCTCCCTGAAACCGTCAAAGACACCCACTCGGCAGTTCAGGACTTCATCAAAAGTTTAATCCCGGCCATCCCAGCCCACCGCCTGGAGCTCGGTAGGGCCCACAGGGCGCTACAACCGCCTCGTTCTGATGGCCTGCCACGTGACATTATTGTGAAACCGCATTTTTATGCAGTTAAAGAAGAAGTGATGAAACTCTCCAGGGCGGCGGAGAAGCTGATGATCCTAGGTCACCAGGTCCAAATCTTCACAGATCTTTCCCCATATACAGTACAAAAACGACGGGCTCTGAAACCGCTTCTTCAAGTCCTGGCGGGCAAAGAGATCACGTACAGGTGGGCCTTTCCACTGAGACTGAACTTCTCATATCGTTGCAGGATGGGATAACTAAAAATGGTGGACTTAAATAAATAAATAAATAAATATTGACCCCCTGGGGTCTGGACCAGAGTCTCAATCCGACATAGGGGGCAACAATAAAGTTAGGTGTAATCAATAAGGCATACAAATAACAATGCTGAATAATAGATCAACTAAAGGTGCTAATAGTATATAAAGTGCATATCTAGTGGGAATAAATGCATCCACAGTGGGGGGTACACAATGTTAAATAGGTGCAAATATACAGTGCAGCGTGAGATGCCAATTAAGGCAGTGGTGTAATAGTGAACTGCTAATTCATACAGTGCATATTGTGCAAGAAATAAATAAATAAATGAAGGAAAATGGATAAATAAATAAAAGAAAATGGATATTCAAGTGTCTCAAGTCCTTGTAAGATACTCAGCAGGGAAAAATACTTTTAAACCCAAAAAACACAAAAGTCCATAAAAGTCAACAAAATGTGACGGCAACGTCCTGGCATGCACACGTTGCAATTAAAGTGCTCAAGTGCCTCACATCCAGTGCTTCTTCGTGTAACACCACTCAAGTTAGGTAGTGGCCCCTTACCTTTAGGTAATAGGGCAACAGCATGTAGCCAACAGGACCTCTTTGAAAAACGCCTATGGGCTCCAGCGCGTCCCTCTCCAACCTACGTCCTGGGATGGGGTTCCCTCAGGTATAGTGCCGGGGGGGGGGTTCAAACGGTGATAGGCAAAGAAGAAAGGCCAATAGTGTAATCTCGTTTTTTATGGATACAACCGCTTTTTATTAAAAATGTATAATTACTCACATTTAAAATCACATAACAGCAAATGTCATCCGACGAGCGGCGAGCTCGTAAGCCTCTGTAGTGAATGCAGCCTGTCTCGTCCCTACGCGTGACGTCACACCACACGTGACTTCATCAGGGGATGATTACAGGCTAAATTAGTGTCTTTAAATAGTTTAGAATAGGCCGATATGGAGCGGCCATTTTCTTGGAGTCTACAGGAAGTCAATGCGGCGGCCATTTTCTTAAGGATTATGCGCCGCTACTTCCGCTGGGACGTTCGTCTAAATAACGTCTCAGCTGACTAATTGGACCAATGGGGGCAGTCCAGGTATCAGTAGTGTCTCCTACTGTCAGCAGAGAGAGTCAGTTGCTACTCCGTTCGCCGGAACCTGGCGAAATACAATGGGGACAATGAGTAAACAATGTAACTAGCTACATAATGGTAGGGACCTAGTAGGTGTAAGTTAGACCTGGACAGGTCTTAACGATCAAATACTGGTCCAATACAAGGGACATTACCTGCACCACTATTAGTACAGTCTGTAAAATAAAACTAGGGGGAAGAAAAGCAGCAGACACCAGTGGCCTATACAATGTATATAAACAATCATATTAAAATCATACAATGTAACTTAATTAAACTAAGTGACCATTAATATATAAGTGCCCCTAGAAATAGAGTAGGGGTTGAGCGCTTGATAATTATGTGGGTAAGGTGACATGGGTAAATGGGAAGCCACACAATCCATATCGTTAAAAAGTGTAAGACAAGGAGGTGCCACTCATAGTGCTTTTAGAAAGCGTAACACTAATTATGGCAAGTACTAATGTGAATGGCTACTCTATACTAGGGTCTCATAACTTGCAGTTATACTGACTCAAATTCTGTTTTGTGACCCTAATTGTGGGTGAGGTTATGCGGACTACGAAAAAAAGGGGGGAACGTAGGAGGCAAACCCCTCTGTACATAAAAAATAAGTAATAAAATACAGATATTAAAATATTAAAATATTAAAAGTGTATAAATGGGTATTGAGAGGGAATTCTTTATAACAGATAAAATAGCTAATAAAATTTACTTAGAGGTTAAAAATCACTCAGGAAACAGTTAAGGTCAAACTCTATGTTTAGGCCTCGGGGCCAGAATGTGTCAAGGGTAAAAATCCATTTGGATTCTAATTTGCTGAGGGTTCTCACCTTGTGGCCTCCCCTCCAATGTTTAGTATATGGGGTGATACCCCAAAAACTCAGGTGGGTAGGGTCTCTATTGTGGCATGTTAGGAAATGTTTGGACACAGAGTGTTTATCGTAGCCATTAAGGATGTTTTTAACGTGTTCCTTAATGCGGACTCTCAAGGGTCTCTTTGTGCGGCCTACATATTGGAGGCCGCAGCTACATTCCAGTGCGTATACTGCCCCTTCGGTATTGCAACAAATGAAATCTTTAATTGCATAATTTTCTCCTGTGCTGGTGGAGGTAAAGTCAAACATTTTTTTGTTTGGGCGTTTGGTCCTTAGGCAGGCAAAACACCTTTTACATGGATAAAATCCATTCCCAGTAAAAAAGGAAAACGGTTTTTTTGGGGGGTCTACAACGTTTTTGACTATAATATCTCTGATTGTGGGTGCCTTTTTGTATATAAATTTTGGTTTTTTGGGAAGAATGTCTTGTAGATGCTTGTCTGCCAATAGTATGTGCCAGTGGTTCTTGATTATTTTTTCAATTTTTCTATATTGTACATTAAAGTCCAGGATAAGGGGCATTCCCTCAGGTGTCTTCTCCTGCTGTTTAGTTTTTTCCTTGATCAATAGGTTACGATCCAGTTTGGAGACTTCTGCAATCTTGGTTTGGATAAATTTATACTCATAGCCTTTCGATATGAATCTCTCACCTAATTTTTCAGCTTGTTCAAAGTATGTGTTTATTTTGGTACAGTTTCTTTTTATACGTATCAATTGTCCTTTTGGGATGTTAAAGATCCAATTTTTATGGTGGCAGCTTGTGGTTGGAAGGTAGCTATTCCTGTCTACTCCTTTGAAATGCGTCTTTGTGCTGAAAAATTATCCGGTGAGATACCAAGAAGAAATGCGAGACCTCAGAAAAAGTCCCGAAAGAAGAGAGGACGAAGAGCAGGTAAGAGACGGCAAAAGAAAGAGACAGTGAGAGGAGAGGGGATATTCAACCTCAGTGGGAAAGAACTCACACATGAAGAAGTGGGGGTGCTCGATAAAGGGTTAAAATATGCACCCACAAAAAACCTGAACAAATTCGAGACCTATATTGGGATTCAAAAGTTTGTACGAAAGCTAAACATACAAAAATATATGTTAGGAAATGCCCCAATGCCGAAAGTAGTACATTCTACAGAAAATGGGTTTTTACATAGTTCACTCAGGAACAAATCGGTTTTTAATCCACCAACAAAAGACAATAAACATATTGATGTTTTTAAAAAGATCGTTTTAGATGAAATAAAGGAGGTGAAAATTAAGAAAAAAGAAGAACCAAACTTTATTAAAAATGGGATCCGGAAGTTAACCAAGAGGCAGGATATAGTCATTCGACCAGCTGACAAGGGAGGTGGGATTGTAATCCTCTCCAAAGAACAGTATCACAACACCATGACTTCTATGTTGAATGACACTAACACATATACCAGATTACTAAAAAACCCAGTTTTTAGTTGCCGGAAAGCACTTGAGCAAGTAGTACATCTAGGAGTTAAGAGGGCAATACTAAACAAGAAAGAAGCACGTTACCTCATCCCAGACTCCTGCCGGACGCCAATCATCTACTCAGTGCCTAAAATACATAAAAATAAAACTGACCCACCCCCTAGGCCGATAGTCAATGGCATCGAGTCTATCACATCAAGGATGGGTCAGTACATAGATGTCTTCCTACAACCGGTGGTTCAAAAAACGGAAGCATACCTCAAGGACAGCAAAGAGATGCTACGAGTCATTGAGAACATCCAGGGGGACGATAAATCTTGGATTATGGCAACTGCCGATGTTTCGGCGCTATATACAATTATTCCGCACCATAAGGCGTGCGAAGCAGCCAAATGGGGCCTTAGAAAATATACCCAACTCCCATGCACACAGAGGAAATTCCTGATTAAGTGCCTAGAATTCAACCTCAAAAATAATTATTTTTGGTACAATAAATCTTACTATCATCAGCAGACTGGGGTAGCCATGGGCGCCAAGTTTGCCCCAAGTATAGCCGGTATTTTTATGGCACAGTGGGAAGAATATAGCGTTTTTGGAGACCGCCCTAGCCAGCTTGTCATATACAAAAGGTATATAGACGACATTTTTATATTGTGGGATGGAGAAGAAAAAGACCTAACGGAATTCCTCCTTAAACTTAATAAGAATGATAGAAACATCTCACTAACCTGGGACATCAGCACTGAAAAAATAAACTTTCTCGATTTAGAGATCTCACTAAATGGATCTATTTTCAGCACAAAGACGCATTTCAAAGGAGTAGACAGGAATAGCTACCTTCCAACCACAAGCTGCCACCATAAAAATTGGATCTTTAACATCCCAAAAGGACAATTGATACGTATAAAAAGAAACTGTACCAAAATAAACACATACTTTGAACAAGCTGAAAAATTAGGTGAGAGATTCATATCGAAAGGCTATGAGTATAAATTTATCCAAACCAAGATTGCAGAAGTCTCCAAACTGGATCGTAACCTATTGATCAAGGAAAAAACTAAACAGCAGGAGAAGACACCTGAGGGAATGCCCCTTATCCTGGACTTTAATGTACAATATAGAAAAATTGAAAAAATAATCAAGAACCACTGGCACATACTATTGGCAGACAAGCATCTACAAGACATTCTTCCCAAAAAACCAAAATTTATATACAAAAAGGCACCCACAATCAGAGATATTATAGTCAAAAACGTTGTAGACCCCCCAAAAAAACCGTTTTCCTTTTTTACTGGGAATGGATTTTATCCATGTAAAAGGTGTTTTGCCTGCCTAAGGACCAAACGCCCAAACAAAAAAATGTTTGACTTTACCTCCACCAGCACAGGAGAAAATTATGCAATTAAAGATTTCATTTGTTGCAATACCGAAGGGGCAGTATACGCACTGGAATGTAGCTGCGGCCTCCAATATGTAGGCCGCACAAAGAGACCCTTGAGAGTCCGCATTAAGGAACACGTTAAAAACATCCTTAATGGCTACGATAAACACTCTGTGTCCAAACATTTCCTAACATGCCACAATAGAGACCCTACCCACCTGAGTTTTTGGGGTATCACCCCATATACTAAACATTGGAGGGGAGGCCACAAGGTGAGAACCCTCAGCAAATTAGAATCCAAATGGATTTTTACCCTTGACACATTCTGGCCCCGAGGCCTAAACATAGAGTTTGACCTTAACTGTTTCCTGAGTGATTTTTAACCTCTAAGTAAATTTTATTAGCTATTTTATCTGTTATAAAGAATTCCCTCTCAATACCCATTTATACACTTTTAATATTTTAATATTTTAATATCTGTATTTTATTACTTATTTTTTATGTACAGAGGGGTTTGCCTCCTACGTTCCCCCCTTTTTTTCGTAGTCCGCATAACCTCACCCACAATTAGGGTCACAAAACAGAATTTGAGTCAGTATAACTGCAAGTTATGAGACCCTAGTATAGAGTAGCCATTCACATTAGTACTTGCCATAATTAGTGTTACGCTTTCTAAAAGCACTATGAGTGGCACCTCCTTGTCTTACACTTTTTAACGATATGGATTGTGTGGCTTCCCATTTACCCATGTCACCTTACCCACATAATTATCAAGCGCTCAACTCCTACTCTATTTCTAGGGGCACTTATATATTAATGGTCACTTAGTTTAATTAAGTTACATTGTATGATTTTAATATGATTGTTTATATACATTGTATAGGCCACTGGTGTCTGCTGCTTTTCTTCCCCCTAGTTTTATTTTACAGACTGTACTAATAGTGGTGCAGGTAATGTCCCTTGTATTGGACCAGTATTTGATCGTTAAGACCTGTCCAGGTCTAACTTACACCTACTAGGTCCCTACCATTATGTAGCTAGTTACATTGTTTACTCATTGTCCCCATTGTATTTCGCCAGGTTCCGGCGAACGGAGTAGCAACTGACTCTCTCTGCTGACAGTAGGAGACACTACTGATACCTGGACTGCCCCCATTGGTCCAATTAGTCAGCTGAGACGTTATTTAGACGAACGTCCCAGCGAAAGTAGCGGCGCATAATCCTTAAGAAAATGGCCGCCGCATTGACTTCCTGTAGACTCCAAGAAAATGGCCGCTCCATATCGGCCTATTCTAAACTATTTAAAGACACTAATTTAGCCTGTAATCATCCCCTGATGAAGTCACGTGTGGTGTGACGTCACGCGTAGGGACGAGACAGGCTGCATTCACTACAGAGGCTTACGAGCTCGCCGCTCGTCGGATGACATTTGCTGTTATGTGATTTTAAATGTGAGTAATTATACATTTTTAATAAAAAGCGGTTGTATCCATAAAAAACGAGATTACACTATTGGCCTTTCTTCTTTGCCTATCACCGTTTGAACCCCCCCCCCGGCACTATACCTGAGGGAACCCCATCCCAGGACGTAGGTTGGAGAGGGACGCGCTGGAGCCCATAGGCGTTTTTCAAAGAGGTCCTGTTGGCTACATGCTGTTGCCCTATTACCTAAAGGTAAGGGGCCACTACCTAACTTGAGTGGTGTTACACGAAGAAGCACTGGATGTGAGGCACTTGAGCACTTTAATTGCAACGTGTGCATGCCAGGACGTTGCCGTCACATTTTGTTGACTTTTATGGACTTTTGTGTTTTTTGGGTTTAAAAGTATTTTTCCCTGCTGAGTATCTTACAAGGACTTGAGACACTTGAATATCCATTTTCTTTTATTTATTTATCCATTTTCCTTCATTTATTTATTTATTTCTTGCACAATATGCACTGTATGAATTAGCAGTTCACTATTACACCACTGCCTTAATTGGCATCTCACGCTGCACTGTATATTTGCACCTATTTAACATTGTGTACCCCCCACTGTGGATGCATTTATTCCCACTAGATATGCACTTTATATACTATTAGCACCTTTAGTTGATCTATTATTCAGCATTGTTATTTGTATGCCTTATTGATTACACCTAACTTTATTGTTGCCCCCTATGTCGGATTGAGACTCTGGTCCAGACCCCAGGGGGTCAATATTTATTTATTTATTTATTTAAGTCCACCATTTTTAGTTATCCCATCCTGCAACTATTACCACCCACGCATATCTGATTCCTTTACCATCACACATCAGAGTTTCACAAGCAGACCATCACCTATATTTATTTAATTTTTTTAATTTTATATATATAAATCATTTAGGATTAGCGCAGCACTATTCACTCTTCATATTTATTCACAAGGTTAGGTGTTTACCTTTAACAGTGTTTGCAGCTTCTCCAATTTTTAGCCGTTTCCATTTATGATAGCGCGGGAATAATATATCTGAATATCTGAACTTCTCATATCGCAACAAACCATACAGTTTCTCAACATTCCAGGGTGGGGAACGACTTCTCCTGCATCTGGGCCTGATCACTCAGGCAGTCCCACAACCGGCGGCCCCTCGAGGAGCATCGTCTGTCAAGCGAACATCTCCTACCAGCCCGGTATCACCAGTCTGGCAGAAACAGCTGCCCAAACGTTCCAAGGAATCCTTCCCCCCATGATCGGGCCTGTTGGCTGAAATGACTCTATCTCTGGCCCTCCCCTTGGCCTTTGTCGGCACTTGACCTGCAGCTAGTATCTTGGTCACTTTCTCCCCAGGACTTCCTTTCTTTCAGTTCCTCATGGGTTAAAAACTTCCACGGGCAGTTGTCCCTCTGTCCCATTTTTGTTAATTTCTTATTTTCTTCCTGCACTATTCAGGGGTTTGTTTGTTTTTTTTTCTTTTTTTTTTTTTTCTCTCATTAATATTAGTTGTTAGCAGGGCTTACACTGCATTGTTCATACACTGCTATAGTCTCATCCAGAGGCGGCGTTGACCGGAGGGGTCGTAGTGCGCCCCCCTCTGGCTCCGATAGTTGAACCTCTGTTTTTTCCTCTATCGGACCCAGACTCTCTCGACCCTCGGGTCGCAGACCTCCTTTCTTTTTGGGTACCGGTCCAGGCAGGGAAAGGTCCTTTGCTGGTCCGTTGGGATTTGGGTTATGAATTTAAGATGCACTATCTAATGCTCTGTTTCTCTACCCTCCTCTTCCTCTCTCCCTCCTTACTTCTCTTTTCTTCCCTCTCTCCTTTCCTCTCCCCCGTCCATCTCCCTCATCTTCCGCTACAGGTTCCTGCTGGTTCTCCCCTCGGCCGCAGCGCAGATCGAATTCTCCATTCCACCGGGGTCGTCCCCTATCTGCCAGGGACATCAACGACGTCAGGTAAGACTCACAAACACTCAGCACCGCATTTCTTTCCCCCTCATGACTGACTCCACACAGACAACAGGGACGCTTAGGATTTTTTCACATAACGCACAGGGCCTTAACTCCCCTGTGAAGAGACGCAAGGTACTGCAACAGTTACACTCCCTGAAGGCGGATGTAGTTCTGCTCCAGGAGACTCACTTTCCTGCTTCATATCAGCCCAAATTCCTCCACAAGACCTTCATGAATTTTCACCTAGCCAACGCAAACGACAAAACGAGAGGAGTGGCGATTTGCTTTTCAAACAAAACTCACTTTGCTCATACACACACACAATCAAAGACCCTGAGGGAAGATACATTCTAGTGACTGGAACGATTAATGGTGACGCTTACACATTTGTCTCATACTATACTCCGAACACACACCAAGACCTTTTTTTCGAGTCCACACTGAAGGTACTAAAGCCGCATTTCATTGGTACTGTAATATTGGGGGGAGACTCCAATACCCTGTTTGACTTCTCCTTGGATAAATCCAATACCCTGAGGCCCAAGTCCAAAAGGCCCCCTAAACGTAGCCTTCGGGTGGCGCAGACAGTTCAATCTTTTGGCCTGGTAGATATTTGGAGGGAAATGAATCCCCAAACTAGAGACTACACGCACTACTCAGCCCCCCACCAAACCTTCTCTAGGATTGACCACATATTTGTCCCACCACATGTAATCCCAAGAGTAATCACCTCCAAAATATATGACACACCACTATCCGACCACTCGATAATGTCACTATCATTACGGGGGGGGGTTGGGCATTAGAGGTCCCTTCAAATGGCGCCTCAATGAAACTCTCTTGAGCAATCCAGTCCATTGCACGATTATAGACAAGGCTTTATCCGAATACTTTAGCGAGAACAACACGGGGTCGGTTTCGCCAGGTTGTCTGTGGGCTGCACACAAGGCGGTGTTGAGGGGTAGGATATTGCAACTCTCCTCGCAACTTAAAAAGGAGAGCAGGGCGGAAGTTTTGCGACTCACGGCAGACTTCCGCCTGCTAAGCAAAAGTCATAAACAACACCCCACGGCAGATAGCCTGGCCAAGCTGGACTCGGCTCGAGCGCAACTAAACCTCTCTCTCACCACATCTGCGGAGAAACACTTACGGTGGTCAGGCACCCGTTTCTATTACCAATCCGATAGGATAGGTTCTAAGTTGGCAACCAAGCTTAGCCCTAGGAGCCGTAACTCGGTATTCCCCAAAATTCGAGCATCATCGGGCAATTTGACACAAAATCCAACGATTATTATGAAGTCGTTTCAAAATTACTATTCTCGTCTCTACGAGAATTTGCCGTGCGCACATCCCAAGACCAGGGAACTTTTTCTCCAAGACATTAACCTACCTCACCTGCAGCAAACACATCGTGATATACTAGACGCCCCCTTCTCCACAGAGGAAATATTAGATGTCATTAAATCTTTGAAAACGAACTCTGCCCCGGGACCGGATGGTTTTTCGGTATGTTATTACAAGAAATTTGGCCCTCGTCTGGCCCCTTACATGGCCCGGTTCTTTAACTCCCTCCTGGATGGAGCCCCTCTCCCTAGTGACTCAAATTCAGCCTTTATCTCGGTCATACCGAAACAGGGTAAAGATCCCAGCGAAGTGGGAAGCTACCGCCCTATTTCGTTAATCAATAACGATCTCAAAATTATGACTAAAATACTAGCAAACAGGATGTCTGACTTTATAGCGCTATACATACACAGGGACCAAGTGGGCTTCATCCTGGGGAGACAGGGCCCTGATCAGGTTCGCAGAGCTATTGATTTGATTTCCCTTCTGCAGACCCAGTGGGACGGCGGGCCTGCTCAGGGGGACTTTTTGCTGTCACTGGATCTGCAGAAGGCCTTTGACTCCGTGTCGTGGCCCTACCTTTTTGACATTCTTGAACGCTGGGGTTTTGGCGAAGGATTTCGCTCGATAATCCACACACTGTATTCCTCACCATCGGCTCAGGTGCGTCTAATGGGTCACTACTCGGATCCCTTCGACATCCGCAGGGGAACTAGACAGGGATGCCCTCTCTCTCCCTTGATATTTGCGATCACGATCGAGACTCTGGCTATTGCCATTAGATCGAACGAGAACATCAGGGGAGTACAGTGTGGCCCTGACATTCACAAATGTGCCCTATTTGCTGACGACATGCTACTGTTCCTCACAGCCCCTCTCATTACTACGCCAAACGTCTTCAGACTCCTTCGAGATTTCGGCATTATCTCCGGTCTCCAAGTGAACGTGTCTAAATCTGTGGCCCTCAATGTCTCGGTACCGGCGCCGTTAATAGACCAACTCCAACAACACTTTCCTTTCACGTGGGTAGGTAGTTCAATCCCCTACTTAGGTATCAAACTGACGAGAAATATAGGAGACCTATATGCCGCCAACTACCCCCCCATGCTCCGCTCTCTGGAGCTAGATCTCCAGAAGTGGATGAAGGAGGGCTTATCATGGTTGGGTAGGCTCAACGCAGTCAAAATGAATCTCCTGCCTCGACTTTTATATCTATTCCGCTCACTTCCCATCCCGGTTAAAAAGCCTATCCTGTCCAAATTTCAATCCAGGGTGATAAGATTTGTCTGGGGGGACAGAGGTCACCGCTTCGCAAAAGAAATTTTGTTCCGACTTAGGTCTCAGGGAGGCCTGGGTCTCCCAAATTTTTGGCTTTACTACCAGGCAGCACAGTTATCACAGTTCTCCGCCATCTATACCAAGAACTGCAGGCCCGACTGGATTTCCCTCGAGAGACAGGCCGTTCCACATTTCACTCTCGACTTCTTAACATGGAGACCCTCCAAACATAGACCGGCAGTTCTAGCCCCCACCTTGTCTCACTCCTTAGCTCTCTGTGACCAAGTACACAAAAACACCAACTTGATATCGCCTCTAAGACCCCTCACGCACCTATTTCACAACCCTGACTTCCCACCTGGGATGAACATACACACTTTTCATTGGTGGCTGAACAAAGGCCTCTTCCGGATAGGTCATTTCCTTACTCCTAATGGCCCCATTTCGTTGAGCCACTGTTTGAGTACTCTGGAAATGCCCTCATCGGAAATGTTCCGACTATCACAAATACGACACTTTCTCCACTCTCTCTGTACTGACAAGTCGAACACTCCCAAAGCCACGATGTATGAGCTATGGTGCTCCTCGACAGACCCCCAAAAAGGAGGGATTTCCATCATTTACGCTTCCCTGGCGGATAGGACGGACACCCCGGAGTACGCTCGATCTTGGGAATCGGACCTGGACACCCAGTGGGACCCTGCTAAATGGTTCCAAGCATTCAGCAGATCATCCAAAGGTATCTTGAATATTGCCCTGATAGAGGCCAACATCAAAGTTTTTACTAGATGGTACTATGTCCCAGCAAGGCTCTCCCGGATATTCCCAGATTTGTCCCCCCTATGTTATAGGGGGTGTGGACTCCTGGGCACGATGCATCATATATGGTGGACTTGCCCCCGTATACGGAGTTACTGGAATAAATTCCTCCATATTCTACGGAGAGTCTCCGGGATAGATGTTCCACAAGACCCCACCTACATCCTTCTAAACTGTAAATTGCACAACACGCCTAAAACCACACAACAGCTTATCTTTTTTATGTGTTTGGGAGCCAAAGTTACCCTAGCGAAAGCTTGGAAAACTCCATCGGTATCTATTTTGGCCACCAAGCGGAAGATCTCCTGGATAATGTTGCAGGAACAAATAGTGGCTAAGCTGCTTGACACGGTCCCACGCTTTGAAGCGATCTGGGAACCTTGGGCTAAGTATGTAGGCATCTCTCTTTACCCGGGTCAATCGATGCCCTAGGGGAGAATCCAGCGAGACTACCATCCTCCATCATACACCCCACCACACCTCCCTCCCTCTGCCCTTCATCTTGCTTTTTTCCTCTTTCTCATCCCTCTTCTACCCTTTCTCTATCCCTTTCCTATTCTCATCTTCTTTACATCTTCTAACAGTAGAAAATGGTTTTACAAGGCAAAAGCTTGGTCATTAGACTCCTTGAACTATTCTAATTTACTCACTTGGTGCCCCAGCATGGGAGGCAGCTAGCTAGTTCCTGATCTACACCCTAGACGTTGTGACCGTTGGCTCCATCTGGGGGAGGTCACCGCTGGGGCTTCTTCTCGGCGGGGGCGCCTCCCCGGGGGAGCTGATGGATGATTGGGGGGTATCTCTTCTGGGTGGAGTCCTGGAGCTCTCGCACTCCACAGTGTGTCCCCATTGGGGTGGAGTGATGACCTCGGGTGTCCACTGGGGGAGATCTCCCTAGCTACAATGATCACCAGATTACCTGTCCTCCAGGCGGGAATTAGCACCGTTTTGTTTTGTTGGCACTCATACCAGGAATTCTGTTTTACCTTGTTCACATTACCCTTGTAAGTGATATGTTTTTCATCTATTGTATGTTACTCCTTTGGCTGTCTTAGTCATCCAGGAGTTATATCTTGTATGTACTGCTATTAATATTTCTTCTTTGAAAAACTCAATAAAAATATTGAACCAGAAAATTAGAAGAAGATTGACAGGACAGTGGACAGGAGAATGTGCACTGGCCAAGGCCATAATGCCTCTACATATTCTCTCGGAAAACCCAAAGCCAGATACAAACAGCACACCCAGGCCTAACATGAAGCTTTGACCCTCATGTATACATAGATGCCATAGGGATCCCTAGAGTGGTCCTAGTTGAGTTCAAAGCAAGGGACAAAGTAGCAGCAGGATTTGAGTCCCTGATCCCCATCATCACTGTAAACAAGACTGTAGACTGGATAAATAACATCTTGTACAACCAACAAAGGTTTTTCAATTACACTAGAGATGCACTCCAAGGCTTAGCCGAACAACTAGAAGCCGCTTCACATATGACCTTCCAAAACCCTATGGCCTTAGATATGATCCTAGCTGAAAAGGGGGGTGTGTGTAAGATGTTACCTGGAGCGAGTACATGCTGTACTTATATCCCAGATAACACAGGCCCAAATGGTAAAGTGACTTTAGCCATCCAGAAACTTGAGGATTTGTCCATAGAATTAAAGAAGAATTCAGGGCTCTCCAACCCCTGGGATCAGTACTTCACCTGGTTCAAGGGGGATGGCAGGGAATTTTAAAACAGATTGGAATAGCCATATTGATAATTCTAGTGACCCTAGCTGTCATGGTCTGCTGTGTTCTTCCCTGCTTTAAGAAGTGTGTAGAAAAAGCTGTTGACCAATCTACTCCCATGTTTGTGAACCAAGAAATACCAGATGATGATGAAGATTATGTAAGACTTGATGATGAGCATGTGTTACACTCCATTACAGTCACTTCCCCCTGAGATGCAACACCATAAGATTACAGGGACAGACAGCACCTGATTGCCCCTCTCTAAGCTGTATCGAGGGGGGTAGTGAGTTAGTCGCTGCTCTTCTCTATATACAGCCCAAAAGAGTTGCTGTGGAGAATGGGCAAGGTGAGTAGGACCTTCAGTATGAGGGACAGTATTGAATAGACAGTTTCAAGGGGGGACTGTAATGGATGTGATTAAGAGTATCATGAAATGTCTATTCCAATATATATATAAGTACATGCTTTATATACCTGACATATACAGTATATATATCAGCTTCTATGCTTATCGGCCTTAAAACATATTCAGTAGATATCAAAGCTTACCCCTCTCTTACTGTGGAACTGCAAAAGAACTGCAAGAGTTAACAGAAGTTTGCACCTCTTCTAAGAATACACTCAAAAAATAACAAGATAACACCAATGTTTTAAAAGAAGCAAGGACATTGCAAGAACATAGCTACTTCCTCATATGGATGTCCCAGCTAAAAGCCAATACTTTGTCACATACTTTGTCATAATATATTTATATATATGTGGTTGTTTTGTGGTTTGCATGCGCCAGCCTTATCTGACGTATAGTAATCTTAGCAAAATGGTATATAAGTCTTGCAAAGAGGAAATATTAAAATAGAAAGTATTTTACTCTGAACTGAGCATCTCAGAGTAATTACTTCAGCGCGTGCACCCTGCTCTATATTCAATTTGACCAGGGGCAGAAATAATAATACCGGACCTTGGTTGGTTCTGATCCAAAACAATATCACCCAAAGAAAGCTCTATTCGTGGGAAAAAATGAACATACATTTTATTTTGGTACAGCGTCGCACAACCGCGCAATTGTCAGTTAGAGTAAAGCAGTGCCATATCGCAAAAAATGGCCTGGTCACAACGTGTGTAAATCCTTCCGGGGCTGAAATGGTTAATTTCATATTGTTTCAAAAACTTGGAACAAAAAAATTAGAAATTTAAAAAACTCACTATGCCTCCTACTAAATACTGTGGACTGTTTAATTTATAAACAGGGTCATTTGGGTGGTATTTGTACTGTCCTGGCATTTTAGGGCCCCAAGGAATGAGACAATCTTTACATCAGGACTTACCAAATTTCAAAAATAGTTTGTAGACTTTATAACTTTCAACCAGACTGAATAATATACACTGATTTTGGGTTATTTTTTACTAAATAAATGTTGCAGAAAACATTGTGGCCCAAATTTATGAAGAAAGATTATTTATTTGCAACATTTTATAACATAATCTAAGAAAAATCTGTGTTTTTTTGGTCTTTTTTTACTTATATTGCAAAAACAAATAAAAGAAAGAATACAGTGGTGAATAAATACCAGCAGAAGAAAGCTCTATCTGTCTCAAATAATGATAAACATTTAATGTGGGTACAATGCTGCATGAACGAGTAATTGTCATTCAAAGTGTGACAGCACTGAAATCTGAAAAATGGCTTGGTAGGAAGGAGTGTTAAACAGTCTGTCTTGATGCAGGGCATGTTTTTAGTAGTGTTTACCCGTCACCGACATTGTGGTGGTTTATTTGCTAAGCTTGTTGTAATAGAAATACTGCCAATTTTTGTACCATTAGGTAGGGAGATAAATCCAGCAACATTGTTTCCCACCTGATGTGTAATCTGGAATGAAGTAATCTGCCAAGTTTTTTTAGGCCAGTTTCACAAAACAATAACACCAACTTTTCCCCAAACTCCAATGGAGTCATAGCAAGCCAGGCACTGCTATGGGCACATATTCTAACGCCAAAATAAAAAAAAAACAGCACAATGGGTAGAGGGCCTTTTCATGAGGCTTTGAGGACTATACTGAAGATGCACAAACCCTACCTTTGGGGTTTGGGAGATGCATTAAAGTTGTACGCGATGTTAAATAACAGCACAATGTTTATAGAAAGACTCAGAGATGGGGTACTCTGGCAGTGCATATCTGGCTGTGGAATTTTGTTTGCCTTTAGGCATAGGTTACATACAACAGCAACACAATATAATTTAGTCCATTTAAAAAAAAGTTCAGGTAGTTTTATCAGCAACACGTGTCACTGTGGACAACTTTGACCTCTAACTGCTCTCCCTATGTATCAATGATGCCTACATTTTGGGAAGGATGAGAAGTCCCTCAGATACCTTCCCTCTTTATTTCTGCCTCTAGCAAAAATGCGACAGCACTAGCATTCATGGAGAATTCAATGTTATCTCCAAACTGGATCCACACAGCTTGGCAGCGTGGGCCTTTTCAATATGTCTGCTGCTGACAGTACTCTAAATTACCAGCCTCTGCCTGCAAGTGGATAAGTGGACGTTTTGCTTTTTCAGATAGCTCAGGAACATTACCAGTTTATTGTGATCTAAGATAATGTTTATATATGCGTTAACAAGTAGAGTGTTAAAAAAACTACTGTAACTCCTGGTATTGGTAAAATGCTTTTTTTTAAGAATAAAACCTTGATGAAAAAAAGACCTAAAAAAATAAAAGGGAGAGGACATAATTCCTTTAGCCTGAACAAGCATCAAATTCACATGGCAGGAGTATAGGGAAATTAACTTGTGTTTTTTTTTTTTGCTGCACATTAGTTACAGCACCACAATGTGGTAGTGTGCTGTATACAAAGGGAAAGCTCAAACAACAAATGTATGCCGTATCCCAAACATATATATATATATATATATATATATATATATATATATATATATATATATATATATATATATATATAAAGAGAGAGAGCGAGAGAGAGAGAGAGAGAGAGAGGGAGACATATAGTGACAGCGGTGCCCTGTCAAAGTGTTAAAAAGGTTTTAGGTCACCCAGACACATTCTATAGCAGATGTTTGAAGTGAAGTATAGTGGGTTCAGCCACACATTTTTCTTGGATGTCCATCCCTGCCATTTCCTCTCAGGAATCTTTTAAACTATCCATCTTTTGGAACGGTGTCATCCACGATATAATGGAAAATTGTATAAAATACTTACTATAATTTTCCTTTCCTGACGTCAAACCATGCCAGCATACTAGTGATAGCACTCTGCCTCTTGACCACTCCCTCAGGACCAGTGAATAGCATAAATTAAAGGTCTAGTTAGGCCCCACCCCATTCTTTCTAATTAGCTATATACCGAAACGCACAAGGGTGGGACCGTATGCTGCCATGGTTTGCCATCAGGAAAGGAAAATTACGATAAAGTATTTGATACAATTTTCAGTTTTCCTGATGCCAACATGGCAGCATACTAGTGATAAATAACTAGCTGACAGGGTGGGTTCTACTTGCCAAATCAATCTCTAATTAGGATAGGATAGAAGACTGAATATTCCTTCCTCCAAAGTCCACTGTGGTCTACACTGTAATGCTTAAACAGGTATGCTGTGACGATCAGGATACCTCTTCCACAGATGCTCTCGAATGGGCTGCCCATGAGGCCGCAACCCTTCTGATACAGTGTGCAGTCACCGTTGATGGAAACTCACAGCCTCTCACTCTTCATGCACAGCCAAGCCTGCCAGAGTGAAGGCAGTAGCCTCTTTTCCCTGGTGATTCCCAGCTGGAACAACAAAAGGCTGATTAGATGACCTGAAAGGTACAATTGTGGACATCTTTTGGAAAGTTAGGTAATGCTCAGACGTCTGTTAAATGTAGGGCCGTCTCTCCCCCTGGTACAAAGTGGCCTAAAGGACACAACTCTACTTCGGCCCCAACACCATCAGCATAATGTCCCTTAGCATTCAACAGATTAGAGATCACTCTGGAGCAACTCTGGAGCAACTCTGGAGCAACCCAGATTCTACAGCCTCTCCCCTCAGCTGCCATGCCTGCAGCTCCAGCCAAAGGGGAATCAACCTCCGCATTTTTAAGGTATTGTTCTGGGAAAACCAACATGGAGGAATGGCCATGGCTACCCTGCTCTCTCTTGACAGCCTCCAGAGGAATCTCATTATGGGAGATATCGGGGAAGATATATAGGTAGATTTCAGATCCAGGAGAGACCAGAGCATCTGTCCCCTCTGCCTGGGGATGTGAACACTTAGTCAGATTTCTGATTGCTGTGGGAAGTGAAGAGTACTGTCTGTTGTTTTTACCCAGAAATCTTTTTGGGCCAGATGCCCACAAAGTGCACCATCCTGGCTCCTATGTTCTGAGGAAGGTTGCCTGTGTCCCGCTCAACCACTGTCTGATGCCTGGGTTTGATGGGCGAATCTGGAATCTCTGGATCCGGAGGGATGGAACCTACTGGGGAAAGGCTTCTTGTTCTGCGGGAGCAGACCAGATTTGCCCTCTGACACTCTTGATAAAGCCACCTCCATCTTACTACAGAAGAGGAATTTTCCATTGGAAGGTATTTTGCACCAACTCCATTTTGGAGATGCCTCTGGGAAGCTTGCATGAAAGTCGGTCTGCATGCGTTTAAATTCCTTGGGAGGTAAACTGCTTTTGGAATTTGTAGGTGATTTTCTGCTCCAGACATCATGGGTTTCACCTCTCTCAATAGCATATTTCTGCGAGTACCTCCCTGCTGAATATAGGCAACTGCTGCCCTATTGTCCAAATGCAGAGAGTCTGGTCTTCTCTAGATTCTGTGTAGCAAGGCAAAAAGGCCAAAAATATAAAAGGCTGCTTTAACTACCAGCTCATTTGAGACCATCCCCTTTGGTTGGGAATCTCCACTTGCCTTGAACCAACAGCCACTCACAGTGCACCCTCCAGACTGTCTTGCCGACATGATTCATAACAGCAACCCTGTCTAACGGAATGTAAATTGTTCAAGGTCTCTGTTTGGCCCCAATCGCAGACTCCTACTCAAACTGAGTGACACTATTAACTGTGTTAGATTCTGTTTCCTCCTTTGAGTTAGGAATCCCAACTGAAAACTGGTGCAGGTGCCCAAGGAATCATTGGTATGCATGATGACATTGTGTCCAAAAGATTGAGGCACTAAGAAACACCAAACAAGTGGAGGTTTCTGTCCTCAGAATTTTCCTCTTGACTGACACCGCTTCCTCAAATAGAAGCAAAACAGAGGAATTGGTAGAGCATCCCCGGGTACCTTAACTGTTGGGTTGGAGAGAGCTGGCTTTCTCTTTTTTTTTTTAAGTTGATAACATAGCCATATCTCTGCAGGGTGTAACTGAAGATCTTTTGGTGCACCAGCAATTGTTCCAGCCCTCTGGCTAGAGGTAGACAAAAAATTTAGGATGTGAGGGTAGGCATCCTGGAGATTTAATAATCGCATCTAGCCGTCTGTCTGCGCTGCCTGAATAGAGTCCATCTGAGATCCCCTATTTGTAAATGGAACTCCAGGACTCCATCTTCCCTTGCTGGCAAGAGGGCAGCTTTTGTCCACAAGCAAGATGGCGGTCAGTACTCCCACTGGCCAGTGCACATGTGCCACCCGGCATGGCCCGATGACTTTATCCAGAGCATCTCACACTATACAGATTCTGGGGATGCCACAGGTAGCAAAGCCAAGACCTCCCTATGGTCAAGTGAATACTCACTAAAAACTGAGACATTGTAAGCACATAATGAGAGGCAGACTAAGGTTAGAGAGAACACATATGAAGACAGGAAAGAGAGAGACAAAAGGGGGAAGGCAGCCCCGTATGGTATAAGGGACCATAAATGAGAGAAGGAATGAACTAGCTGGAACCCCCAAGCCTCAGCCCACAGACACTTACATAATGACAGATTTAGTTCCTAAAGAGGAAACACTGCAGGTTCCCAACAAGACCCACAGAAGAGGTTCCCAGGCTATTAGCACATTTAGTAGTCTGAGCGCTGGGACTTCGCACTGGGAGAGGCTTGAACCCAGGCCGATATTGCACTGAGGCAGAGGTGGGGACATAATACTGCTTACTCTTCACTGGAGCGTGGAGGTATGAGGAAAAAAGAAAAATGGGTGTGGCCTAACTAGGCCTTTAATTTATGGTATTCACTGGTCCTGAGGGAGTGGTCAAGAGCCGGAGCTCTATCACTAGTATGCTGCCATGTTGGCATCAGGAAAAAGTTTTTAAGATATGCCAGAGGCTTAACTAGAACCTTCTGATAATCAGTGCCCCAATCATCAGTGCCATCTATCAGTGCCCATCAATGCTGCCTATCAGTGCTCATCAATGCCGCCTAACAGCGTCCATCAGTGCCACCTATCAGTACTCTTCAATTCTGCCCATCAAAGCCCATCAATACTGCCTGAGTTCTGCCTATCAGTGTTCCTCAGTGCCCATCAGTATCACCTATCAGTGCCCATCAATGCCACATATCAGTGCAGCCTATCAGTGCACATTAGTGCCTCCTATCAGTTCCCATCAGTGCCTCCTATCAGTGCCCATAAATGCCTCCTATCAGTGCCCATTAGTGCCTCCTATCAGTGCCCATCAGTGCCTTCTATCAGAGTCCATCAGTGCCTTCTATCAGTGACCATTAGTGCCTCCTATCAGTGCCTTCTATCAGTGCCTTTTATCAGTGCCTCCTATCAGTGCCCATTAGTGCCTTCTATCAATGCCCGTCAGTGCCTTCTATCAGTGCCCATCAGTGCCTTCTATCAGTGCACATCAGTGCCTCCGATCAGTGCTCATCGGTGCCCATAAATTCCTCCTATCAGTGCCCATTAATGCCTCCTATCAGTGCCCATAAATGCCTCCTATCAGTGCAATTAGTGCCTTCTATCAGTGCCCATCAGTGCCTTCTATCAGTGCCCATCGGTGCCTTCTATCAGTGCTCATCAGTGCCTTCTATATGTGCCTTCTACCAGTGCTCATCAGTGCCTTCTATCAGTGCTCATCAGTGCCTTCTATCAGTGCTAATCAGTGCCTTCTATCAGTGCCCATCAGTGCCTTTCTTTCAGTGCTCATCAGTGCCTTCTATCAGTGCCCATCAGTGCCTTCTATCAGTGCTCATCAGTGCCTTATATCAGTGCCCTTCAGTGCCTTCTATCAGTGCCTTCTATCAGTGCTCATCAGTGCCTTCTATCAGTGCCCATCAGTGCCTTCTATCAATGCTCATCAGTGCCTTCTGTCAGTGCTCATCAGTGCCTTCTATCAGTGCTCATCAGTGCCTTCTATCAGTGCTCATCAGTGCCTTATATCAGTGCTCATCAATGCCTTCTATCAGTGCTCATCAGTGCCTTTTATCAGTGCCCATCAGTGCCTTCTATCAGTGCCCATCAGTGCCTCCTAGCAGTGCCCATCAGTGCCTCCTATCAGTGCTTATCAGTGCCTTCTATCAGTGTCCATCAGTGCCTCCTATCAGTGCTCATCAGTGCCTCCTATCAGTGCTCATCAGTGCCTTCTATTAGTGTCCATCAGTGCCTTCTATCACTGCTCATCAGTGCCTTCTATCAGTGCCCATCAGTGCTTTCTATCAGTGCCCATCAGTGACTTCTATCATTGCTCATTAGTGCCTTCTATCAGTGCTCATCAGTGCCTTCTATCAGTGCCTTCTATCAGCGCTCATCAGTGCCTTCTATCAGTGCCCATCAGTGCCTTCTATCAATGCTCATCAGTGCCTTCTATCAGTGCTCATCAGTGCCTTCTATCAGTGCTCATCAGTGCCTTCTATCAGTGCTCATCAGAGCCTTATATCAGTGCTCATCGATGCCTTCTATCAGTGCTCATCAGTGCCTTCTATCAGTGCTCATCGGTGCCTTCTGTCAGTGCCCATCAGTGCCTTCTGTCAATGCTCATCAGTGCCTTATATCAGTGTTCATCGGTGCCTTCTATCAGTGCTCATCAGTGCCTTATATCAGTGCTCATCAGTGCCTTCTATTAGTGCTCATCAGTGCCTTATATCAGTGCTCATCAATGCCTTCTATCAGTGCTCATCAGTGCCTTTTATCAGTGCCCATCAGTGCCTTCTATCAGTGCCTCCTAGCAGTGCCCATCAGTGCCTCCTAGCAGTGCCCATCAGTGCCTCCCATCAGTGCTTATCAGTGCCTTCTATCAGTGTCCATCAGTGCCTCCTATCAGTGCTCATCAGTGCCTCCTATCAGTGCTCATCAGTGCCTTCTATCAGTGTCCATCAGTGCCTCCTATCAGCGCCCATCAGTGCCTTCTATCAGTGCTCATCAGTGCCTTCTAACAGTGTCCATCAGTGCCTTCTATCAGTGCCCATCAGTGCCTTCCATCAGTGCTCATCAGTGCCTTCTATCAGTGCCTTCTATCAGTGCTCATCAGTGCCTTCTATCAGTGCCCATCAGTGCCTTCTATCAATGCTCATCAGTGCCTTCTATCAGTGCTCATCAGTGCCTTCTATTAGTGCTCATCAGTGCCTTATATCAGTGCTCATCAATGCCTTCTATCAGTGCTCATCAGTGCCTTCTATCAGTGCTCATCAGTGCCTTCTATCAGTGCCCATCAGTGCCTCCTATCAATGCTCATCAGTGCATTCTATCAGTGCTCATCAGTGCCTTCTATCAGTGCTCATCAGTGCATTCTATCAGTGCTCATCAGTGTCTTATATCAGTGCTCATCAATGCCTTCTATCAGTGCTCATCAGTGCCTTCTATCAGTGCTCATCAGTGCCTTCATTAGTGCCCATCAGTACCCATATCAGTGCTCATCAGTGCTTTCTATCAGTGCCCATCAATGCCTTCTATCAGTGCCCATCAGTGCCTTCTAACAGTGCCCATCCGTGCCTTCTATCAGTGCTCGTCAGTGCCTTCTATCAGTGCTCATCAGTGCCTTCTATCAGTGCTCATTAGTGCCTTCTATCAGTGCCCATTAGTGCCTTCTATCAGTGCCCATCAGTGCCTTCTATCAGTGCTCATTAGTGCCTTCTATCAGTGCCCATCAGTGCCTTCTATCAGTGCTCATCAGTGCCTTTTATCAGTGCTCATTAGTGCCTTCTATCAGTGCCCATCAGTGACCTCCATCAGTGCTCATCAGTGCCTTCTATCAGTGCTCATCAGTGCCTTCTATCAGTGCTTATCAGTGCCTTACATCAGTGCTCATCAGTGCCTTCTATCAGTGCTCATCAGTGCCTTTTATGAGTGCCCATCAGTGCCTTTCATCAGTGCCCGTCAGTGGCTCCTATCTGTTCCTCCTATCAGTGCTCATCAGTGCCTTCTATCAGTGTCCATCAGTGCCTCCTATCTGTGCTCATTAATGCATTCTATCAGTACTCATCAGTGCCTTATATCAGTGCTCATCGATGCCTTCTATCAGTGCTCATCAGTGCCTTCTATCAGTGCTCATCAGTGCCTTCTATCAGTGCCCATCAATGCCTTCTATCAATGCTCATCAGTGCCTTATATCAGTGCTCATCAGTGCCTTCTATCAGTGCTCATCAGTGCCTTCTATCAGTGCTCATCAGTGCCTTCTATCAGTGCTCATCAGTGCCTTCTATCAGTGCCCATCAGTGCCTTCTATCAGTGCTTATCAGTGCCTTCTATCAGTGTCCATCAGTGCCTCCTATCAGTGCTCATCAGTGCCTCCTATCAGTGCTCATCAGTGCCTTCTATCAGTGTCAATCAGTGCCTCCTATTAGTGCCCATCAGTGCCTTCTATCAGTGCTCATTAGTGCCTTCTATCAGTGCTCATCAGTGCCTTCTATCAGTGCTCATCAGTGCCTTCTATCAGTGCCCATCAGTGCCTTCTATCAATGCTCATCAGTGCCTTCTATCAGTGCTCATCAGTGCCTTCTATCAGTGCTCATCGGTGCCTTCTATCTTTGCTCATCAGTGCCTTCTATCAGTGCTCATCAGTGCCTTCTATTAGTGCCCATCAGTGCCTTCTATCAATGCTCATCAGTGCCTTCTATCAGTGCTCATCAGTGCCTTCTATCAGTGCTCATCAGTGCCTTCTATCAGTGCTCATCAGTGCCTTAAATCAGTGCTCATCGATGCCTTCTATCAGTGCTCATCAGTGCCTTCTATCAGTGCTAATCAGTGCCTTCTATCAGTGCCCATCAGTGCCTTCTATCAATGCTAATCAGTGCCTTCTATCAGTGCTCATCAGTGCCTTCTATCAGTGCTCATCAGTGCCTTATATCAGTGCTCATCAATGCCTTCTATCAGTGCTCATCAGTGCCTTCTATCAGTGCTCATCAGTGCCTTCATTAGTTCCCATCAGTGCCTCCTATCAGTGCTCATCAGTGCCTTCATTAGTTCCCATCAGTGCCTCCTATCAGTGCTCATCAGTGCTTTCTATCAGTGGCCATCAGTGCCTTCTATCAGTGCCCATCAGTGCCTTCTAACAGTGCCCATCAGTGCCTTCTATCAGTGCTCGTCAGTGCCTTCTATCAGTGCTCATCAGTGCCTTCTATCAGTGCTCATTAGTGCCTTCTATCAGTGCCCATCAGTGCCTTCTATCAGTGCCCATCAGTGCCTTCTATCAGTGCTCATCAGTGCCTTCTATCAGTGCCCTTCAGTGCCTTCTATCAGTGCTCATCAGTGCCTTTTATAAGTGCTCATCAGTGCCTTCTATCAGTGCCCATCAGTGCCCTCCATCAGTGCTCATCAGTGCCTTCTATCAGTGCTCATCAGTGCCTTCTATCAGTGCCCATCAGTGCCTTCCATCAGTGCTCATCAGTGCCTTCTATCAGTGCCTTCTATCAGTGCTCATCAGTGCCTTCTATCAGTGCCCATCAGTGCCTTCTATCAATGCTCATCAGTGCCTTCTATCAGTGCTCATCAGTGCCTTCTATTAGTGCTCATCAGTGCCTTATATCAGTGCTCATCAATGCCTTCTATCAGTGCTCATCAGTGCCTTCTATCAGTGCTCATCAGTGCCTTCTATCAGTGCCCATCAGTGCCTCCTATCAATGCTCATCAGTGCATTCTATCAGTGCTCATCAGTGCCTTCTATCAGTGCTCATCAGTGCATTCTATCAGTGCTCATCAGTGTCTTATATCAGTGCTCATCAATGCCTTCTATCAGTGCTCATCAGTGCCTTCTATCAGTGCTCATCAGTGCCTTCATTAGTGCCCATCAGTACCCATATCAGTGCTCATCAGTGCTTTCTATCAGTGCCCATCAGTGCCTTCTATCAGTGCCCATCAGTGCCTTCTAACAGTGCCCATCCGTGCCTTCTATCAGTGCTCGTCAGTGCCTTCTATCAGTGCTCATCAGTGCCTTCTATCAGTGCTCATTAGTGCCTTCTATCAGTGCCCATTAGTGCCTTCTATCAGTGCCCATCAGTGCCTTCTATCAGTGCTCATTAGTGCCTTCTATCAGTGCCCATCAGTGCCTTCTATCAGTGCTCATCAGTGCCTTTTATCAGTGCTCATTAGTGCCTTCTATCAGTGCCCATCAGTGACCTCCATCAGTGCTCATCAGTGCCTTCTATCAGTGCTCATCAGTGCCTTCTATCAGTGCTTATCAGTGCCTTACATCAGTGCTCATCAGTGCCTTCTATCAGTGCTCATCAGTGCCTTTTATGAGTGCCCATCAGTGCCTTCCATCAGTGCCCGTCAGTGGCTCCTATCTGTTCCTCCTATCAGTGCTCATCAGTGCCTTCTATCAGTGTCCATCAGTGCCTCCTATCTGTGCTCATTAATGCATTCTATCAGTACTCATCAGTGCCTTATATCAGTGCTCATCGATGCCTTCTATCAGTGCTCATCAGTGCCTTCTATCAGTGCTCATCAGTGCCTTCTATCAGTGCCCATCAATGCCTTCTATCAATGCTCATCAGTGCCTTATATCAGTGCTCATCAGTGCCTTCTATCAGTGCTCATCAGTGCCTTCTATCAGTGCTCATCAGTGCCTTATATCAGTGCTCATCAATGCCTTCTATCAGTGCTCATCAGTGCCTTTTATCAGTGCCCATCAGTGCCTTCTATCAGTGCCCATCAGTGCCTCCTAGCAGTGCCCATCAGTGCCTCCTATCAGTGCTTATCAGTGCCTTCTATCAGTGTCCATCAGTGCCTCCTATCAGTGCTCATCAGTGCCTCCTATCAGTGCTCATCAGTGCCTTCTATCAGTGTCAATCAGTGCCTCCTATCAGTGCCCATCAGTGCCTTCTATCAGTGCTCATTAGTGCCTTCTATCAGTGCTCATCAGTGCCTTCTATCAGTGCCCATCAGTGCCTTCTATCAATGCTCATCAGTGCCTTCTATCAGTGCTCATCAGTGCCTTCTATCAGTGCTCATCAGTGCCTTCTATCTTTGCTCATCAGTGCCTTCTATCAGTGCTCATCAGTGCCTTCTATCAGTGCCCATCAGTGCCTTCTATCAATGCTCATCAGTGCCTTCTATCAGTGCTCATCAGTGCCTTCTATCAGTGCTCATCAGTGCCTTCTATCAGTGCTCATCAGTGCCTTAAATCAGTGCTCATCGATGCCTTCTATCAGTGCTCATCAGTGCCTTCTATCAGTGCTAATCAGTGCCTTCTATCAGTGCCCATCAGTGCCTTCTATCAATGCTAATCAGTGCCTTCTATCAGTGCTCATCAGTGCCTTCTATCAGTGCTCATCAGTGCCTTATATCATTGCTCATCAATGCCTTCTATCAGTGCTCATCAGTGCCTTCTATCAGTGCTCATCAGTGCCTTCATTAGTTCCCATCAGTGCCTCCTATCAGTGCTCATCAGTGCCTTCATTAGTTCCCATCAGTGCCTCCTATCAGTGCTCATCAGTGCTTTCTATCAGTGGCCATCAGTGCCTTCTATCAGTGCCCATCAGTGCCTTCTAACAGTGCCCATCAGTGCCTTCTATCAGTGCTCGTCACTGCCTTCTATCAGTGCTCATCAGTGCCTTCTATCAGTGCTCATTAGTGCCTTCTATCAGTGCCCATCAGTGCCTTCTATCAGTGCCCATCAGTGCCTTCTATCAGTGCTCATCAGTGCCTTCTATCAGTGCCCTTCAGTGCCTTCTATCAGTGCTCATCAGTGCCTTTTATAAGTGCTCATCAGTGCCTTCTATCAGTGCCCATCAGTGCCCTCCATCAGTGCTCATCAGTGCCTTCTATCAGTGCTCATCAGTGCCTTCTATCAGTGCTCATCAGTGCCTTATATCAGTGCTCATCAGTGCCTTCTATCAGTGCTCATCAGTGCCTTTTATGATTGCCCATCAGTGCCCATCAGTGCCTCCTATCAGTGCCTCCTATCGGTGCTCATCAGTGCCTTCTATCAGTGTCCATCAGTGCCTCCTATCTGTGCTCATTAGTGCCTTCTATCAGTGCTCATCAGTGCCTCCTATCAGTGATCATCAGTGCTTTCTATCAGTGCCCATCAGTGCCTTCTATCGGTGCTCTTCAGTGAATGCTATTAATTTCCATAAGTCCTGTCTGCCTTCTGAGGACAGCACGGCTCTGAGCGGAGATCGATGTCTGTCATGAAACAGAAGCACTGATAGAAGCACCGGCATTAACGTTCTATTTGCCTGTCTGTCCTCTCTGGCACGGGATGAGAGAGGACACACAGCTGATCTCAGAGCCTCCTATCGGTGCTCATCAGTGCCTTCTATCAGTGTCCATCAGTGCCTCCTATCTGTGCTCATTAGTGCCTTCTATCAGTGCTCATCAGTGCCTTCTATCAGTGCTCATTAGTGCCTTCTACCAGTGCTCATCAGTGCCTTCTATCAGTGCCTTCTATCAGTGCTCATCAGTGCCTTCTATCAGTGCCCATCAGTGCCTTCTATCAATGCTTATCAGTGCCTTCTATCAGTGCTCATCAGTGCCTTCTATCAGTGCTCATCAGTGCCTTCTATCAGTGCTCATCAGTGCCTTATATCAGTGCTCATCGATGCCTTCTATCAGTGCTCATCAGTGCCTTCTATCAGTGCTCATAAGTGCCTTCTATCAGTGCCCATCAGTGCCTTCTATTAGTGCTCATCAGTGCCTTATATCAGTGCTCATCAATGCCTTCTATCAGTGCTCATCAGTGCCTTCTATCAGTGCTCATCAGTGCCTTCATGAGTTCCCATCAGTGTCTCCTATCAGTGCTCATCAGTGCCTTCTATCAGTGCTCATTAGTGCCTTCATTAGTTCCCATCAGTGCCTCCTATCAGTGCTCATCAGTGCTTTCTATCAGTGCCCATCAGTGCCTTCTATAAGTGCCCATCAGTGCCTTCTAACAGTGCCCATCAGTGCCTTCTATCAGTGCTCGTCAGTGCCTTCTATCAGTGCTCATTAGTGCCTTCTATCAGTGCTCATTAGTGCCTTCTATCAGTGCCCATCAGTGCCTTCTATCAGTGCTCATCAGTGCCTTTTATCAGTGCCCATAAGTGCCTTCTATCAGTGCCCATCAGTGCCCTCCATCAGTGCTCATCAGTGCCTTCTATCAGTGCTCATCAGTGCCTTCTATCAGTGCTCATCAGTGCCTTATATCAGTGCTCATCAGTTCCTTCTATCAGTGCTCATCAGTGCCTTTTATGAGTGCCCATCAGTGCCTTCTATCAGTGCCCATCAGTGCCTCCTATCAGTGCCTCCTATCGGTGCTCATCAGTGCCTTCTATCAGTGTCCATCAGTGCCTCCTATCTGTGCTCATTAGTGCCTTCTATCAGTGCTCATCAGTGCCTCCTATCAGTGCTCATCAGTGCTTTCTATCAGTGCCCATCAGTGCCTTCTATCAGTGCTCTTCAGTGAATGCTATTAATTTCCATAAGTGCTGTCTGCCTTCTGAGGACAGCACGGCTCTGAGCGGAGATCGATGTCTGTCATGAAACAGAAGCACTGATAGAAGCACCGGCATTAACGTTCTATTTGCCCGTCCGTCCTCTCTGGCACGGGATGAGAGAGGACACACAGTTGATCTCACTGCTTCCCCTTCTCTCCCCTCCCCTCTCCTGTGTCCTCCACGGGAAATGTGAGCTCTTTAGCTTCCACTAGACTGCCCGCGGAACACACAGGAGAGGGGAGGGGGGAGAAGGGGGAGCAGTTAGATCAGCTGTGTGTCCTCTCTCATCCCGTGCCAGAGAGGATGGACGGGCAAATAGAACATTAATGCCGGTGCTTCTATCAGTGCTTCTGTTTCATGACAGACACCGATCTCCGCTCAGAGCCATGAATCGACAGTGGCCGAATGCCGGGCCCCGTCGCAAGTGCGACTGTTGCGACCCCGATAATTCAGCCACTGAGATATGCCATCCTACCTTCTTGGCCCATAAGTGTGAGGCTTCTGGGCAACTCTGCAGGTTCCTATCCTGGGATAGAGGGTTATGCATAGGATTTTGTCTTTTTAATTGTTTAAGACACTTAACTTGGCTGCCATCTTTAGAGCGTGTACCCTGAAGAATCCTATGTAGTTAAACACTTCAGATGTCACACGCTTGCTATGCCTATGTACATTTGTCTGACTGTTTTGCACTCTTGGTTTTAATCTAGATGGCATCTTTTAACAAGATAGAATTAGTTATTATGACGTGAGGGTTTTTTGTATATATTTGGTTTCTCAATTGTTTGGCACATTTAAAGTCCCTTCCCCGGAGAAGTATCCGGTTGGATCCCAGTCTTCCTTCATCAGGGAAACTTACATTAAATGGAATTTGAAATTGATGGGATGGCGCCACAGTGAGTCTTTCCCCTTTTTTTTCCTTTGTTTGAGTTTGCCGGGTCCACCTTTACCTTCATCCTAAATTTAAAAAAATCATTGAAGTGCTAACAGTGTTTCAAAATCTATAATGTTTGTGAAAAGTTAATAAAATATTGACTTCAGTTATCACACATAATACTATAAACCTTAATATACAGTAATTGATGAGTAAAGTCCATTCGTTCAGTGAAATAATAATCCAATTTGGCAACAATAAGTCTCAAACAATAAAGTGCATGTGCAAAAAAAAAAAAACAAATAATAATGCAGTGATTGATAAAAAACATAAATTCTTAATCGTTGTGGTCACACTTGCTTCCACCATCCAAAATCCACCAGGAGTGTGCTCTAGCCGCTCAACCTTAATCAAAGACCACAGTGGGTCTAACAGTGCTTTGGTAAATACATCTTTAATGGCAAATCACCTTTCAATCTCCACTCCTCTCCTCTCCTTTGAGCACCAAACTAGGGATAGGATGTAAAGGCAGCAATTGGGAATAATAAATATAAAGAGCTCTCCCACTGTACTGTATAAGTCCTCCTCACTCTCCTCCAGTCAGGGACCTTATAAGACAAAGTATATCTCCATAGTGCAGAAATTCCGTAAAAACAATGTTTTTTTTTTTTTAATAGTAGTAACTTAAATCTAAGATACAGAACAATTAGTATGGCTACATTTAGAGCTTCCAAGTCTCTGCCGCGGCCGGAAGTTACGTCACCCGGCTCCTCCAAACGCATTGCATCACAGATCACATGACTTTCTCAAGGCCTGGAGTCGGTAGATGTAGCCAGAGTTAAATATGTTTCCTAGTATCATATCAACCTTGGCGGCAGTCATTTTATAACCATTTACAATCTGACAAGCAAAATAAGCAACAAACATAATGTAATAATGAAAAGATATTTTTAAAATTACCTAATATCATATTAACCTAACAGCGGTCATAATGTAAAACATATAATCACATATAGTGGACATAATAGGTAGAATGAATAATTTAACCATGATCCTAAAAACAACAATTCCTATAATCCTAATAAATGGAATAATTATAAAAAGGGCAACAATCAACTACTCTGTGGTGTGACATGTAGTGGTGAATAAAAAAATATGTATGAATCACATAAAAAATATTAAAAATAAAGGGTCTTAAAATTAACTTCTATAGACATACATGAAAAATCAGAAATAAAACAATTGAGATCAAACTCAATGTTATGCCCTAGGGGCACGAATGTCTGTAATTCTAAATCTAGCATGATTCCATTTGTCTAGGTTTGATCACTTTATTATCACCCCTCCAGTGGGGTTTAAACTTTTCTATACCACAAAACAAAAGGGATGAGGGATCCCTATTATGATATTCAGCATATTACTTCAAAAGCTATGCTCAGTGAAACCTTTTTTGATGTTCTGTGTATGTTCCCTCAAGTGCTTCCATAATGGTCTCTTGGTTCTCCCAACATTTTGAATATGACATGAACATTCCAAAAGGTAAACTACACCTTCAGTTTTGCACGACATGAAATCCTTAATTTTATCATTTGTACCAGTCCATTTGGCCCTGAAATCGGCCTTCTTTTTATTTTCTTTTGTATGACTACAAATGTAAAATTTTTTACATGGATAGAAACCCTTTCCTTCAAAAAAGCTAAAATTTCTCAGTAAATCAGTATTTGCCCAAGGTGCGGGACAGATTTTTTACACAGAATGTATAAAATCATAAAACATAAGTTAAAAACAAAAGGCCACATGTGTGGCTATCTCTCAAGAGTTGCTGGAATCACTGATCCAGTGAGTGGGGGATCCTGGACGAGACCACTGACACATTTCGAAGGACTGGCCTTCTTTTTCAGACCCTCTATTCTGCTTTATCGATGCTGAATGTATCAATGCTGATAGTCCTGTACCTTAGATGTAAGTTACTACTATTCAATAAATCATTGTTTTTTATGAAATTGCTGCACTATGGATATTTCTTTTGTCTTATATGGTCCCTGAATGGAGGAGAGTGAGAAGGACTTATATAGCACAGTGGGAGAGCTCTTTATATTTATTATTCCCAATTGCTGCCTTTACATCCTATCTCTAGTTTGGTGCTCTAAGGAGAGGATAGGAGTGGAGATTGGAAGGTGATCTGCCATTAAAGATTTATTTACCAAAGCGCTGTTAGACCTGCTGTGGTCTTTGATTAAGGCGAGCGGCTAGAGCACACTTCTAGTGGATTTTTGATGGTGGAAGCAAGTGTGACCACAACGTTTAAGAATTTATGTTTTTTCCTGCACCTGATCTTCGCATTTCTACTATCAATCACTGCATTATTGTTTTTTTTGCACATGCACTATTGTTTGAGACTTATTGTTGTCAAATTGGATTACTATTTCACTGAATGGATTACAGTTATGAACTTCACTCGTTAATTATATTAAGTATTAGTTTTAGTATTATGTATTATGTAGTAGTAGTATATGTATTATGTAGTAGGAGTAGTATTAGTATTATGTATTATGTATTTAGTATTATGTGTGATAATTGAAGTTAATATTTTATTAACTTTTCACAAGCATTATGGATTTTGAAACACTGTGTTAGCACTTCAATGATTTTTTTCAGTTTAGCGCCACATTTTTTTTTTATACTTTATTTGTTTTTATGTGGGGACACATTTGAATGTTGACTGCTACTCCTATTATTATTATTTTGATACCTATTGTGGTTTGTGCATACGTTTTTATCTTTTAGTTTTAAGACATTGTAAACCAAATTATAAGCAGCGCTAGAGTGTATTAAAAAATGTTAAAAGTGCAATGGTGCAAGCAGGGCTTTTTTTCTCAGACAATAGGTGCAGGAACTTCCCCTTTCCGAGTCACCCCTTTTCTCCGCCCTTACCCACCTCCCAGTACCGTCCCTTTTAGACAATATAAAGCCAAGTATCATTTTGAGGTAATAAACCAGAAAATACACAATTATTGCGCTTCCCAGTACCCCAAGCTGCAGTTCAAATTTGTAGGTAACAAAAATACATAAGCAAGATAATCAACACAACCGCGCTAACAGATAAATTAAAGTGAATAAATCAGTGATCTAGAAAAATATGAAAAACTAATCTCATAAATTCAACAAATAAAACACAGTGTATAATCCGACCCAGATTATAATACCTGGATACCATATGTGACATAAATTATAAAATTATAATAAAAATAAGTAAGTGAATTATGATGACTTACATAAGAATAGTGTCTTAAATGAAAAAAAGTCTTTGAGATCGATTGAATCCACAAATGGTGATTAAAAGTTCATCAGAAAACACCCGGTGAAATCCACCACCTATAAAGATGTACGCTTACCAAAAGTAAGCTTTAACCCAGCTTATATTGAAAATCCACTCAGCGGGGACACCACCATCTGTCTCCTCATAGAAAAACGGATGACCGGAACTCTCCGTCCAGAGAAAGCGAATGGTCAGCAAGGGGAACCCAAGGAAATGAAAAATACATTCTCCATAGTGTGAATCCGCTTAAACAATTAATAAAATGAAGGAAAATTGCACTTACATAAAGAAGTACGATTAAAAGCATGTATATGGAACAGCCGGCCGGCCTGCATGCACCCGTTCACAGTGGGATGGAAACAATGACGTCAGCGTGTCTGCCTTCTGACGTACGTTTCGTCCTAATGGACGTTGTCATTGCATTCCTAATTTGTATGGAATTTGGTAATGATATCAAGAAAAGCAGTAAAATAGATCCCCTGCAGCCAGCAACAATAGATCCCCCTAACAACAATGGACCAACCACAACAAAATTTCCCCCCCAGCAACAATAGATTCCCGGCAGCATCAACAGATCTCCGCACAGCCAGCATTAATACTCTGTCTGGCTGCCATCAAGAATAGACCCCTCCCCCAACAGTAAATCTCTTTCAGCAACAACTGACCCCCAGTAACATAAGACCCCCCCCCCAGCAACAATAGATCCCTCACCAGCAACAAAAGACCTCCCTTGCAAAAATAGATTCCTAGCTGTGAGCATTAATACCCTGCAGCACACCCCAGCACCCCTTGCCATTACATACAGTCAGTCCAAGAGGTGCCGGAATTGTTTTCCCCTGCGTTCCCGCTGAAAAAAAGCCCTGGGTGCTTTTTAGTCATTTTAACTACTTGCCGCCCATGCTATAGCCGAAAGACAGCTACAGCACGGGCTTTAATTGCCGGGAGGGCGTACATGGACGTCCTCCTGAGCAAGCACTGTCTGCGCATCCCTGCGGGTCGCGCACAGTGCGCTCTGGGATCAACGAGTGTATGAGACTCAGCTGATCACAGATCAGAGTAAGGGGTCGATCCCGACCCCTTACCACATGATCAGCTTCAGCCAATGACGGCTGATCACGTGATGTAAACAGAAGCTCGGTAATCAGTATTTTTTTTCCCTCACGCTATCAGCGTGAGGGGAAAAAAAAGCCGATCACTGGCTTCTGTCAGAGGGACATCGGTCCCTCACTCAGAAAGTGCAGCTGTATTTTCTATGCCCACCAGTGTCAGCTGCCAGTGCCCACTGTGCCACCTACCAGTGCCACCTATCTGTACCCACCAGTGCCATCTTCCAGTGCCCACAGTGCTACCTACCAGTTCCCACAGTGCCACCCATCAATTCCCACCAGTGCTGCCAATCAATGCCCATCAGTGTCCCATAATCAGTGCCACAGATCAGTGCTGCCTCTCAGTGTCACCTACCAGTGCCTACCAGTGTCCATCAGTGCCACCCATCAGTGATTATCAGTGACAATCAGTGCCAACTATCAGTACTGCTTATCAGTGCCACCAATCTTTGCCCTTCAGTGCCACCCATCAGTGCCAACCATCAGTGCCCATCAGTGCCATCCATCAGTGTCACCCATCAGTGCCACTTCTCAGTGCCACCTATCAGTGCTGCCTCATCAGTGCTTATCAGTGCCATCTATAAGAGCCCATTAGTGCTGCCTTATCAGTGCCCATCAGCGCAGCCTATCAGTGCCCATCTGTATAGCCTCATCAGTGCACATCAATGAAGGAGAAAAATGACCTGTTTTCAAAATTTTATACCAAACTATGAAACCGTTTTGTTTTTGTTTTTTTCAAAATTTTTGGTCTTTTTTGTTTTATTTAGCAAAAAATGAAAAAACCCAGCAGCAATTAAATACCACCAAAAGAAAGCTCTATCTGTGTGAAAAAAATGATAACAATTTTATTTGGGTACAAAGAGTGACAGCGCTAAAAGCTGAGAATTGGCCTGGGCAGGAAGGGGGTTTAAGTGCCCAGTAAACAAGTGGTTAAATTATCACAAACATATTTAAATGTATATAAAATGCTAATGTGCACATAACAAACACATGAATTAATGACTAAATAAATGGTGAAAAGTCCATAATCGGGAACAATCCCAAAGTGAATGAATCAGTCCAAGAAAAGTGCAATGTGCAATGTGAACCAGCAAAGGGGGTCCGCCACAATAAGAACCCTCTTGACCTACGCCTCTCACCATATAAGCAGGACCATAAATTATAAAGTTCAAAAATGCCCAGAACAAAGCCTAAGCAATTGATCATCCAACAGAGAGCAGCAGTCAGTACATCAGCAGCGGATTCCAGTCAGTGGCTCAGAAGATGTTAAAAAGAAGAAAAACTCCCATAGTGAAGCCCATCAAAACTTGAACCTTTTAATAAAAGTGATGGCTTGGATAAAGCATATAAATTCCATACAGTCCGTATGAGTTCCAGCAAGCTATTGGCTCGAACCATTGCACTTTTTAACATAATTTTTTTAATAAACTCTAGCGCTTAAGCGTTTAATTTGGTTTACATTGTTTAGGAAGTGGTATCACAGTTTAATAAGTGGCTGCTGCTATCTTTATAATATATAACTGAGTGCAGATTTTTTTTTTAAAGTTTGAAGACATTGGTGAGTACTCAGGGGTTTTCACCAATGAAGGGTGAGGGTTTCCGTTTAGACCAGTTGGAGAAAGAAGGACCTGCTGGCAGTTTCCTCAGGATAAATAGGTCCTCATTTGGGACCCAGAATTCAGAAGCTTTGAGTGACGCTAGGTGTGAAAAAGCCTTCAAATCTTGATTACAAAGACTTTAGTTAGACCTGCAATGGAAGGTGTTAGCAGGTGTCTACAAGGTAGCGTGTAGTGGTTCACAGCTGTGAACAAATATATACTATCCAGAGACTGAGACTATGTATTACTACGTATTTCTGAGCTTCTCTCACATATCTTGTACCCCGAAACACGTAGTAACCCTTAACCCAAATGTGGGACCAAATAGTGGTAGTGAGCCATGTTACGTGGCCTTCGTTAAACCAGGACTATGGATGGTTTACCTTTACTTTGCTGAAGAAAGCTATTTGTGTTTGCTTGTATTTGAGAGACTAATAAACTGCCTGTGGGGGCTACAAAATGAGATACAGCATTAGGTTAACTACGGTAAACCCAAGATGATGGAACGACTAGTGGAAATGGTAGAGCGATACACAGTGGTGGAGGATCTGCTGGAAGCTGCCAAGCCCTGAGGACCTCTGTCAAGGAGAATCAAGCCACCCCCCCAATGCAGCAACCAGCACTTGGGAGAGTCAGGGAGGCACCATCCCAGTGTCCCTGAGTTCTGCTTTGCTGTCACTCCCAGGGCCATATACAGGCTCAATGCAGTATATGCCGCAGCAGAAGGGGCCATGGAGTACTGAGCAACATGGAAGCTGTCCTGCTGTCCACCTGGATCTGACAGAGGGGTGGTTTGAGTATAACATCTGGGTGAACCAACTCTATGCATGAGTCATACTAGATTCAATACTACAGTTCTAAGTTGGATACCAGGTGGTGGTGCTTATACCCACAGTCAAGAGTAAGTTCCTGGTCAGGTGGCAGGGACCATTTGAAATGATAGAAAAGGTTGATAAGGTAAATTATACCACTCTCCCAGGCACCCTCATCCTTACTATGGTGGCTGGGAGAGTGAGCCCCATAACTAAAACCCTAAGGGTGGTCTACCTACATGGAGACACTAAGGAGTAGCTGCTAATGGTAGTGACAACAACAACTGAATTGTTACCCAGGAGATTGAGGTGGTGCGCAACAATATACGCAATATAATTGTGGGCTGGGACTGTCCAATAGAGCATTCTGAAGGAGAGGACTGCCGGCACAGGGTGACCACTTTGTTCCATTTGGACATTGAGACTTTACAAAGTGTCAACAATGTTGCACCTTTGGCAGATGGCCTACAGGCTAAGGAGAATCCCTGGGGGATCTCTTCTTATTCAGGTCATGGTTAGGAAGAACATAGGGAACATTTCTCCATAACATGTTTTGTACAAGAAGGATGAGGGGGAAGGATTCTCCAATCCCATGCATCCTGACCTAGAAGTGTCACAGGGTGCATTTCAAGATTCCACATTAAAAACTGCCAGGGAGCAGGTCCCAGTGATTAAAGAGGTATCACAAATGCCCCAGGCCAAAAGATGTTTTTCTAATGTTGGGGTCAAAGGGGAGTTGTTATGCCGAGTCACCAAAGTTATGGGTGGGGTAGTCAACCAGTTACCGGTCCCTCAACCTTTTAGGTACATGGTACTCGACTTAGCCCACAATGAGACATTGGGAAGTCATTTGGGGTCTCAGAAAACAGAGGCAAGCATAGCACACCAGGTCTACTGGCTATGGGTTACTGCTGAGGTAAAGAGGTATTGTGGTTAATGTCCCACTTGTCAGTGAACTGCATCAGTGTCACATTTTAGGAACCCCTTTGTGCCTCTGCCTATTATCAAAGTGCCATTTGAGCATATTACAATGAATTTAGTGGGCCCCTTGGTAAAATCAGCTCCAGGTCACCAATATATAGTAGTGGTACTTGATTATGTAACAAGGTATCTCAAAAGTAATTCATAGAGAGTTATTCAACATGTTCTCAAGGATGAGGTTCCCTAAAGAAATCTTGACAAACCAAGGCACTTTGATCATGTCAGAGGTGATGGCAGACCTATACAAGTTGTTCCATATTAAACAATTAAACAACAGATTGGGCTGGTTGAAAGTTTTAACAAGTGTCAAGATCACTTAAGTGCTCCTGCTCCTCATTTCAGCATCTGGGTTTTAGCTATTGCATTCTCCCTGTCTGTGTCCACCTGCTAGGTGATTGATGTGGTCAGTCACCTGTTATAAGCAAGCTAAACGCTCAGTCCCTTGCTTATGATAGAAAGTGATACGTGTGTTGTTCCTGATCAAGCTCCCTGTCTGTCTACCCTGCTTTACTAGTTTGGATTTCCCTGTGTTTGACTTCAGATTGGATATTGGACTATTCCCTGAAATCAGCCTGCCTTTTACCTGGACTGTCATAGAACCACGCTATCTGTCTGCTAACTGCAAGTATCTTATTGCTGCGCATAGTTCGCATCTGCCCTTGCGTGGTGGCCAGGCACTATAGCTCTGTGTATAAGTCCTGGGGGCAACCGAGTACCAGTAGGCCTGCTTGCCTTAAGGGAAAGGGGGCTGCTATAGGTGAAGCACACAGTAGCTAGATATAGTGTCTGACCACATGCATTGGAGTAGACGTGACAAGATGGACTCTGCACAGGCTCGCTTATTTGCTGAGGAAATTTGCAAACTGACAATCCAAGACGAGGAACTGTCTGTGCGTGTAAACCTTGTCAGGAAAGGCATAGCCATGCAGCAGGATTTGCAAGGCAGACATGCGCATTCACGGCACATCAGAGCGCATTCTGAGAATGAAACCTTCACAAGGCCAGCTTTTTAACCACTTGCCGACTGCCAGCTGCCGATATGCGTCGGTACAATGTGAGCGGTGGGCAAATGGGCGTACCTGTACATCCCCTTTAATTGGCGGGGCTAGCAGGCACGTGACCATGCCCGCGGGACCCATGGACTTGATGTCCGCCAGTTTCCCGGCGATCGTGTCATGGAGCTGCAGAACAGGGAGATGCCTATATAAACAAGACATTTCCCCATTCTGCCTCGTGACATGACAGACATCACTGCTCCCTGTCATTGGGAGCAGTGATCGCTGTCATGTGAGTGGAAGCCCATCCCCCCACAGTTATAATCACTCCCTAGGACACACTTAACGCCTTGATCGCCCCCCTTACACAGTAATCAGTGCATTCTTATAGCACTGATCACCGTATAAATGACAATGGTCCCAAAATAGTGTCAAAAGTGTCCAATGTGTCCGCCATAATGTCTCAGTCATGATAAAAATCGCAGATCACTGCCATTACTAATAAAAAAAATTAATAACAAAAATGCCATAAAACTATTCCCTATTTTGTAGACGCTAAAACTTTTGTGGAAACCAAGCAATATATGCTAATTGCAATTTTTTTACCAGAAATATGTAGAAGAATACATATCGGCCTAAACTGAGGAAAAAAAATGTTTATATATTTTTGGGGGATATTTATTATAGCAAAAAGTATTTTCAAAATTGTTGCTCTTTTTTTGTTTATAGCGCAAAAAAATAAAAACCGCAGAGATGATCAAATACCACCAAAATTTTTGGAAAAAAAGGACGTCAATTTTGTTTGGGTGCACCATCGCACAACCGCACATTTGTCGGTTAAAGAAGAAGTGCTCTGGTCAGGAAGGGGGTAAAATTTTCTGGGGCTGAAGCGGTTAAATGACACTCCAACAAGAACATACAAAACCAAACTTCTTTGGAAACACACAGAGAATCAGGATATTTAAACTCTGCCAAATGAATGAGAACACAAAATGGCAGCTTTTCACAACAATTACGAATTAGCCCTGTGCTTTGAGACACCTTTCATAACTGTTGCACTTGCTTAAAATCAAAATCATTTCTGGCAGCAATTCCAGACAAGTTGATTTCTCCTCAAATTGTGCAAATGTAATTTATAAAAGTTGACACCAGGGACTGTTTACATGACAAAAGCTTCTTGCTCTGTATTTCTCAGTGCTTGGTGTTGAATCTATAGATAATACCATTTATTATTGCACTAGTGCATTAAATTACATAGCAACTAGCAAGGAAATACTGGTCTTTTCAATTGTGTGAGGGTCAAAGTGCATATACTGCACACAGTGCAGAGTGCAGACACATGTCTTACCAATTCTTAAATAGCTCCGCTCGGGCCATGCATTCCATGGAGCTGCTGACGTCACTTCTGGTTTATCACTGGCACAGGGAAACGGAAAGTGATGTTGTAACTCGGAGGAAAAGCAACGCCCATGTCCAAGGGTTGTGCCAATCTAGAACAAATAGAACAAAGCACCTGTAGCCATAGTGATACTACGGGCAGATGGATTGCGCCACAGGGCAGGTCAACACCCTGCAAATGAAGTGTCTCATCTGCAATCTCGTTATTGCATAGACGTCACGCTTCCCATAGTGTCCTGTGTCTGGCACTCAAACACAGTGCACTTAAAGGATCTTTTTTTCTATTTTATTTTAAAGGGCCGCCACTGGTACCAATTTACATGTAAACGTTTTATGTGGAAGTCGAATGAAGCATGTAGGAAAGTGCAGAGTTCCTCTCTAAGTTTACGTAAGTGGGAAGTGTCTGAGTTGTTAGGGGAGATTTTGTTTGATTGTTCAAGAGTTTGGATCCCTTCAAGAAAACTGTTTTTATTTCTCAGCTAGTATACGTTTCTCACGGGCTCCAAGTTGTATGAAGACTCCTCTCATGAAGGCTTTATGGGCATTCCAAAGCAGTACATAATTTGATATAGAATTTGCGTTAAAAGTAAAGTATGTCTCTAGCTCCTTTTTTATCTCCTCCTAACACATAGGATGGGATAGAAGAGATGTGTTCATGCGCCAGGTAAAGAATTGCATATTATCTCGGTTAGCCGTTAGGGTTATCGTAACTGGTGCATGATCTGACCATGTTATCAAGCCTATTTCGGCTTGAGAGATGGATTGCAAAGTGCTTTTGTGTAACAGGAAGAGATCAATCCTGGAGTAGGATTTTTGTGCAGCTGAATAGAAGGTGTAGTCCTTCTCTGACCCATGTAAGCAACACCAGGGATTATACAAATCTTTCAATTGCAAAAACGTGGAAAGGGCAGTGGGGCTTTGTCAGTTTTAGTTGAAGGAGTCAAGTGATTTGTCAATAATGTCAATGAAGTCTCCGCACAGGATTATTCGGTCCTTGGGATAGTGAGAGATTTTGTTAATTATTGTTTTCAAAAAAAATTTCTGTCGAGAATTAGGGGCATAGACATTAGCTATAACGTGTCGTACATTATCAAACAGTGCGTCTAGTATAAGATATCTGCCACAGGGGTCTACATCAAAATGGTTGATTTGGAAAGCTAAGGACTTCCGTACAGCTATCATGACTCCTCGTACCTTTGTGAGAGCATTAGCAAAAAAGATGTGGGGGTATAGATGGTGTTGACAAGAGGGAGGCTTGTCTGTTTTAAAGTGTGTTTCCTGAACACACAATATGCCTGTTTTTTGAGAGATGGCTTCTCGCCAGGGTCTAGATCTTTTGAAAGGGCTGTTGAGGCCTTTTGCGTTGATGGTGTTAATGCAGATAGGCATTGTAAGGAGAGTAGGTGATGTTAGACGGGTACAAAGATAAGGAACTCAGGAGTGGTAAGTGTGCTACAATCCAGTTGGTGAGTAGGGGGGATAAGGAACAGTTTTGTGATTCAGATTAGTACCAGTAATAACAATAGAGTATGGCTAAACAAGTTAGACACAGCAATTACTAGAACTAACAATAACAAATGTGTGTAGGCTATGTGCTTAGCACACTACATGCCAGGGGTGTGTAGTAACTATCAAAGAATGGGTGAAACAAGTAATCTGAACAAGCCATAGAGCCTGCCTCTCAGGTCTCAGAACATGTATATCTAAAAGAACCAGACATCCTTGTAGAGGAAGGAAAGAAGATAATAGAGCATAGCTATAAATGCAATGAGCGCACCAGGTGGGATATACTCCATCAGAGAGCATGTTACTCAATTTCAGTGGGTTGCGTTATTTCTAGAATTGCTGGGAGGGGATGGGGGTAGCAGTCCCCAGTTATGACGCTTTTTGTAGCCATCTTTCGGGGAGGAGTTGGTAATTTGCCGGTTTTGGTGCATTACCAGCAATTTGGTGGGGAATCCCCAGCGATAAACAACCTTGTGGTCCCGCAGAATCGTAGTGATGGGGGAGAACTCTTTCCTCAGTTTAGATGTGGCAGAGAGGTCCTGGTAGAGAGCTACACTAGTATATTGTCAGTGAAGTACTTACCGAGGCCAAAATGCCGAGAGCGGTCCACCCTTGTGACTAAGCGCAGTCCGCCCCCTGGAGGTGAGACGGAGTGTATGCACAAAGAGGCACAGGCTACCCAGGAAGCAGGAGGCTACTGGCGTGAAGTCCTTGTCAGAGAGGAGTAGCTCTGCAGTGACTGGCAGGTGGATGATTTGCCAGAACAGGTACAAGAGAAAGTCCAGAACCAGGCTGAGGGTCAAACACACACAGGATCAGTATATCCAAATACAGGCTGAGGTAGTGTGGCAGGAAGACACAAGAGAAGTCCAGGATACAAGCAAAGGTTCAAGGGCAAGGAGACAGCAGGCAGGTCCGGGTCACAGGCAGAGGGTCAAACACTGGAGAGGAGCGGAATCCGCATAACAATCCAAGGGTCAGGTTCAGGAGACAAGCAAAATAGTCGAGGTCAATCCGGGTCAAAAGCAGGTGATCAGGTAACAACAACAGGAAGCAGAGATATACAGGAAGCTGAAGCAAATCAGCAATTGGTCTGTGTGCCAGAGTCCTTTTTATAGGCCAACCCAAGGGTCACGTGGGGCGTGCGCTAGTGCGCATGTGCGTGCGCCGGATTGCTGGTCCTCGAATGCGCTTGCGCCGGAGCGCCGTTCCGCCACGCATGTGCGCAGGAACACGGCTTTGATGCCTGGAAGCAAAATTCTCCCGACATATATGGAGAAGGGAGTGAGCGAGAGGTTCTTGCCACTCTTAGTAGGCACTCCTTAATGTGGTAGAAGTGGACCCGAGTTTGGATGTCCCTAGGGACGGTGTCGGGTAAGTGAGCTGGTTTTGGAATCCTATGTGCTCTGTCCATCAATAAGTAGAATGTGAGCTCTTGTGGTTTTGCAGCTTCAGGAACCCCTCTTATGTTAATATTATTGCGATGGGAGCAGTCCTCTAAATCTGCAACCTTTAATTGTAGTTGGCGGATGGTGTCTGCTTGTTCTTCATGCGCATCCACCATTTCATCATGAACTTTAATGACCGTTCTTAACTTGGATTCTATATGGTCTGTGCGATCTTCAATACCATCAATCCCGTTGGCAAGATGGGACACTGAGGAGTGCAGCTCATTCTGTAATCCTATTTGAAAGGAGAGTAACATAGCTTTAATTGTGCTTTCAGAAGCAGGTGCATCTGAGGCTGGGAAACCAGCTAGGGGGGCTGTGTGAGTTGCTGACAAGTCTGCTTGTGAATCCTGCTTGTCTGCCCAGTGATATTGTTTTGCAGAGGACTGCTTTTGAGGAGAGAACATAGGAGTGTCTGTTGCTCTCTTACCTCGATCAGTTGTTGGAGAGCTGTCAGGCTGCTGGGAAGATTCTTCCATGTCTGACATGGCTTCCGCTGCTTGGTCAGGCTGTGCCTGTGTGTGAGGAGGAGGAGGAGAGCAGCCATTTTCCAGAGCGCCATTTTGCTGTGCATGCCCACCGGTGAGGTGAAGTAATCTGTCAGACGGCATGGTCTCGATGCATGATTGTTTTTCCAGGACATAGTCTGTGGAATGCCTGGTATTTGTGCTCAGTTGTGGAGCAGTGATTGGATATCTGTGGGCTTTGAGCTGCTGCTGAGACCCGGAGAAGTGAGGAAACTCAGGGCTGAGCGGCCATCTTGGTCAGCAGCTTGGACACGCTCCCTGTATATGCATTTTATTAGTGTGCTGATTGCACTTTTTTTGCCAGCTGCTCTGAAAATGTGTTTTTTTTTTCATTTTGCATTATTAAAAGCGCAGGGTTGTTTTATCTTATATTTTGTGTCTGCCCCTCCCCTCCCGCCTTGAATGACTGATCATTTAACAGCAGCTGCTCCTTTTTTTTATTTACATGTGACTGACATATGGGCCAATCAGTGCTGTGCCAACACTAGTTCAGAGGGCACGGATTCCTCTTCTGAAATATCTTACATACATCAGAGAGGGATATCAGCCCCTCCAACTGGACCTAGAGATTGTTTTGAGAAGAGAAAGGAAGACATGATAGCGCAGAAGTGCTGCTTAAAAGGGTATTTAGCAAAAATGAAATATAAAAACACACTGCTCATTATATTGACCAACAAGTGTAAGGCTGACCGCAGGTCAGCCTGTAATTGTAGGAGGAGTCAGGCTGCATAAAGCCTGCCCTCCTTCTTCTCCTTCCTGTGGTCGTAGGATCTTGTGTCGACAGGTCACTTCCGGGTTAGGGCAGGTCACGGCAGATCACTTCCTGTTTTCGGCTTGCAGGGCGGCAGCATGGTCGGCTGCAAGGTTCTCTTTTAGATCTCTCTCCCGGTGGTCGCGGTTGCGGTAGGTGTGGGCGGGTGTCATCAACAGAGGATCCACATCAGATGCCACCCATCCCGCTCAGGTGCCGGCCTGGGCTGGGGGGGGGCAGCCTGTTTTCAGGGGGCATGTCGGCTCTGGGGTAAGCCTTTGTGTATGTAAAGGGTGAGCTTTGAGTGCTTACACATGCCTGTGGTCGTAGCATGTCTTTTCCGGGCGACTCTGATGTCACTTCCGGGTTCGGTTCTCGTGCCGTGCCTCGCTTCTGCTTTTGATGTCCCCTCCTGCTTCTCGGCTACTTCATTGTCAGCGCTTGTCTGCAGCTTCTGGCATGACAGAGGCACTGGTAAGGGGAGTGACGGCTTCCCTTCTTTGCCACCTCGCTACGGGTTCAGTTGGACATGTGGGGTGTGCATGGGGGGGTCGGTGGGTTGAGGGGTCATATGTGGTTCTGTCAGGGGACATCAGATCCTTTCTGAGGCTGTGAGGGGGTCTCTGGTGGGTTGAGGGGCAGCTCAATCAGGGACCCCCGGCCTCGGCTCTGCTCCGTGGCATCATAACATTCTCGCCAGCTGCTATTCTCTGGTATCCTGGGCATGTCGTGTCAAATATTTCTGGTCAAAGAAGGTATATGTATTTTTTTTAAAGTACTCTCACGTTCCTGTTTGTTTCCATCTATAGTGGTTTACCACATTACAGCAGGGTGCTCAGGATTCTGTTTGGTGGTTCCCTAGCAGTTAGGTATGTTCTGTAGGTTTTGTTTAGGTTGGACACTTTTCTCACGCATTAGGGACGTCCACATCATAGTATGATTTACATTCTCATGCGATTTTTACGGTTTTCCCATGCAATTGATGTTTTCTCATGTGTGCAATTTACATTCTCATGCGATTTTACTGTTTTCTCATGCAATTTGTTTTTCTCATGCAATTTATGTTCTCAGGCAATTTATGATTCCTCATGCAGTTTACTATTTTCATACAATTTTACAGATTTTCATGGCGGTTACGATTTCTCATGTCAGTTACGATTTTGCATGCAATTTTACGGTTTCTCATGCTTGCAATTTACGTTTTCTTATGCAATTTACGTTTTCTTATGCAATTTACGTTTCTTATGCAATTTACGTTTCTCATGCAATTTACATTTCTCATGTAATTTACGGTGTTCTCATGAAATGTTCAATTTCTTATGCAATTTGTCACTTCTCATGCCTATTCATGTTTTCTTACATTTCTCATGTTTCCCACGTTTCTCACGTTTTACATGGTTCTCACGTTTTCTCTTGGTTCTCACAGTTTTCATGTTTCTTATGCTTCCCTTGTTTTCCATGTTTTCCATGCCTCTCACATTTTTTCATGCTTCTTACGTCTTCCCATGTTTCTCACGTCTTCACATGTTTTCTTAAGTTTTCCCAATGCTTCTCTCGTTTTCCATGTTTCTCTCGATTGCTTCTCTCGTTTTTCCATGATTTTCTCGTTTTCCTCATACTTTTCTCGTTTTGCCTATGCTTTTCTCGTTTTTCCGATGCTTTTCTCGTTTTTCCCATGCTTTTCTCTTTTTTCCCATGCTTTGTTCGTTTTTTCCCATGCTTTTCTCGTTTTCCCATGCTTTTCTCGTTTTCCCATGCTCTTCTCGTTTTTCCATGCTTTTCTCGTTTTCCCATGCTTTTCTCGTTGTTCATGCTTTTCTCATTTTTCCTAGGTCCATTACGTTTCATGTCATATGTTTATGTCTTGGTCTGTCATTCGTTTCACAGTTTTTCATGCAGTTTCACAAGGTTTTCATGCAGTTCAGTGTTTTCTTGCAGTTTCACAGTAGTCATATGCAGTTTCACAGTGTTTTCAGCCAATTTCACAGTGTTCTCAGGTAATTTCACAGTGTTCTCGGGTAATTTCACAGTGTTCTCAGGTAATTTCACAGTGTTCTCATGCAGTTTCACAGTGTTCTCATGCAGTTTCACAGTGTTCTCATGCAGTTTCACAGTGTTCTCATGTAATGTGTCACTTCTTATGCCTTTTTCATGTTTTTCCTACATTCCTCATGTTTTTCTTAGATTTCTCATGTTCTCACGTTTCCCCTGATTCTCACGTTTTCCCTTGATTCTCATTTTCTCATGCTTCTCTTGTTTTCTCATGCTTCTCTCGTTGCCTCATGCTTCTCTCGTTGCCTCATGCTTCTCTCGTTGTCTCATGCTTCTCTCATTGCCTCATGCTTCTCTCGTTTTCTCATGCTTCTCTCGTTTTCTCATGCTTCTCTCGGTTTCTCATGCTTCTCTTGGTTTCCCATGCTTCTCTCGTTTTCTCATGTGTCTTACGTTCATGTCATATGTTTTTTATGTCACAGTTTTTTGTTTGCTGCATTTCCGTGCTCACATTCAGGGTCTGTCACGTCTACAGATCCGTACAGGCTGAGGTTTAGTTTTTAATTGATTGTTGTCCCACAATCTTCTCGCCTGTTTTCCATACGTCATACGTGCACGTTCACCATTACACTTTTACTTCTACCCACCACGGTCTGTGGGTACCTTAGCCCTGAGTGTTCGTTTTTAATTTCCTGTCCTGGCGCTGCAGGTTGCTCGGGCTCGCTCACTGCATACAGTAGGGGGGTGTCATCATTAGGTTCGCATTCTTGCGCTATTGGTCTTGTCATTTCTGCACACACTTCATCATACTTGTCAGATACCAGGGGTGTTAGGTCTTGGGCTGGTTGTCCGTAATGTTATCTGGTTGCTTTCAAACAGCTGGGTTGTTCATGTTCTACCACTGCAGATTACCCATCATGTCTATGGGTTGACAGATTGAGGTGTTCGTTTTTAATTGGCTTGTTCGGTGGCAAGTCTCCTCATCTGTTCTTACGCTGTTTATGTATTTCGTACAAACTCACGTTTCTCATGTAATTAACATTTCTTATGCAATTTACGTTTCTCATGCAACTTACGTTTCTCATGCAATTTACGTTTCTCATGCAATTTACGTTTCTCATGCAGTTACGTTTCTCATGCAATTACGTTTCTCATGCAATTTCGTTACTCATGCAATTTACGTGTCTCTTGCAATTTGTTTCTATGATAAACTCACATTTTTATGTTTCTCTCGTTTTCCAGGTTTCTCATGTTTTTCCCAAGGTTACTCTCGTTCTCATGTTTCTCACGCTGTTCATCAATTCACGTTCTCGTGCTACCGATGTTTCTCATGTAGTTGCGGGTTCTTGCAGCCTTGGTGCTTAGGCTGCTCACGTTTCGTCAGTTCGTGCAATACATGTGTTTTGTTCCTTCACGCAGATTACGTTCCTGGCGCAGGTTCTCAGTATGCTCAAGTTTTTCTCATAGTTCATGTTGCTGTCCCAGTGGCGTGTCACTTACGCGGAGTTGGTTACCCAGGGGACTGCGGTTCTTCCCTGTCATAATGCACTCGACCTTTTATTTCCTAGCTACATTTGGCTAGGGTTGGCAGAAGCATGGAAGTATTGGTAAGTCAGCCTTGGTAGCTCCAGCAGCCTTTGCGGGCTCAGGGGCTTCAGTGGATTCCGAATTTTCTCAGTCTCTAGGCCAGTTTCAGTAGTCTTCCTACTTGGTTCGGTTTTTGCTTCTTTTAACTCATATCGGCTCGGCATTGCCGGGGCGTATCTGGTTTGGAGTCAGCATTTCATGTTGTTGGTAGACCCCGACAGATCTTTCTTTATTTGCTGTGCATTCTATTAAGCCATCCTCAGGGTTCCTGTTGAGTAGCCCTCCTGCTGTGATCAGCAGACTTCTCATCATGGGTCATATTTTCCATGTCATATCTATCACATTCTCATGGTCTCCTTCGTGTTGGGTACCAGCTCAGTGCTCAAGGCAGGCCTATACCCGGCTTTTTGGGTCATAAGAGATAGGAGCAGATTCTGCATATTTGTGCCAGGGATCCCAGCCCGTATTGGGCAGGTGGAGGTCATCTTGTTTCTCTGGGCTTGGCCCAGAGCCACTTTTTGAGATACCACAAGCGTTTGTTAATTTAGTAGATCATACGCATTTTCAGTGGGTAATTATTTGGTATCATATTCATCCTACTGGTCATTTTTGCCCCCTTTCAGGCATACTGACCACTTGACCCAGGCATAACTCAGGTCTATGTTCTATGTTGCTTTTTGTTTCTTTCCTACACTATCCACAGATTGACTCCGAGTACAAGTGAAAGTTTATGATGATTTTTATGCAAAGACTTTACAACTTCTTTAAACCCAACATATGCAGGGCACCATTAGAACCATTTTATGTTTTATACAAGCTGAGCTCATAAAGCAGTTCTAATTATTCTCAAAATCCTTGTCATTATTTTGGTAAACGTGGTGTTCAGTATTCAATTTATGGCTGATTTTTATGAGCAGTTCAATGAAGCGAAGTACATGCTCACTTTAAAACATCAAATCCTGTGAAAGAAAAGTCCTATTTTTTCAAATGTGCCTGCTCATGATTGGATATTTAAAAAAGACATGAGTTCACTCACTTCCCTTCACTGCACTGCTCATCAGCACACGTCACATTTAATAAATCAGGCCCACATGAAGGCATTGGTGAAGTAGAAGTAATAAAAGAGTATATTGTATCATTACACAATGCAAAATATCTCAGGAGAAATGTAAAGGAAAAACGTTGTAGTAGTCAATAAAGCATTTTTTTATTTTGTGCATGTACACCTTAAAAAATGCAGATTCATTTCTTGTATGTGGAACAATTTGTAACACTAACCGAGGCATGTTTTATAAATTTGATAAGACTTCAGATAAAATTGCTTCCAGTACAGTTGACTAATGGTTTTACTTTTGTTTTCAGCAACTGTGCTATACAAACCTAGAACTATAATTCACATTTGTATGCTACTTTATTACATACTTGGAGTTTGCTACCATACTTACTTCAGCATTTTATAATGAGATGCTGAGAAAAGTACAATGTAGCAGTTATTGTAAGTATACTTCTTGCATGGAAATTTAAAAACAAATGCCCTGGCATAAAACTACAGATATGACCCCACTTGCTGTAATTATTTTACAAGTAGATGCACCAGAAAATATTTTAGCTCAGTAAATGTTCTATTTTCTGAAAAAGATAAATAGTTTTACATGTGTCATAGCAACTCCTACAATCAGTATATCTATTCTTTATGTTTTAACTGAAAAATAAACATCTTAGGTGAACAGAAAAAAACCTCTTTAATTTCTGCAAAATAGAGAAGTCATATTAAGTTTTGCTGTATGTATTTATATAATCCTCTTTTATGCAGAAAGAATGTGTCATTTTATTTTTATAGAGAAAATCACTCAACATTTTCTTTTTAATTTTCTTTACATTCAGTATAGCCATGTCAAGTTGGGATGAGCCAAATGTGTTCAGTTTGAGGTGGGTATTACTGAAGTTTGGGCACTGAATCCAAACCCTATTTAGGTCAATGTGAGGCAGCTCATGGCCGCTTTACTTCTGCTTGTACAAAAATGATCAGAGATTCCCTTTACCTATACAGAGCTTTATCCTAGGTGATAGGTCATGGTGAAGATGTTAAGAGGGGACCCCACAAACATTTTTATGGTGTTCCTCCTAAAAAAATACATAACAGAACCTTATCCATGATGAGGTTCAGTGCAAAAAAAAGGCATGGGTTTCACTCAAAATTCAATGCATTTTAAGGGGGAATCCTATGTAAAAATCAAGAAAAAATGGGGTGCCCCTACAAAATCCATACCAGACCCTTATGTGAGCATCCCATAAAGGATGGTACAAGTGTGTGGCCCCTGTTCTGAACCATACCAGGTCACATGCTCATACCATGAGGGGACTTTCCCCTGGCAAAGTACCTGGTCCCCATGTTGCTGAGGACATAAAACTCACGCAGTTTTTGTCAAGTCTGTTCACATAAAAATAAAAAAAAGACCCACAATGTACATTCACTGTCAATCATGTCATCCAGTAATGCTGATCCTCATCAATCACAATGAACAACCTCCTCCGAAAAACATGTCAACACGATCCTCTCTCCACAACTGCTCACCCACGAATGACAGCTCTGATGGAGGACAGTTATAAATAAAGGGGCTGGAGCTCTCCTAAATTAAATCACAGACCAAATATGGACTAACAAGGGGCACTATGTACCTTTTACTGACTCGCATGAGGGGCAATATCTGGGTTCCCCTGACTTCCAAATTCGGATAAGCCCTCGGCCTTCATACTTTCACAACTGCGATTTCTTTTAAACTACAGTATCACCAGCCACTTTGTTTACACGATTGGGAATGCCCAGCCAACTAGCAGTTGCTAAGGACATGTTAGATGCTGGCACTCAAAGCTTCCTTAACAACCATTGACAGTGGAAGAATGCAACTGTCTTATATACAGTAGTAGTGGGAGAAATGGGCTAAAAGTCCAGCATTCATAGGAATACTCCCAAGAAGTAAAATTTGGTCTAAATTTATGTTCTTACCAAACCTATGAGCTCATCCCTAATGTCATGCCGTACTATGCCTTTCAGCCAAACCATCGTTGCTATTGTCTTAGTGAGCTATGTTTATAATGTTATCAAGTAGCTACTACAGTTAAGAACTGGACAACCAACCTTTTTTTCTTAGCCCCTTCCTGCCTGAATTCCTTATATTAACACCCCCAGCATTATGCTGCATTCTGAGGATACATTAGTAAGCAGGACCAGTAACTATGGCCCTAATTAATCAAATAAATTTTGTGTTGTTATAGCAACAGGAATTCAAATTAATTCATACAAAAAAAGCAGAGAAGGCAGAATTATGGATATTTTTTTAAAATTACACACCCTATATGAAGAAAAACCTAAATTATGATTTTTTTGGAAAAGTACATTGGTTATAACATTTTAATAATTTCTCTTTGGGATTAATAAAGTATTCTGAATCTGAATTGCCCACATGCGTTCAAGGGTTTCCCAGCATCAGAAATGTTGCTCTGGAATTTAAATCTAGATGGAAAGAAAACTTCAATATTTTCAACAAAAGCAGGATGATCATGATTATGTAAATATTATGAGAAAGAATTAATCAGAGTTAAAGTCATATTAACCCCTTCCCGACCAGCCGCTGCAGTTGTACTGTGGCAGATGGCTCCCCTGGGCGAACCAATGTAACTGTATGTCAGTTCGCCTTTTGACCACTAGGGGGCGCGTGCGCACTGCCACAGCCAATGCGCTTGCCCAGCGGTCCGATGACCGCCGGGCACCCACGATCGCTCCACACAGAGACAGAACGGAGATCTGTCAATGTAAACAGACAGATCTCCATGCTGTTAGGGGTGAGGAGAGGGATCTGTTGTTCATACTAAGTATGAACAATAATCACTCTCCTCACCCAGTCAGTTCCCTCCCCCCACAGTTAGAATCACTCCCTAAGGAAAACAGTTAAGCCCTTGATCTCCCCCTAGTGTTAACCTCTTTCCTGCCAGTGACATTTACACAGTAATCAGTGCATTTTTATAGCACTGATTGCTGTATAAATGCCAATGGCCCCAAAAATGTGTCAAATGTGTTCAATATTTCCACCATATTGTTGCAGTCCCGATAAAAATTGCTGATCACCGCCATTACTAGTAAAAAAATAAATAATAAAAATGCCATAAATCTTTCCCCTATTTTGTAGATGCTGTAACTTTTGCGCAAACCAATCAATATACATTTATTGCCGTTTTTATTACCAAAAATAGAATATATATCGGCCTAAACTGAGGAAAAAATTAGCTTTTTTTAAAAAAAAATGGGGATAGTTATTATAGCAAAAAGTACAAAATATTGTGTTTTTTTCAAAATTGTTGCTCTTTTTTTGTTTATAGAGCAAAAAGTAAAATCCGCAGAGATGATCAAATACCACCAAAAGAAAGCTCTATTTGTGGGAAAAAAGTACAATTATGTTTGGGTACAACATCGCACGACCGCATAAATGTCTGTTAAAGCGACGCAGTGCTGTGTCGCAAAAAATGGCCTGGTCATTGAGCAGCCAAAACTTCCGGGGCTGAAGTGGTTAAAGTCTTGTTTTTTTTAAATAACAAACATGCTATACATACCTGCTCTGTGCAGTGGTTTTGAACAGGGCAGCTCAGATCCTCCTCTTCTCGTATACCTAGCAGGCGCTACTGGCCCCTCCCTCCTGCCTAGTGCAGCTTGCTCTGGGGCACCCGAGCTGAGCCGCTGCTCTGTGTGTCCATTCAGACATGGAGCTGTGGCTCATCCATGCCCCTTTCTCTCTTCATTGGCTCACTGACTTTGATTGACAGCAGCAGGAGCCAATGGCACTCACTGCTATCTCAGCTAATGAGGAGGGAGAGTCCCAGATAACAGAGGTTCTTATGCAACATCGCTGGATCAAGATTGGGCTCAGGAAAGTATTAGGGGGCTGAGAGAGGCCTCTGCACATATAAGGTTTTTTATCTTAATGCATAGAACTTACAGTATTAAGATAAAAATACCTTCTGCCTTTAGAACCACTTTATTGCAGATATAAGAGAGGCAAGCATTAGGTTAGAACCTTTCACTCAATATGAAATTTCTGATTAGTATAACAAAGATTCCAACAAATTTGTGAAAAAATTAAAGGAATTGGTTGAGAACAAAGTATCTAAATTTGAAAGAGATAAGGGGGTCGTTGTGGAAGGAAAAGTATATCTTTGGGCAGAAATTCAATCTGAGAAGAGAGAAGGTTTATAACATTTTTAATTTTAAAAATTTTACAGTAGCACAACAGAAGGTATATACATTTGTCTTTTTACTATGCATGAGTTAAGTGTGACGCAAATAGTGGATCAGGGTGTGTACCTAAAATGTATGATTTTTTGTGTATTGAAGGCCATGGAAAAATTTGTCTTGACCCACCTCAGGTCCTTGAGAAGTTCTTTCCCTGTCACATAAACCTTTCAGATGTTTTGCTTGGAGTTGTGTGCAAGCATACATAGCTAATAATTTCCAACAGTGGAGTCCGAAACAAGATTCCCTTCAGATAAAGCCAAGTGGTGGGGGTGATGAGGGGGGAAGAAAATAACAAGAGGGAAGAAGAGATCATTTATTCACAACAGGAAGATTGTGTGGGACTGAGCTTTCTATCTTGGAAAATTAAATATCTATTTTTTTTCTCTCTACTGAAGATATTTCAACATTAACCACTTGACCTCTGGAAGATTTACCTCCCTTCATGATCAGGCAATTTTTTGAGATACAGAACTGTGTTACTTTAACTGACAATTGTGCGGTCATGCAATGCTGTACTCACATACAATGTATGTCCTTTTTCTCACACAAATAGTGCTTTCTTTTGGTGATATTTGATCATCTCTGTATTTTTTTTGAGCTATAAACAAAAAAAGACTGCTAATTTTGAAAACAAAAACAATATTTTTACTTTCTGCTTTAAAACCTATTCAATAAAAAATATAACATTTCTTCATAAAATTAGGCCAATATGTATTCTGCTACATATTTTTGGTAAAAAAATGCCAATAAGCGTATATTGATTGGATTACACAAAAGTTATAGCGTCTACAAACTATGGGATATTTTTATCTTTATTTTTCACTAGTAATAACAGCGATCAGTGACTTATGTGAGACTGCGATATTGCGCCAGGCATTATGACACTAATAGACACTTTTGACACTTTTTTTTTTACACTGTACTAATGACACTGGTTGGGAAGGGGCTAACATCGGGGGTGATCAAAGGGTTAACTGTGTGCCTAGCCAATGTTTTACTATACTGTGGAAGGTGCTTTTACTAGGGGAAGAGATGGAATTCATTCCCTCCTTTGCAGAGACACAAATTCCATCCCTTCCCTCCTGTCAATGGAAATCAGCCTTGTTTCTCTGCCTAATAATCAGCGGGTGCTGGAGAACATTGGGTACCAAGCACCCACCGATCCGCTTCACTGTGTGTATTTACAGTGGAAGCGAGCCACCAGTGGCGTGCATGCACACCCCCTACCCAGAAGAGTCAGATCACGTATATGTAGAACCCTCTGGTGTGTGCTTGTTGGTAGTGTAAGTTGTTAATGTAGGAAAATGTAGTTTAGCTCAGGGCTAAGCTTGAGATGTAAATCTGGGTCAGGGTTCAGTGAGTCAGGGCTGGATGACTCATCCTGACAGCTCCTATGGTGCCTCCCCCTGGTCTAGAAAGTTGTAGAAGCTAGTGGGTGGAGGTTAGGATGAGCTGTTTGAAATATTTATGAGGGTCTAAGCCAAACCCAGTAAAGGGGTGGCAGGGGGAAAAACTTACCTCATAAATAGCCATGAGCCATGCCAGCAGGTGCAGTCGGGTGCAAGATGGAGATAAAGTGCTGTGGAGACTGTCAGTGGCCCTCTGGGGTACCCCCTAGTCTGAGGACCCTGCCACAACACATGAAGGAAGCCCTTCCTGGAGGCACAGGAGCTAGTGAGAGGACAGTGTGAGTAGAGCAGCACTAATGGGGACTTGCAAGGGGAGACACGTGTAGCCATTTATCCCTGAAGACAGGATTGTGCCATCCTTTCTCTGGGAGATCCCATACAGAGTCAGCCAGGTGGGCGGGTGTGAGTCAATCTGGAGGACTGTGGAACAAAGTTAGCCTGGAGGGCTAATGAAAGGGGCAGCTGCAGCCAGGTGGGTTGGCAGTGCCTGAAGAGGTGGTGCTGGTACCAGTAGCCACAGTGGGAGATTGCAAGCTGATCACTGTGTTCTACTACACAACAAAGGGCTTCAAGTTCCTGCCTGCAAAGGGCTATTGCTAAATCTGACTGTGCCAATCAGATCCATTTCAGTGATTTACCTGGCGTCTGCAAGCAAGTAAAGTGCAGGGGGAGTTGCAAGAAGGCTGTATATAGACTGTGTATAGTAATATGTGCCTAAAGATGTTGCCTAAGTTTTGTTGCTGAAGTCAAGTGGGCATCCCATAACTTCCCATCCCCATCCAAGTTATTAGCCCTTAATAAAGCACAAAAAACAGTCACAGACTGTTCTCTATCTCTGGAGTAGGGATGAGCTTCGAGTTCGAGTCGAACTCATGTTCGACTCGAACATCGGCTGTTCGCCAGTTCACCGAACAGCGAACAACTTGGGGTGTTCGCGCCAAATTCGAAAGCCATGGAACATCCTTTAAAAGTCTATGGAGAAATCAAAAGTGCTAATTTTAAATGCTTATATGCATGGTATTGTCATAAAAAGTGTTTGGGGACCTGGGTCCTGCCCCAGGGGACATGGATCAATGTAAAAAAAGTTTTAAAAACTATCGTTTTTTCGGGAGCAGTGATTTTAATAATGCTTAAAGTGAAACAATAAAAGTGTAATATTCCTTTAAATTTCATACCTAGGGGGTGTCTATAGTATGCCTGTAAAGGGGCGCATGTTTTGAACATGCACCCCTTTATGGGTGACCCCGCCCCCTCTGACATCACGGAGAAACTCATAGGGAAGTACCCGTCAAGTCCCCATGCGTCAGAGGGGGCAGGGTCACCGGGTGGCCCCGCCCTCCGTTATTTAAGAAGTGTCAGAAGACGAGAAGCATCACACAGCGGGAGCCTCCCATCATGGATGTGGAGCGGCCCAAGAACGAAGAAGGGAAGAAGACGCCACGGAGGAAGATGCCGAACGAGAACACCGGAGCAAGAAGCAGAGGATCGGAGGAAGAACCAGAGGAAGAAGAAGATGGAGGAAAAAACCTAAGGAAGATAGAAGAAAGTAGATAGAAGAAAGAAGATGGAAATAAGAAGAATAAAGGAATTTAAATAAAGGAATTGTCAAAACTGTCTCTTGTCATTTTTTTAACATTTTTGACACTTTTTTGTGAAATGGTAGGGGTAACCCTTACCATTTCACACAGGGGAGGGGCCGGGATCTGGGGGTCCCCTTGTTAAAGGGGACTTCCAGATTCTGATATGCCCCCCGCCCGCAGACCCCCACAACCACCGGGCAAGGGTTGTGGGGATGAGGCCCTTGTCCCCATCAACATGGGGACAAGGTGCTTTGAGGGGACCCCAAAGCACCCTCCCAATGTTGAGGGCATGTGGCCTAGTATGGTTCAGAAGGGGGGCGCTCTCTCGTCCCCCCCTCTTTTCCTGCAGCCTGCCAGGTTGCGTGCTCAGATAAGGGTCTGGTATGGATTTTTGGGGGGACCCCACGCCATTTTTTTTTAAATTTTGGTTCGGGGTTCCCCTGTGGGGAAATCCCATGCTGTTTTTATCAATGAACTTTTATGTGTGTGTCGGACCGACAATTCATTAATACCTGTGAGTCTGCTGTCAGACTGTTCAAAACATGGGAAACATGCGCCCCTTTACAGGCATACTATAGACATCCCCCAGGTACGAAATTTAAAGGAATATTACACTTTTATTGTTTCACTTTAAGCATTATTAAAATCACAGCTCCCGATCCATGTCCCCTGGGGCAGGACCTAGGTCCCCAAACACTTTTTATGACAATAACTTGCATATAAGCCTTTAAAATTAGCACTTTTGATTATTCATGTTCGAGTCCCATAGACTTTAACGGTGTTCGCGTGTTTGAACAAATTTTTTGCCTGTTCGCATGTTCTGGTGCGAACCGAACAGGGGGGTGTTCGGCTCATCCCTACTCTGGAGTGCCTGTGAAAATTTGGTGTGCGTGACTGTGCAGAGTGCCCTACATATATCATATATATATATATATATATATATATATATATATATATATATATATATATATATATATATATATATATATATATATATATGCGTGATCTGGCACACCAGTGCCACTCTGTAGCTGTAAAACTGCTATAGGACAGACCTTAAATGGTTAAGGGGAATCTTCATGTATTATGATACAACCGTCAACACCAGAAAAAAAAAAAAGCACACAGAGGACAAAGCCACAACTACATTCAACACTGAAGAAATGGCTGCACTCCAAGATCCATCAAAATTCTTATTTAATAAACGAACATCCCAAGTGTTACAAACAGTTCAAATGGTAGACGCGTTTCACACACTAACAGGTGCGCTTATTCATTGTATAAGCACACCTGTTAGTGTGTGAAAGGCGTCTACCATTTGAATTGTTTGTAACACTTGGGATGTTCGTTTATTAAATAAGAATTTTAATGGATCTTAGAGTGCAGCCATTTCTTCAGTGTTGATCGTATGCGGAGGCGAGCCGAGGCGGGCACCCGTGATATCATTAGGCTTCCTGTCTCACTAGGAGCAGTGAGTTCTTTTGTTTGGATATACATTCAAGTGAAAAGCAATACACAGAATAAGCATACCTTAAGCCCTAACAAGGGAAATGCAAAGCATTGTTACACAGGCACAAGAAGACATTTCACAGTCCACCAGGATGACCAATATTTTCTAGGAGGGGAGCTCTGACAGAAAAGGCAAGTGTTTATATGAATTTTCTTCTTAAACTCTTCAGTACATGGAAAAACTGCCCTCCTATTTGAAAAATACCCCCATCTTATAACCATTCTTAATTGTTTGGAAGTATCTCAGAAGGCTATATTAGTGGGTTTAGGTGTTGAGGCTTTAAAGTCTAACTCCATTATCATGGAAAAAAATAGCAAATAAAACAATAACAATATAGCACATACAATTGATATACAAGCCAATGTTGTAAGTTAATGCTATTAAAAAAATTACCTTTCTTTTTCAACTTGCGGTGCTGTAATTTTCTATAAATTTGAATGCAATATGGCAACTTGGAGGCATTTTGTACACAGCTGACAGCTGAGTTCTCCATTTCAGGGACGAATCCGGCCCAAATTTTGCCTGAATTTGGACCTGAAACGGAGCCAAAAACGCTCAGGACCTCTGTGCAATTCACTCTGCTGCCACTCCGGAGATGTGTGAAGCGGCTCCATTGAGATCTGGTCACAATCTCCTGTCGTGCGAATTGGATTGAGGGAAACCCACATCCAATTTGCACTAGTGTGAACCCAGCCTTAGAAAGATACTGAACATTTATTGAAAGTTTGTGGATTCTTTGAACAAAACTGGCTAAACTAAATTGATGTTCAGCTATAATCTGGAATCACTATTATTTTTAGATATTGTAGTTTGCAAGAAAAATGTTGGCAGATTGTAAACTAGGTTTAATAGAAAACCCACGCTCACCAATCAAATGTTCGCATACCTCAAAATACGAAAACCTCCAATGTACAGCACAAGTAAATACTAATAACTTTATCCTACTGTGCCAAATCACCAAAATACAATATTCCTCAAAATCTCCTGTGTGTGCAACAAACACCATCAACAATACCTATAGTGTGAATATTCACTAGATTTTATATATACAGTATAAAGTAAATAGTCAATATGAAACTCAAATCCTCAAAAACAACACAGTCCATGATCTTCTTTATAAATGATGTGTTCTTGTTGTGATATCACATGCATACGCTTACATGCGTGCTTGCCGTTCAATCCACCACCTCTTAATATAGCTTTTTACCACTATGTCTGACCTCCAAAAGAGTAAGATCAAACAGTGCTTTCCCAGTGATCTAGGTCACAATTCTCCAGCAATTCTCCAATGCATCCAGAAATCTACCTGCATACAACCTTATCACTCTGTCTTGACTCCAGCCAGTGCACCAGAAAAGAAATATACCTCTCAAGGTGTAGTATTAAAATAAACTTAGCTTTTATTACAAAGGAAGAAAAACTACAAACATTTTGGAAGCCCATAGCAGCTATCCACTGAGTTTAACCGCTTCAGCCCTGGAAGATTTCACCTCCTTCTGGACCAGAGCACTTTTTGCGATTCGGCACTGCGCCGCTTTAACTGACAATTGCTGCTCCCAAACAAAATTGACATAATTTTTTTCCCACAAATAGAGCTTTCTTTTGGTGGTATTTGATCACTTCTACAGTTTTTATTTTTTGTGCTATAAACACAAAAAGAGCGAAATTTTGAAAAAAACACAATGGGGGTCATTTACTATAGAGCTGCGGTGCTAATTAGCGCTAATTGACGCTAATTACTGCTAAAACGGTATTCACTATAGCGCTGGTGAGAAAATACTCCCAAAATCAAATTTACTATAGTTCCCTGAAACCAAATAGCACCCAAACCCTTACTCTGCTAAAACCTGGAGTAGTGCACATGGAAATAATGTTTAGAGCATGATATAATTGCCTAAATGGTACTGAAATATGTGGTATATTATTTAAAGATAATCTGCTTTTAAACTGTGTGAAAAAGTGACACTGAAATATCTTTAAAAGTCTGAGAAGTGAAAAATTCCCCATTTTGGACAACTAGGTGCCAACACAACTGAGCATGCCCAGACCTGAAAATAACTCTCATTTTAACTCAAGTGTCTTTTTTACCCGGCGCTATAGTAAATACCAAAAGAGCTAATTAGAGAGCATTTTTTTTTAAAGTGAAAATCTGCTCTATTCTAGTCCAAATCAAGTTTCAGCCATTGATTCTAATAGAACAATTCTAACTTTCACAAAAAAAACCTTTTTAATGTTGAGATGAAATGTATCTTTCTCTGAAATAAATTTTCCTTTGCAACATTGTTGCTTCTACTTAAAATATTCTGTTTTTAAGAATGCTAGAATGTGGAATGTTTTGATGTTTTGGTAAAATATATTTTTCTCTGTCACTTTCACTTGTTACTCTCCATCTCACAACAATCTTTACCCAAACTCACACAGGTGTCTTTATAATCCACAAACAATACCATTGCTGATGCAAATTAAAATCTAAAAATTCCATGATAGAATATTGCAAAAATGGATGATGACCATTATTTATATGCTAGAACTGAACCAAATATTGCCACTCAGAAAAAACTGGTATTGGACAAATAATGAGAATATTGGACCAAAAAATAAATAAAAATAAAAAATAAAATATAAAAAATAAAAATAAAATATATACCATAAAAATATATATATATAAATCTGAAAAACCTCTAAAAATCAGAAATAAAACAATTCAGGTCGAATTCAATGTTCAAACCATGGGGTTCTAATGTACCCATCTGGAATATCCATTTGGATTCATTCTTGCTGAGTTCCCTCACTTTATGGGAACCCCTCCAATGAGCCTTATACTTTTGAATAGCCCAGAATTGGAGACCCCTAGGGTCTCTGTTATGATACCTATCAAAATGTTTTGAAACACTGTGTTTTGGATAGCCTTTTCTAATGTTCTGTATATGCTCTCTTATTCTCTTCCACTGGAGCACTGTAAAGCATATACCACCCCCTCAGTCCTGCAATATATAAAATCCTTTATTTCAAATTCTTGTCCAGTATTTGTTGAAGAAAATTTCTGACATTTGTATCCATTTTGATTAGTATTTATGCAGGCATAACACCTTTTACAGGGATAGAATCCTTTACCCTGAAAAAAGGTTAAATCAGTTATTCTCTTGGGTGGGTTGGGTACATTTTTAGCTATGATGTCCCTTAGAGTTGGAGCTCGTCTATAAATGAATCTCAGTTTTTCTGGGAGTATATTTGCCAAAGTAGTATCAGTTTTTAAAATAGACCAATGTCTTTTTATAATCCTCTCCATCCTCCTGTGTTGTACACTGAAGTCCATTATCAGAGGTATGTCATCTGTTTTGTCATTTACCTTGATTTTATCTTGGATCAGCGCTTCTCTTGAGGTTTGATTGACTTCTGTTATTTTTTCTTCTATAAAACATTTATTGTACCCTTTTTCTTCAAACCTCTTACCTATCCACTGAGCTTGTTTAAGATAGTCATTATTTTCTGAACAATTTCTCCGTAAGCGAATAAACTGGCCCTTCGGAATGTTGATTAACCATGGCTCATAGTGGCAACTCGTTACTGGTATATAGCTGTTCCTTTCCACCGGTTTGAAGAAAGTTTTCGTGCTGATGATATTGGCTGTTAGTTCTATTTCAAGATCAAGGAACTGGATTTTAGTCTCACTAATTTGATGTTCAAGTTTAATATTTTTTTGGTTCATATTCAAACGTTGGAAAAAGGATCTTAAACTCAGTTCATCACCCTTCCAAATAATAATACAATCGTCTATGAATCTTTTATATAGAACCAGTTCCTTTGGAGTATTTAAAAAGATGGCATCCTCCTCCCATTTTGCCATGAATATGTTGGCTACACTTGGGGCATATTTAGCTCGTATCCCAATACCCGTTAGTTGTCAAAAATAATTGTCATTATACCAGAAGTAGTTATGTTGAATACCAAAGGCCAGGCTTCTAAGAAGAAATCTTTTCTGTTTAGAAATGAGATGGCTGAATGAATCCATAGCCCATTTAGATGCTTCTATTGCATCGCTATGTTCAATTATTGTGTACAGTGAAGCAACATCAGCAGTTGCTAACAGATATCTTCCATTAGGGTCCAGGGTCAAAGATTTTAATATTTGTAATAAATGTTTGGTATCACGTAGATAAGCTTTAGTGTTAGGTACTAGGGGTTGCAAGAATTTGTCCACATATTCCCCTAGTCTTGCATTGATCGATTGAATCCCATTAATGATGGGTCTTCCTGGTGGTGCCTCAGCATTCTTATGGATCTTCGGGATGGTGTAAATGATTGGAACTCTACATGTATCCGGTACTAAATATCTAGATTCTTTTTTGGATAGAATATTTTTGTTGATTCCTTTTTGAATCAAAGAGGACAGATCTCGTTTGTATTCTCTAGTAGGATTGCTACTGAGAACGAAGCGACCAATGTGGAAGAGAATAAGAGAGCATATCCAGAACATTAGAAAAGGCTATCCAAAACACAGTGTTTCAAAACATTTTGATAGGTATCATAACAGAGACCCTAGGGGTCTCTAATTCTGGGCTATTCAAAAGTATAAGGCTCATTGGAGGGGTTCCCATAAAGTGAGGGAACTCAGCAAGAATGAATCCAAATGGATATTCCAGATGGGTACATTAGAACCCCATGGTTTGAACATTGAATTCGACCTGAATTGTTTTATTTCAGATTTTTAGAGGTTTTTCAGATTTATATATATATATATATATATATATATATATATATATATATATATATATATATATATATATATATTTTTTATGGTATATATTTTATTTTTATTTTTTTTATTTTATTTTTAATTTTTTATTTTTATTTATTTTTTGGTCCAATATTCTCATTATTTGTCCAATACCAGTTTTTTCTGAGTGGCAATATTTGGTTCAGTTCTAGCATATAAATAATGGTCATCATCCATTTTTGCAATATTCTATCATGGAATTTTTAGATTTTAATTTTATATTTTAATATTATTTCCCTATTTCTTATATCATATCTTATTTTAATTTTATATATGTATATTTTATATATAAATATATATCATGTCATCTTGTTTACTCCGTTTTCCATACATTTATGAGCAGAGCATGTGGATACCCCATTTTTGTGATATCATGGGGCACTGGTCAATTATCAAAACCATTAGAGACAATGCTTTGCCATATACTCCCTCTGTGAGATGTTATACCAATTGTGACCACTGGAGGGAGTTGAAGAAGTAAACGTGATTAGAGATATCAATATATATATTTTTTACTTTTTACACACTGCGTTTTTTACACATGGAATCGTGGTTTTGATAAACCAATGATATTCATATGATTTACATGTCTAATAAAAGTAGGTTTTAACAGGATTGAAGTTTATGCAGGAAGCAGAATGATGATAAACTCATGCTGTAGCCATGGCAACCACTCTGCTGTTGTGCTATAAAGCTGAGTCCGTCAGAGCTTGTATTATCCTTGAAAAAGTCACGTGACTGTGATGTAACGCGTGGGAGGAGCCAAGGACGCTCTGTGCAGATCAGCAGTTTCACACAGTGTACTGCACTGAATCTGCTCCTGTCTAAGGCGGCTGACTGCTATAGTAAAACCTGCATATGCCTTATCATTATAAGGCACACGTGAGTGGATTGAAGTTTGCCTGTGTACCTTGGTATCCTAACTATTGCACAATGATTGGTTTTTTCTCTTATCTGCCTGTTTATGATTCTCACATTGGTTGTGAATAGAAGCAAAAAACACATTGGTACTATAAAGATCAATGAGCACCTTAATTAAGCAAGTGTTTATAAACAGCTTTGCTAGTGATCAAAAGCTCTATACCAATCAGGATTCTACACCTGTATAATTGAACCTTCTGAATACATCCCTATATATTTATTTTTATGTGGATTTTTTATGTGAATTTTTTACACATTTGGTGTCACTAATTTTTTATAATTTTACACTATTTTGATTGCTGGATTTTTTAGGAATTTTTACTCACCGCTGGATTTATTTGACTATTTATATTTATTCTTATATATTCATTTTCATGCACATTGTGAAGCGCTTCAAATATCATTATTTATTCTTTTTAAGTGACTCTGAAAACACTCTCTTTTGATAGCAGCCTCACTTGGTTTTATGTGTAATTATCAGCTATTTAGCATCACAGCGCTTTGTGTTTTATATATATTATGTCTAAATGTAGCATTTATGTGTAGGTGGGTTCCACCACCATTGTAATGCCCCGTACACACGGTCGGCCTTTGTTCGGACATTCCGACAACAAAATCCTAGGATTTTTTCCGACGGATGTTCGCTCAAACTTGTCTTGCATACACACGGTCACACAAAGTTGTCGGAAAATTCGATCATTCTGAACGCGGTGACGTAAAACATGTATGTCGGGACTATAAACGGGGCAGTAGCCAATAGCTTTCATCTCTTTATTTATTCTGAGCATGCGTGGCACTTTGTGCGTCGAATTTGTCTACACACTATCGGAAATTCCGACAACGGATTTTGTTGTCGGAAAATTTTATAGCCTGCTCTCAAACTTTGTGTGTCGGAAAATCCGATGGAAAATGTGTGATGGAGCCTACACACGGTCGGAATTTCCGACAACAAGGTCCTATCACACATTTTCCATCGGAAAATCCGACCGTGTGTACGGGGCATTAGTCTTTTCCAGATACACTATTTAGCCAAAAGTATTGGGATGCCTGCCTTTACACACACATGAACTTTAATGGCAGCCCAGTCTTAGTCTGTAGGGTTAAAATTTGATTTGGCCCACCCTTTGCAGCTAGAACAGCTTCTGAGAAGGCTGTCCACAAGGTTTAGTGTGTCTATGGGAATGTTTGATCATTCTTCCAGAAGTGCATTTGTGAGGCCAGGCACTGATGTTGGATGAGAAGGCCTGGCTTGCAGTCTCTACTTTAATTCAGCCATAGGGTGTTCTATCGGGTTGAGACCAGGACTCTGTGCAGGCCAGTCAAGTTTGTCCACCCCAAACTTGCTCATCCATGTCTTTATTGACCTTGCTTTGTGCACTGGTGTGCAGTCATGTTGGAACAGGAAGGGGCTTTCCCCAAACTGTTCCCACAAAGTTGGGAGCATGAAATTGTCCAAAATGTCTTGGTATGCTGACGCCTTAAGAGTTCCCTTAACTGGAACTAAGAGGCCAAGAACAACCCCTGAAAAACAACCCCACATAATCCCCCCTCCACCAAATCATTTGGACCAGTGCACAAAGCAAGGTCCATAAAGACATGGATGAGTGATTTTGGGGTGGAATGAATTGATTGGCCTGGACAGAGTCCTGACCTCAACACAACAGAACACCTTGGGGATGAATTACAGAGGAGACTGTAGGTCAGGCCTTCTCGTCCAACATCAGTGCCTGACCTCACAAATGCATTTGGAAGAATGGTATACTGTAATCTATAGTATAATAATTGTGTATTGTTGACAGGTAATCCCAAAACAGTGATTGGAACCAACATTTGTTCTTGTCCTGCTATTGGAATCATAGAAGAACTATAACAAACATCCTGTTTGCATCCTATCCATTTATTTACCCATAAATCTGTATGATTTATAGCATATTCATATTCTCTGGGTAAATTCTGCAAAATGCCAAGAGGGGTTATTCCACTCTGAAATGCTTGCGCTATTATTTTAAAATTTGTGAAATATTCAGTCTGTATCTATAAGCATGCTCTGGCAATATGAGAATGTTGTTCACTTGTCATTAAATCAAGAGTAATATTTTGAAGATGTAAAAGAGATGGACCCATTATATTAGCTGTTTTAATAATCATATTTTCTAAAATTTCATTTAAATTTCTCTGCATTTTAATCCCATTACTACCCACTAAACCAGCTGTTTCAAGATCAGACTTTAAAGTATTAATATCCATACTATTTGTTATACTCCCAATTGTGCCAATCCCTCCTAAAATACCTTCAACAATACCACGCTTATTTCTGTTATGATTTTTACTATTAATTCCAAAGCATCTTTCAATACCCAATTCCATATTAACCAAATGTCCTTGACATTGTGGAAACCTTGTAGAAATTTTCCAATATGAAACATTAAAGTTCCACAATATAATGACAAACTTTCCATCTCTCAAAAGAGTTCTTGATTGGAAATAGTTAATCTGAAATGGATTTGCAGAAATGCTTTTCTTACCAATACATGGAGTTTTCCTAGGAGACATTACAACAACACTTGCCTTCCCACATTTCACCGGATAATTTCCTATTGATATGCAACATTCATATATGCCAGTATTCAACAATACACTAATGTATGTATTATTGATCCAATTCACACTACAAAAAAATTCCTTTATGAATTATAATAGTAGAACTGTGAAGAAAACTTTCCAAAAATTCACCGTTCCTTTTCCAAGTTAACAATGAATCTTGAGGTAAATATATTTCTGTTTTACATATCAAATGCATACTATCTTTGTCTTCAATAATTTTAAAGATTGTGGGAAAATATAAATTGCTGGAATAATCATGTTGACCACAGAAATACTAACTTTAACCCTTATTTGAGCTTATTGTCTTGTTACTTTAAAATCCCATGTTATTACAACATCCCCTTTTTCATCTCCAATTATATTTAAATGTTCTGGATCTAATATTTTTACGAAACTTTGAAAAGGGTAATAAAATTTATGTAAGGGATAAAGTATTTTCCCAGATCTTGACATAGTATTAGTAATGTCTCCAGACCAAATTGTTGAATCATTACCCTTTAAATATATAGACCAGAAACTCCTCAATAATATATTACATTCAAAAGATCCGGTTTTGTTGTTTAGTCTATAAGATCCTTGCATTTTAACAAAATTTGTTTTAGATTCTATTTTAACGTTGACTTTGATATTATTGCTATTAATGAAATACAGTTGCATACAGCAATCATATCCCTGTCCTACGCATACAAATCCATACAAATCTTCATCTGTATTAACCACTAGGCATCCGCGCTATAGCCAAAAGACGGCTACAGCGCGGACTCCAATTGCCGGGAGGGCGTCCCTGGACGTCCTCTTGTTCACTTCCGTGTTGCGCGCTCCCGTGGGCGCGCATCGGGGAAGTTTTGTGCTGGCCTTGTACCTCGGACACAGCCAGTCCCAGATCGCCATAAATGGCCAATGACAGCGGCCGTTTACGGTGCGATCGCTCTGCCAATGAGAGAGGATCTCATATGCAAACAGAGACAGCGTGTGAGGAGGGAGAGCGAACCACTGCGGCGGTAAGTAAACAGAAAAAAAAACGAAAAAAAGTGTCAGCACAGTTATCTGTCCTGCCATCTGCCCCTGCCATCTGTCCTGCCATCTGCCCCTGCCATCTGTCCTGCCATCTGCCCCTGCCATCTGTCCTGCCATCTGCCCCTGCCATCTGTCCTGCCATCTGCCCCTGCCATCTGCCCCTGCCATCTGCCCTGCCATCTGCCCTGCCATCTGCCCCTGCCATCTGCCCTGCCATCTGCCCCTGCCATCTGTCCTGCCATCTGTCCTGCCATCTGCCCCTGCCATCTGTCCTGCCATCTTTCCCTGCTGTCATGTCCCTGCCATCTGTCCCCAGTGCCATCTGTCCCCACTGCCATCTGTCCCCAGTGCCATGTATAAGTCCCCTCTGTCATCAGTGCCACATAGTGCCATCTGTCATCAGTGTCACGTGCCATCTGTCATCAGTGTCACCAGTGCCACGTATCAGTGCCATCTGTCATCAGTGCCACGTATCAGTGCCATCTGTCATCAGTGTCATCAGTGCCACGTATTAGTGCCATCTGTCATCAGTGCCACGTATAAGTGCCATCTTTCATCAGTGCCATGTGTCCTCAGTGCCACATATTAGTGCCATCTGTCATCAGTGCCATTTGTCATCAGCGCCACGTGTCATCAGTGCCACATATTAGTGCCATCTGTCATCAGTGTCACGTGTCATCAGTGCCACGTATTAGTGCCATCTGTCAGTGCCACGTATTATGCCATCTGTCATCAGTGCCATGTATTAGTGCCATCTGTCATCAGTGCCACATCAGTGTCAGTGCCACGTATCAGTGCCATCTGTCATCAGTGCCACATCAGTGCCACGTATTAGTGCCATTTGTCATCACTGTCACATGTCATTGTCCTGGTTCTCCAGGGCCTTCAAAAGTGTAATAGGTAGTCAACAAATTAGATGTGTAATTTATGCTCCTAGAACACGTGATGGCGCTCCCTGCATGTTGGGACTCTGTATGTGGCCAGGCTGTGAAAAAGTCCCACACATGTGGTATCGTAATACTCAGGAGGAGTAGCAGAATGTATTTTGGGGTGTCATTTGTGGTATATACATGCCATGTGAGAGAAATAACCTATTACAATGACAATTTTGTGGGGAAAAAAAAAATCTTCATTTTGCAACGAATTGTGGGAAAAAATGACAACATCAAAAACCTCCCCATGCATCTAACTAAATACCTTGGAATGTCTACTTTCAAAAAAGGGGTCATTTGGGGGGTATTTGTACTTTCCTGACATGTTAGGGTCGCAAGAAATGAGATAGGCCACCAGTATGTCAGGTGTGATCAGTTTTTTATGATTTGCACCACATCTTGTAGACTCTATAACTTTCACAAAGACCAAATAATATCCACTAATTTGGATTATTTTTACCGAAGATATGTAGCAGTATAAATTGTGGCCAAAATTTATGAAGAAAAATTACTAATTTGCAAAATTTTATCACAGAAACAAAGAAAAATGCGTTTTTTTTCAAAATTTTCGGTCTTTTTTCATTTATAGCGCAAAAAATAAAAATGCAGAGGTGATCAAATACCACCAAAATAAAGCTCTATTTGTATGAAAAAAAGGACAAAAAATTCATTTGGGTACAGTATTGTATGACGGAGTAATTGTCATTCAAAGTGTGAGAGCGCTGAAAGCTGAAAATTGGTCTGGTCACGAGGGGGGTTTAAGTGCCCAGTTGTCAAGTGGTTAATATCAACATTTTTGTCCCTTGTATTGATATTAGTGTTTTTATCACTTTGTTCCTCTGTATTGATATCAATGTCTAGATCTCTTTTGTTTCTGAATAATGTAATGTCTTTGTTGTGTAATTCTTTTTTTTTTTTCTAGTTTAAATGGTTTTTATTAGATTTTGTCAGAAAAACAAATTGTAAGTACAAGCTTCCGTTACATGTCACATTTTAAAGCAGGGTAAAAGGGAGAAGTACAAGTCATATTCACAGTGGTATGTTTTGCAATATAATGACTTATATACTAGAGTTACATCATCAACTAACTGTAGACTGAGGTATCTATTATCGGGTCCTACCTGGTCCGTGTTCTTGCGAACATAACGGGTGAGCCTTGGGTAATTATCCCAGTCCACCTCCAGCACCCCTTCATGGGATCACACTGTGCTGGGGAGCGGAATGAGACCTATTTACTAGTGACCCGAGGACCTAGAGAGACATTAGAGATGTATAAAAAAAAGTAATAGAAAACTTTGGCGCATTGACCAAAAGATCTTGATTGCAAAAAACAGTTTGCTAAACGGGTTACATTTCAAGTTTAAAGTAACTTAACAATCCCATTGGTACAGTTGCTGTTTAGGCATGTTGCAATAAAAAGCTATCATTCATGAGTAAACCTCAGGGATACATAACAAAGTATAACTTTCTACTATGGTTCAACCAGGGTGTACCCACTTCAGGAGTGAGTTCTATTCCTGCCTGCCGAATATGGGGAGTCAGGGAGAATAAAAAAAAAAAGGAAACAAGAGAAGGGTTAGGGGGAGGAGAGAGGAGGGAGGAGTAAGAAAGAGAGAGGTAAAGTGCAGAGAAGAGAAAAGTTTGGCTGTCTGCTCGGAGCCCCCACCTCTATTGAGGGACTATTTCTAAAAGTTTGGATGTTGCCCTATTCCTATGTATTTGGACCAAGGGTCCCAAATCTTCTCAAACTTTGCTGAGGTATCTAGTAAAGAGCTTACTAATTTCTCCTGAGTCATTATCCATGACACTTTCCGTTTAGCTGCTATGAGAGAGACTGAGGGCTTCTTCCAAGCTTTAGCAAGGGTAATTTTGGCTCCCAGGAGAACGAAAAATACTAATTTCTGTGATGATTTTGAGATCCCTGGAATGGGATGGTTGAGAAGAGCTGTTAGAGGAGACTTGGGAATGGTCTTACCTATTATTTTGGATATGGCGTAAAATATTTTTTGCCAAAAGGTCCTAATTTTAGGGCAGTCCCACCATATGTGTAACATGGAACTGTTCATGTGACATCCGCGAAAGCAGAGAGGGGAGACCGCGGGGTGCATCATAGCAAGCCGGGAGGGGGTCAAGTACCATCTAGTGATTACTTTTAGGCTAGCTTCAATCAGGGAAATATTATGAATGCCTTTGAATGATCGGAAGAAGGCCATGTGCCAGTGATCTAGATCCCATGTGTCCTGTAAATCCCTCTCCCATGCCAGCATGAACGTTGCTTTCCTATCTGTAGCAGCAAGCGAGGAGTAGATTAAGGATATGCCCCCCTTCTGCTCCAGGAGACCCCCACACCATATTTCGTATGGGGTGAACTGCGGGGGTTCAGGTTTCTCAACCCAGATAGATTGGAGAAAGTGTGAAATTTGATAAAACCTGAACCTCTCTGAATTGGGGAGGCTCAGATGTTTGACGCAGTGGTTGAGGGATAATGGCCCCGCTGCGGTAAAATAGTTCCCGATCCGGTACATCCCCCTATGCAGCCACCACTGAAAGGCTTTAATGTCCATGCCCGGGGGGAATGCGGGGTTACGGAAAATGTGCGATAGAGGTTTGCTGAGCGACACTAAGGAGGGGTTCTTTCTGAGAGTGTCCCATATCGTCAGAGATTGTGATAAGGCGGGCGACATGACCGGAGGCCTAGCCTTTGGTGGGCACCAGAGGAGGAAGTCAATTGTAAATGTTGGTACTGCCTGTCTTTCCATTTCTATCCAATCAGGTCTGGCTGTTTTGGCATAGACTGTTGATATCTGTGCCAATCTAGCCGCCTGGTAATACCAAAAAAGATTTGGAAGTCCCAATCCCCCCTTTTTTCTTGGGCCGAATAGGGCGTTTCTCGGGAGCCTATGCCCCTTTGCACCCCAAATAAATTTTACAACCTTGTTTTGGAATTGTCAGAGAGCTCACCTTGCTGGTCATGGGATTGGCCACCAGAGGGAGTGCTTGTGAGCAAGCCGGCCTATTTAAGTTTGTCAGGCACTCTGTTCAATGCTGCCTGATCATCAGCTTCCTGTGCCGTAGTTCCTGTTTCCTGTCTTGTCTTCCTGTTTACCTGATCTCCTGACGACCCGGATTGCTCTTGGATTCCCCTTCTTGCTGCCTGTACCCGACCTTGGCCTGTTTGACTCCGCTTCTGCCTGCTCCTATTGTACCTTGTTGCCCGTCTGTTGCCGAACCCAGCCTGTCTCCTGACCATCCTGCTCAGTCTCATCGCCTGTGTTCCAGCCTGCACCTGCTGTTCATAGACTGCTATTCCACCAGCATCTGGACTCTAGTTCACAGGCTCTCATACCACTCCGCACTCCTGTGCTTCCTGTTACCTTACCAGGGGCCGCGAGTCGGACGCGTAAGGGAGCCTACTCTCTGCCCAAAGCGGACTCACCGGTCTGGTAAGTAGGAGTCTGATAGTATCAGGCAGCCATGACCGAGTCCGGGCAGGGGGCCTCCCCTATGGACGAACTTTGCAGACACTTGGCAGGATTAACCCAAGCAGTCAAAAGTTTACAGGATGGCTATACCCGACTAGAGGAACGTGTTCAGGCCCTGTCTGCACCTACCAATCCTCAGGGGACTTCGTCTGCAACCGGGGCACCCTCCGTAGTCATGCTCCCTCCAGAGCCCAAAGTACCTATACCGGAGAGATTTTTTGGAGACCGTAGTAAATACCGTGCATTCCGGAATGCATGTAGTCTCTATTTTGCTCTGCAGCCTCGGACCTTCTCCCTAGAAGCCACCAAGGTGGGCTTTGTTATTTCCCTGTTGTCCGGTGAGCCTCAAACCTGGGCCCATCACCTTCTGGAACAAAAGTCGGATGCCCTGGAAAGTCTGGACGCCTTCTTCTTGGCGATGTCTCAACTTTATGAGGATCCTCAACTAACCGCTTCTGCTGAAGCTTCCCTGCACTCCCTTCGGCAAGGCCGCAGGGCAGCGGAGGACTATGCCGTTGAATTTAGGCGCTGGAGTTCCGATACGACATGGAATGACGCGGCTCTGCGTCATCACTTTAGAATGGGTTTGTCCGATCCACTCAAGGACGAGTTAGCACGGGTTGGGATACCCCAGACCCTGGAAGAATTAATTAACCTCTCAATCCAAATTGACCGTCGTCTGAGAGAGCGACGCACCGAAAGGTCTACCAGTGCCTATCGACCCACTTGGATGCTTCCACAGGTTCCCAGTCCTCCTAGTAGGCCTTTGGCTCCTCCAACCTCTCCAGTTTTCGACACATCAGAGCCTATGCAGCTTGGTCTGCTCCGTCCTTCCTTGACTCCCGAAGAGAAGTTACGAAGACGTAACCTTAACCTATGCCTCTACTGTGGGGAACCTGGGCACTACGCCAGCGTCTGCCCCAACAAGACGCGTAAGTGTCGTTCTTCTGCTCGTATATGTGCTACTATCATGCCAAAACCTAGTACTCACCTTACCATCTCTGTCACTTTGCAGCTTCCCGGAAAGGCTATCCAAGTTCCAGTCATCGTTGATTCCGGAGCATGCAGCTGCTTCGTGGACCAGGCCTTTGCAGCTCAGCATGATATCCCACTCCGACCCAAGACCCAGAGCCTGGCGGTTCACCTTGCAGACGGTTCCGCCCTCCGTTCCGGTCCTGTCATTCAAGAGACTATCCCTATATTAGCTACTATAAACTCTCAACACCAGGAATTCCTCCGTTTAGATGTCATTTCCTCTCCTCTGTTCCCTGTCATCCTGGGCATGCCGTGGTTGCTGGGCCATAACCCCCATATCAACTGGGTTTCTGGGAAAGTGGAGTTTCTGTCTGATTATTGCCAACAACATTGCCTGCCAAGAATGGCCCATGAGATACCTCAACTCCTCGGCCTACACCCTGAAACCAACTCACACCAAGCCATCCCAGAACAATACCGAGATTTCTCTGATGTATTCAGCAAGAAAGGTGCTGAGACTCTACCGCCACACAGGCCTTATGATTGCCCTATAGAGCTGCTACCTGGAACCGAAGTACCCTTCGGTAGGATCTTTCCATTGACTGAGCAGGAATTGGATACACTAAAACAATACCTTGATGAGAATTTAAAGAAAAAGTTCATCCGCCCATCCACATCTCCGGCCGGCGCAGGCATATTCTTTGTGGAAAAAAAAGATCATTCCCTTCGGCCATGTATCGACTACCGGGAATTAAATCGGATAACGATCAAGAATCGCTACCCCTTACCCCTGGTGCCTGAATTATTCCAGAGGCTAGGAACGGCAACCGTCTTCACAAAACTGGATCTTCGCGGAGCCTATAATTTAATCCGTATCCGGGAGGGGGACGAGTGGAAAACTGCTTTTCGCACTCGTTTTGGGCATTTCGAGTATTGCGTTATGCCCTTCGGTCTATGCAATGCCCCAGCCACATTCCAACACTTTGTGAACGACATCTTCCGGGAATTTTTGGATCTCTACGTCATCGTCTACCTCGATGACATTCTCATTTTCTCATCATCACTGACTGATCATCGCAGGCACGTCCGAAATGTCCTCGCCCGGCTCAGGCAACACGGGCTGTATGCTAAACTCGATAAATGTGAATTTGAACTCCAATGCATCCAATTCCTGGGGCTCATCATTTCAGTGGAAGGTATTAAAATGGACCCTCAAAAGGTGTCCGCCATACTGGACTGGCCCGCACCTACGGACAAGAAGGGGGTCCAACGCTTCGTTGGATTTTCCAATTTCTATAGGAAATTCATCAGAGACTTTTCCAAGATCATCGCCCCCATTACTGAATTAACAAGACAAGGAACCCGATTCTGCTGGACCCCTAGGGCTCAATTGGCCTTTGAAAAATTAAAAGGATTATTCACGTCGGCCTCCATCCTCAAACACCCTAACTCTGCCTTGCCATTCGTGTTGGAGGTTGACGCCTCAGAGGTCGCAGTAGGAGCTGTACTCTCCCAACGTCAGGGCCCCAAGGCCCTTCTGTTTCCAATAGCTTTTTTTTCTCGCAAATTATCGGTGTCTGAAAGAAACTACGATGTAGGAGACCGGGAGCTTCTGGCCATCAAGACGGCTCTGGAGGAGTGGCGCTATCTTTTGGAGGGTGCTGTACATCCTATTCTAATCTACACGGACCACAAGAACTTGGAATATCTGAGATCTGCCAAGAGACTAAAACCGCGACAAGCCAGATGGGCGCTCTTCTTCTCTCGCTTTCAATTCCATATTACCTACAGACCCGGCTCCAAAAACATCAAACCGGACGCTCTCTCACGAATGTTCCATGACTCCAAAGAAACCGTCCCTCCGGACACTATCCTGCCTGCAGGAAATTTTTTATTACTTCAGGGGGATTTAATCTCCAGAATAAGGCAAGCTTCCACAACTATACCCCAACCCACTGAGACCAGCCTAAGAGATGGTTTACTCTGGCATAAGGAGAAGATCATGGTTCCTGAGAGCCTTAGGGTACCAGTACTAGAGCTTTGCCATGACCACAAGTTGGCTGGGCACTTCGGGGCTCAGAAGACAACCGAACTGGTGCAGCGCACCTTTTGGTGGCCACAGTTGGCCGAGGACTGTAGGAATTACGTCAGTTCCTGCCACACATGTGCCCGAAGCAAGAATATTCGGACGAAGGCCTGGGGCTTACTGAAACCCTTGCCCATCCCTGACAGACCTTGGAAAATGATCGCAATGGATTTCATTGTGGAACTGCCCCCATCCGAAGGCTTCTCTACCATCTTTGTCATAATTGATAGATTGTCAAAAATGGCTCACTTCTTGCCTATGAAAGGCACACCCTCAGCCGTGGAAACGGCGAAGATCTTCATTAAAGAAATTGTGAGATTACACGGGGTTCCCTCTAATATCGTCTCGGACCGGGGTGTCCAATTCACCTCCAGGTTCTGGAAGGCATTGTGTGGTTCCCTCGAAATTGAGTTAGCGTTCTCTTCAGCCTATCACCCTCAGACAAACGGCCAGACGGAGAGAACCAACCAAACCTTGGAGCAATACCTCCGTTGTTTCTCTGCCTTTTCCCAGGATGACTGGGTTTCTCTGCTACCAGTTGCGGAGTTTTCATACAATAACTCCCTGCACTCAGCCATCAACCAGACGCCATTTTTTGCCAATTATGGATTTCATCCCTCCTTTCTACCCAGCTCAATACCTGAATGTTCTCTCCCTGCAGTGACCGAGACATTGGAATTCTTTTCTACCAACAACAAACTTCTGCAGGAAACAATGGCCCAATCCCAGGCTTCTTATAAAAAGACGTTCGACAAGAAGAGGCGCGGGGAGCTTATCCTGGAACCTGGCAATCAAGTATGGCTGTCCACAACTAACTTAAAAATGGCTTGCCCTTCTAGGAAACTAGGGCCTAAATTCATGGGACCCTTCTCGGTGAGAAGAAAAATAAACAACGTAGCGTACGAGCTCAGTCTGCCGGACTCCTTCAAAATACACCCGGTTTTCCATGTGTCCTTACTGAAACCGGTCGCTCCTGATCCTTTCCCCAACCGTAGTACCAGTCCTCCTAAGCCTGTTATGATCAATAACGAGGAGGAGTTTGAAATCGAAGCTATCCTGGACTGTAGGAAAAGGCGCAATCAAATACAGTATCTTATCAAATGGAAGGGGTATGGTCCGGAGGACAATTCCTGGGAACCAGAAAACAATTTGCATGCCCCGGAACTTTTGCAGACTTTCAGGAATGTTCATGCCTCCAGGTTGGCCCGGCTGGGCATCCGGAGGCTGCCCTTAGGGAGGGGGCACTGTCAGAGAGCTCACCTTGCTGGTCATGGGATTGGCCACCAGAGGGAGTGCTTGTGAGCAAGCCGGCCTATTTAAGTTTGTCAGGCACTCTGTTCAATGCTGCCTGATCATCAGCTTCCTGTGCCGTAGTTCCTGTTTCCTGTCTTGTCTTCCTGTTTACCTGATCTCCTGACGACCCGGATTGCTCTTGGATTCCCCTTCTTGCTGCCTGTACCCGACCTTGGCCTGTTTGACTCCGCTTCTGCCTGCTCCTATTGTACCTTGTTGCCCGTCTGTTGCCGAACCCAGCCTGTCTCCTGACCATCCTGCTCAGTCTCATCGCCTGTGTTCCAGCCTGCACCTGCTGTTCATAGACTGCTATTCCACCAGCATCTGGACTCTAGTTCACAGGCTCTCATACCACTCCGCACTCCTGTGCTTCCTGTTACCTTACCAGGGGCCGCGAGTCGGACGCGTAAGGGAGCCTACTCTCTGCCCAAAGCGGACTCACCGGTCTGGTAAGTAGGAGTCTGATAGGAATGCTGAGAGGTGATCCTTCCGTATCGCGATTGGGAGCGCTCTGAAAATATATAGGAGACGTGGCAGCAGAGTCATTTTTACAGAGTTTATTTTACCGAGCCAGGAAATGTGATGCGGGGACCATTGTTTGAGATCAGATTCTAATTTTTTGTAAATGGGGGGGTAATTTGCTTGATATAGCTGTTCAAATTTGGGGGTAAGATTGATTCCAAGGTATCGAATGCTGGACTCGCCCCACGAAAAGCGGAACGCCTCCTGCAACCGAGATACCAAAGCTGACGGGAGGGACACATTGAGTGCTTGAGACTTGGAGTAGTTAACGCATAGACCAGAGATCTGTGCAAAGTCGTCTAGGAGCTTACATAGCACTGGGAGGGAGGTTGCTGGTGACGTTATATAAAGAATGAGGTCATCAGCAAACAGCCCGCATTTATGTGTTCTTGGCCCACAGTTCACCCCTGCTATGTCCGGATTAGTGCGTATAGCAATTGCTAATGATTAAATCGCTATCGCAAAAATCAGTGGCGAGAGCGGGCCACCTTGGCGGGTCCCTCTAGCTATTTTAATAGGATCAGAGAGTTGTCCTTGTAGTTTGATTCTAGCTTCAGGGCTAGGGTATAGGGAGTGTAGTAACCCTGTGAACCGTGGGCCAAAACCCCATTGTTGTATGATTGAGAATAGGTAAGACCAAGATACAGAGTCGAATGCTTTTTGTAAATCTAGAGATAGCAACATTCCCTTTTGCGCCCCACTACCATCCCAGCCCGATTGCAGGAGGGAGACTACATCCACCGTTCTTCTGATTTGGTCGGGACCTTGCCTACCCGGGATAAACCCCACTTGGTCCTTATGGATATAGGATCCAATAAAGGAGGCCAAACGGTCTGCCATAATTTTAGTCATAATTTTTAGATCATTATTGATCAGGGATATGGGTCTATAGTTGGATACTTCTCCCTGGTCCTTGTCTGGTTACGGTATTACAGTTATGAAAGCAGCGTTCATTTGCGGGTCCAGAGGCTCTCCCTTGGTTTTGAAGTTAATGAATCTAGCAAGGTAAGGCGCTATGGTATTTGCATAAGTTTTATAGTACGGTACGGAGAAGCCATCTGGGCCCGGAGCCGACCGCCGCTTAAGATTTTTAATAACTGCTAGCACTTCTTCGGCGGAAACCGGAGCTTCGAGTCTATCTCTGTGCTCAGCCAAAAGGGTAGGAATCGGGAGATTATTCAGAAAATTCGTCAGAGTTTGGGGATTACTTGCCTTATGTTCGCTATATAGATCTGCATAAAAACCATGGAAGGCTTTCATGACCTTCAGTGGGTTTGTTGTGTGGGGTTGGCCCGCTATTTTGATTTTGGGGAAGATATATGAGCGAGGGCGCGGGGAGAGACGGGACGCCAAGAGAGACCCAGCCCTGTCCTTCTGATAGTAATATTTTGCTCCTAGCCATGACAAACTTTTATCCGCTTTAGCTGTAAGAGCTAAGTTTAATTCTAGGCGTGCTGCATCCAATTGGGATACGGGTACTAAAGCAGGGTCTCTCTTGTGCTCCGTACATAACTTTTGGAATTTCTTTTCTAGGTTGATTATGTCTATCCCATGTTCTTTTTTAAGTTTGGCTGCTATTTGTATTAATTTCCCTCTGATTGTGGCCTTATGTGCTGCCCATAAGGTTTCCGCGGAGACGTCTGCCGTGTCATTTTGATTAAAATATTCCTTTATGGCCTTTTCAATTTCAACTTTCCAGGCGGGGTCAGAAAGGATGTTTTCCTTTAGTCTCCAAAGGTTGTATTTGTGGTGTGGGGTTTGGTTATTTATCAGAACACTTAACAGGGAATGATCCGACCAGACCGTGTAAGTAATTTGTGATCTTTGGGCTGCCGGGATCAAGTCATTCGAGACTAGCAGATGGTCTATACGAGCATAGGATTGGTGGGCGTGGGAGAAGTGAGTATAATCTTTTTTGGTGGGGTTTAATTCCCTCCAAATGTCAGTGAGTCCTTGTGAGTAAACCAGCTTAGCTATTTTCAAGCTGGTTTTGGTTGGACGTATGTTTTGGGCGGGTGGGGGTTTAGAAGGCCACATTGGAGTCTCCCCCAAAAATTACAGAGCCTTCAATCAGTGGTCCAAGTGTCTTAAACATTGAGTTAAAGAATTTATGCTGTCCTGTGTAAGGGGCGTAGTAAGATACTAGGGAGTATAATCTGCCTTCTACAGAACCCTTAACTAGGATGTACCTACCCTCTGGATCTCGTTGAACCTTATGTAGCGTGAATCTGCAATTTTTAGATATAAGGATAGCAACCCCTCTGGTCTTATCGTCCGCATTGGCTAGATAAAACAATGGGAACTGAGAGTGGATAAAGTTAGGTTTGTACTGGATCGGGAAGTGGGTTTCTTGGAGAAATAAAAGATCAATCTTGCGGGATTTCATAAAATCAAGTACTTTCCTTCGTTTAGAAGGAGAGTTCAGCCCTTGGGTATTGTGTGTGGCCACCCTTAATAGGGAGGGCAGATTTTCAGTGTCAGCCATGAAGCAGACGTAGGGGGCCTACCCCCATCCCTCAACGCTTACCTGTTCCAGTTGGTGAGTAGGAACCGAAGTTGGGACCATTAAGACATCCTTCCGCTTCTTACTGGGGGAGTGGGTATAACCCAGCAGACAGCCAACTACAAGAAAATAGATTGTTAGAGAAGATAGTAGAGAAGAGAACATAGGAAGAGGGGAAGAGGGGAAGATCAAGTCCTCTCGGGACTTGTGTGAACAGTGGAGGCAGCAGAGCACACCACTCTTCACAGTGGAGGAAACGCCCAGACCCTGCTGACAGGGAGGGTTCCTAACCCAGGAGACCAGTATCACCTGGTCCTTGGGATTAATGGAGGTGCAGCCTAACTGCCGCGACCTCGGCGCACATAAGTTAAATACTGAATAAACAAAAAAACTGCTGATCGGAGCTAGTCCGACCTGGGGAACCGAAGGGGGCCCTACCTACCCTTTTTTCCCCACCTTCCTCCCCTCCCACCCAGGACAAAATTCCGGGTGGATGAGGAGGGCTCCTTGAGCTATAGCCCATGCAATACGAAGCTCATTTTTGCGTCTAAGGCAAATCCTAAGGAGAAGTCATGAGATCACACTCTGTTACCCAGTGCCTTGGAGGCCTGGGTCAGAAAGTGGTGTTTAAGGATCGTGTTGGTTGACATTCAAATACCTAGCGCCAGGTGGGTCCCAATAGGATTACTCCCAAGGGACCCCCCTGGGGCAGAAACACCTGCTTATGTCCCTTTTATCAGGAGAAGACATAGAGGGATGAGGGGGGGGAGAAGAGAAAGGGGACATAACGTCCCCTCCCTCCCCCCCCCTCCGGCTAAAAAATCCCGTAAATCTCCAGCACAGACCCTCCAATGCTGGGATGACCAAAGGGAGAAACAAACCAGCAATAAAAAGAGAAAAAAAAAGAAAAGTCAATCGTGTTCGTGTAGGAGCCCACAAAGGGAAAAAGGAATCAGGGAAAGTCCATCAAACAGCGTCTTGACTCGAGGACTCATGGAGGTTTGGCTTCCTTGGGGCGCTTGTATTTGGGTTTTTCCCACAGGGGTTGCAAGGGGCTTGCAGGGGATGGGCGCTTGTATGCTCCCGCCGCCGAATTGTTGAAGTCCATTGCTGACTCTTGCGAGATGAGGCGGAGGTCTAACAGGATCCGTTCTCCTTCTTGGAGGCTGCAGAAAGAGTAGGTTTTGCCTCTGTGATCAAACTTGAGAGCAAATGGGAAGGCCCATTTATATTTGATTTCGTTTTGCGCCAACACCGAGAGTAGGGGCTTCAACGCCCTCCTTTTTTGTATTGTGTTAGGTGAAATGTCCGCAAAGACTTGTACGGCGTGGCCTCTGCACGTGAGGGGCTGTTGGTATCTGCACTTTTTCATCACCTCTTCTTTAACTGAGAAGTAGTGTGGCTTGATCACTATATCTCTGGGGAGGCCATCTTTCCTCGGTGGTCCTAATGTCCTGTGAGCGCGGTCAATTTCCAATTTATGTGGAGGAATGTCAGGGAGAAGTTGTTTAATGAAGTCTTGGACCGCCATCGTAGAGTCGGTTATAGATTCTGGGAGACCTCTGAGTCTAAAATTTTCCCTTCTGGACCTATTTTCAAGGTCATCAATGCGTGAGAGAGCAATGTCCAGTTGATCTTGTATGACCTGTATGTGGTTGGAGTTCTGCCTGGTTTTAGAGATGGTCTGGTCAAGTTTATCTTCGATCGCCTCCATCCTGGAGCCCAGGGCCTGGAAGTCCTCTCTGATGTCGCCCGTTATTTTGGCTGCAGTTTGGGCCAGACCTCTATCCAGCAGAGCTGATAACTGGGAGAAGAGGTCGGGGGCTGTGAGGATTGAGTGGGCTGGATTGGGCGCCATTTCAGGCCCTGTTGTAATGTGAGGGGAGGGAGGCTGCGAGGGGGGTGTCATAGGTTGCTCTGCAATGTGCTCTGAAAGGGCCGTGAACTGAGCTGAGTGTAGAGGAGTACTCACTGGGGTCCCAGAGGGGAGAGAGCGGGTCACTGCGGCATAGGAAAGTTTATCTCCTGGGCTCTCTGCAGCTGTCTGTGCGCCGTGCAGCATGGCGCCCGCCATCTTGGATTCGGCCCGCTCCGCCGAGGCTCTGAACAGAGGTTCCAGGCCCTTCCTGGACGATCCGGCCGGCATAGGGTTGTTCCCCAACCCTTCCTATTCGCCTTGAGGTGGGTTACGTGGCCTACGGGGTCCCGGTTCCCCCGCTATGTGCGCCGGGTGGTCAGGGCAGTGCGGAGCTCCGGGCTTAAGTGGCCATCTTGGAGGAGTCCACGCATGCGCCACTTGTGTAATTCTTCAATCCTGTTAACCTCTGCATAGCTGGAACAGTTTGTGATATATTTTACCACAGATAAAATTGTCACTAGAGAAAAGATGAATCCTGTGATGATGATAAGTTTTCTCTCTTTAAAACCTTTCTTTTGTTGAGCTGACATCTTTTCTTCTTTTTGGAATCCAGTTTCTCCAGGTTAGATTTTTATAATTAATTCCTGGAAAAAGAAATGCAGCATCATTATCTTGGATTATAAAGTTTGCATTGATCAGTGTGTACCCTCGTTTTTTGTTGTCTACATGCATTTTTCATTGAATTGAGGGGTCTTTGTACCTATACCATTACCCCTTGAACATCCAAGATGTCAAAAGGACCTTCCCAATTACTTTGCCACTGTCCACTTTTCCTGAAACTTTTTACCATGAGCTGACCTCCTTTCTCAAACTTAGAAGTGTGTGGAGGGACCATTTTTTGCATACAAGTAGCTGCATGTGGCAAAATACTGTTCAAATTGTCCTGTAACATCTGTAACCATTTTGACTTCTCTATTGCCTCCCTTTGGGGTGTAGACAAAAAAGGTTCATGGGGAAACACAAGCGGCATTTTCCTTCCTGTCATTAATTCAAAAGGAGAATACATTGTAGCAGCAGAAGCTGTGCTTCTTACACTTAATAAAATGAATGAAACAACATCAACCCAAGTATTTCTTCTGTCTAACAACATTTTTGCAATTCTAGATTTAATAGTCCTATTCATTTGTTCAACAATTCCTGCAGACTGTGGATGATATGGTACATGAAATCTCTGTTCAATTCCCAAAATTTTACACATTGCCTGCATGATTTTACCTGTAAAATGGGATCCTCTGTCACTGCTGAGGTTTGCTGGTATACCCCAAACTGGAAAAACATGATTAATCAACATCCTAGCAGTTGTTAAAGCATCATCTTTGCGTACTGGAAGAATCTCGATCCACTTTGAAAAAATGTCAACTAAGACCAATGCAAATCTGAATCCATTTTTTCCTGATGGTAATGGCCCTATAAAATCTATTTGTATAGAAGACCAAGGTCCATCTGCTGGAGGAATTCTTTGTAAAGGAGGTTTCTGACCCTTTGGTCTAGGATTCACTTGTGCACAAATCAGACAAGATTTAATTACACTGTCTACTGTCTCTTCCATTTTGTCCCAATAGAATTTCTCTTTAACAATTTCAAGCAATTTTTGCTTACCAATGTGACCTAAACTGTCATGGTTGAATTTAGTGAATTCCACCTGTAGGTGTTGTGGTATAATAGGGCACAAAAATCCATCATGACATAAGATCCCGTTTTCATAAACAAAAGAAGATCTTAAATCACCCGATGAAGAATAAAAGATTGACGTCTCTCTCTTTTGTTCCTCGGAAAATGAAGGAAAATGTGTGTCTGATTTTTTCACAACATTAATTTAAACCGTTTCAGATTGAATTACTAACTCTCCAAGCAAAGCTGTTTCCTTTGCTAATGTGTCTGCTGTTCTATTGCCTACAGATAACTCACTATTATCTTTTTTATGTGATGGAATTTTTACAATAGCATTTGCAAGAGGATTACTCTCTGCAAGGTCAAAAACTGATTCTAATGTCTCTTTCTGCACAAGAGTCTTATTGGATGGATCTACAAAACCTCTACATTTCCAAATAGGTAAATAATCAGTAAGAGAACGAACAACATATGAGCTATCACTATAAATCACTAGTGAGCCTCTATTCTCTTCCTTGTCAATTGTCAATACAGTTTTTACTGCTTCAAGTTCTGCTCGTTGAGCTGAAAAATGTCCTGGCAACTTGGGTTGTATGGCAAGATTATGCTTTGGATACCAAATTGAATACCCACTGTAATAATTACCTGACATACAATATCTCGAACCATCAACAAATACAGGTTCATCAATTTCCTCTGCCTCTCTACGAAAGAGAGGAGAATGTGTTTCATGGACTTCACACAAACATTCATGTTCTAGCCCATTGTATTCCATCAACTGAGGAAGGATATACTTGGCATTGTGTTCAACCTGTATTTGTTTAGGTGACAGAGCCAACAACCATTGAGAAAATCTTTGGTTGGAGACTCCAGGAACATTTTTCTCAAAAAGGAACTTCAAGGTACTATGTGGGGTTTGCAGAATGATTTTGTTAAATCCTACAATATGCTCTGTTGCTTTTACTGCATAATGCACACCCACTAATTGGGGTAATTAAACGTGAAAAATACCCAAGAATTCTCCAATCTTCTCCCTGTTTCTGAAGCAAAACAGCTGAGATGGCAATCTCTGAAGCATGCACTTGCAAAGCAAATGGTGCCTTTTTATCCACTGTTGCTAATGCTGGGGCTGACTGCAAATCATTTTTCAACATTTCAAAAGCTTTTTGTTGGACTTCTGTCCAGGGACCAAATTCATTATTCTCTGTATGTTTTAACAAATCATATAGCGGTTTCGCCTTCTCTGCCAATGACCCGATAAAATCTCTGGAAAAATTTACCAATCCCAAAAATTATCTCAATGCTTTGAATGTTGTTGGTACAGGTAAAGATGCAATAGTCTCTATACGTTCCTGTAAAGGCTGCTTTTTCCCTGGACCAATCAAAATTCCTAGAAATTTTACCTCACTTTTCATAAGCTGAACTTTGCGTGTATTCAGCTTGAGACCTTCTTCTTGCAGAAGTGTGAACAATTCTGCCAGAAGAGTCAAATGCTCCTCCTCATTTTCACTTGAAAGAAGTATGTCATCTACATACTGAATTAAACAATCAGGTCTAGAGAACCTTGATAAAACATTTGCCAATGCCTGATGAAATATAGACGGGGAGCTATGATATCCTTGCGGAAGTCTTGTGAAAACATATGAAACATTTTTGTACACAAATGAAAATTGTATTGACAGCTCTTGGCCAAAGGAATGCTAAAAAATCTGTTTGCAATGTCTAATACAGAAAACACTTTTGCATTAGCATTTAATTGCGACATGATATCTGGTGTTTCCGCTACAATAGGCGAACAACATGGTATGTATTTGTTTAGCATTCTTAGGTCAATCAAAAGTCTGTATGCACTGGGGTCATCTCGTTTAGCCACAACCCATAAAGGATTATTTGTCACAGAATTTGCTTTCCTGATGATACCCTGTTCCAAAAACTCTTGAATGATCAATGAGACAGGTTCATCAGCTTCTGGTGGTAATTTATATGGCTTCACGAAAGGATGATCCTTGCCCTCAATGTTAACTTCAATACCTTTAACCACTTGACGACCGCCTCACGCCGATGTACGTCGGCAAAGTGGCACGGACAGGCAAAATCACGTACAGGGTACGTGATTTGCCTTCCGCGGGTGGGGGGTCCGATCGGACCCCCCCCCGGTGCCCGAGGCGGTCGTCGTTTGTCCAGCGGCGATCGGTGATGAGGGGGAGACCATCCGTTCGTGGCCCCCCCCTCGCGATCGCCGCCGGCCAATGAGAATCTTCCTTTGCTGCTGTATGCTAAACAGCAGCAAAGGAAGTGATGTCATCTCCCCTCGGGTCGGTATTTTCCGTTCCGGCCCGAGGAGAGACGACAAGTATGTGAGTGCACAACACTACACACACACAGTAGAACATGCCAGGCACACAAATCACCCCGATCCCCCCCCCGATCGCCCCCCGATCCCCCCCCAATCACCCCCCCCCCCCCCTGTCACAAACTGACACCAGCAGTTTTTTTTTTTTTTTTTTTTTTTTTTTTTCTGATTACTGCTAGTTGTCAGTTTGTGACAGTAAATGTGTTAGGGCAGTTAGTATTACCCCCCTTTAGGTCTAGGGTACCCCCCTAACCCCCCCCTAATAAAGTTTTAACCCCTTGATCACCCCCTGTCACCAGTGTCACTAAGCGATCATTTTTCTGATCGCTGTATTAGTGTCACTGGTGACGCTAGTTAGTGAGGTAAATATTTAGGTTCGCCGTCAGCGTTTTATATTGTCAGGGACCCCCATATACTACCTAATAAATGTTTTAACCCCTTGATTGCCCCCTAGTTAACCCTTTCACCACTGATCACCGTATAACCGTTACGGTTGACGCTGGTTAGTTTGTTTATTTTTTTATAGTGTCAGGGCACCCGCCGTTTATTACCGAATAAAGGTTTAGCCCCCCGATCGCCCGGCGGTGATATGCGTCGCCCCAGGCAGCGTCAGATTAGCGCCAGTACCGCGAACACCCACGCACGCACCGTACACCTCCCTTAGTGGTATAGTATCTGAACGCATCAATATCTGATCCGATCAGATCTATACTAGCGTCCCCAGCAGTTTAGGGTTCCCAAAAACGCAGTGTTAGCGGGATCAGCCCAGATACCCGCTAGCACCTGCGTTTTGCCCCTCCGCCCGGCCCGGCCCAGCCCACCCAAGTGCAGTATCGATCGATCACTGTCACTTACAAAACACTAAACGCATAACTGCAGCGTTCGCAGAGTCAGGCCTGATCCCTGCGATCGCTAACAGTTTTTTTGGTAGCATTTTGGTGAACTGGCAAGCACCAGCCCCAGGCGTCAGGTTAGCGCCAGTACCACTAACACCCACGCACGCAGCATACGCCTCCCTTAGTGGTATAGTATCTGAACGCATCAATATCTGATCCGATCAGATCTATACTAGCGTCCCCAGCAGTTTAGGGTTCCCAAAAACGCAGTGTTAGCGGGATCAGCCCAGATACCCGCTAGCACCTGCGTTTTGCCCCTCCGCCCGGCCCGGCCCAGCCCAGCCCACCCAAGTGCAGTATCGATCGATCACTGTCACTTACAAAACACTAAACGCATAACTGCAGCGTTCGCAGAGTCAGGCCTGATCCCTGCGATCGCTAACAGTTTTTTTGGTAGTATTTTGGTGAACTGGCAAGCACCAGCCCCAGGCAGCGTCAGATTAGCGCCAGTACCGCTAACACCCACGCACACACCGTACACCTCCCTTAGTGGTATAGTATCTGATCGCATCAATATCTGATCCGATCATATCTATACTAGCGTCACCAGCAGTTTAGGGTTCCCAAAAACGCAGTGTTAGCGGGATCAGCCCAGATACCTGCTAGCACCTGCGTTTTGCCCCTCCGCCCGGCCCGGCCCAGCCCACCCAAGTGCAGTATCGATCGATCACTGTCACTTACAAAACACTAAACGCATAACTGCAGCGTTCGCAGAGTCAGGCCTGATCCCTGCGATCGCTAACAGTTTTTTGGTAGCGTTTTGGTGAACTGGCAAGCGCCAGCGGCCTAGTACACCCCGGTCGTAGTCAAACCAGCACTGCAGTAACACTTGGTGACGTGGCGAGTCCCATAAGTGCAGTTCAAGCTGGTGAGGTGGCAAGCACAAGTAGTGTCCCGCTGCCACCAAAAAGACAAACACAGGCCCGTCGTGCCCATAGTGCCCTTCCTGCTGCATTCGCCAATCCTAATTGGGAACCCACCGCTTCTGCAGCGCCCGTACTTCCCCCATTCACATCCCCAACCAAATGCAGTCGGCTGCATGAGAGGCATTTTTATGTCCTCCCAAGTACCCCTACCCAACGAACCCCCCAAAAAAGATGTCGTGTCTGCAGCAAGCGCGGATATAGGCGTGACGCCCGCTATTATTGTCCCTCCTGTCCTGACAATCCTGGTCTTTGCATTGGTGAATGTTTTGAACGCTACCATGCACTAGTTGAGTATTAGCGTAGGGTACAGCATTGCACAGGCTAGGCGCACTTTCACAGGGTCTCCCAAGATGCCATCGCATTTTGAGAGACCCGAACCTGGAACCGGTTACCGTTATAAAAGTTAGTTACAAAAAAAGTGTAAAAAAAAAAAAAATATATGAAATAAAAAAAATAGTTGTTGTTTTATTGTTCTCTCTCTCTCTATTCTCTCTCTCTATTGTTCTGCTCTTTTTTACTGTATTCTATTCTGCAATGTTTTATTGTTATTGTTATTGTTATTATGTTTTATCATGTTTGTTTTTCAGGTGTGTAATTATTTACACTTTACTGTGCTTTATTGTTAACCATTGTTAACCATTTTTTTGTCTTCAGGTACGCCATTCACGACTTTGAGTGGTTATACCAGAATGATGCCTGCAGGTTTAGGTATCATCTTGGTATCATTCTTTTCAGCCAGCGGTCGGCTTTCATATAAAAGCAATCCTAGCGGCTAATTAGCCTCTAGACTGCTTTTACAAGCCGTGGGAGGGAATGCCCCCCCCCCCCCACCATCTTCCGTGTTTTTCTCTGGCTCTCCTGTCTCAACAGGGAACCTGAGAATGCAGCCGGTGATTCAGCCAGCTGACCATAGAGCTGATCAGAGACCAGAGTGGCTCCAAACATCTCTATGGCCTAAGAAACCGGAAGCTACGAGTATTTCATGACTTAGATTTCGCCGGATGTAAATAGCGCCATTGGGAAATTGGGGAAGCATTTTATCACACCGATCTTGGTGTGGTCAGATGCTTTGAGGGCAGAGGAGAGATCTAGGGTCTAATAGACCACAATTTTTTCAAAAAAGAGTACCTGTCACTACCTATTGCTATCATAGGGGATATTTACATTCCCCGAGATAACAATAAAAATGATTAAAAAAAAAAATATGAAAGGAACAGTTTAAAAGTAAGATTAAAAAAGCAAAAAAATAATAAAGAAAAAAAAAAAAAAAAAAAACACCCCTGTCGCCCCCTGCTCTCGCGCTAAGGCAAACGCAAGCGGCGGTCTGTCGTCAAATGTAAACAGCAATTGCACCATGCATGTGAGGTATCACCGCGAAGGCCAGATCGAGTGCAGTAATTTTTCCAGTAGACCTCCTCTGTAAATCTAAAGTGGTAACCTGTAAAGGCTTTTGAAGGCTTTTAAACATGTATTTATTTTGTTGCCACTGCACGTTTGTGCGCAATTTTAAAGCATGTCATGTTTGGTATCCATGTACTCGGCCTAAGATCATCTTTTTTATTTCATCAAACATTTGGGCAATATAGTGTGTTTTAGTGCATTAAAATTAAAAAAAGTGTGTTTTTTCCCCAAAAAATGCGTTTGAAAAATCGCTGCGCAATTACTGTGTGAAAAAAAAAAATGAAACACCCACCATTTTAATCTGTAGGGCATTTGCTTTAAAAAAATATATAATGTTTGGGGGTTCAAAGTAATTTTTTTGCAAAAAAAAAAAACTTTTTCATGTAAACAATAAGTGTCAGAAAGGGCTTTGTCTTCAAGTGGTTAGAAGAGTGGGTGATGTGTGACATAAGCTTCTAAATGTTGTGCATAAAATGCCAGGACAGTTCAAAACCCCCCCAAATGACCCCATTTTGGAAAGTAGACACCCCAAGCTATTTGCTGAGAGGCATGTCGAGTCCATGGAATATTTTATATTGCGACACAAGTTGCGGGAAAGAGACAAATTTTTTTTTTTTTTTTTTTTTTTTGCACAAAGTTGTCACTAAATGATATATTGCTCAAACATGCCATGGAAATATGTGAAATTACACCCCAAAATACATTCTGCTGCTTCTCCTGAGTACGGGGATACCACATGTGTGAGACTTTTTGGGAGCCTAGCCGCGTACGGGACCCCGAAAACCAAGCACCGCCTTCAGGCTTTCTAAGGGCGTGAATTTTTGATTTCACTCTTCACTGCCTATCACAGTTTCGGAGGCCATGGAATGCCCAGGTGGCACAAAACCCCCCCAAATGACCCCATTTTGGAAAGTAGACACCCCAAGCTATTTGCTGAGAGGTATAGTGAGTATTTTGCAGACCTCACTTTTTGTCACAAAGTTTTGAAAATTGAAAAAAGAAAAAAAAAAAATGTTTTTTCTTGTCTTTCTTCATTTTCAAAAACAAATGAGAGCTGCAAAATACTCACCATGCCTCTCAGCAAATAGCTTGGGGTGTCTACTTTCCAAAATGGGGTCATTTGGGGGGGTTTTGTGCCACCTGGGCATTCCATGGCCTCCGAAACTGTGATAGGCAGTAAAGAGTGAAATCAAAAATTTTTACCCTTAGAAATCCTGAAGGCAGTGATTGGTTTTCGGGGTCCAGTACGCGGCTAGGCTCCCAAAAAGTCCCACACATGTGGTATCCCCATACTCAGGAGAAGCAGCTAAATGTATTTTGGGGTGCAATTCCACATATGCCCATGGCCTGTGTGAGCAATATATCATTTAGTGACAACTTTATGAAAAAAAAAAAAAAAAAAAAAAAAAAGTGTCACTTTCCCGCAACTTGTGTCAAAATATAAAATATTCCATGGACTCAATATGCCTCTCAGCAAATAGCTTGGGGTGTCTACTTTCCAAAATGGGGTCATTTTGGGGGGTTTTGTGCCATCTTGGCATTCCATGGCCTCCGAAACTGTGATAGGCAGTGAAGAGTGAAAGCAAAAATTTACACCCTTAGAAATCCTGAAGGCGGTGATTGGTTTTCGGGGCCCCGTACGCGGCTAGGCTCCCAAAAAGTCCCACACATGTGGTATCCCCATACTCAGGAGAAGCAGCAGAATGTATTTTGGGGTGCAATTCCACATAGGCCCATGGCCTGTGTGAGCAATATATCATTTAGTGACGACTTTTTGTAAATATTTTTTTTTTTTTTTTTTTTTGTCATTTTTCAATCACTTGGGACAAAAAAAATAAATATTCAATGGGTTCAACATGCCTCTCAGCAATTTCCTTGGGGTGTCTACTTTCCAAAATGGGGTCATTTGGGGGGGTTTTGTACTGCCCTGCCATTTTAGCACCTCAAGAAATGACATAGGCAGTCATAAACTAAAAGCTGTGTAAATTCCAGAAAATGTACCCTAGTTTGTAGACGCTATAACTTTTGCGCAAACCAATAAATATACGCTTATTGACATTTTTTTTACCAAAGACATGTGGCCGAATACATTTTGGCCTAAATGTATGACTAAAATTTAGTTTATTGGATTTTTTTTATAACAAAAAGTAGAAAATATCATTTTTTTTCAAAATTTTCGGTCTTTTTCCGTTTATAGCGCAAAAAATAAAAACCGCAGAGGTGATCAAATACCATCAAAAGAAAGCTCTATTTGTGGGAAGAAAAGGACGCAAATTTCGTTTGGGTACAGCATTGCATGACCGCGCAATTAGCAGTTAAAGCGACGCAGTGCCAAATTGGAAAAAGACCTCTGGTCCTTAGGCAGCATAATGGTCCGGGGCTCAAGTGGTTAAATAAGCCAACATCATTCTTTTTTTGACTCCAACATTTTTTGTGCGACTGTACCACTTGTTTTAACTTCAAATTCTTTCCTGTATCAGGCCATTTGTAATCAATGTCAACTGTTTCTGTCAAACATATGCTTCCCACTTCTGAATAATCAGCTGGATCAATTACCACAGGCTTATGATTAGCTGAACCTTTCCAAAGCACTCCATTGCCTAAATCAATAATTCACCCTATTTGATACAAAATATTGGTTCCAATGATATTTTCGGATCCCTTACAGAACCACATGTCTATTTCAGTTTGCAAATGACCTGGGATTTCAAAAGAAACATTTTTACACATTTTAGCTTGAGAATCACCTGTTTCATTAAGCTTTTAAATAAGGTCGACCACTCTTGTCTAGAAATATAGGCGCTACAGGGACTAAAGAGTGGTATTCAATTTCTTTTTCCTCTATCTGTCATGGAGAAGATAACAGTGGCTGTCTCCCACTGCTATCGCTGGTTGAATGTGCATTCATATTCATACCAATCTCTTTTAGCTCTTTCCTCTAAGGGGCATAAGGAGAAAAAGTTTTAACTTCTTCTGTTGAAGGTGGGGCAGAAGGTTTGGTGAATACTAATCCATTTTCTTTCCCAATGTTTTTCAACTCAATATATTTTAAATACTTCCTACACTGTGATTTATAATGACCAGGCTTTTGACAAAAGAAACAAGTCATTGGTCTTTTATTATCAAACTGTCTTACCCTGTCATTCCTGAAGGTGGCAGCACCGCCTGCTTTAACATTATTCTGAATGTCTCTGTCAGAATTTCTATTCTGAATGACAGAATGTTTCATGAAAATGATATGGATCATAGTGTATAGTTACTTTTAAAGAATCCAATATCTCAGCTGTCAGAGTTTCCTCCCCTGTGGTACACATCAGTAACTGAAGCAATCAGATTTCAGATGCATCAGTATGAACTTCAGCTCCATAATTATCAAAATAGGGTGTTTTGACTAAACTTCTTGCTATATGATTAAGATATATAAACAGAAAATTTTATTCCTTTGCTCATCAGTCAAATTGAAACAATCACAAAAACTTTCAAAGACATCCCCATTGCGAAGCACATCTGCTCTCAAATCATAATGCGGGATATCTTTCAAAATTTTCATCAACTGATCGTGTATTTGCAATTTAAGTTTAGACGCTCTGTCTAATAGCTTTTGCTTCCGAACGTTTCCTTTTGACGGTTTCTCTAGCTCAATAGGAGCATCCGGTATAAACAACGATTTTGCCGCAGCTGACTGTTTTTTTTTCAGCCCCTTTTGTAAGTACCGAGATATGTTTGTTTTTTGAAATTGTAACATTCTGCATTTCTATTTCATTCTCTAAATGCTCAATATACGTACAAAAAGTTTCACAATTTGAACAACTATGTTCAATAGGTACATTCTCTTGTGTTTGCATAATTTCAGTTACATTTTGACTTGCTGACTGATTCACTACACAAATCATTTGTTTATCTGGCTCATCAAAAACCATAGTATTGAAAACTGTAACTAGCTTCATTACATTACGTTATTTTTTCTTTGTTTTAGCTAATGAAAATCTAGCCTTGTCAATTTCAACATTTGTCTGTAGGCATTACTGAAACATAGATTTCCATAACTTAGCATCTGAAATATGACTGGCTAAACCTTCAAATTCTAAATTGCTTTCTTCAGCCAATACGTTTATAAATTCTGTATTTTGGTACTTACCGAATATAAAATGTTTCCGTTTTCCACTGGACTCAAATTAAACCGTCTGTCAAGACTTCTGTATGTCGGAAATTCTCTGGTCTTTCACAATCATCAATCGATTTTCTCTCTAGGTTCATTCAATTTGTGCAAAGTTAATTTCTGTTCATCACTTTTTCCCCTCTGATCAATGGAAGAAAGTGGAAAAAAACTTCTGACAATTGATACTGGCTCTGGCTAGCCAATGTAATAAAAAAGCTTATTATTGTGAAAAAAGCTTTCAATAATGATGACTGATTGTGAGACGAATTTCCTTAATTATATCTGAATCAGCTTAAATCAAACTGTATGTTTTATTGTACACACAAAAACTTGGAAAATACTACTAGTACATTCATATTCATAATTAGTGTTGCTTCATATACGATCAAAAAGATTCAAGTATAGTTCATTTGTTTCAAGAATAGAGTAGAAAGTTCTTAAACGGACATGTGCTTCAATCTTTGTCTTCTTTTTAAAGATGGCTGATTAACCTCATGTTTGCTGAAGAAAAGTCTGTGTGCTGAAGAAGGAGTTGTGTGTAGCTTGAAAGCAGGAAGTAAAAAGAGACTGAACAGCTTTCAGCTTTTGCCTATATGGAATCAGATTTTCTAATTTTGCGCCGAAAGAATACACACTCCCTTTTTCTCTCTAAACTCCTCCCATGCAACAGAGGGTGTCTGAGAGTGGAAAAAAATATCTGGCTTGTCTTACACAGACTGCCTATTCATAAGTCAGGATATGGGAAAGGGGTAATCAGACTAAACATAGACTACTTAAAAAAAATGCCTCTTTCAAACAGAATATCAATTACATAGGAATACCTTAAAAACATATATATATTATTTACAATATCAATCAAAATCCCGACAGTTTCTAGATATTTGTAGTCTCAGTTCATAAGTCGCCATCTGGATATTATTTAACTCAAAGTCTGCCATTCATACAATTATAGGGAATTCATATTCTGAATAATAAAGCCAATTAAAATTTAGCTATTAAGAATATAACAGGAGCCCGGAAGAGGAGGCCGGAGAGCGGGAGAAGAACCAGACACCGGGAGAAGAGGCCAGAGAGAGCGGAGAAGTTGGAAAAGACCCCCGGAGCTGCCTAATAAACTACTGTAAAAACCTGCGTAGTGTGTTTTTTATTGACACCTTTTTTCTCCAGGTGAATGGGTAGTGGTACGTTGTACCCCATACTCATTCGCATACGGTGGGGGGCCGGGATCTGGGGGTTCCCGGTTTCCAATAAGCTCTCTGCTCGCAGACCCCGACACCCAGGGTTGTCGGGAAGAGGCCCTTGTCCTCATCAACATGGGGACAAGGTGCTTTGGGGTGGGGGGGCCACAGGGCGCCCCCCTTCCCCAAAGCACTCACCCCCCTATGTTGAGGGCATGCGGCCTGGTATGGTTCAGGGGGGGAGGCTTGCTCGTCCCCACCCCCTTTCCTGATCGGCCGGGCTGCGTGCTCGGATAAGGGTCTGGTACAGATTTTGGGGGGACCCCCACGCCATTTTTTTTGGCGTAGGGGGGGTTCCCCTTAATATCCATACCAGACCTGAGGGCCTGGTATGCTCCGCGATGGGGCTCGCAAGGTGAATCTGGCCGATAAAAGCGGCTAGATTGACTTCCTTTTCTAGTCCCATCGTACCTCATCACGTTCAAAATGAACAGACTTTAGTCCGTGTGTGGGCAAGTCCGTTCATTCGGAAGTCCGCCGTAACTCCATCAAAAGTCTGTAGGAAGACCAGTGGACCTAGTCTGCCAGAAAGTCCGCTCGTGTGTACGCAGCATCACAGTATATATACTATATTGTACATTACACACTCCTGCACATTATACACCATATGGTACATTACACACTCCTGCACTATATACACTATATTGTGCATTGCACACCCCTGCACTATACATACTATATTGTACATTACACACTCCTGCACCATATGTAAACTATATTGTATAATACATACTTCTCACCAAAGTATTCATTATCTCAGCGGTTGCTAAGGAGTCCCTGACTATTTTAATGAGGTTCTACTATAAGGTTGGCAAAATGTTAGCTCTCTCTCTATTTTCAGTGTACACAAAATTATAAGAAGTGGAAGTGTAAAATAATGCTTGTGCTCTGGCTTGCAGGACAGCATTTCCAACACATTTTATGAGCGCAAGAAGGCTTTTGTTTTGTTTAACCATGCCCCTTTAAATAGGTCTTAAAAGTACATAAATTACTTAATATTACATAAATACTTAAATGGCAAAGCCAAATAGGGAAAAGTGATATAGGTTCAACATACTCCACACCAGAGAAAGCAGTGAGGGTATACTCACAACAGGCCAATGCTACACCCAGGCCATAGTCCATACCCTGACTATCAGGCCCAAAGAGATGGTGGAGGCCAGACACCAAGAAATACAGATTATGGCGAGAGAAACGCAGAATATTATCAATACACTCCACACAGAGGCGAGAGGAGACCTCAATATTACAATCGGACCCCACAGAATGGAGGGAGGAGACCGTATAATTGGAAAAACAATAGGAAACCTCCATACAGGAACAATCGGCAGAGACCCCCATACGAGCATGCCCCTTTAAACCCCTCCCACACTTACCCCATTGTGGACCCACCCACAGTTCGCCATGGTGCACTATATGCACCACATTACTACTCTACTTAAGCTACCCAGAGGCACCCTCTATCTTCCCCCTCTCTCTCTCTCACCCTCTCTCTTTCACTCTCCTTTCTCCCCCCCCCACTCACCCACCCTCCCCCTCTCTATATTTAATTAAATTTATTTTAAAATTGTATTTTATTTAACAAAAGTTGTTTTTCTTTTTATTCTATATAAAAAAGGCCCACAAACATCCTCAGCACCAGGCCCATGATTCTCTTAATCTGGTACTGACCCTAAATATAGCAGAGTGTCAGAGGATAGCAGTGTGGCAGGTTACAATGATTCATAGACAGCAGCATTACCTATGAAAAAGCAGAAAAGACATAATGAGAGAATGGCAGGGGATGTGTTCAACTGCTGATCACTCCTTCAAAAAAATCCCTCATGCAGGAAAAAATGCACTGACAATTGCACTAACAATTTGTCTGGATCATCCATAAATCATCCATTTTAGGGACATTGATACAGTTTATTTGTTACAGATTTTTACTTATTTTTACTTATTTTTTTCATACCCAACTATCTGCCTGAAATCCCTATATTAACATTCTTCAGCATGATTCCACATGCTGAGGATACATTAGTGAGTGAGAGTAAAAATCATGGTTATAGAGTAGACAATATAATAATTTAAAAATCATAGTGATCACATGGCTGTGTTTGGAAACAATCTGGCACTGACTGGCTGAGCTGTTATTGTGCTTTGCACAGAGAGAGGTGCTATGAAAGAAGCAGTCAAGCATCAAGGCTAGTTACAAAAGGGTTAAATAGTATTATGCCCCATACACGCGGTCGGATTTTCCGACGGAAAATGTGTGATAGGACCTTGTTGTCGGAAATTCCGACCGTGTGTAGGCTCCATCACACATTTTCCATCGGATTTTCCGACACACAAAGTTTGAGAGCAGGATATAAAATTTTCCGACAACAAAATCCGTCGTCGGAAATTCCGACTGTGTGTACACAAATCCAACGGACAAAGTGCCACGCATGCTCAGAATATATAAAGAGATGAAAGCTATTGGCCACTGCCCCGTTTATAATCCCGACGTACGTGTTTTACGTCACCGCGTTCAGAATGATCGGATTTTCCGACAACTTTGTGTGACTGTGTGTATGCAAGACAAGTTTGAGCCAACATCCGTCGGAAAAAATCCTAGGATTTTGTTGTCGGAATGTCCGATCAATGTCCGACCGTGTGTACGGGGCATAATAGTTCACATGGTTTTGTTAACTTGAAAAAGTCATGATTTCTCTGTAACATTACTAAGAATTATCTATCCCAAAAATGTTACTAATTGTCTGCTTTGTACCAAGTATCAGGTTAATAATTGACAAATAAATAAACACTTCTGCTCGGCGGGTCATGTGTGAGAAAAGAATGAGTGAGAAAAGAATGAGTGAAAAAATATGTGAACAACAGCACTCACAACATTGTACACAGCAATAAGCCAAAAACTGATGGAAATCAGCATACCAACAGATCCTTAGGGAACCTCAGACCAGCCGAGCAGTATATCCATGGGAAGAGAAAAAAACTCATTGTGCAGCGTCCGATGTATTATAAAAGGTTTAATAAAAAACTACTTACAAGAGCAATGTTAAAACAGGCATTAGGAAACACAACATTCATCTTACACCCTCTACGGGTGCCACAATGTCACTGCTGCTTCCTTGCCTAGCCTTCATGGTGCCCGTGGAGGGTGTAAGACAAATGTTGTGTTTCCTAATGCCTGTTTTAACATTGCTCTTCTAAGTAGTTTTTTATTAAACTTTTATAATACATGGGAGGCTGCGCAATGAGTTTTTTTTTTCTCTTCTGGTGGATATACCGCACGGCTGGTCTGAAGTTCCCTAAGGATCTGTTGATATGATGATTTCCATCTGTGATATCCACAAGGTGGTTGTAAAACCTGAAGTGAGGGGTTAAACTCACTGATACGAGTACAGACCTTGAAGGGTCTGAGAATCTGGTAAGAGGATAATTTGCCCTTATTTCCTATGGGGAGCACTGGGGGGGTGATCTACTAGGGGCAAATAGACTGTGCACTTTTGCGAGTGCAGCTGCTCCAGAGCTTAGTAAATGAGGTAAGGCTTCAATTTACAAAGAACACCCAATCACATGCAAGGAAAATAAAAAAGGAGCATTTTTGCTTACGCGTGATTGGATGATGGAAGTCAGCAGAACTCTACCTCATTTACTAAGCTCTCGAGCAACTGCACATGCAAAAGTGCACAGTCTATTTGCCTTTAGTAAATCAACCCCTGGGTGTTGCACTAATTAAGAACTAGAGGACATCTGCACTTGACTGTGAATCACCTTTATGGACTATATGATCACATACTAATAAGTTGTTAATGTCATTTCATCATACCATTGATGTTGTCACTTATTAAGTCATCTATAGTGATTTATGTATAAGATTACAACAGTGCAACACATTTTTTTATTTTATATCAGGTTAATAATTGCATTGAATATTGGGGCCTGCAGTAGGTAAAACAGTCACACAATCCTGAAAATGCAATATTAACTGTCACTTGGTACAAATTGCCAGTCAATATTACAATCTCCAGTAATCCTTTAGCCCTCTGTTTTATTTCAGCAACAAAAAAGGATATACTGTACTTAAAAGAAATTTATTATGATTTTTGATATATGCCTTTATTTCCATTTTTATTGATTATGAACTTGATAAAAAATAGTAATTTCCTTTTAGATAAAAAGTTTACATAATATTAGGAATTATTTTATCCAGCTATCAGGTGGAACTCTAGTCTACTTTTCTTATGTTTAGTTGTTTTATCTTTCAAATATGCTGAAAGAAGTTTGTTGTGTGCAGAACTCAGTGAGGTTAATTTACTAAAGGGTATGCTCATACGATCATGCATTTATCCAATGTAAAATATCATATGTTTAATGAATTCAATATGCTCCCACTACGTCCATAAATGCAGAATACTTAAGCTTCAGTATATATGTGCAGTTGTTATTAACAAGTCTGGTCTACTATAGAACAAATGCTACAGCATTCAGTTGTATGCAAGCTAAGCTGAGGTGTTCCCAAAATAAAAAATGCAATGTTCTCTAATGTTTCTGGGTCTATCAAACCACTATTAGATATTTTAATTGTACATACTGAACATTTAAAAAAATCAGATGTGCGTGTGTAACTTTTTGAGAAACTGTTAGGAAACACATGTGGTCCAGGGATCCAAGCATAACAGTTTAACCAAGACGTATTATTTTACTTTAGTAGATGAAGCCCAGTGTGTCAATATAACAGCGATTCATGCCTTATCAGAGGGCCCAGTGTGAGATTTTAATCAGACAAATAAAGCTACAGTACAAAGCAGGCTTCCTTTAGCTAACCCATCTGGGTTAAAACTAGGGTTGTCCCGATACCGATACTAGTATCGGTATCGGCACCGATACTGAGCATTTGCCCAAGTACTTGTACTCGGGCAAATGCTCCCGATGCTTCCGCCGATACCTAAACTGTCAGCAGTGATCGGCGTGTGGGGGAGTTACAAGATTCCCCCCCGCAGCTTTCAGTGACATACAGCGGTGATCGGTGCTTGTAACTTCCCCACGCGATCACCGCTGACTGTCACTGCATCCTCCTCCATGCCCCCTCTGTTCCTCTGTCCCCCTCTCCTCTGTCTCCCTCCGTTCCGTTCCTCTGTCCCCCTCTCCTTCTCTGTCCCCTCCGTTCCGTTCCTCCGTTCCTCTGCCTCTCCGCTGTCCCCTCCGTTCCGTTCCTCTGTCCCCCTCTCCTTCTCTGTCCCCTCCGTTCCGTTCCTCCGTTCCTCTGCCTCTCCGCTGTCCCCTCCGTTCCGTTCCTCTGTCCCCCTCTCCTTCTCTGTCCCCTCCGTTTCGTTCCTCCGTTCCTCTGCCTCTCCGCTGTCCCCTCCGTTCCGTTCCTCTGTCCCCCTCTCCTTATCTGTCCCCCTCCGTTCCTCCGTCCCCCTCTCCTTCTCTGTCCCCCTCCGTTCCGTTCCTCCGTTCCTCTGCCTCTCCGCTGTCCCCTCCGTTCCTCCGTCCCCCTCCTCCTTCCTTTGTGTATGGATAGAGTCAGCTGACTCTGTCCATTCACATAACTGAAACATTGTAATCTCTTGTGATTACAATGTGTCAGTTTATGAATGGAGAGGAGCCGCTGACTTCTCTCCATTCATTCTCAGTGCATCTGAGGCTGCAGAGAAAGGGACTGGGGAATCTCTATCCTCGGTCTCTTTCTCTGTCTCAAGGGGGAGATATCAGGGGTATGTTAAGACCCCTGATATCTCACCAAAGCCCCCCAACAGGGCTGATTTAAAAAAAAAAAAACATATTGCAAAAATTAATAAAAAAATTATTATTGTAAAAAATAAAAATTGTAAATAAAAAAAATAAACACACAGACACCGTTCACCCCTCCCCCCCCCCCCCCCCCCCCGAAAAAAAAGAAAGCATTGTTAAAAAAAAAAAAAAAAAAAAACTGTCACGTGACATTAAAAAAAAGTATCGGTAATCGGTATCGGCGAGTACTTGAAAAAAAGTATCGGTACTTGTACTCGGTCCTAAAAAAGTGGTATCGGGACAACCCTAGTTAAAACTGATTCCAAACCATTATTTTTTCCCAAGTAATTCAGTAATTTAAGTTTTTAATTTATGTATGTTGTCTATGTTTTAGAAGTTATTAGAATTAGTGAAATAAATGTGTATACAAATCTTAAGCTGGCCATAGATGGATAGAATTTCAAACAAAAATTCTTAGAAAAAGTCTTATGAAAATTTGCACCGAAGTTCTCAGATCATTTTTAGAAGATTTATTTGTCATTCAAAAGATTTTGCTTGCTGTTAACATTTGATTTTGGAATCAATGGATTTTACTGAATGAAAACCACATACACTGTTACAAATTTGTTTGTTCCAGAAAACTTTTCCAACCTGCTCTTTCAATTTTCCTCATCACTGTGGTCGAAAATTAACATTTATTTGACCTACTAATGATTGGAAAAATGGACAATCTTTCTTAGAGCTTTCTTTTCTAAAGAATTTTCATTCAAAATTCTACCCATTTATGGCCAGCTTAGGGTGCAGCCAACTTTCCCAGTTTACAATGGCCATGGCATATTAAAAGTCTAGCAGCTAAAAAAAAACAAAAACAAAGTTGAATGTATTTGAAATAACAATAATGTCCATAAATATGTATACAGAGATATCTAAATCTATGCAGAAAGCAAGCTAGTTGTCAGTCATGTCACCTAAATGTTTAGGTAACTATTATTTGTTAGCAGGCATTTTTGGTGAATATTTACAGCAGGCAGTATTCTGTTGGTAATAGGGCTTCTTATTAACCTGGTTTTTTATTTTTCTCTATGGTTGTGGTTCAGACACAGAACTGTACCCGTCCTGGAAACATATCATTTAGAAGCATGCCAATAAAGATATATACATAGAGTATATGGTACTATGGCTCTTTTATATTGGGAGGTCTGTATATATCTTTATGAGGAAATTATCACATAAAAATATTGAATTTAGCTTTATATATAAAAACCTATTATGTCTTTAGGTTCTTTGGCATTTATTCTTTAAGTTAAAAAATGGAGAAGGGAAGCTGTAATTAAATTGTGTTTTATAAAATATAAAACATTCAGTTTCAAAATGTATTGAAACAGTTACTATTTAATTATAACTGTCAGAGACATTAATTTGTTTCAAATGGAATTAATGTTTATTAATTTATGATTATTACTGATAAACATTCAGTCAGCAGTCACTATCACTTAACATTCTATCTTTGCAATTACACTCAAATTAATGAAATTTACTTGAGTTTATATTCAGATTAATTGTTTATTAGGAGTTGCTACATATGAACATTAGGGACATATATCAAAAGTAAATATAATTACCACATGAAGGAAAGACAAAACAAAATGTGTTTCATAGTATGTTTCAGCATGTGATAGTTAACCCAGTGTGTTATGCCCCGTACACACGGTCGGACTTTGTTCGGATATCCCGCCACCAAATTTCAAGTTTTTTTTTAAGACGGATGTTGGCTCAAACTTGTCTTGCATACACATAGTCACACAAAGTTGTCGGAAAATCCGATCATTCTGAACGCGGTGACGTAAAACACGTACGTCGGGATTATAAACGGGGCAGTGGCCAATAGCTTTCATCTCTTTATATATTCTGAGCATGCGTGGCACTTTGTCCGTTGGATTTGTGTACACACAGTCGGAATTTCCGACGACGGATTTTGTTGTCGGAAAATTTTATATCCTGCTCTCAAACTTTGTGTGTCGGAAAATCCAATGGAAAATGTGTGATGGAGCCTACACACGGTCAGAATTTCCGACAACAAGGTCCTATCACACATTTTCCGTCGGAAAATCTGACCGTGTGTACGGGACATTAGTGTGTATGAGTTTATTCCACCCATTAATCCAATTCTAAGCATCCACTGAATAACCTGTTGCATAATATCATGAAAGCAAATTATTCCAAAACAACATAAGGCCATAGTAATTATTGTCTGTTAAACAGACACCTTCGTCCTGATTATTTAGACAATGACAACTAAACAAAAAAGTAGTGGCTTTAAACTGTAGGTACTGTAATGTCTTTAACTACTTTTAATACAATGTGCAATATACTGCAGAGAAATGAATTAGGGATCATGGATTCTTTATACATTTTATGAACCAAGGGTCAACTATATTTATGATTTTATTTTAGCCACAGCTTAAAATTATAGATGCCACTGGTAAGTGCAAAATTCCAATTGTCTGGAGGTGAGCCACAATGGACATATAGGCCTATATACCCCACCCTAAATTAAATCTATATTATTGAGAAAAAAAACTGATTAACATGCTAAATCTCCATGGGATCTTTGAGATGTCACACAAAAGGGAGTGAGCATATGATCTCTTTGCTAAGTAAAGTAATGGTTCCAGCTATTTCTAATTTGTTATTTAGGGTCACTCATTAGAAAAATAGGATGAAGGCATTTCCTTCAATGTGATCCTTTAGAGATCTAAAATAATCTAAAAATCTACTCTAAAAGACCCCCTAAACAGTATTATTATTACAGATGAAATTATAAAAATGGTGAGAACAAGGTTTCAGCACAGCCTGCTTTCAGACTTTAAACATACAGTATTGACCACCCATGTATGACCTATACAGGTTTCAAACATGAATGACCATGGTTTTCTCTTATAAAATATATTACTTCCTTCAAACTGTTTGCATAGCAATGCTGTCATAAGAGTACTAATAAAGTATTTACTGATCAAAAATAAAGTTTCTGTGTATGTTTCTGTAATCTATTTGTGATACATACCTTCTTATAGCGCCGCTTGGCACTCAGCTGACCTCCTGTTGTTCTCAGCTGTCAGCAGGGGATCTCAGCCCCCTCTGTGGTGCTCGGAGCGGGGAAGAGAGGTTTGGCGGGTCACAGAAGTGACGAGCGACACTATAAGAAGGTATTTATCACAAATAGTTTACATAAACATACACAGTTTACATGATATAATACTGTAATACAGTGCTTTCTAGGATTTTACAACCACTTTTACTTAGTTCCACTGGCCACTGGGAATTCCTGACAGGCAGGGAGGGAGATGGGGAGAGAATACAGCATAAGCCCTACCCCAAAAATAAGCCCTACTGGGTCTTTTGTTGCCAAAATTAATATAAGACCCGGGCTTATTTTTGGGGAAACACGGTAACATTGTTTTTGTGCTGATTATGAAGCATTACACATATCATATTTGTACATGGTGATTATAGTTGATTAACTATATTTCTCAGTTGATATATACTATCTTGAGGCATCCTTTCTAGATAGCATATTCAGTTATCAAAGTGTAGGGCACACAGCTCTCTAATTCCCATACAATTAGGACCAACAACTTTTTGTGGGGTAAAAACTCCCAGGTATAAATGGATTCATCTATTAAATAATAGATTAAAACAAAAGAGCTTGTAGTAAAAACTCTGTTAAATTTAATTATAGTAATATACAAGAGGGGTGCATCCATGAGACCATATACAGTTTCTGCAAAGAACAGATACTCCACATGTACAAGCTCAAGTTATCAGACCAATGAATACACAGACACAACTATTGTGCCTGTAGTTCTTCTATGGCATACTGTACTGAGAGGAAAAAAAATAAAATAAAAACAATTATATATATATATATATATATATATATATATATATATATATATATATATATATATATATATATATATATATATATATATATATATATATATATATATATATATATATATATATATATATATATATATATGTATGTATATGTATATATATTCCTCTGTTAGCTAGTTTCCTGTAGTCTATCAGCACCTATTTCTTTCCTATACACTTATACATTTCTTTATATACACATATATACATACACATACACATACATATATAGGAGAGAACTAGGTGCTAATAGACTGCAGGAAACTAGCTAAGAGGGAAAAAGAAAAGACAAGAAAAAAAAAAGCAAGGGGAGGTCAATCATAAAAATGGGTAAGATCCCACTCAAAATTTAACCCATTGGGTGTACGTGTTCTCAAATGGAAAATCCAAAAGATCTAAAGGCCTAAAGACAAGACATCACCTCCCCTAGGTGGTCTTTTAACTCTTTCAATCCCCTGTATTTGTAGAGCTGTGAGATTGCCACCATGTGATTGATTAAAATGATTAGGCAACATTTTAAGAGTGATTCTTCTGTATAGCATACAGATGATCATGGAGGCGGTCCCGCAGATTTTACATGTGATCAAATATATCAAATATTTGGTGTTACAGTTTATAAAATCCTTGACACTGTAATTTCTGCCACTGCAACTATAGACTTAAATCCTTCTCCCTTAATCAAACGTGGACAAGTGCAATCTTTTGTTCCACACTTGTAGTTCCCCTTAAAATCAAGCCAAGTAGTCCCCCACTTATTACTAGATGTAAAATACCTGGGGGATAAGGAGTTGCCTAGAGAGGGCGCACATCGAGAAACTATTCTAGCCCCACCAGAGAGGATTTGGGCGTACACACTAACATTATATAAAATTGGTAAATGGCATTCAACAATATTTTTAATCTTTCTAAACTCCATACTGAATGGAGTGGAGAACACGGGTGGCCCTTGCTTTTTAACGTCATGTGCTTTACTGCCTAATAAATTACTCCTCTCAGTTTTTCTAGCTATATTAATAGCTCTATTGACTGAACCTTCAGGGTAACCCCACTGCAAAAGGATTCCTCATATTAAGAGTCTCCCTCTCAAAATCAGCATCCTTGCTACTTATCGTTCGTAAACGTAAAAATTGGCCTACAGGAATGCCTCTAATGGTATGTGCGGGATGACCTGAGTCTGCCCTCAATATACTGTTAAAAACAAAATTAAAAGTGTTGCACAATTCTAAATGTCCATATGATAACAATAGTAAAATAATGAATAATAAGTCCCAGCTGGTGCACACAACTTAAATGGATGAGGTGCAGTGACACGCACAAAGCAGAAGATGTCAAATCTGGTGACAGTGACCCCTCCACCACACACAGGATGGCCTCTCACCTCACAGACTCGACCTGAGACTCTTATGCCCCGTACACACGGTCGGACATTGATCGGACATTCCGACAACAAAATCCTAGGATTTTTTCCAATGGATGTTGGCTCAAACTTGTCTTACATACACACGGTCACACAAAGTTGTCGGAAAATCCGATCATTCTGAATGCGGTGACGTAAAACACATACGTCGGGACTATAAACGGGGCAGTAACCAATAGCTTTCATCTCTTTATTTATTCTGAGCATGCGTAGCACTTTGTGCGTCGGATTTGTGTACACACGATCGGAAATTCTGACAACGGATTTTGTTGTCGGAAAATTTTATAGCCTGCTCTCAAACTTTGTGTGCCGGTAAATCCGATGGAAAATGTGTGATGGAGCCTACACACGGTCGGAATTTCCGACAACAAGGTCCTATCACACATTTTCCGTCGGAAAATCCGACCGTGTGTATGGGGCATAAGTCTGAACACATGAGGAGAAGATCGCTGTGTTTTTTTCCTCATGTACGCTGTACCATCCCATTGACTGTGGATTTTGTGGACGAGCACCGGAGCGGTTATCCGGGGATAGTTTGCCTTGAACCTTATATCGCTATGTTACCTGTCTCAGGTCGAGTCCGTGAGGTGAGAGGCCATCCTGTGAGTGGTGGAGGGGTCACTGTCACCAGATTTAACATCTTCTGCTTTGTGTGTGTCACTGCACCTCATCCATTTAAGTTGTGTGCACCAGCTGGGACTTATTATTCATTATTTTACTATTGTTATCATATGGACATTTAGAATTGCGCAACACTTTTAATTTTGTTTTTATGTTCATTTGAGGTATTTTTTGAATTAACCTTGAGTGTCTGCCAGCAGTTTAGTTATAGCTGTGTCCGTGTATGTCAGCGCTGAATATTCTCTTCCAATATATAGTTTATCACTCAATACACTGTTTCCAGAAGGGCTTCCTGTAAAGGTTAGTGACAACACGACCCTCACAGCCTTCTAAGGTTACATCTAGAAAATCGATAGAGCATCTATCCATTTGTCCAGTGAAATAGAGATTTAAAGAATTATCATTCAAATATGCCAAAAAATTATCCAAAGTACCCAGCTCACTGGAACAAATGAATATCAGAGTACAGGCTGCATTGTCCTAGGAGAAAGGAAACTGCTTTAATGCCCAGAAAGTGCGGGATGCTAAAATATAGGCTGGACACATCACATGTGATCCACATGTCGCCATCCATCCATTCATGATTCTAACAACAACTCAATAAATTATTTATGTCACAACTGGCTGGGCAACCTAACAACTAAAGGCTGGAGTTGGTGGTCTAACCATTGTCCCATCCTTTCATTCAAAGACCAAATGCCAGCCCACAAGGGGGTCCAATCCCTTGTGGGTCTTGGGTAGATGATGAAAGATGGGAGCAATGGGTGCATCAGGTATCAATATTCCCCCCTCCTGCACTGATAAAACACCAATGAACCAAAGTAGTGAGTTAGTTAATTTATTTTTATTTTATTTTTTTCCTCTGCTAGCTAGTTTCCTGTAGTCTAATTAGCACCTATTTCTGTCATATACATTTATTCATTTTTTTTCTCGCTTAGCTAGTTTCATGCAGTCTATTAGCATTTATTTCTCTCCCATATATGTATATATGTTTTTTTCGCTTAGCTAGTTTCCTGCAGTCTATTAGCACATATTTCTCTTCTACATTAAATTTTTCTTTTTAATGAATGAATGAATGAATTACATTTTTCTTTCTATCGGCACCTATTTCTTTCCTATACATTTATTAATTTTTTCTCTCTTAGCTAGTTCCCTACAGTCCATCAGCACCTATTTCTTTCCTATATATGTATTCATTTTTTTTCTTAGCTAGTTTCCTGCAGTCTATTAGCATCTATTTCTCTCCTGCATTACATTTTTTTCTCTCTCTTAGCTAGTTTCCTGCAGTCTTTTAGCAGCTATTTCTCGCCTATATTTTTTTTCTTGCCATTGACCTTCATTCGAGACTATGCACATACTTTGGGAATATGCCAGTATCGGTCCTCATGATGTTCTAACACTTTGCTTTTGAAATCATTTGTTCTTAACATCAACTTCATTGTGTGTATATACATATATACATGTTTTCTATTATTTTATGTATGTTGTTGTAACTATACAATGATTTTGACTGACCTGTCAAGTTTTCTCCGAGTTCAATTGGTGTATCAGATTTTTTCTGGCAGTGGATTTGGACCAAACTCTTTACATCAGATTTGAGTGTAAGTACCATGTATTCTAGCCAGGTTTTCTTTGTAACACCAGCTGAGTACTAATTTTAATTGGTTAGTTAACCTGTAACCTAATGAAGACACACTAGAACAGTATATAGGTGATTGTGGTGACTCAAACAGCGAACAATTTGGGGTGTTCGTGGCAAATTCGAAAGCCGCAGAAAACCCTTTAAAAGTCTGTGAGAGAAATCAAAACTGCTAATTTGAAAGGCTTATATGCATGGTATTGTCATACAAAGTGTTTGGGGACCTGGGTCCTGCCCCAGGGGACATGTATCAATGCAAAAATAAGTTTTAAATACGGCCTTTTTTTGAGAGCAGTGATTTTAATAATGCTTAAAGTAAAACAATAAAAGTTTAATATTCCTTCAAATTTCGTACCTGGGGGGTGTCTATAGTATGCCTGTAAAGGGATGCATGTTTCCCGTGTTTAGAACAGTCTGACAGCAAAATGACATTTCAAAGGAAAAAAAGTCATTTAAAACTACTCGCGGCTATTAATGAATTGTCGGTCCGACAATACACATAAAAGTTCATTGATAAAAACGGCATGAGATTTCCCCACAGGGGAACTCTGAACCAAAATGTAAAAAAAAAATGGTGTGGGGGTCCCCCTAAATTCCATACCAGGCCCTTCATGTCTTGTATGGATATTAAGGGGAACCCTGCGCAAAAATGTAAAAAAAAATGGCGTGAGGGTCCCCCTCAAAATCCATACCAGACCCTTATCCAAGCACGCAACCTGGCAGGCCGCAGGAAAAGAGGGGGGACGAGAGAGCGCCCCCCCTCCTGAACCGTACCAGGCCATATACCCTCAACATTGGGAGGGTGCTTTGGGGTAGCCCCCAAAGCACCTTGTCCGCATGTTGATGAGGACAAGGGCCTCATCCCCACAACCCTTGGCTGGTGGCTGTGGGGGTCTGCCGACGGAGGGCTTATCGGAATCTGGAAGCCCCTTTTAACAAGGGGACCCCCAGATCCCCCCTGTGTGAAATGGTAATGGGGTACAAAAGTACCCCTACCATTTCACAAAAAAAGTATCAAAAATGTTAAAAATTACAAGAGACTGTTTTTGACAATTCCTTTACTTAAAGTCTTCTTCTTTCCATCTTCTTCTTCCTCTGCTTTTTCCTCCAATCCTCTGCTTCTTGCTCCGGTGTTCTCATCCGCCATCTTCCTCCGCGGCGTCTTCTTCCCTGCTTCGTTCTTGGGCCGCTCCGCATCCATGGGAGGCTCCCGCTGTGTGATGCTTCTCTTCTTCTGACACTTCTTATATATCAGAGGGCAGGGCCTCCCGCTGACCCCGCCCCCCTCTGACGCACGGGGACTTGATGGGGACTTCCCTATGGCTTTCCCCGTGATGTCAGAGGGGGCGGGGTCACATTTTTTTCCCTCTCTTAGCTAGTTTCCTGCAGTCTTTTAGCAGCTATTTCTCGCCTATATTTTTTTTCTTGCCTTTGATGATCATTCGAGACTATGCACATACTTTGGGAATATGCCAGTATCGGTCCTCATGATGTTCTAACCGTTACCTGTTACGTAACCAGGTGACCCCGACCCGTGATGTCAGAGGGGGCGGGGTCACCCGGCTATGTAACGGGTGACCCCACCCCCCTCTGATGTCACGGGGAAAGCCATAGGGAAGCTATAGGGAAGTCCCCGTCAAGTCCCTGTGTGTCAGAGGGGGCGGGGTCACCTCAAAGCACCCTCCCAATGTTGAGGGCATGTGGCCTGGAACGGTTCAGGAGGGGGGGAGCTCTCTCATCCCCCCTCTTTTCCTGCGGCCTGCCAGGTTGCGTGCTCAGATATTGGTCTGGTATGGATTTTGGGGGATCCCACGCCTTTTTTTTTAAATTTTGGCGCTGGGTTCCCCTTAAAGGTCTGGTATGGATTTTGAGGCGGATCCCCACGCCTATTTGTTTTAATTTTGGCGCAGGGTTCCCCTTAATATCCATACCAGACCCTTCAGGTCTGGTATGGAATTTAGGGGGACCCCCATGCCTTTTTTTTAAATTTTGGTTCGGGGTTCCCCTGTGGGCAAATCCCATGCTGTTTTTATCAATGAACTTTTATGTGTATTGTCGGACCGACAATTCATTAAAAGGCGCAAGTAGTTTTAAATGACTTTTTTCCTTTGAAATGTCATTTTGCTGTCAGACTGTTCTAAACATGGGAAACATGCGCCCCTTTACAGGCATACTATAGACACCCCCCAGGTATGAAATTTAAAGGAATGGGGCAGGACCCAGGTCCACAAACACTTTTTTATGACAATAACTTGCATATAAGCCTTTAAAATTAGCACTTTTGATTATTCATGTTCGAGTCCCATAGACTTTAACGATGTTCGCGTGTTCGAACAAATTTTTTGCCTGTTTGCATGTTCTGGTGCGAACCGAACAGAGGGGTGTTCGACTCATCCCTAGTGACTAGTTCCAATAGGTAATGACTAAGCACTAACATTTGCGCAAAACGCGTCTACCTCTTTGTCCCCTGCTCCATCTGTCAACCACTTGTCATATGAAGCTTCAATAAAAGGATTTTTGGAAGTGCAGCCATCTGGAATCATTTCCTAATGAAGATCAGTACATAACTGTGATGAAAAGTGCTCTCTGTGCATGAAATTGCTGACAGCTGTGCTCGATCCCTCCTCACAACTGGCTACCCTGGAATGTAAGGAGGGATCGAGTTTCATGTAGATGATTCGAGTGGAGATAGCTCCATTTTAAGTTGGCTGGTAGATTTTCTCATGCATATACAGTGGGGACAGAAAGTATTCAGACCCCCTTACATTTTTCACTCTTTGTTATATTGCAGCCATTTGCTAAAATCATTTAAGTTAATTTTTTTCCTCATTAATGTACACACAGCACCCCATATTGACAGAAAAACACAGAATTATTGACATTTTTGCAGACTTATTAAAAAAGAATTCAGACCCTTTGCTGTGACACTCATATATTTAACTCAGGTGCTGTCCATTTCTTCTGATCATCTTTGAGATGGTTCTACACCTTCATTTGAGTCCAGCTGTGTTTGATTATACTGATTGGACTTGATTAGGAAAGCCACACACCTGCCTATATAAGACCTTACAGCTCACAGTGCATGTCAGAGCAAATGAGAATCATGAGGTCAAAGGAACTGCCTGAAGAGCTCAGAGACAGAATTGTGGCAAGGCACAGATCTGGCCAAGGTTACAAAAAATTTCTGCTGCACTTAAGGTTCCTAAGAGCACAGTAGCCTCCATAATCCTTAAATGGAAGATGTTTGGGACGACCAGAACCCTTCCTAGAGCTGGCCATCCGGCCAAGCTGGGCTATCAGAGGGGAAGAGCCTTGGTGAGAGAGGTAAATAAGAACCCAAAGATCACTGTGGCTGAGCTCCAGAGATGCAGTCGGGAAATGGGAGAAAGTTGTAGAAAGTCAACCATCACTGCAGCCCTCCAGCAGTCAGGGCTTTATGGCAGAGTGGCCCGACAGAAGCCTCTCCTCAGTGCAAGACACATGAAAGCCTGCATGGAGTTTTCTAAAAAACGCCTGAAGGACTCCAAGATGGTGAGAAATAAGATTCTTTGGTCTGATAAGACCAAGATAGAACTTTTTGGCCTTAACTCTAAACGGTATGTGTGGAGAAAACCAGGCACTGCTCATCACCTGTCCAATACAGTCCCAACAGTGAAGCATGGTTGTGGCAGCATCATGCTGTGGGGGTGTTTTTCAGCTTCAGGGACAGGACGACTGGTTGCAATCGAGGGAAAGATGAATGCAGCCAAGTACAGGGATATCCTGGACAAAAACCATCTGCAGAGTGCTCAGGACCTCAGACTGGGCCGAAGGTTCACCTTCCAACAAGACAATGACTCTAAGCACACAGCTAAAATAATGAAGGAGTGGCTTTACAACAACTCCGTGAATGTTCTTGAATGGCCCAGCCAGAGCCCTGACTTAAACCCAATTGAGCATCTCTGGAGAGACCTAAAAATGGCTGTCCACCAACGTTTACCATCCAACCTGACAGAACTGGAGAGGATCTGCAAGGAGGAATGGCAGCGGATCCCCAAATCCAGGTGTGAAAAACTTCTTGCATATTTCCCAAAATATTCATGGCTGTATTAGATCAAAAGGGTGCTTCTACTAAATACTGAGCAAAGGGTCTGAATACTTAGGACCATGTGATATTTAAGTTTTTCTTTTTTAATAAATCTGCAAAAATGTCAACAATTCTGTGTTTTTCTGTCAATACGGGGTGCCGTGTGTACATTAATGAGAAAAAAACTTAAATGATTTTAGCGAATGGCTGCAATATAACAAAGAGTGAAAAATTTAATGGGGTCTGTATACTTTCTGTCCTCACTGTACACTCTGCCATTTTGTGCTGTTGGTAAGCTGCTATATGTTACACACGGGCACTGGAGCACAGCTGTCAATAATGCTGAAGGTTCCTTTCATGTGTGTGACACTTCTTAATAGATTGATTTAGTTGCACAGTTTGCACTGTTACAAGACTTGGTTCTGCTTTTTGCACCTTTATAATCAGAATGAAGTTTCATGCTGATTAATTTATGTCTGATGTTGGGTGGTTGTTTGAAGGCCAACATTGAGGGTTTGTCAGGTCACCTTGAGGCTAGGTGACAGATGCACACCGTTGGGATCAGGAGTGCACCGCAAGGTAGTGGACCCTATGGCTGACTGCTGCGGATGGGAGTCAGGGTGATAAGGAAGGCAGGGCTGCTGGAACACTGACACAGATCCCACCGGGGTTTGAGCGTAAGATTCCCTGGGACGCGGAGTCTAAGAGCCAGCAGGTGTTCACCAGAGTCTCTAGTGGTGAGGATGGACTGGGCTGCAACTGGCTCCAGGTCACGACCCCCAGGGTCCCCCAGCTCACACCCACAGTAGGCAACAGGAGGATAGGGATAGTAAGCCAAGGTCGGGGCTACAAGCAGACAAGGACAACAGAGTTCACGCCAAGGTTCAGGGTCACAGGCAAACAGGGATAGTCGGGGACACGCCAAAGGTCAGGGTCACGAGCAGGCAGGAATAGTTGAGAACACGCCAAGGTCGGTAACAGCACCAAATGTAGAGCACACGTCAGGCAGGAAACAGGAAGCCAAAACACACAAAGGTTGATCAGCAGGGCTGGCCTGCAGTGCAGAGGTTAATATAGCGTTCTCTGATAGGAGCTGGGGTGGAGCCATGCTAGAGGAAAGATTATAAAAGCAGTCAGGTGAGAGTCAGCCGGTCTCTAGAGATGAACACATGGAGACAGGTAAGCTGACAGACAAAACTCTATTGCATAACCACGACAGTACCCCCCCTCTTACGAGGCCTCCCCCTTCCCCGCCTGGGACCAGGTTTAGAGGGGAACTTCAAATGAAACTTCCTCAACAGACGAGGTGCAAAGACCTCAGAAGCCTTGATCCACGACCTCTCCTCAAGACCAAACCGCTTCCAATGCACGAGGTACTGGAGAATACCTCTACAGAGTCAGGAATCCAAAATTTGGCTAACCTCGTACTCCTGATTATCCTCAGAGACCGGCGAGAGTTTGCCTAACCTCGTACTCCTGATTATCCTCAGAGAGGACGAGAGAACTTATTGAGGACTAAAGCTTCAGAAGGGCAACATATAAGGAGTTAGAGATTTTGAGGCTTTTAGGAATCTGGAGCATGAAACAAACCAGATTCAGTTTAGACTTGTCTCCTGGCTGAAGAGAAGGCGGCTTACGCCTGCGACGGTCAGCAAAACTCTTGAATTTGTTGGCAGCTTTCTGGAGGGAATCATGAACGTCAGCCCACATGGAATTGAATGATTCCTGAACAGTAGCCAAGGCTGGAATGTCGGAAGAACAGGTCATAGAAAGAGGACGTTGAGGGTGTTTTCCATAAACAGTGATAAAGGGTGTTTTCTGAGAACTGACGTTGACATGATTATTGTGGGAGAACTCTGCCCACTGGAGTAGTGATGCCCAATCATCGTGATGAGCCGAGACCAAGGTACGGAGAAAGACCTCCAACTCCTGATTAACTCTCTCAGTCTGGCCATTGGATTGGGGATGGTAAGAAGAGGTAAAATCCAAGGTAATGTTGAGGGATTTGCTAAAGGCTCTCCAAAAACGGGACGTAAACTGAACACCCCTGTCCGAAGCGACATGGGAAGGAACACCATGAAGGCGGAAAATTTCTCGTACACAAATGGGAACCAAGGCAGAGGCAGAAGGGAGAGCAGGAAGAGGAACAAAATGAGCCATCTTGGAGAACCAATCGATTACCACCCAAATGGTTGTATTATTCTCCGACAGTGGAAGATCGGTGATAAAATCCATGGCGATATGAGACCAGGGCTCCTTAGGAATGGGCAAGGGCATGAGAAGACCAGCAGGGGCTAGTGTGGAAGATTTAGACTGAGCACAGACATGACAAGCCTTAACGTACTCTTTAACATCCAAGCAGAGGTTAGGCCACCAGTAGAGACGACTGATGAGCAGGAAGGATCGGAGGAACCCAGCATGACCTGCCACCTTGGAATCATGTCCCCAACGAAGGATCTTAGCTCTTAGCTCCGTGGGAACAAAGGTCTTGCCAGGAGGAATTTTTGATTCCAGGGTGGTAGAATGGGCAACAATGCATGAGGTCGGAATGATCGGCTCAGGATCAGGGGTGGACTCCTCGTCCAAAGTGTCAAATGACCTAGAGAGCGCATCAGCCTGACCATTGCAGGAACCAGGTTTGTACGTAATCATTAAATTTAAAACGAGAAAAGAAGAGACTCCACCTGGCTTGTCTGGGGTTCAGACGTTTAGCATTCTGTAGGTATTATAGATTCTTGTGATCAGTAAAGATTGTAATGGAGTGAGGGGAACCCTCCAAGAGATGACGCCACTCTTCCAACGCCAATTTAATTGCGAGAAGTTCCCGATCACCAATGGCATAATTTCTCTCTGCCTGAGAAAATTTTTTGGAGAAGAACGCACATGGTTGACGTCTCTTCTCAAAGAACTGAAGAATCACAGCTCCCACCCCCATCGAAGAAGCGTCTACTTCAATAAAAAATGGGTCCCCAGGATTTGGTCTCCTCAAGAGAGGTCCAGAAACAAAGGCCTGTTTCAGATCATAAAACACAGAGACAGCCTCGGGAGGCCAGTCTTTGGCATTCGCACCCTTCTTGGTTAAAGCGATAATAGGCGCGGCAATGGAAAAGTAGTTCCTGATGAACTGCCTATAATAATTTGTGAAGCCAAGAAAGCGCTGTGTGGCCTTGAGGCTAGCAGGAAGGGGCCAGTTGGTAATGGCCGAGACCTTTCCGGGATCGATGCGAAGACCCAAACTAAAAACAAAACATCCCAGAATCAGGACCTCAGGACATTCAAAGGAACATTTCTCCAGCTTGGCATAGAGATTATTCTCTCTAAGGCGCTGAAGTACGGTGCGGACATGGTTTCTGTGAGCAAGCAGATTTTCATAAAAGATGAGAATGTCATCCAGATAGATGACAACAAACTGGTACAGTAGATCCCTGAAGATTTCATTGACAAAGTTCTGGAACACAGCTGGAGCATTACACAAACCAAAAGGCATAACCAAGTATTCGTAATGCCCGTCCCTAGTGTTAAACACAGTCTTCCATTCGTCACCTTCCTGTATTCTAATGAGATTGTATGCACCTCTGAGATCCAACTTGGTGAAAATAGAAGCCCCCTTCAACCTGTCGAATAGCTCAGATATTAGAGGTAAGGGGTATCGGTTTTTGATAGTCACTGCGTTTACCCCTCAATAGTCGATGCAGAGTCTGAGGGTACCATCTTTTTTGGCAACGAAAAAGAACCCTACTCCTGCAGGCGACAAGGATTTCCAGATGAAACCTCTCTCCAGATTCTCAGCGACATACTCAGACATGGCCTGGGTCTCTGGAATGGACAGAGGGTAGGTACGACCCCTGGGCAGAGATGCTCCAGGGACAAGGTCAATGGCACAGTTAAAAGATCTGTGGGGAGGAAGCACCTCAGCAGACTTCTTACAGAACACATCCCAGTAATCGCTGTATGCCACAGGAAGATCAGAAGATACGGATGTGGTTGCAATGAGAAGTCTCTCCTTGGGGGCCACCTTGAGAATACAGAACAAGAAACACGAAGGACCCCTAAGCCAGGATCTGCCCAGAGACCCAGTCCACATGTGGAGAGTGAAGCTGTAGCCAAGGAAGGCCCAATACAATGGAGGTAGAGGTCTTGGGTAGAATGAGGAAGGAAATCCACTCCTGGTGGAGTATCCCTAACAACATCCTAATAGGTAGCTTCTGGAAACAGATAGGGCCCTCTGGGAGCACAGTGCCATCAATTGCCAAGACTACCAGTAGTGTAGCGAGGGGAGAAAGGGTAAGCTTCATAGAAGAAGCAGTTCTCCAGTCCATAAAATTGCCGGCAGCCCCGGAATCCAGAAATGCTAGGACCGATTGGGGAGAAAGGCCTACATGGAGGAACACCGGAAGAAGATGACAAGAAGGTGATGTTTCTGGGTCCAATACTCCACCTTCTAAATGTATTAGACCCGAGCATTTCCCGGACTAAGCGTGCAGTAATCACAAAAATGGCCCTTGCCCCAACAGTAAAGACACAAGCCCAGAGTTCTGCACGTTCTTCGGGGGTTAGTCTGGTCCAGCCCAGCTGCATAGGTTTCTCAGCAGGCAGAGGATGCTCTACAGGGCGACGGGGGAAGAGTTCTGGCTGACTAGGACCTAGGGGGTGCTGGCGTCTTTTTTCTAGGGACCTCTCCTGGAAACGAATGTCAATCTGATTGCACAAGGAAATTACATCGTCCAGACTGGCGGGGATGGCTCTTCCTGCTAATTCGTCCTTCACTCGGTCAGAGAGGCCATGTAAAAAGGTTGCGACCAGGGCCTCATTGTTCCAGCTCAATTCAGCTATGAGGATATGGAATTGAAGCGCATATTGTCCCACTGAACAAGATTCTTGGCAAAGGCGTAAAAGGGCACTAGCCATAGAAGAAACCCGAGCTGGCTCCTCAAAGATATTACGAAAGAGCTTCAAGAAGTCGGACAGGCTGGAAACCACCGGGTCATTCTTCTCCCATAGGGGGGCAGCCCAGGCTAAAGCTTCACCAGAGAGGAGGGAAATGATATAGGCTACCTTAGCCCGATCAGACAGAAAGTTTTGAGGCTGGAGCTCAAAATGAATGGTGCATTGGCTGAGGAAGCCCCTGCAGGCCTTGGAGTCCCCAGAGAAAAGGGACGGAGCTGGCAATAAATATGAATGTGTGGCTGCAGCTGCTGATTGTACTTGAGGCTGCAGGTTCGGGTTTCCCAAGGAGGCCTGGAGCTGCTCGAAGCGGGAAACCAGATCTTGAAGGAATCGCATCACCTGAGTCTGATTAGATTCCTGGGTCTCGAGTCTGCGAACTATGCCCTGCAATGGATCGGCTGCAGGAAGCGGCACATCAGCAAGGTCCATGGCTGATCAAACTGTCAGGTTACCTTGAGGCTAGCTGACAGATGCACACCATTGGGATCAGGAGTGCACCGGAAGGTAGTGGACCCTACGGCTGACTGCTTCGGATGGGAGTCAGGGTGGTAAGTAAGGTAGGGCTGCTGGAACACCAACACAGATCCCACCGGGGTTAGAGCGTAAGATTCCCTGGGGCGCGGAGTCTAAGAGCCAGCAGGTGTTCACCAGAGCCTCTAGTGGTGAGGATGGACTTGGCTGCAACTGGCTCCAGGTAGCAACCCCCAGGGTCCCCCAGCTTACACCCACAAAAGGCAACAGGAGGATTGGGATAGTAAGGGAATAAGCCAAGGTCGGGGCCACAAGCAGACAAGGACAACAGAGTTCACGCCAAGGTTCAGGGTCACAGGCAAACAGGGATAGTCGGGGACACACCAAAGGTCAGGGTCACAAACAGACAGGAATAGTTGAGAACACACCAAGGTCGGTAACAGAAACAAACGTAGAGCACACGGCAGGCAGGAAACAGGAAGCCAAAACACACAAAGGTTGATCAGCAGGGCTGGCCTTCAGTGCAGAGGTTAATATAGAGTTCTCTGATAGGAGCTGGGGTGGAGCCATGCTAGAGGAGAGATTATAAAAGCAGTCAGGTGAGAGTCAGCTGGTCTCTAGAGATGAACACATAGAGACAGGTAAGCTGACAGACAAAACTCTATTGCATAACCATGACAGGGTTGTTGGAATATTTATTTTAGAATGGCATCCTCTGTTATGATGGGTTGCATATAGTTGATTATCTTTCTTATCCCTTTTAGTGCTGAATTGAGAGTGGTAACTAAAAGTACGCAGTTATTTATTTATTTTTTTGCTTTGTATTGTAGGATAGTTTCTTTTTGGGTTTTAAATGTAGTGTTTTTGCTTGTATTGATGGCTTTGTTTTTGTAACTTTTCTTATGGAATTCTGTTAGATGTCTTGTTCTCTCTTCTGAGTCACCTTACGTTTCGTTCACACCTATGCGCTTTTTGGTGCATATTGCAGTTTTTACATGTTCTTGTCTATGTGCTTTTCAGCCGGTGGAAAGGGTTGGGGACTTGTTTCCTGTAGCAGTTTGCATTTTGTGCGTAATAGGCTTCAATGGAGTCGCACCAGAAACGCAAGTGTGGCGTTTTTGATTCATTTTTTGAAGTGTTTTTTTCCCCCTTTAAAAACAGTGTATATATCTGGTAATAAAGGTGCTGGCTGGGAAGCGTATCGCCATGTCCTTAACAACCGATGAGTCATCAACTGTCAGCGGGCTTCCCCGCTGACAGCTGAATGTAAAAATGTGTGAAAAAATGACATTGCATTGCCCTCCCTCAGATCCATATCAGGCCTTACGGGAGTTTTTAACCCATTTTTTGGGGCTAAAAGTGCCCCGCTAGTGGCCGAAAACGGCCAAAAAACTAGCTGCACTTTACCACGAATGTGGCTACGGCCCCAGTGTGAAAGGGGTCTTACACAGGTGCTGATTTCCCTCTTCTGCCTTTCAATCCTCCCTCAGCTGGAACTTATCCTCTTTGGGACCAAAGTCATGGTAGTCAGGGTTTGAAGGCTCCCCCCAGACATTAATGTTTGTGTGTTGAGCTATTTTGAGGGGACAGCAAATTTACACTGTTATACAAGCTGTACACTGACTACTTTACATTGTAGCAAAGTATCATTTCTTCAGTGTTTTCCCATGAAAAGATATAATAAAATAGCTACAAATATGTGAGGGGTGTACTCACTTTTGTGAGATACTGTACATACTTTTCTGTGCAAAAGTTTTAGGCAGGTGTGAAAAAATGCTTTCAATTAAGAAGGCTTTCATAAATAGAAGAGGTTATAGTTTAACAAAATGGAAAGTAAATTAACAGAAGAGAAATCCAAACCAAATCAATATTTGGTGTGACCACCCTTTGCATTTAAAACAGCATCAGTTTTTCTAGGTACACTAGCACACAGTTTTTAAAGGTACTGTTGCTCCCAAAATCTTGGAGAACTAACCACATATCTTCTGTGGATGTAGGCTCCTCGAATCCTTCTCTCTCTTAATGTAATCTCAGACAGACTCCATGACGTTGAGATCAGGGATCTGTGGGGGCCAAACCTTCACTTCCAGGACTCCTTGTTCTTCTTTACGCTTAAAATAGTTCTTAATGACATTGGCTGTATGTTTGGGGTTGCTGATCTGCTGCAGAATACATTTGGGGCCAGTCACATGCCTCATAGATGGTATGGCATGATGGATAAATATCTGTCTGTATTTCTCAGTTTTGAGGACACCATTGATCCTGACCGTATTTCTAAATTCCATTTGCAAAAATATGATTGTACTGAACGTCAACCCTTCAGTGAACAAACTGCCTCCTGCTACAACCAAATATTTCACATTTTGACTCATCAGTCCAGTGCACCTGCTGCCATTTTTCTGCAGCCCAGTTCCTATGTTGCCATGCATAGCTGAGTCGCCTCATCAGAGGTATGACTTTTAGGCTGCAATTCCTCCATAAAGATCACTTCTGGCCAAAATCCTCTGGACAGTAAATGGGTGTACCTGGGTCCCACTAATTTCTGTCAGTTCTGTTCTGATGGTACTGCTGGACATCTTTCGATATTGAAGGGAATTAAGCATGATGTGCCTCATTAAGTTTCCTTGGCCAACCACTGTGTCTATAGTCCTTAAAGTTGCCCGATCAATGATGTCCTCAAAGCTGAGAAATTCAGTTAGATCCATCATAACAGGTATGAATTCACTGACTGAAAAAATCACAGGCTTTGTAGAAAAAGTGCTAAAACCATTCGTCACAAATATAGCTGCAATTAACTTTTATTTTCATAATCAATTAGTTGGCCGATTTTTTTTGATTAATCGATTAATCAGATAAAAACCTAAAAAAAATGGTGTACAATTTAGTTGATATGTAAATATGTAAAGTTTTAAAAAAAGATGTATTTTTCTTGAATATCTACAATATATGCAGTGGTAAATATAAATAACCAGCTATACGATTAGCAAACAAAATATCAAATCCACTCTGAGAATAACAGATAATATATATATATATATATATATATATATATATATATATATATATATATATACATATATATATATATATATATATATATATATATATATATATATATATATACATATATATATATATATATATATATATATATATATATATACATATATATATATATATATACGGCGCGTGTTAGACGCCGATACATACGGTACTTTTGCACATAGGGCCAGGCAGGTTTGAACACCTTTTTTTCCCTTAATAAATGAAATAATAATTAAAAAAACTGCATCTTGGATTTACTCGGGTTATCTTTGTATAATATTAAAATTTGTTTGATGATCTGAATTATTTAAGTCTGAGATATATGCAAAAAAATAAAAAATCAGGAAGAGGGCAAATACTTTTCACAGCATTGCATATATATATATATATATATATATGCAATGCTGTGAAAAGTATTTGCCCTCTTCCTGATTTTTTATTTTTTTGCATATATCTCAGACTTAAATAATTCAGATCATCAAACAAATTTTAATATTATACAAAGATAACCCGAGTAAATCCAAGATGCAGTTTTTTTAATTATTATTTCATTTATTAAGGGAAAAAAAGGTGTTCAAACCTGCCTGGCCCTATGTGCAAAAGTACCGTATGTATCGGCGTCTAACACGCGCCGGTCATATAACACGCACCCCAAGTTTAGGAGGGAATTTTAAGGAAAAAAACTTTTAGGAGGGAAGTTTAAGGAAAAAAACTTACATTTAAATGCCCATCAATGCAGCCTTATCGTGTCCATCTGCAGCCTTTTCAGTGTCAGTTCAGCCTTGCCCCAGTGTCCATTGCAGCCTTGTCAGTGCAGCTTTGCCCCAGTGCAGATTTGCCCCAGTGCAGCCTTGTCAGTGCAGCTTTGCCCCAGTGCAGAATTTTCAGTGCAGCTTTGCCCCAGTGGTCAGTGCAGCTTTGCCCCTTGAACAGATCACGCCGACATACACATAGCGTTTAGTTTTAAATATGGCGTCGCGGAGTTCGCAGGGACTTGGCGGAGCTGAACAAGCGCTGCTGAGATCAGTGACTGGGCGGAGCCGAGATACACATAGCCGAGTGTACTTGGCTCTTCTCGTTGCCGCTCACAGTCACGCCCAGTCCCGCCCTATGATGGACATAACACAGGTCCAATGGCGGAACTGGGCGTGACTGTGAGCGGCGCCATACACGCGATATTTAAAACTACACGCTATGTGAATGTCGGCGGCGATCGCGGCGATCGCTCTGATAGATCACAATTAGCGGGGATCGGCATATAACACGCACCCACGATTTTCCCCTGATTTTAAGGGGAAAAAAGTGTGTGTTATACGACGATAAATACGGTAATTGCCCCCTCCCATTCTGAATCATGAATGAACTGTGATTAACCACATTTTTTTGGAAAGCTGAGACTAAATTTAATTTGCCCCACCCAGGCCTAATTACTGCCAGACCTGTTGAATCAAGAAATCACATATATAGAAGCTGTCTGACAAAGTGAAGCACGCTAACAGATCACAAAAAGCCACACATCATGCCACAATCTAAAAAATTCCAAAAACAGATTAGAAACAAAACATATAATGTACATGTATCGGTCTAGGAAGGGTTTCAAAGCCATTTATAAGGCTTTGGGACTCCAGGGAACCACAGGGAGAGCCATTATCTACAAATGGAGATAACTTGGAACAGCGGTGAACATTCCCAGGAGTGGCCAGCCTACAAAAATTATTCCAAGAGCATCATGACGACTCATCCAGGAGGTCATAAAAGAACCCAGAACAACATTTAAAGAACTGCAGGCCTCACTTGCCTCAAGTAAGATCAATGTTCATGATTCAACAATAAGAAAGAGATTGGGCAAAACTGGCATCCATAGGAGAGTTCTAAGGCCAAAGCCACTGCTGACCAAAAAGAACACAAAGGCTCATCTCACATTTACCAAAAATCATCTTGATTTTAGGCAAATATTCTGTGGACCGATGAGGCAAAAATGTTACTTTTTGGAAGGTGTGCATCCCGTTACATCTGGCATAAAACTAATACAGCATTTCATAACAAGAACATCATACCAACAGTCAGACATGGTGGTAGTGTGATAGTTTGGGGCTGCTTTGCAGCTTCAGGACCTGGACAAATTACCATAATTCATGGAACCGTGAATTATGAGCTCTACCAAAAAATCCTAAAGGAGAATGTCCGTCAGTTTGTGACCTCAAGCTCAAGTGCACTTGGATAATGCAGCAAGACAATGATCCAAAACACAATAGTAAGTCCACTTCAAAATGGTTCAAACAAAGCAAAATATAGGTTTTAGAGTGGCCTAGTCAAAGCCCGGACTTAAATCCAATTGAGATGCTTTATCATGACCTTACACAGGCCTTTCATACTGGAAAACCCTCCAATGTGGCTGAATTAAAACAATTATGCAAAGAAGAGTGGGACAAAATTGCTCCACAGCAATGTGAAAGACTCATTGGCAGTTATCGCAAACACTTGATTGCAGTTGTTACCGTCAAGGGTGGCACAACCAGTTATTAGGTTTAGGGGGCAATTACTTTTTCACATAAAGCCAGGCAGGTTTGGACAGCTTTTTTTGTCTTAATAAATGAAGCCATCGTTTAAAAACTGCATTTTGTATTTACTCGGGTTATCTTTGTATAATTATAAAATTTGTTTGAGTTTGATGTTCTGAGTCATTTAGGTGTGACAAATATGCAAATAAAAAAGTCAGAAAAGGAGCAAATACTTTTTCACAGGATTGTGTATGTGTATATATATCTATCAGGCCCGGACTGGCCATAGGGCAGACCGGGCATTTGCCCGGTGGGCCGGGGGCCTCTGGGCTGCATGTCTGGGACATGCAAAGTCGGCCGCGGGTTCTGACATGCAGGACTGGTGTTCTAACAACAGCCGCTGATGTTCCACCAGTGGCGTACTAAGTGGGGGGCGGGCCGCCAGTGACAGGCGCTTTGTGAACTGTAGTTGCGCTGTAGTTGCGCTGTGTAGTGGGGGTGGGTGCATGCGAGTCTTGGAGCCGCACTCGAGTGACACCCCTCGGCACATCAGGGGGCCGGGACCCGCAATGATCCCCTTCTCTCTGGCTGATCAGTCTCGGCTCGGCTGTCTCACACAGCCGAGCAGAGTGAAGCCGCCTCCCCCTCCTCCTTTATGTCTACACAGGGAGGGGGGATTTGTATTGTGGGGGGGTTCTGTATTGTAGGGGGGTCTGTATTGTAGGTGGGTTCTGTATCGTAGGGGGTCTGCATTGTAGGGAGGGGGTCTGTATTGTAGGGAGGGGGTCTGCACTGTAGGGAGGGGGTCTGCACTGTAGGGAGGGGGTCTGTATTGTAGGGAGGGGGTCTGTATTGTAGGGAGGGGGTTTGTACTGTAGGGAGGGAGTCTGTACTGTAGGGAGGGGCTCTGTACTGTAGGGAAGGGGTCTGTACTGTAGGGAGGGGGTCTGTATTGTAGGGAGGGAGTCTGTACTGTAGGGAGGGGGTCTGTACTGTAGGGAGGGGGTCTGCACTGTAGGGAGGGGGTCTGCACTGTAGAGAGGGGGTCTGCACTGTAGGGAGGGGGTCTGCATTGTAGGGAGGGGGTCTGTATTGTAGGGAGACGGTCTGCACTGAAGGGAGGGGGTTTGCATTGTAGGGAGGGGGTCTGTATTGTAGGGAAGGGGTCTGCACTGTAGGGAGGGGGTCTGTACTGTAGGGAGGGGGTATGCACTGTAGGGAGGGAGTCTGGACTGTAGGGAGAGGGTCTGCACTCTAGGGGGTCTGTGTAACATGCAGGTGGTCCAGAACTGTTAGGGGGGTGTCTGTGTAACAAACAGGGGTCCAGAGCTGTGGGGGGCTGTGTAATGTAAAGGTGTCCAGAGGTACAAGGTGCTGTGCAATGTAAAGGTGTCCAGAGGTACAAGGTGCTGTGTAATGTAAAGGGGTCCAGAGGTACAAGGTGCTGTGTAATGTAAAGGGGTCCAGAGGTGCAGGGTGCTGTGTGATGTAAAGGGTTTCCAGCGGTACAAGGTGCTGGAACCCCACATCCCATCATCAACCGCCGCCACGCCCCCCCCCCTTCCCCGGGCTGCTCAGTCTAAAATGCCCGGGCCTATTTTTTGTCCCAGTCCGGGACTGATATATATATATATATACACACACAGTCAGGTCCATAAATATTGGGGCATCGACACAATTCTAATCTTTTTGCCTCTATACACCACCACAATGGATTTGAAATGAAATGAACAAGATGTGCTTTAACTGCAGACTTTCTGCTTTAATTTGAGGGTATTTACATCCAAATCAGTTGAACAGTGTAGGAATTACAACAGTTTGTATATGTGCCTTCCACTTTGTAAAGGACCAAAAGTAATGGGACAATTGGCTGCTCAGCTGTTCCATGGCCAGGTGTGTGTTATTCCCTCATTATCCCATTTACAAGGAGCAGATAAAAGGTCCAGAGTTCATTTCAAGTGTGATATTTGCATTTGGAATCTGTTGCTGTCAACTCTCAATATGAGATCCAAAGAGCTGTCACTATCAGTGAAGCAAGCCATCATTGGGCTGAAAAAACAAAACAAACCCATCAGAGAGATAGCAAAAACATTAGGTGTGGCCAAATCCACTGTTTGGAACATCCTTAAAAAAAAAGAACGCACTGGTGAGCTCAGCAACACCAAAAGACCCGGGAGACCACGGAAAACAACTGTGGTGGATGACCGAAGAATTCTTTCCCTGGTGAAGAAAACACACTTCACAACAGTTGGCCAGATCAAGAACACTCTCCAGGAGGTAGGTGTATGTGTGTCAAAATCAACAATCAAAAGAAGACTTCACCAGAGTGAATACAGAAGGTTCACCACAGGGTGTAAACCATTAGTGAGCCTCAAAAACAGGAAGGCCAGATTAGAGTTTGCCAAACAACATCTAAAAGCCTTCACAGTTCTGGAACAACATCCTATGGACAGATGGGACCAAGATCAACTTGTACCAGAGTGATGGGAAGAGAAGAGTATGGTGAAGGAAATTAACTGCTCATGATTCAAAGCATACCACCTCATCAGTGAAGCATGGTGGTGGTAGTGTCATGGCGTGGGCATGTATGGCTGCCAGTGGAACTGGTTCTCTTGTATTTATTGATGATGTGACTGCTGACAAAAGCAGCAGGATTAATTATGAAGTGTTTTGGCCAATATTATCTGCTCATATTCAGCAAAATGCTTTAGAACTCATTGGACGGCGCTTCACGGTGCAGCTGGATAGTGACCCGAAGAATACTGCGCAAGCAACCAAAGAGTTTTTTAAGACAAAGAAGTGAAATGTTATGCAATGGCCAAGTCAATGGCCAAGTCAATCACCTGACCTGAATCGGATTGAGCATGCATTTCACTTGCTGAAGACAAAACTGAAGGGAAAATGCCCCAAGAACGAGCAGGAACTGAAGACAGTTGCAGTAGAGGCCTGGCAGAACATCACCAGGGATGAAACCCAGCGTCTGGTGATGTCTATGCATTCCAGACTTCAGGCTGTAATTGACTGCAAAGGATTTGCAACCAAGTATTAAAAAGTGAAAGTTTGATGGATGATTGTTAATCTGTCCCATTACTTTTGGTCCCTTAAAAAGTGGGAGACACATATACAAACTGATGTAATTCCTACACCTGATTTGTAAATACCCTCAAATTAATGCTGAAAGTTTGCAGTTAAAGCACATCTTGTTTGTTTCATTTCAAATCCATTGTGGTGGTGTATAGAGCCTAAAAGATTAGAATTGTGTCGATGTCCCAATATTTATGGACCTGACTGTATATATATATAGGGTCTTCAAAATGTTTCTGCAGTTTTTTATATTTAATACAGTGTGGAAACCTTTTGAAGAACCTTTGTACTATTAGAGGTTGAATCTAGCACATATCATCAGACTCAAATTTAAAAAGACCTTAAACACTGTTTTGCAGATTTTCAGACAGGACTTTAAAATAATATTATGCATGACAGACTTTCTTGTCATAGGCAGGTAGCCTGCTGTCACTTATGTTGGCTATACATTTTTCCTTAAAAATTTTTAATTTCAAGAGTATTCATTTGACTCTCTAATTGTTAGTGGAGTCAAAACGACGTTCATTTTCGACCACATTGACAGGAAAATATGCAAGAGCAGAATAAAAAACTTTTCTCAACTAAATGAATTTTCAGACAGTGGTTTTCATTCATAAAATATATTAATTTTAAAATTAGATGTTAAAAGTAGGTGCAATTTTCAAACAACATTCGTCCATTCATCAAATGCACAAATAATTTTCAGACAAATATTCTTGTCCAAAAATTGATATGTGCATGGCCAGCATTAGACGTTTAGTGCAGAAGCATGCTTTTTTATCACCTGTCATGATGGGTTAGAAAAACAAAAATTAGCCTTTTATAGTACAAAAACAGCAGACAATCACTACTCTAAGGGGTTCATTTATACAGTGAAACAGTGAAAGTAATAATATATACATATATTTTCATTTCTATCATACATATAATAATACATATACCCAAAAGTAGGAAATACAGGATATATTAACCACTTCAATAAAGGGCAATTCCTGCCAAGGATAATTTTCAGCTTTCAGCGCTGTCACATTTTGAAGAACAATTGAACAGTCATGCAACGCTGTACCCAAACTAAATCTTTATAATTTTCTTCCCACAAATAGAGATTTCTTTTGGTGGTATTTAATTACCACTGGGTTTTTAATTTTTTGCTAAACAAACTAAAAAAGACCAACATTTTTGAATAAAAAAAGTTTTTCTTTGTTTCTGTTATAAAATTTAGATTTCTCCTTCACTGATGGGCACTGATGAGGTGGCACTGATGGGCACTGATGAAGTGGCACTGATAAGGTGGCACTGATGGGCACTGATGAGGAGGCACTTATATGCAGCACTGTTAGGTGGCACTGATATGCAGCGCTGATGGGCATGGATAGGCGGCACTGGGCATCGATAGGCAGCACTGATGGGCACTAATAGGTGGCACTGATGGGCACTGATAGGCAGCATTGATGGGCACCGATAGGTGGCACTGATGGGTACTAATAGGCGACACTGATGGGCACTGATAGGTGGCACTGATGGGAACTAATGGGTGGCACTGATGGGCACTAATAGATGGCACTGATAGGCAGCACTGATGAGGCACTGACAGTCATTACTGATGGGCACTAATTGCCATCTGTGAAGGGCAATGAGAAGTGTTACTGATGGGCACAGATTGACACTTTGATGGGCACTCATTGGCACTTTGATGGGCATTTATTGGCATCTTGGTGGGCACTAATTGGCATTTTGGTGGGCACTGATTGGAATTTTGGTGGGGACCTCTGATGGGGGCTGCGCTGTCAGCAGAGCCATCGATCGGCTTTCCCTGTCTGCATAAACCGAGGAAAACCGTTTACCGGCACTTCCTGGTTACCGCTGTGATCAGCTGTGATTGGTCACAGCTGATCACATGGTTAAGAGCCTATGTCTTTACCACGATCAGAGATGCGGTCTGTCAGAGTGACACACAGCACCACCGATCGCCATGCTGTGTGCCCCCGGGGGGGTGCACACGCAGCTTATCCTTCTGGATGCCATATGACGCCCAGTCAGTATAATGGAGCCACACCGTGGACGTCAATCCGCAATAGGGCGAGTGGGAAGTGGTTAAACTGGTAGTCAGGCATAAAGCTATATGAGGGGTGGGGGGATGTAAATCTTTTATATTAAAGTAGTGCTAAAGGCTGAGACTTTTTTTTTTTTTTTTTTCGTTTTAAATAAAGCTTTATTAAAGAGCAGTGCAGTACATTGAAGAACATAAAATATAAAGGTATATTGAAAAATCCCTTGTAAATACGGGATTGTTATTATGAATGTACAACGATAGTAAACAGAGGTTCAAATCCATTTACATTTGCCATTGAAACAGTAGGTAAGGCTGTTACTGATGTTCCCTGTGTGGGTTGACATTCCCAACACCCCTAATGGGATCACACTGTGTTAGGATTCCAGCCATCACAGGGAAAGTATTAAGGCTAACCCAGTACCCCCGCTGTCCCCACTCCCAGGGTCCTGCCACCGCCCCAGAGGTGGGGATAGGAACCCCTAAAGAGGCCATTAGACCCCTCCAACAGAATCCCTTCAACTGGCAGTAATCCGTTTTGAGTCTAGAACTTGAACTCATTATAGAAAATCTGATGGTGACAAGAGAAATTCTACCATTAAGTAAATCAGAGAATAAAACATAACTGGTACACTGCTAAAGTGAGATCATTTCGTTGTAAAAAATAGAGAGATAGGGTGAAGAAGAAGAAAAGAAGAAAAGAAGAAGAAAGAGCTCGCTATCTTGGGAGTAAAAATTGTATCCAGTCCAAGGTGTTTTTTTTTTTTTTTTTTTAGGCTCATCTTGGCTGAGTCATTTGAATACCTGGGATAAGGGAAATGCCTAAGTGTCCAGCCCAGGGCTCCCATGTAGCCTCGAATGACTTAGTGGTGTCCAACAGAGAGCTGACCGTTTTTTCTTGGGACATAATCCACAAAATCTTTCTTTTGGCTGCCTGGAAAGACACTGTGGGTTGCTTCCAGGCCTTGGCTAAAGTAGTCTTAGCTCCTAATAGCATGAAGGAAATTAATCTTTGAGAGTGTTTCGTTGTTTTAGGGGATGGTGCATTAAGTAGGGCCACTTGGGCTGATTTAATGATAGGAAGATCCGTTACTTTTCGGATCAATGCGAATATTTTGTTCCAAAAACTTCTTATTTTCGGACACTCCCACCAGATATGAATCATAGAGCCCTGGGCTTGACACCCTCTAAAGCATAACGGGGAGACAGAAGTGAACATAGATGCAAGTCTGGTGGGTACTAGGTACCATCGCATAAGCACTTTTAGATTAGCTTCTATCAATGCTGTATTTAGAATACCTTTAATGGCAGTGGATCCTCTCTGATGCCATTCCTCCAGGCTCCAGGTCTCCTGCAGATCCTTCTCCCACGAGTCCATGTATGAAAATTTTGTGGTGGGTTCCACAAGAGTCGCGTATATGAGAGATATACCCCCCTTTATGTCTAGTGCTTGACCGCACCAACGCTCATAAGATGTAAATTCCAATGGGAGTGTCTGTCCCTTCGTTAGGGAGGAAAGAAAATGGGATAACTGGGCAAATCTAAACCTCTCTGTACCTGGGAGTTTAAGTTTATTTATACAATGCTTTAGCGTATTTGTTCCAGAGGGCGAGAGAAAGTGGCCTATACGGTACATCCCCTTGTCTAATCACCATTTAAAGGACTTGATGTCCATGCCCGGTACAAATCGGGGGTTATGAAAAATGTGGTCCAAAGGGTGGGAAGGAGAGGTCAAAGCTGGTAAGCTTTTCACGGAGTCCCATAATTTAAAGGATTGTGATAGTGTTGGGGCTAAAATGGTGGGCCTCAATTTCATGGGGCACCAGAGGAGGTAGTCCAAGGTGTGTGTCGGAACAGCTTGTCTCTCTATTTCTATCCAGTCGGGTTTCTCGACTTTGAGGTATACCATAGAAAGTTGGGCCAATCTTGCAGCTTGGTAGTAGCTGAACAGATCTGGTAGACCCAGTCCCCCTTTGGTTTTGGGGCTAAAAAGCACATTGCGGGCTAGCCTATATCCTTTTTTACTCCAAACAAATTGTATTATTTTTCCTTGTAGGAGTTTAAGATGGTGTTTTCTAATGTCTATCGGGAGTGACCTAAACAAGTAGAGGAGCTTGGGCAGTAGCGTCATTTTGATAGAATTAATTCTACCAAGCCATGATATATTGTATTTGGACCATGTTTGGATGTCAGATTCTAGTGTGCGGAACATGGGAGGGAAGTTAGCCTGGAAAAGTCGCTCAAACTTGGGGGTGAGGTTTATCCCTAGATATCGGATCGAAGATTCGCTCCATTTAAATTTGAATGCGGGCTTGAGCCTATTTACATCTGCCTCTTGTAGTGAAATATGTAAAGCCTGCGACTTGTCCATGTTGACCTTTAAACCCGACAAGGATCCAAATGTTCTCAAGAGATTACAAATATTGGGTAGTGAGGTAGTTGGGGAAGTGACAAATAAAAGGATATCATCCGCAAACAGGGCGCATTTGTGGGTATGTGCTCCGCATTTAACCCCCTTAATATTTTGGTTAGACCTGATCGCAATTGCCAGGATCTCTATAGCTAAAGCAAAGATCACAGGAGATAGGGGACACCCCTGTCTGGTTCCCCTGGTTATTTGAACGGGATCCGAATAGAAGCCGTGTAATTTGACCTTGGCACTAGGAGTGGAGTATAGTGCTTTCAGGGTATTTATAAAGTTTTCCCCAAATCCCCATCGCCCCAGGACTGAAAATAGGAAGGTCCATGATAAAGAATCGAAGGCCTTTTGGAGGTCCAACGACAGCAATAAACCTTCCTGCTTTGGGCCTCCATCCCATCCCGATTGTAATAAAGAGACTATATCAACCGCCCTTCTGACTTGATCCGGGCCTTGTCTTCCCGGCATAAAGCCCACTTGATCTTTATTTATATATTGATTGATAAAGGAGTTAATTCTGTTAGCCAGGATTTTAGTAAGTATTTTCAGGTCGTTGTTAATCAACGAGATTGGGCTGTAATTCTCGACTAGAGATGGATCCTTGTCGGGCTTGGGGATGACAGAGATAAATGCCAAATTTAGTTGTGACTCAAGGGGTGTCCCTACCCTTTTGGAGTTGAAGAATTTTGTTATATGGGGTGCCAAAGTTTTCTTAAATGTTTTATAGTATTGATTGGAGAAACCATCGGGGCCAGGAGCTGAGCTCCCTTTTAAGTTTTTAATTACCTCTAATGTTTCTTCTATGGTGAAGGGAGCTTCCATGAGATCCTTATGATCTTTACGTAGAGTTGGTATGTTAATACTATCTAGGAATGATTTCAAGGAGGAGTCAGACATTGTGTCATTTTGCTGATATAGTTTAGAGTAGAAGGACTGAAAAGCTTGCAGGATTTATGGGGGATTAAGGGTTGAGGTGTCATCCTGTAGTCTAATATTTGGGATGGTGAAGTTAGTGACTTTGGGAGAGAGCTTTCTTGCTAATAGAGTACTCATCTTGTCTCTCTGAACATAGAATTTCGCGCTATTCCATTTCAAATGTTTCTCTGCCCTCACTGTGTGAGCTAGGTTTAATGCTATTCTGGCTGCATCTAGTTGAGCTATTTGGACCGAAGGAGGGTCCCGTTTATGCTGCTTGCAAAGGGCCTTGAATTCCCTCTCTAGTTTCTCTATCTCCGCTTTCTGCTCTTTCTTTTTTCGGGAAGACATTTGAATGAGCTTTCCCCTTATGGTCGCTTTATGAGCGGCCCAAAGAGTCTCTGCTGAAATCCCCTCCACATTGTTCCGCAAAAAATAATCTTTTATGTCTTTCTCAATCTCTATTACTGAAATATGGTCATTAAGAATAGTGTTGTTGAGTCTCCACTGGGTATTGGGTGGTTTGTGGGATCCTCCCCTTAGTGTGACGATCACCATGGCGTGATCTGAAAGGGCTGTGTCCTTGATATAGGCCTTAAGAGCATAGGGTATATGTATCACTGACAGGAGTATATGGTCGATCCTGGAATATGTTTTGTGAGGGTTTGAAAAATGTGTATAATCCCTCTTTGTGGGATTGAGTTCTCTCCATATATCGGCTAGGCCTTGTTGATATATTAGTTTCGCGATCTTGGAGCTTGTTTTTGTGGGGCGGATTGATTGAGCTTTTAAAGGTTTGGATTTGTCTAAACCTGGGTCGAAGGCCACATTGGAGTCACCTCCGAAAATTACCGTTCCTTCTACTAGTGGGCTTAGAGTTTGTAGCATTGCTTGGAAGAATTTTGTTTGACCCTTATTGGGGGAGTAATAAGAAATGAAAGAATAGAGGCTTTCATCTATTTTACCTTTAACCAATAAGAATCTGCCATCTGGATCTCTGTGCACAAAATCGGGCTTAAATTTACACTGTTTCGCGAATATTATCGCTACTCCTCTGGTCTTATCTTCTGCATTCGCTAGGAAGAATGTGGGGTATTGAGCATGTAAAAATGTCGGGTTATATCTGGAAGGGAAATGTGTTTCCTGGATCATGACTACCGCCAATTTTTGTGCGTGGTAAGATTGAAGTAATTTACGCCTCTTTACGGCTGAATTTAACCCTTGGGCATTATGGGAAGCTAATTTAAAGGACGTAAGGGACAAGTTGTCACTAGGGATGAGCTTCGTGTTCGAGTCGAACCCATGTTCGACTCGAACATCGGCTGTTCGACCGTCCGTCGAATTGCGAACGATATGGGCCGTTCGCGCCAAATTCGTGTGGCGCGTCACGGCCCATAATTCACTGCGGCATCGCAGTGCATTGCTGGCTGATGATTGGCCAAGCATGCACTATGACCCGCATGCTTGGCCAATCACAGCGCCGTCAGTAGAGAGAGCTGTAATTGGCCAAAGCCAGGGTGGCTTTGGCCAATTATGGCTCAGGGGATTTAGTACACACCCCACACTATATAAGGCCGCCTGCACGGCGGCCCTGTGTAGTGTGTGTTCCGGTGTGCTGAGAGATAGAGAGAGAGAGAGACAGTGTCATTTGATTTGAGTTAGATAGATTAGGCAGAACAGTCAGTCAGTTAGCTGCACTTACAGTGTATTGTGTATATATATGCATCCCAGGTGTTGCATATATATATATACACTGTATTCAGTTTAGCTAGATCCGTTCCTGTTATCTTCTATCTAGACTATTTAGTGCAGTGTGTCCTGCTCACAGTGTTCAGCTAGATCCGTTCCTGCTATTTACATTCAGTGCAGTGCGTCCTGCTCACAGTGTTCAGCTAGATCCGTTCCTGCTATTTACATTCAGTGCAGTGCGTCCTGCTCACAGTGTTCAGCTAGATCCGTTCCTGCTATTTACATTCAGTGCAGTGCGTCCTGCTCACAGTGTTCAGCTAGATCCGTTCCTGCTATTTACATTCAGTGCAGTGCGTCCTGCTCACAGTGTTCAGCTAGATCCGTTCCTGCTATTTACATTCAGTGCAGTGCGTCCTGCTCACAGTGTTCAGCTAGATCCGTTCCTGCTATTTACATTCAGTGCAGTGCGTCCTGCTCACGGTGTTCAGCTAGATCCGTTCCTGCTATTTACATTCAGTGCAGTGCGTCCTGCTCACAGTGTTCAGCTAGATCCGTTCCTGCTATTTACATTCAGTGCAGTGCGTCCTGCTCACAGTGTTCAGCTAGATCCGTTCCTGCTATTTACATTCAGTGCAGTGCGTCCTGCTCACAGTGTTCAGCTAGATCCGTTCCTGCTATTTACATTCAGTGCAGTGCGTCCTGCTCACAGTGTTCAGCTAGATCCGTTCCTGCTATTTACATTCAGTGCAGTGCGTCCTGCTCACAGTGTTCAGCTAGATCCGTTCCTGCTATTTACATTCAGTGCAGTGCGTCCTGCTCACAGTGTTCAGCTAGATCCGTTCCTGCTATTTACATTCAGTGCAGTGCGTCCTGCTCACAGTGTTCAGCTAGATCCGTTCCTGCTATTTACATTCAGTGCAGTGCGTCCTGCTCACAGTGTTCAGCTAGATCCGTTCCTGCTATTTACATTCAGTGCAGTGCGTCCTGCTCACAGTGTTCAGCTAGATCCGTTCCTGCTATTTACATTCAGTGCAGTGCGTCCTGCTCACAGTGTTCAGCTAGATCCGTTCCTGCTATTTACATTCAGTGCAGTGCGTCCTGCTCACAGTGTTCAGCTAGATCCGTTCCTGCTATTTACATTCAGTGCAGTGCGTCCTGCTCACAGTGTTCAGCTAGATCCGTTCCTGCTATTTACATTCAGTGCAGTGCGTCCTGCTCACAGTGTTCAGCTAGATCCGTTCCTGCTATTTACATTCAGTGCAGTGCGTCCTGCTCACAGTGTTCAGCTAGATCCGTTCCTGCTATTTACATTCAGTGCAGTGCGTCCTGCTCACAGTGTTCAGCTAGATCCGTTCCTGCTATTTACATTCAGTGCAGTGCGTCCTGCTCACAGTGTTCAGCTAGATCCGTTCCTGCTATTTACATTCAGTGCAGTGCGTCCTGCTCACAGTGTTCAGCTAGATCCGTTCCTGCTATTTACATTCAGTGCAGTGCGTCCTGCTCACAGTGTTCAGCTAGATCCGTTCCTGCTATTTACATTCAGTGCAGTGCGTCCTGCTCACAGTGTTCAGCTAGATCCGTTCCTGTTATCTTCCTACTGACAGGCAGGCTTGTCTGGTTACAGTATATAAAGCTACCTGAAGAAAATTACAGGTGCTCTTTTTGATCCTATTAGTACCACGGTCAGGCAGCTAGACTATTTACATTTAGTACAGTGTGTCCTGCTCACAGTGTTCAGCTAGATCCGTTCCTGTTATCTTCCTACTGACAGGCAGGCTTGTCTGGTTACAGTATATAAAGCTACCTGAAGAAAATTACAGGTGTTCTATCCCAGCTTAGTGCAGCTACAGGCCATTAGTATGTCTGGAAGGCCAAGAAGGAGAGGCAGACAGTCACAAGCCAATAAGAGAGGGCAAGCAGGCTCTGTGTCTAGTGCTGGTCGTGGAGACGGTGCATCCTCATCAGCACGTGGCCATGGGACACGCTTGGCCTTTTTTTCGGCAGCTGGCCGTGTTGAGCCGCAACATGCGGAAGACTTGGTCGAGTGGATGACCAAGCCGTCCTCATCCTCCTCATCCTCTCTCACCCATGCCCAGGGTGCTTTGTCTGGCAAAGCAGCGGCCTCTTCCCTCAGCTCAATGTCATCAGTGACTCCTTCCCTAGCTCCACCATGTCCTCATGAGGATTCCCTCGAACTGTTTGACCACAGTGTTGGGTACATGCTCCAGGAGGATGCCCAGCGTTTGGAAGGCTCTGATGATGATACTGAGCTCGATGAAGGCAGTAACATGAGCACGGACAGAGGGGGTGCCCAAGAAGGACAGCAATCTGGCAGTCATGCTCCCCCTGCTGCAGCATACTGCCAGGTTTGCTCCAGTGATGAGGAGGGAGGGGATGATGAGGTCACTGACTCAACGTGGGTGCCTGATAGGAGAGAGGAGGAGGAGGAGGAGGAGGAGGAGGCGGCACATCACCAACGAGGCAGGATGCCCTCCAGGGGCCAGCCTAAGGGCAGCACATTGACTGCATCACACCCCAAAGCTCCACATGTGCAGGGCGCTGCAGTCTCTGCGCGTTATTCAAAAAGTTCTTTGGTGTGGGCCTTTTTTGAGACGAGTGCATCAGATCGCACCGCTGCTATTTGCAACATATGTCTCAAGCGTATCTCGCGTGGCCAAAACATCTCCCGCTTGGGTACCACATGCTTGACCAGACATATGTTGACCTGCCATGCAGCTCGTTGGCAAGCGTATCTGAAAGACCCACACCAAAGAACAAAGAGGATCTCTCCTTGCTCCTCATCAGCTGAGATTTCCAACCCCACTAGACCTTCAGTCCTCTCTGAGACCTGCAGTGAGAGGAATGAAGGTGTAGAATTAGGTGTGTCACAGCCAAGTACTTGTGGGCAATCTGCTTTTGGTACACCGACGTCAGATTGTACCAGGCAAATTTCCCTGCCCCAGCTGCTGCACCGCCGAAAGAAGTTTGCTCCCAGCCATCCACATGCCCAGCGGTTGAATGCTAGCTTGGCAAAATTGCTAGCACTTCAACTGCTGCCTTTTCAGTTGGTAGACTCTGCCCCCTTCCGTGAGTTTGTGGAATGTGCGGTTCCTCAGTGGCAGGTACCCAAACGCCACTTTTTCTCACGGAAGGCGATTCCGGCTCTCTACCGGCATGTGGAAGGCAATGTCCATGCCTCGCTGGACAGGGCGGTCAGCGGTAAGGTGCATATTACCGCTGACTCATGGTCCAGCAGGCATGGACAGGGACGTTACTTAAGTTTCACGGCGCATTGGGTGACTCTGCTGGCAGCTGGGAAGGATGCAGGACAAGGTGCAGTAGTGTTGGAGGTTGTTCCGCCACCACGCCTCCAAAATGCTGATTGTGACACACCTCTCTCCTCCACCCCCTCCTCTTCTTCTTCCTCCATGGCCTCTTCCTCGGAACCAGCGGTGCTCCGTAGGCGTTCAAGGGGCTACGCAAGTACGCAGGCCAAAAGATGCCATGCGGTGCTTGAGCTGGTGTGCTTGGGGGACAGGAGCCACACTGGGGCAGAGGTTCTGTCAGCTCTGCAGGGGCAGGTTCAGAGGTGGTTGACGCCACGCCAACTTAAGGCAGGAATGGTGGTTTGCGACAATGGCACCAACCTCCTCTCTGCCCTCCGACAGGGACAACTGACCCATGTGCCCTGTTTGGCTCACGTCCTTAACTTGGTGGTGCAGCGGTTCTTGGGCAGGTACCCGGGCTTACAGGATGTCCTGAGGCAGGCCAGGAAAGTCTGTGTGCATTTCCGCCGGTCATATAATGCCAGTGCTCGGCTGACGGACCTCCAAAAGGAGTTTAACCTGCCCAAGAACCGCCTAATCTGTGACATGCCCACCAGGTGGAACTCGACGTTGGCCATGCTGCAGCGGCTGCACACGCAGCAGAGGGCCATCAATGAGTACCTGTGCGACTATGGCACCAGGACAGGGTCAGGGGACCTTGGTTTTTTTTCCCCACGCCAGTGGGCCATGATCAGGGATGCATGCACTGTCCTGTCACCATTCGAGGAGGCCACGAGGATGGTGAGCACTGACAGTGCATGCATCAGTGACACTGTCCCCCTTGTCCACCTGTTGGAGCACACGCTGCGTGGAATAATGGACAGGGCACTTGAGGCAGAACAGAGGCAGGAAGAGGAGGACTTCCTTAGCTCTCAAGGCCCCCTTTATCCAGACAGTGTTCCTGCGTGCCCGCCGATCACACAGGAAGAGGACGAGGAGGAGGAGGAGGAGGAGGAGGAAGATTGTGTCAGTATGGAGGTGGAGCCTGGCACTCAGCATCAGCAGTCTTTAAGGGATCAGTCCCAAGGAACACATGGACTTGTACGTGGCTGGGAGGAGGTGGCTGCGGACGTTGTTGTCCTTAGTGACCCAGAGGACTCCGGACCGAATGCCTCAGCAAACCTACGCTGCATGGCCTCCCTGATCCTGCAAAGCCTGCGTAAGGATCCTCGTATTCGTGGTATCAAGGAGAAGGACCAATACTGGCTGGCAACCCTCCTTGATCCACGTTACAAGGGTAAGGTTGCGGACCTTATCTTGCCATCGCAGAGGGAGCAGAGGATGAAACATCTTCGGGAGGCCTTGCAGAAAGGTCTGTGCAACGCGTTCCCAGAGACTGGGAGGTTACAAACTCCTGTTTCTGGACAACGTGTTGCTGAGGCTTCGGTCAGTCAAAGAAGGAGCGGTGGAGAAGGTGGCCGTCTGACCGATGCGTTCAGACAATTTTTTGGTCCGCAGCCCCAAGGTATGATCGGTTCCAGCAACCATCGCCAGCGTCTGTTTTACATGGTGCAGGAATACCTAGGGGCAAGATCAGACTTGGACACCTTTCCCACCGAAAATCCTCTGGGTTACTGGGTCTTGAGGATGGATCACTGGCCAGAGCTTGCACAGTATGCAATTGAGCTACTGGCCTGTCCTGCATCCAGCGTTCTTTCGGAACGTACATTCAGTGCTGCTGGAGGCGTGGTAACCGATCACAGGGTGCGTCTGTCCACTGACTCGGTCGATCGGCTGACCTTCATAAAAATGAATCAGTCTTGGATCACCACCAGCTACCAAGCACCTGATGCTGATGTAACTGAATAATTTTTTTCAGATCCCTTCAAAGACTGCCTATGCTGATGCTGAGTGATTATCCCTGAGTAATTATCCTCTTCCTCCTCAATCATCATGCTGATAGCTTGTAAGAACATTTTTGGTTCTGGGCGCCACCACCAGTGCCTAAGGCACAATTTTTCAGCCCCTGTATAACAGGGGCGTGTAATTACAATTTTTGATGTAATACTTTGCAGCACGGCTCGTTCCTGCATTCCAACTAGAGTGTCTGTGAGGGGTTGCAGTGTTGTGGCACCAGCACCAGTGCCTAAGGCCCAATTTTTCTGCCCCTGTCTAACAGGGGCGTGTAATTACAATTTTTGATGCAATACTTTGCAGCAGTGCTCGTTCCTGCGTTCCAACTAGAGTGTCTGTGAGGGGTTGCAGTGTTGTGGCACCAGCACCAGTGCCTAAGGCCCAATTTTTCTGCCCCTGTCTAACAGGGGCGTGTAATTACAATTTTTGATGCAATACTTTGCAGCAGTGCTCGTTCCTGCGTTCCAACTAGAGTGTCTGTGAGGGGTTGCAGTGTTGTGGCACCAGCACCAGTGCCTAAGGCCCAATTTTTCTGCCCCTGTCTAACAGGGGCGTGTAATTACAATTTTTGATGCAATACTTTGCAGCAGTGCTCGTTCCTGCGTTCCAACTAGAGTGTCTGTGAGGGGTTGCAGTGTTGTGGCACCAGCACCAGTGCCTAAGGCCCAATTTTTCTGCCCCTGTCTAACAGGGGCGTGTAATTACAATTTTTGATGCAATACTTTGCAGCAGTGCTCGTTCCTGCGTTCCAACTAGAGTGTCTGTGAGGGGTTGCAGTGTTGTGGCACCAGCACCAGTGCCTAAGGCCCAATTTTTCTGCCCCTGTCTAACAGGGGCGTGTAATTACAATTTTTGATGCAATACTTTGCAGCAGTGCTCGTTCCTGCGTTCCAACTAGAGTGTCTGTGAGGGGTTGCAGTGTTGTGGCACCAGCACCAGTGCCTAAGGCCCAATTTTTCTGCCCCTGTCTAACAGGGGCGTGTAATTACAATTTTTGATGCAATACTTTGCAGCAGTGCTCGTTCCTGCGTTCCAACTAGAGTGTCTGTGAGGGGTTGCAGTGTTGTGGCACCAGCACCAGTGCCTAAGGCCTAATTTTTCAGCTCCTGTTCAACAGGGGCATGTAATTACAATTCTTGATCTAATATTTCACAGCAGGGCCCTGTGAGGGCTTACAGTGTTTTGGCCACAGCAACACCTAAGGCCCAAATTTCTGCTGAGTATATAGGGCAGGACCCTACTTTCAAACATCTAACTTACAAACGACTCCTACTTGCAAACGGAAGGAGACAACAGGAAGTGAGATGAAATCTACCCATAGGAAGGGAAATTCTCTCATGTAAGAGTTAATATGGGAAAACAATTTCTCCTTTCCCCTGATGCTTTCCAATCCTTGTTCCACAAAAAAACCCAAATTTTCAAAAAACATTTTTCATTGGGACAAAAAAGTGAGGTGAAATCTTCTGAAGAGGAGGAAAGACGCAAAACAAATGTCACAGGGGTGATAACCCTTCCCTATGTTTTCCAAAAAGCTTAGAAAAGATTTTTTGGCTGGAGCTAAACACATTAAAAATGTTCAAAATTACAAAGAGATTCTACTTAACAACAAACCTACAGTCCCTGTCTTGTTTGCACCGCCTGTATACTGCTGTTCAGAGTATATAGGGACCTTTCCTTATTTTAATTTGGGTGCGGGGTTCCCCTTAATATCCATACAAGACCCAAAGGGCCTGGTAATGGACTGGGGGGTACCCATGCCGTTTGTCTCACTGATTTTCATCCATATTGCCAGGACCCGACATGACATTAAACCCGCAAGCAGTTTTAAATGAGATTTTTTCCTTTAAAAATGACATTTGGTGCAGGGACTGTTCTAAACATGGGAAACACGCGTCACTTTACAGGCATACTATAGACACCCCCCAGGTACGATATTTAAAGGAATATTTCACTTTTTTTTTTTTACTTTAAGCATCATTAAAATCACTGCTCCCGAAAAAACGGCCGTTTTTAAAAGTTTTTTTTGCATTGATACATGTCCCCTGGGGTAGGACCCGGGTCCCCAAACCCTTTTTAGGACAATACCATGCAAATTAGCCTTTAAAATGAGCACTTTTGATTTCGAACGTTCGAGTCCCATAGACGTCAATGGGGTTCTAACGTTCGTGCGAACTTGCGGTCCGTTCGCGGGTTCTGGTGCGAACCGAACCGGGGGGTGTTCGGCTCATCCCTAGTTGTCACTAGGCATATTGGCTATGTGGGGAGAGCTTATGTGGTGCGGCATCTCTTACCTCCTCTGGAGTGTGGTGGAATTTGGTTATTCGGATCGTGAGGTAGGATCTGGAGCCTGGAGCAGAGCAGACCGTCCGAGAATCCTGTGGACTGGCACAAAAGAAAATAGGGTTAGAGAAAAAGACAGAAAGAAAAGAGAAAATGAGAGAAAGTAAATGCAAGTGTTCTCGTGCGAATAGTCCCAAAAGGAACCTGCGGCATCGAGCGGATGCAAAGATCCCCTCAATGTCGCCCAACAATAGACAAAAGTAGCCCTCCAAAGGGGCTAACAGTCCATCTCCCGACCATGGGGATCCCATTATCGTGAGATGGATGGAGGCGCATGACTGCTACCCCAGTCAGTGCCTGCCCAATTGGTAAACCTATAGAAAATAATTCACAAAACCCTGTGAGGCAAACCAATTAAACACTATAACATTGCAAACTGTGTGTATCAAAGCCAGCCGGCTTAATAAAAAACAAAACAAAAAGGAAGTCCTGCAGTAGGCCTATTACGCCCAGGGGGGGTATGGGAAGGGAATGGGGGGCAGGGGGGTGGAGGGGGAAGGATAGGATGGGGAATGGGGAAGAAGGATAGTTCAAAGAGGGGGGAGAATTGTAGGAGCTGTAACAAGCTCTATAAGGAGCTATCCTTTCCCAATAGACCGGTGTGTCAGTGTGTCCATCTCCTGGTCCTCCATACCACCATCCGGTGGTGAGGTAGACCCGTAAGGGGGAAGTCCCAAGAGCTTGATCTTCCGTGTTCGTTGTCAAGTTGATTGTGGGAGATCTAGACGAAATCTGTAGGAAGGGATGAGAGCTGAGTGTTTGCGACTCGCTTAAGTAGGGACTGATGGTCCATTGGGAGCAGTCGCATGAGAAAGAGACGCATTTTTCTGGTGCGGAGTGACCTATCAGGTCCGAGGTGTCGTAGTTAGGTGAAGTACATATGAAGGTGGAAGTCCGGTATCCCTGATGGGTTCAGAGTTCGTACATCTTAATCCTAAGTGGTTCAAGATGGTCTTTTAGGGTTATTGACGACTTGGATTATTTCCTGAGGAATGTTTCCGGGTAATGCCCGGATGTGTTCATACGATTCAGGAGGGCATCGGTTCGTCTGCTTTTTGTGGTTTTCCATAAAGGTGAGACTGGGCTGGTTGGAGTCTGTCTCTTATAAGATCCGGATTGCGCATTTGATGTGTCCATCTCTGAGTCCTGAGATATAAGCTTCAGTGAGAGAAGTATCCGCTCTCCTTCAGGTAGATTAGTGAATGAGTGTGTCTAGCCTTTGTAGGTAATTTTTAAAGCAAAGGGGAAAGCCCACCAGTATCTTATTTCCTTTTGTGTCAGGATTAGTAATAGAGGTTTGAGGGCTCTGTGTTTTTGGATCGTCATAGGCGATATGTCCGCAAATATTTGAACATCATGGCCTTGGAATGATATGTGTGGTTGCTGGCGGGAGAGCTTCATGATGTTCTCTTTCACTCCGTAGTGGTGCGGCTTCACCACTATGTCCCTGGGAGACCCGTCCTTCCTGGGGAGTCCCAGTGATCTGTGGGCTCTGTCTAACTCCAGCTTATGTGTAGAGATATCAGGAATTAGGGATTTGATCAATTCTTGCACTGCTAAAGGGACATCCGTGCAAGATTCTGGGATGCCTCTGACCCTGAAGTTCTCCCTTCTCAATCGGTTTTCCAAATCGTCGATCCTATTTAAGACCGCATCCAACTGTTCCTGCACAATCTGAATGTGGTCAGAGTTTTGATTGGTTCTTGATACTGTGTAATCCAGTTTTTGTTCGATCGCTTCTATTCTGGTGCCCAGATTCTGGAAATCAGATCGAATGTCATTTGTTATTTTGTGGGCTGTATTAGCTAAGCCCCTTTCCAGTAAGTCAGATAGTTTGAGGAAGAGGTCCCCTGCATTCTGGGGCATATCTGTGTCTGTGCCTCCCATAATGCCATTATTGTGCTGAGGGAAAGGAGAATGTCCCATAGGAGATAGCAAAGGGGCTGCCAGTGGGCTCTCATTCAGGTAGACTGAGTTGTGGCCTGAGAGGGATGTGGTGGGATGGGATAAGGAGATTGCAGAAGTAGGGTATGGAAGAGTAGCAGGAGCGATCACTTGCCTGGCTTCTTGCATTCCCCCTGATGCTGCCTGTGTCTGAGGTGCAGCCGCCATCTTGGATTCGGCCTGTATTTTCTCTGCCTCTGCGGGGTCCCAGGTCCTTTTTCGCTGCCGTGGATAGCATGGGTGGGGAACCGCTGTGTTCCCCCAACAGATTCTGCTGTGCACGGGCTCGTAGCGGCTTCTGATACGGCGCTAGGGCGGCTGGCTGGCTGGGGTAGTGAGGAGCTCCCGGCTTACGCGGCCATCTTGGAGTCCCTCGCGCATGCGCCTCAGGCTGAGACTTTTTATGGATATGATCATTTAAATATAATGCACATTACTGGTAAACTTTTATTTTAAATATAATTGTAATGCCTTATATCACCTCTAGTCTATCAGCCTCCAGCTTCTCTGGGTTCAGATGCTGATTTTCCCTGCACAGAGCCCTTAAAGTGATTGTAAACATTGGATTTTTTGTTTGTTTTTTTAATAAAAAAACACTTTGTCATACTTACCTGCTCAGTGTAATAGTTTTGCACAGAGCAGCCCTATTCCTCCTCTCCTGGGGTCCCCTGACTTCAGGGTGCTTCTATAGCAAGCTGCAAAGTACAGTACTGAGTGCCCCTATAGCAAGGTAAAAAATGTCTGCCTTTAGAATCACTTACTTCCTTCTCCTGCCCTGGACTACATGTCCCATGAGGCATTGCGCCTTACACATTCACAAGTTCTCAGGTACTTGCTGACATGTATGAACAGTGTACTGAGCATTATGTGTGCTGGACTGTGTATACTGACATGCATGAACAGTGTACTAAGCTTTATGTGTGTTGCACTGAGTAAACTAACATGTATGGATGATGTGCTGACCTGTATGTGTGCTGCATTGTATATTCTGATATGCAAACAAATAATTCATTCAGTTTTTAGGGTATCTAATCAGATGACCAACTAATTGATCATGAAAATAGTTGACAACTATTTTGATAATCGATTATAATCGATTATGCTGATTAGTTGTTTCAACCCTAGTCATAAATACTCCTAGTTTCTTGCAAGATACAACAAATTTCCTGAACAAGATTCAAAGTATACAGTAAAGAAGCATCATAGATGCATAGATTACCAATAGACACATTGATAAAAATTAGTCAGCTTCAGCTTTAGGTGGATGTGAAAAGCAACATAGATGCAGCATAGCAGCATAGATGCATATATTACCAATAGACACAATCATAGTACAGTAATCAGTCTGCTTCAGTTTTAATTGGGTGTGAAAAGCAACATAGATGCATACATTACCTGCAATGGGACAGAGAAAAGATGTTCAGATGAGGCAACGTGTAAGATCCTACTTAATCACCTCAGGTCCGGACACTTTCATCCCCTTCTAGTCCAGCCAATGTTCAATGTTCAGCTCTGTTACACTTTGAATGACAATTACTCAGGCATGCAACACTGTGACCAACTGATTTTTTTTGAGACAGAGCTTTCGTTTAGTGGTATTTAATCAACACTGTTTTTTTTTCAATTTTTTGCTATACAAGCAAAATAACCCAAAGATTTTGAAAAAAAAAAAACATATGTCTGTTATACAATTTTGCAAATAAATATTGTTTTTCATAAATGTAGACCAAAATATATTCTGTTGCACTTATTTGGCAAAAATATGCCAAATTTGTGTAAATTATTTAGTCTGTGTGAAGAGTCTACAATCTATGATATAAATTTAATAGTCCTGATGTACTGACTGCTGGTCTTATTTCTTGAGGTCCTAAAATGCCAGGACAGTACAAATACCCCCCCAAATGGCCCCTTTTTGTAAAAATGTAAAAAATATATATTTTTACCCACAAAGTTGTCATTTCACCAAGTTATTTCTCACACATGGCACAGGCAAAGTTATATTTACACCCCAAAATACATTCTGCACCTCCTCCTAGATGTGAGACTTTACCACCTCCTAGCTGCATAGAGGGCCCCAAAATCCAAGGAGCACCTTCAGGTGTTCTAGGTGCATACATTTCCAAACTACCTATCACATTTTCAAAAAGGCCCAGGAGCACTAGGACAGTAGACACCATAACTGCTGTGATATGAGGGAAGAGAGAAGAGCAGCGCTATCTAAGTACAGCAGTAACAATGTTTTATTAGAATTTAAGACAGCTACTTACAGTGTAAAAGCAGCTACAAAGGCAGTTACATCAGCACGTAGACTAGGCCACCAGAATTGTTGGGAAATGGCCCAAAAGAGTTGATTCTTCCCAGGGTGGCCAGCAGCCTTGGGAGAATGGTAAGTCTGGAGCACAGCATTACGGAAACTCTCTGGGACAAAGCAGCAGTCACAATGTTTCTCAGGAGGAGCATGAACCTGAGCAGCAAGAATTTTGTCACCCAAAGGAGAAGTGAGACTGGTGCGAACCGTAGCCAGAATACGATCAGGAGGAATCGACTCCATCTTGGAAGTGGAGGAAAATTGTTGTGACAAAGGGCCAGCCCTTACATTCTTAGTACCGGGTAAGAATGAGACAATGTAATTGAAACTAGACAAGAAAAGAGCCCATCACGCCCTTCTGGGAGAGAGGTGTTTAGCCTCAGACAAGAATGTGAGATTCTTATGGTCAGTAAGAATGAGAACCAGCACCGTGGTACCTTTAAGGAGATGTCTCCATTCTTTCAGGGCTAAAATGATCGCTAACAGCTCTCTGTCACCAATCTCGTAATTACACTCTGCTGGTGATAATTTCTTGGAAAAGTAGCCACAAGGATGCATAGCGCTCTCAGAGTTAGGACGTTGAGACAGAAGGGTGCCAACTCCAGTCTCAGAAGCATCAACCTCAAGGATAAATGGTTACATCAGGATGTGCCAACACAGCAGAAACAAAGGCAGCCTTGAGACTCTCAAAGGCCTTAATGGACTCCGGAGACCAATGCTGTGGGTTACCGTCCTTCTGGTCATATCAGTCAGGGGCTTGACCATTAGATGGGAAGTTACAAAGAAACTTCCGATAATAGTTGGCAAAGCCAAGAAACCGCTGCAGAGGACGTAAACCCATGGGTTGGGGCCACTGTAGGACTGTTGAATGTTTCTCTGGGTCCATCGAAAAACCAGCAGGGGAAAAGACGTAACCCAGGAGTTTAACCTGTTCACAATGGAATTCGCACTTCTCCAATTCACAATAGAGATTATTCTCTCTTAGTTTCTGAAGCACATGACAGACATCTGGGGGGACTTGGAAAATATGAGGATATTGTCAAGATAAACTACCACACATAACTGCAACAAATCTCGGAGGACATTGTTAATAAATTCCTGGAAAACTGCTGAGGCGTTACAAAGGTCAAAAGGCATTACAAGGTATTCATAATGGCCTGTTCTGGTATTAAACACAGGTTTCTACTCGTCACCCTCCTTAATCCTCAGATTGTATTCCCCTCTCAAATCAATCTTTGTGAAAACCGTTGCTCCCTTGAGGTGGTCAAATAGCTTCGTAATCAACGGAATCAGATAGGCATTCTTAATCGTGAAATGATTGAGACCCCTATAATTAATACAAAGTCTCAGTTCACCACTCTTCTTCTTCACAAAGAAGAAACCAGCACCAGCAAGAGATGAGGATTTGCAGATGAAATCTTGAGAAAGAGAACATACTCCTCCATGGCCTTATCCTCCAAGACCGACAAAGGGTAAACCCAGCCATGAGGGGGTATGGCACCTGGTTGAAGGTTGTCAAAGACATTGCTAAAATTGCGATATTCCTCCAGCAGGGAGGAGAGAGAAGATGTGCACAAGATCTTGGCTACCTTCTGGAAGCATATATTACTGCATTGTGGCGACCAGGAGAGAACCTCAGCATGGAGCCAATCAAAAGAGTGCCTCTGTAACCAAGGATAACCAATAACCAGCAGAAACTTAGGTGAGGAAATAACTTGAAATTGGATTATCCCATGGTGAAGAGCCCCTACGGCCATGGACAATGGAACAGTCTCATGAGTCACATGGGCAGGCTGTAGAGGTCTCCCGTCAAGAGCCTCAATGGCAAGTGGCGTGTCATGCAGCTGCAGCAGAATCAAGTGCTTCGATACAAAGGCAGCATCAATGAACAGGCCTGCAACCCCAGAGTCGATTTGAGCCTGTATCTCGACAGACGACTCAGGCCAAGAAAGGGTAACTAAAACCAGGGGCTTATCCTTCTGGATAACTGGGGATGGAACAACACCACCTAAGGTCTGTCTGTGACAGGACCTCAAGGTTCGGGCGTTCCCTGGATAGGTAGGACAAGACTTCAAAAAGTGACCTCGCTGGCCACAATAAAGGCACAATCTCTCCCTCCTCCTATGGATTCTCTTATCTGCAGAGATGCGTGAAGCCCTAGTGCATGGGTTAATCTTCACTGACTGACTACGTACCAGGCAGCATGGGAGGTGCTGCCTTATGAGTTTATGTGAAATCTCCATTAATAGCTGTAAAATATTGTAATTAGAAATATATATCATTTAGCTTGTATCTATGCAGGCCGGAAGATATTATCTTCACATATATCTCGAAGTAGACTAGACAAGTTAGTGCCCAGGCTTTCGTGTACAAACAATGGGAGTTAAACCTCATTGTTTTATACATACTCATGGGTAATTATGGGAGAGGTCTGCCCTTTACTTTTAACTAAATATGTTTGTAGATTAATGGTTTAAGAAATATACTCTGTATTCCTTCATGTATTTCTCTTATTTTAACCTAATATTTTCTTCCTCGGTGTAAACGATAGATAGATGGATGTGTATTAGATAGATTTTCAACTACTCACTAATAAATGTTGTTATTGTGTTAAAGCTTTCACTCTTGGTCAAAGAACTCTCATTTAACCCACATCATATCTTTGAGATATTAAATATTAAATATAATAACCAGGTAACAGAGGTGAGGGAGGCAAGGGTGGGACTGCAAAGCTTGGAGACAAATGTACAGGAGGCTTCTGCAAGCGCTCTTTAAAAGAGAGTCTTTCTCTGAGTCTGGATTTAATGAGGATGGCAAACGTGATCAACTTCTCCAGCTCACTAGTTATATCTCAGGCTGCTATCCCATCCTTGATGGTATCCGAGTGACCATGAGAAAAAGCAGCCACGAGGGCCTCATTGTTCCAAGCAACCTCTGCTGCCAGAGTATGGAATTCAATGGTGAAATCAGCAGTGGTTCTCATACTCTGTTTGATGGACATGAGGCACTTGGCAGCAGAAGCGGAGCATGTGGGAATGTCAAATACCCTTTTAAAGGAAACCACAAACTCAGGGTAACTCAAGACAACAGGTTTTTGTGTCTCTCATAGAGAGTTTGCTCAGGCCAAGGCTCTCTCAGAAAGCAAAGATATTGCAAAACCTACTTTGCTTCTGTCCGTGGGAAACGCTTGGGGCAGCATCTCAAAGTATATCTCAACCTGGTTGAGAAACCCTCTGCATTGGACTGGATTGCCCCCAAATCGCTGGGGAAGCAGATCGGAACCAGACATACTGTATTTATCGGCGTATAACATGCACTTTTTACCCCTTGAAATCAGGGGAAAATTGCGGGTGCGTGTTATACGCCAATCCCCCGCCAACTGTGAGCGGAGCGAGTGCCAGCCGCCGATATACATAGATAGCCGAGTGTACTCGGCTAGGTTCGGCTAGCTCCGCTCACAGTCACACCCAGTCCCACCCTATGATGGACACAGGGAAGTGGGCATGACTGTAAACGAAGCTAGCCGAAACTAGCCGAGTACATTTGGCTATCTATGTATATATGCAGTGCTCGGCTCCGCTCACAGTCAAGCCCATCCCAGGTGGGACTACGAGAGGTGCCGAAAGCGTCCGAGAGCCACCGAGATACACAGGACGGGCTCTGTGTATCTCGGCGGCGCCATTTTCAAACTGCAGTGACACTGACAAGTCACTGCAGTTTAACTGCAGCCTGGGCAAGGCTGCAAATGGACACCGACAAAGCTGCAGATGGGCACTGGCAAGGCTGCAAGGCTGCAAGGCTGCAAATGGACACTGATAAGGCTGCAAATGACACCAAGGCTGCAAATGACACCAAGGCTGCAAATGACACCAAGGCTGCAAGGCTGCAAATGACACCAAGGCTGCAAGGCTGCAAATAACACCAAGGCTGGAAATGACACCAAGGCTGCAAGGCTGCAAATGACACCAAGGCTGCAAGGCTGCAAATGACACCAAGGCTGCAAATGACACCAAGGCTGCAAGGGTACAAATGACACCAAGTCTGCAAATGACACCAAGGCTGCAAATGACACTGGACAAACATGCAGATGGACGCTGTGCAAGGCTGCAGAAGCACACTGATAAGGCTGCATTGATGGGCATTTAAATGTAAGTTTTTTCCTTAAAATTGCTTCCTAAACTTGGGGTGCATGTAATACGCCGGAGCGTGTTATACGCCGATAAATACAGTAACTTTTATAGAGGTAATACTCGAGGCAGGTGCCTACACAGAGACTGGAGCAGCAGCAGAGGTGGCCTTAAGCACAGGAGGCACAGCAGAATTGTCAGTCTGGGGAGAGGGAGGTGTGTGATGGACTAGCAGATTTGGATAAACTAACAAATTAAAGCCAAACACCGCCGTATTCAAGCTCTGGATCGGCAGCCATTGCTAGAGAGGACTGGATCTTTGGAGGTTTTGCTGATCATTCCCACTGAATGATCCTCCTAGACCCTCCGGACCATTCCTGTTTCATTGTGCTTTCAGTTATCCATGCTCGTTTGACCTGGTGTCACTGACATCCAGGTCCACTGGCTCTGATAAGAGTATCCATCTTTATTGTACCATTGATGTAATTTCCTCCAGATATACATCCAACTGTCCCTGTTTTCTGTATATGAATGACCCTGTGTTCGTGGCACATCTGTCATTTTTTTGGGACTGATATATTTGGGATTCAGCAGCAGCCCTTTCATTTTCACTTTGTTGGGACTTTTCTATGTTCACACATCACCATTTTTGGTTATTTTATGTACTTACACAGTTTTTTAGTACTGTTTGTCTATGCATGGTTACATATGTATCCATACAGCTTACCAACATGGTTTACTCTTTAGTGCTACACTTTCCACTTCCACCCATTTATGAATATTTGTCACATTTGTGTGCAGCCACTTCCTTTCTTTTTTCACACAGGTTAGTGCAATAATTTTATACACCTTACAAATATATCGCAAAACCTACTTTGCTTCTGTCCGTGGGAAACGCCTGGGGCAGCATCTCAAAGTATATCTCAACCTGGTTGAGAAACCCTCTGCATTGGACTGGATCACCCCCAAATGGCTGAGGAAGCTGAGCGGAACCAGACATAACTCTTATAGAGGTAATACCCGAGGCGGGTGCTACACAGAGACTGGAGCAGCAGCAGGGACAGCCTGCAACACAGGTTGTACCAGAACAGCCACAGTGGGAGATTCCAGGTGAGCTGTTTGTAATGCCATGGCAAACTGATCCATGTGGTGGTCCTGCTCATCCAATCTGGAAAAAATTCTACCAACAAGTGGATTGACTGCATCTTCTGAATTCATGGACTTCACCTACTGTCAGAAACCATGAATCAGACTGAGACAGAAGTACAGTTAAATCTCACTTGTTTAATAATAATAATAAAAAAAGGTAAACAGAGTAAACGTAGTCAAGCCGACAGCTGAGCGGCCAGCTCAGAGAAGGAATGGCTGAGCCCAGTCCTGACAGCTGCAAAATACAAAGAAAGAGACAGAATGCATGAGCCCCTAGTGCAACACTGTTTAAAAAATAGAAATTCCATGTAACAACAAAAAAAAACACACTATACACTTGCATGGTGTTTTTAAAACAGAAGCGTCTATGGTTGTGCTGTGATGTAGCTCTGGCACACAGGGCTCCAGGCAGGATTTGGAGCGAACTGTGGTGAGTAGTCCCAGTGGGATGACGTATAGCCACCGACGAGCTGCACGTGGGCCAACCACTCACAGCAAAAATCCTATGGAGATAAGAGAACCCAACTGGACTCCACAGACACCTGATGCACAAGCTGGAACAGCTGAAGAGTGATGCTGATGGTTGCTATGACAATATGTTTCAGAGGGTGTGGCCTCCTTCCTCAGGCCTATCATGTGTTCACAAAGAGGCCTTAAGTAGTCCATCCATCCTGGGAGTATTAACCCTTCATTACCAAAATAATGGGCTTCTACAGGGAACACATGATTATCAATTAAAAAGGCAGCTTAATTCACAATCGTAATGCGCAATCGATTTCATAGACCCCTTTCTGTACTAAAGACGATGATCCTGCCAACAACCTATCCTGTGAGTTTCATTATTTTAAAACCATTTTATGGAGTATAAGACATAAATTATATAATATATACTAGAAAATGCATTTCCTGGGGAAAATGCGTGGGAATGCTGAATAGCTGAATTGCTAAAACGGCCCCCATCAAAACTGCCTCCATCATACTGCCATCAAAACTGCCTCATCAGAATTGCCCCATCAAAATTGTCCCCATCAAATAGCCACCATCAAAACTGCCCCATCAGAATTGCCCCATCAGAATTGCAACATCATATTGCCACCATCAAAACTGCCCCATCAGAATTGCCCCATCAAAACTGCCCCATCATATTGCCACCATCAAAACTGCCCCATCAAAACTGCCTCATCATATTGCCACCATCAAAACTGCTCCATAAAAATTGTCCCCATCAAAACTGCCCCATCATATTGCCACCATCAAAACTGCCCCATCAGAATTGCCCCATCATTTTGCCACCATCAAAACTGCCCCATCATTTTGCCACCATCAAAACTGCCCCATCAGAATTGCCCTATCAAAACTGCCCCCATCAAAACTGCCCCATCATTTTGCCACCATCAAAACTGCCCCATCATATTGCTCCATCAGAATTGCCCCATCATATTCCTCTATTATAAATCAGTACATGGTGTGTCTGTCCCCTCCCCAGGCTCTGTAATCAGAGCTGAGATGCTCCAGCAACCTCCCCCACCGCTCATTAGAGCCCTTTCACACCAGGCCACCCATAGCGTCGGTGGTAAAACGCCGCTATTTTTAGCGGCGTTTTACCGTCGGATTAGCGGCGCATTTCGGCCACTAGCGGGATGCTTTTACCCCCCGCTAGCGGCTGAGAAAGGGTTAAAACTGCCCGCAATGCGCCGCAATAGCGGCGTTTTGCCGGCGGTATCACAGCGCTGCCCCATTGATTTCAATGGGGAGCAGCAGTGGAGGAGCCATAAGCACACGGCTCCTTCACCGCTCCAGAGAAGCTGCTGGCAGGACTTTTTTTCCCGTCCTGCCAGCGCAGCGCTCTGGTGTGAAAGCCCTCGGGCATTCACACTGGAGACAATGCTGCAGCTGTTTGAGGGCGGATTTCAGGCGCTATTTTTAACATTATAGCGCCTGCAAAACGCCCTCGGTGTGAAAGGGGTCTTAGTGTGTATAACAGAAGCTTTGGTAACCATGGCAACAAAGCAGCACAGTACACTCTGTTTAATGGATAACATTTCCTGAAATGACCACTAAACAAACAGCTTTTTCACAAAAACTGTAAAAGATATCAAACTGAAAAGCTATAGCCAGATAGCTGAATATTTTGTCAACATTTTAAAGTTTATTTGGCATCTGTAGGTGAAAGTATGAAGGAGCTGAAACTTTTGGGAGCGGAAGAAGATTTTAAGGATCTGAAGCATGCTCTCATTGACTTCAATGTTAAAAAAAGTGTTAAAAAGTTTAATATTTTAAAAAGTATAAATAGTAGAAAAAAAGTTGAAAAAGTCCCATCATCAGCTGAAAGAGATGAACATTTTAATAGTTCAATGGTTTTAATAGCTGAAAGTATGGGGAAGTTATGCAGAGCCAAAAAACGTACAGAATAATACAATTACAATTAAAAATAAATAAAAACGAATAACAATAGTGGGACTGCTAAAGCAGTCCCACTAAATATACTGTATGAACATATCATTATATAAACAAAGAGAGCTTCTTCTCCATACATATATATGCACATAGAGCAAAAGTATTTATACTGTTTATCCTTAGGTTGTAAGGAGCTGTGTAAACTGTCGGCACTATATAAATCCTGTATAATAATAATAATTACTCACATTGATAAAAAGTGATGAAAAGTCCAATTCCCTTAGCGTAACAACATTTTTTGAGCAATAATAAGTACTTTTGAGTGTGGACAATGTTTCATGACCTGATAATTGCCTTGGTTTTGTAAATAACTCTATTGGGTCACATTGTGGAAAAATGGCTTTTTAAAAATGTATGCAGATTTTTATGAGTTTTTCAGAACAATAAATATATAAGCCAAAAACACCCAGACATAATAATGATTCTTGACTGCATGTCATCTAAAACAAATTAGCTTTTACTAATCAGTTCAGTGACACAAGTTACATTTTATTTTGGGTATTATAATATTAAATGCTTGTTATAGCTTTGTTTCTGTAATTTGTTCTCTAAAATGTGTGTATTTCTTAACCTGTTCTGTAGATATTGTCAAATGAAGCCAATTATGTTAACACAGCTTACTTGCAAATGATCTTTTGATTGAGGAGTAGTCGTTTTATTGTTTGTGTGATAGAGTAAAAATAAAACTTACTCTTTCCTCATTTTATCTTTTTTTGCTCAGTTAGCATGTTTGAAAACAGTTGCTGACTACATTATTTTACAAAGGCAGGATAGATAAGCTTGAGGAGTATACAAGAGTTTTATAAAACTGGTATACAGTTATTTCCAATACAGCAGGGAGCCAGTAATTCATCACATCAAAAGTGGGGAATTGTCTGAACCCCTGTCATGTTTTCTTTTCATCTGTGTTCTATTGATAAAATTCCTCTCCACTTCCTGTTCATAAGACATAACAGGAAATAAATGAAAATCTCTTAAAAGTAAAAGGAAACCCCCCTTTTAGACAGTTGTCACAGGAACAGGTGGTACCAGTTAGGGTTTTCTATTACTTTCTGTCAAAGTGACAATGATCTCCAAGACAAATCCACAAGGTAAAATGTATTTAAAATCGCAAATAAAAAAAAACCCAAGAAGAGGGTTAACGCTGCGCTAGAACAGTGTAAATTGATAAGTGGAATGTAAAAGCTGCCAGCACTAAAAGTCCAATACTAAACTCCAAAACACCAAAAAAAACAAAATAAGTGCAGCGCTAAAACTAAATTTGAATTAAATATCATACTCAAAATAACCATACAAAAGTGATTGATCCACCAAACAATAAATTATAAAAAACACAGAACAGGTCTCCCATAAAGAACAGAGACAGATGTCTCAACATATGTCACATGTGAGAAATTAAAATAAATAAAAAAGTGAAAAATAAGTCCCAATTAAAAATATTGCAGAAAATCAAAAAAAGTCCATAAATAAAGTGAATAGATGATCAAAGTGCATATAATCTGGAGAGGTGTGACACAGGTGAATCCAGCATCCAAAGTGACTTGCACCCAAGTGAGGTATGAGGCTCCTTACCAGCTCAGGATGACCACCATGACAGTGGTCTCACCAGGCATTTGGGAAATTATCAGGTCACCCACAAACCTATGCCGATCTTTCCAGTATGTGGAACTCAGAAGACAAAAATCAAGAAAAAGCTCCCATAGCGTAAAATTGCAAAACAGTGTGTATTAATAAGCTAAAAGATTGCACTTACAAAAATCTTCCATCAAAAACAGCGTGTAGCCGAACATAACGATCGCGGCATCTCCACGAGCTTCCGCCTGCTTACTGTGTATGTCCCATCAATCACAGAGAAAAAACGTAATGACGTCAGCGTCACAGGCTCCTCCCTACGCGTTTCGTCACGATAGGACGTCGTCTGGGGATTGGCAGAGTGACGCGGTCATCACGTTTATGGTTTAAATAGTCCCGCAGCGCCATATTGACTACTGGTTACTAGGACCAAGGAGATGGGAACAAAGCAAGCGCCACCATATTGACTTCTGGCAGCCTATGTAGGCCCAATAGGGAACATACAAATAAGGAGAGGTATAGAGATTCCACCATCTAGTGGTAGCCAGTGATAATACCAATGACGAATATTTGCAAGAAGGGGGAAAGCAAAAAGTGGAATAGAGTTCTCGCCCTCTAGTGGACAAAAACCATACCACTTATAATCAAATGGGTCATACACACCAGCAGGCCGAAATCTCATGGACAACACATAGCCATACCACAAGAAATATATTTATACATTGCATAAAAACAATTATGATAGACATACACAGTAAGCAGGCGGAAGCTCGTGGAGACGCAGCGATCGTTATGTTCGGTTACACGCTGTTTTTGATGGAAGATTTTTGTAAGTGCAATCTTTTAGCTTATTAATACACACTGTTTTGCAATTTTACGCTATGGGAGCTTTTTCTTGATTTTTGTCTTCTGAGTTCCACATACTGGAAATATCGGTATAGGTTTGGGGGTGACCTGATAATTTCCCAAATGCCTGGTGAGACCACTGTCATGGTGGTCATCCTGAGCTGGTAAGGAGCCTCATACCTCACTTGGGTGCAAGTCACTTTGGATGCTGGATTCACCTGTGTCACACCTCTCCAGATTATATGCACTTTGATCATCTATTCACTTTATTTATGGACTTTTTTTGATTTTCTGCAATATTTTTAATTGTGACTTATTTTTCACTTTTTTATTTCTTTTAATTTCTCACATGTGACATATGTTGAGACATCTGTCTCTGTTCTTTATGGGAGACCTGTTCTGTGTTTTTTATAATTTATTGTTTGGTGGATCAATCACTTTTGTATGGTTATTTTGAGTATGATATTTAATTCAAATTTAGTTTTAGCGCTGCACTTATTTTGTTTTTTTTTTTAAATGTATTTAAACATTAACATTGGACTTCTCTTATTTGGTCTAGTAAATATAGTAATGAACGTGTTTGCCTGAAAAAAAATACAGGTTCCCTTGCCAAAGATTGTAAGCTGAAACTTGGCCTGGCTCGCAGTCTCTGCTCAAATTCATCCCAAAGGTGTTCTATCAGTTTAGGGTCAGGAATCTGTGCAGGCCAGTCAAGTTCCCCCACCCCAAACTCACTCATCCATGTTTTTATGGACCTTGATTTGTGCACTGGTGCACAATCATGTTGAAACAGGAAGGGCCCAACTCTAAACTGTTCCCACAAAGTTGGGAGCATGAAATTGTCCAAAATGTCTTGGTATTCTGACACTTTAAGAGTTCCCTTCACTGGAACTAAAGGGCCAAGCCCAAACCCTGAAAAGTAACCCCACGCCATAATCCCCCCTCCACCAAATGATTTGGACCAGTGCACAAAGCAAGGTCCATAAAGACATGGATTAGCGAGCTTGGGGTAGGGAAACCTCTTGGTTGTTCTTGGTTGAACAAAAAAAAACTGTGTGTGTATACCCGGTTTTAGTCCAAATAAATCTTAATGCTATTCTTGGTTATTAGAGTTGGTACACGAAGGTGGCATGTATACCTAATATGCTGGACCTGCATAAATCCTCTGCCCAGTCCTGTGTTGTAGACATCATAATATTAATATAATGTTTGCTGTAAATGAGAATAAAACAATTAGGGGGTTGTTCTATTTATTGTGAACTGGTTTCAGGATTGCAATGAACTATAGCATAAAGTGTATATCAAGCCAAAATGTTGTTTTCACAATTAGATCTGTGGGGGAAGGGTTAGGATCTCTGTTGTGTTTAAACTGAGGCTCTAATTTCCATCACTTACTCTCATAATAAAATTGGTTTCACCAGACAGGAAGCAAGGAAAAATATGTAACAAGATCAGAGACATACATCAAAATATGACAGCAGTCATATTTTAACATTCCCTAATTTTCTAAAAAATAAAACATATATTTATGTCTGTGCAGCTGTTGAAGATTTATCCTTACTTCCTGGCTGGTGTAACTGTTGTCTCCGGAACAGTAAGTGACTTCAGCATAAGAGTAAAAAGAGGTTACACATCTTTCTCTCATGACTCCACCATCTGTTTTCAGATGGAATATCTGACAAAAATAATAGACACTACTGCAAAAGTTTTAGGCAGGTGTGAAAAAAAAAATGCTGTAAATTAAGCATGTTTTCAGAAATAGAGAATTTGGATTAATTTATGCAAGGAGAAGTAGCAAGGACCTTATTATTTTGGCAATGTATTTTTCCCAGGTAATAAAACATTGAGGTTTTAGGTGTGAAAAAATGCTGCAAATTAAGAACGCTTCAGAAATAGAAGTGTTAATAGTTTATTTTTATCAATTTACAATAGAATAATAACTGAACAGAAGAAAAATCCAAATCAAATCAATATTTGCTGTGACCACCCTTAGCTTTCAAAACAGCATCAATTCTTCTAGGTACACTTGCACACAGTTTATGAAGGAAATCGAAAGGTAGTGTTCCAAACCTATTGGAGAAATAACCACAGATCTTCTGTGGATGTAGGCTGCCTCAAATTCTGTCTCTTCATGTAATCCCAGACCAGTGGTAGAACTACCAGGGTCACAAAAGGTGGCACTTGCAACCGGGCCCTGGTGTTCTGACAATGTTGGGGGGCCCCAGGACAGGCCATAGGACTCTGAGCTGAGAGAGTCTCTCTCATACAGCTCAGAGCCTGCACTGACAGTTCCCCCCTCCTCCCTCACACAGATGGGAGAGGAGAGAGCCGGTCTGCTCCTTTTCCTTCCCTACCCTTTCCTCCTGTGTGCACCATATGTAGTATGAAGCCCAGTAGCTCACACTTCCTGTGATGCACACAGGATGAGAGGGACGAGAGGAGAAGGAGCAGACTGGTTCTCTCCTCTCCCATCTGTGCGAGGGAGGATGGAGGGGGAACTGTCAGTGCATGAGAGCGATGTTCTCAGCTCAGAGTCCTGCTGAGGAGACACTGTTAGGCTGTACTGATGGGCTGCACTGATGGGCACTGGTAGGCAGCATTGATGAGCACTGATATGTTGCACAGTCGGCACTGATAGGCAGTATTGATGAGCAGTAATAGGGACATCACCAGGTGGCCCCACCCTTACCTTTATAAAAACTGTCAAACAGAAAGCCAGACACTCTATACCCCTTACTCATTCACATAGTATGGGATCTAGGGGTCCCCCATGCCGCCCGCCCGCAGACCCCCATAATCACAGCCCAGGGTTGTGGGGATGAGACCCTTCTCCCCATCAGCATGGAGACAAGGTGCTTTGGGGTGGGAGGCACCCCTGACCCAAAGCACACCCCAATGTTGAGGGCATGTAGGCTGATATGTTTCAGGAGGGGGGCATTTGCTTGCCCCCCCCTTTCCTGACCTGCCAATCTGCATGCTTGAATAAGAGCCTGGTATGGACTGGGGGGGGGGGCACACTGTTTTTTCTTTCTTTTTTAAACAGCTGGGTGCTGGCAATTGCAACCGCAGGTGTATTTATATGAGATTTGACTCTGTTTTTTTTCTTTAAAATTTCATTTTGGATGGAAGGGGGGGTCAAAGGGGCCCTTCATGGTTTCTTGCGCCAGGGCCCTGATGGTTCTAGTAACGCCTCTATCCAGACAGACTCGATGATGACCAGTGCTATATGGGGATCAAACCATTGCTTCCAGGACTCCTTGTTCCTATTTATGCTGAAGACAGTTCTTATTGACATTGGCTGCATGTTTGGAGTCATTGTCCTGCTGCAGAATAAATTTACATGCACCCGGATGGTATGGCATAATGGATAAGTATCTGCCTGTATTTCTCATCATTGAGGAAACTATTGATCCTGATATGCAGCCCCAAACTTGCAAGGAACCTCCACTTCAATGCTTCACTGTTGCCTGCAGACACTCATTATTGTACTGCTCTCCAGCCATTCTGCAAACAAACTGCCTCCTGCTACAACCAAATATTTTGACTCAAAGTTTTGACTCAATCCAAAGCATTGTCTGACATTTTTCTGCACCCCAGTTCCTATGTTTTTATGCATAGCTGAGTAACCTAGCCTTGTTTCCAAGTCAGAGGTATGGCTTTTTTTTACTTAAATTCTTCCATGAAGACCACTTCTGGCCAGACTTTTCAAGACAGTAGGTGGGTGTACCTGGCTACCACTGATTTCCACCAGTTCTGTTCTGATGGCACTGCTGGACATCTTTTAATGTCAAAAAGAAATAAGCATGATGTGTCTTTCATCTGCTATATTAAGTTTTCTAGCCGACCACTGCATCAATGTTGCCTGTTTCTTTGTGCTTCTTCACAAGAGTTTGAACAGCACATCTTAAAACCCCAGTCTGCTTTGAAATATTTGCCTAGGAGAGACCTTGCTAATGAGGTACAACTACCTTGTATCTTGTTACTGTGCCCAGTCTTGGCATGGTGTATGACCTGTGACATGAAACAGTCTACCACAACCCCATCTAAGCAGCTGTTTTCCATTTCAGTTAATGACTGTTTCAACCTACATAGGAAATTGATGATCATTAGCACCTGCTTGGTATAATTGATTTATCATACACTTGACTCTAATCCTACAAAATCACTGACTTTGTGTAAGAATTGATGCTTGTTTGAAACCAAAGGGTAGTCATACTACCAAGGGTAGTATTGATTTGATTTTTCTTCTATTCACTCACTTTGTATTATGTCAATTTATAAAAATAAGCAATTAAAATATATATTTTTTAAATCATTCTTACTTTCCAGCATTTCTTCACACGTGCCAAAACTTTTGCACAGTACTGGATATAAAGAAACAAGTTTTTTTTTTCCTAGGGTGTTTTCTAAAGCTGGCAATACATGGTTCAGATTATTTTCATTCAGCCAGAGGGCTTTATGAAAAAGTGTGAACCCACTCTCTCATCCACACATTTGAGGATGGGGGAAACCTCCACGCTGCACCATTGTATTCTGATGGTGCTGCATTGTATAAACAAATCAATGCTGCAGTCATTGGTTGCAGCTGCTGATTGTGCAACTTTTAATGAAAAGATATGGAATTTCTGCTCTATACCTTCAGTGTATAGGAAAGTCATAAACTGAAAAAAAAAATCTCCTATTGCATTGTTTTCAAACTTTAAAATGCTATTTTTAAGATTTTATTTCCTCAGTTCTAAAAAAAACAACAACATGTGAAATTGTTATCCATCACATATAAATATCAGTAATAAGAAAAATATTCCAAATCTTTTTAAAATGAGCAAAAATATACTTTTCATTGTTTGCACACCAACATTCATTTAAAACCATGGCATATTATTTTATCATCACATAACATTAGATTTACCACATTTATGTTGATAATTATATTAATCACGATAATAATGTTATATAATAAGTCCTTATATTGAGCATTTTAGTACACATTTTATGTATGAGCAGGGCACTAAGGGGTTTAGCAAAACAGGGAAAAGATACTGTATGTGATTCTAAAGATGTAAGCAGACATGAGTCCTAGGCAAGATGTCAACAGTATTCACAAGAAGTCACTTGTGAGCTCCAGACCTTTATCACAGTTCATTTAATTATTCAAGTGGAGCTTTGAATGTGAATCTCTGCTCTTCAAAGAACATCAGAGAGACTGGGGACAAAGAACATCCCATAGCAATGAACACTGTAGCATTCTGTCAGATGTACTGGAATGATCAACATTCTAAATACTACATGAGATATGAATTTTATTTACATTGTAAGAGTAATGCTCGTTAGACTGACATGCTTTATTTGATGAGGGGAAACAGGGAAGACACTTGCAGTAGTGTCTGTAAGTAAAAAGTCATTTCATATAAAAGTAATTTCCTATAACAGAACAGAATTCAAAGATGCTGTCATAGCAAACAAAATTGACAGAGACAATATAAAAGCTCCAATAGATCCTTAAAGAAAGCTGTAAGAAATGCAAGCTGAAAGCTACTAGGACTGTGCTAGAATGAATAAGGATAAATTCAGAGTCAAACTCTGGCATTAGAGTTAGGACTCCGGAATATCAAGAACCTGATGATGTAGTTGGTCAAGAAAAAAGATCAAACCAAAACAAGGCAAAGATTGCAACATGGAGATACACACAGGTGTAATGCTAGAAACCCAGTCATAAATCCAGAATGTAGCTCTCAGTTTTGTCACACTGCTTTTACAAGCCTTTTCCTTAGGTTTAATTTTGCAAATGTTTCTTGTCATATTCTAGTTGTATGCTTTTTTTTCTGTATTACATATACATTTTATAAATACTTAGTTAGTAAAGGTATAAGGTAGTAGTAACAACAGCAGAGAGCAGGTTACTATGTGCAAACATGGTTGCAGTTTTTACAATTTTCACAAGCTTAATTATACTACAATACTCATCTGAAAAAACTCACTAAGTGATGCCCCAACAGCCTTAGTCAGCATATCATACATTAAGAATTGAATATCATTGGGGTTCAAATCACATCATGCAAAACTATTCAAAATATAATTTAAAATACAGGCAAACTTTTTTGGTTTTGGATATCATAAAGAGGGATGGAAACACATGAATGTTTTTACTTCTGTCTGTGCACCTGTTTGTGCAAAGCAATAACAAAATTGATAAACATACCCATACTAACTGTGCAGGTTTTGTATCGTGCAAAAAAAAAAAAAATATATATATATATATATAAATATATATATATATATATATATATATATATACACTACCGTTCAAAAGTTTGGGGTCACCCAAACAATTTTGTGTTTTCCATGAAAAGTCACACTTATTCACCACCATACGTTGTGAAATGAATAGAAAATAGAGTCAAGACATTGACAAGGTTAGAAATAATGATTTGTATTTGAAATAACATTGTTTTTACATCAAACTTTGCTTTCATCAAAGAATCCTCCTTTTGCAGCAATTACAGCATTGCACACCTTTGGCATTCTAGCTGTTAATTTATTGAGGTAAGCTGGAGAAATTGCACCCCACGCTTCTAGAAGCAGCTCCCACAAGTTGGATTGGTTGGATGGGCACTTCTGGCGTACCATACGGTCAAGCTGCTCCCACAACAGCTCAATGGGGTTCAGATCTGGTGACTGTGCTGGCCACTCCATTACCGATAGAATACCAGCTGCCTGCTTCTGCTGTAAATAGTTCTTGCACAATTTGGAGGTGTGTTTAGGGTCATTGTCCTGTTGTAGGATGAAATTGGCTCCAATCAAGCGCTGTCCACTGGGTATGGCATGGCGTTGCAAAATGGAGTGATAGCCTTCCTTATTCAAAATCCCTTTTACCCTGTACAAAGCTCCCACCTTACCAGCACCAAAGCAACCCCAGACCATCACATTACCTCCACCATGCTTAACAAATGGCGTCAGGCATTCTTCCAGCATCTTTTCATTTGTTCTGCGTCTCACAAACGTTCTTCTTTGTGATCCAAACACCTCAAACTTGGATTCATCCGTCCACAACACTTTTTTCCAGTCTTCCTCTGTCCAATGTCTGTGTTCTTTTGCCCATCTTAATCTTTTTCTTATATTGGCCAGTCTCAGATATGGCTTTTTCTTTGCCACTCTGCCCTGAAGCCCAAAATCCCGCAGCCGCCTCTTCACTGTAGATGTTGACACTGGTGTTTTGCGGGTACTATTTAATGAAGATGCCAGTTGGGGACCTGTGAGGCGTCTGTTTCTCAAACTAGAGACTCTAATGTGCTTATCTTCTTGCTTAGTTGTGCAACGCGGCCTCCCACTTCTTTTTCTACTCTGGTTAGAGCCTGTTTGTGCTGTCCTCTGAAGGGAGTAGTACACACCGTTGTAGGAAATCTTCAATTTCTTTGCAATTTCTCGCATGGAATAGCCTTCATTTCTAAGAACAAGAATAGACTGTCGAGTTTCAGATGAAAGTTCTCTTTTTCTGGCCATTTTGAGCGTTTAATTGACCCCACAAATGTGATGCTCCAGAAACTCAATCTGCTCACAGGAAGGTCAGTTTTGTAGCTTCTGGAAGGAGCTAGACTGTTTTTAGATGTGTGAACATGATTGCACAAGGGTTTGCTAATCATCAATTAGCCTTCTGAGCCAATGAGCAAACACATTGTACCATTAGAACACTGAAGTGATAGTTGCTGGAAATGGGCCTCTATACACCTATGTAGATATTGCACCAAAAACTAGACATTTGCAGTTAGAATAGTCATTTACCACATTAGCAATGTATAGAGTATATTTGTTTAAAGTTAGGACTAGTTTAAAGTTAGCTTCATTTAAAAGTACAGTGCTTTTCCTTCAAAAATAAGGACATTTCAATGTGACCCCAAACTTTTGAACGGTAGTGTATATATATATATATATATATATATATATATATATATATATAGAGAGAGAGTACAAAAAAAATCAGAGCTGAGCTGAAGAGAAAATATGTATGTATTCACTAGAGGTCAATGCAAACCCAGGAAGATGAAAGAAGAAATAGCCAGTCAAAGAAGTAGATGAACCAATAGACCAATGTCTCACACATATCATGGCAAAATAAATTCATCAGGAACTGCTGGAATTCCCAGTGTATGTTACTTAAATAGACCGTATTGTGTTAATTATGCCAGAGGATGTCTCCAAACAAAAGACAGAGACCCATGTCTCTGTCCATGGAATGTTATCTGGAGTGTGAATAAGCCACATCTTCAAATGACATTATTTTGATGTGACCATGTCATCCAGGACACAACTAAGCTCCTCTCCCAAAAGTGAATGGCTAGGTATCATTCAGGCAAGGGGAAATATATATTAAACAAATTGCAGTGCTTGAAGTGAAACTTCTTGATCTCCAGTTAAAGAATAAGCCATTGTCTTCAATAAGGAAAATTCACCAGATGAATAAACCCCACAGATAAAGTGTTCAACATGTGTGTTAAATATATAAATTAACAATTTTATGGCATTAGGTATATGACAACCAAGATGAGATATCTTTCTCCACATCCTCTGTGAGCATCAACTCAATGGTTATAAGGACTCCATGTGCTAAGAGGTCAATATGAGCTGTTGCGGAAGAAATCCACTATTTTAGATCATCCACCAAGACTTGTGTTATATCCAGAATCTACCCGCAATCCTGATGTCCTTAAAGTGAATATTTCCTCAGAAATCACCATAAAAATATATATGCTCCAATAGTACAGACCAATTTACAAGTAGTTGGTCAATATTTTACAACACTAGAAGTGAGACTTCTTAATCCCCTAATCATTTATAAATCATATCTTTCATTACAGAAAACTTACCAGACAGATAGACCCCACAAATACAGTAGAATTGGCGTGTCCGGATGTGTATCGGCAAGGACGTGTGGATGCTGAGCTCCACACAGGCAAAGTGAATCCACTGCCATCCAGACCCTACCTCACCTTTGCGAGACTCCATCGCACCAGATCTGCCTCCTAGATTCCCCCTGCTATAATCCCGGAGGGGCCTTTACTGGATTTGGCTGACTGAACTTGATCTGGGCCTACAGCCTGACCCGCACCGAGGACGCCCGCCGCCATTTTGGGCCCTGCTGCTGTTCGGAGCCCTCCGCCTATCGTTCCTGTGGTCCGGGGAGCAGGCGGACACTTTGCCCTGGCTGGCTGGCGGCCGCATTGTCGGAGATCGTAAGCCGAGTGGACTGAGGAGGTGAATTGCCTGCGGATCCCGTCCTTCTGCTCTGGATTCCCGCGGCCGGACGCCATCTTGCGGCCTCCCGGCCCGATCCCTTCTACCTCCTGGACACAGTGAGTAGCAGCTCTCCCCCACACTGACGTCCCGAGTAAAGACCTTAACCTTAAATGAAAATTGTGTAAATACAATATATCAATGCAAAATATGATGTCAACAAGTGATAAATTAATAGAATTATATCAACCAGTGTTCGGTTAATTTAACATAGTAGATTGCATAACAGTGAGAAATGAATAAAGCAGGTGAAAAATAAAAATAAAAGCTATTATTAAAGTCCCAAAAATTACAGTCCCAAAAAACAATGGTGTTCCAATATGAAATCCTGGATCTATATTCCACCGCAGGTGCTGCCCACCACCTAATAAATAATGTTGGAGGCTTACCAGACAGTCTGCGACCGCCCTTATTCAGGGGGGTCAAGACAGGCTCAGTAGAAATATGTGGACCTCAGATGGTGTCCCACAGGAAGCTCTGTAGATGTTCCTCCGGTTTGCAGGAAGGCTAGCCAGTGATACCAAGGTGCTATCCAAAAGATGCAGACAGCCTGCGACCGCCCTTATTCGGGGGGGTCAAGACAGGCTCAGTAGAAATATGTGGACCTCAGAGGGTGTCCCACAGGAAGCTCTGGATATGTTCCTCTGGTTTGCAGGAAGGCTAGCCAGGGATACCAAGGTGCTATCCAAAAGATGCAGACAGTCTGCGACTGCCCTTATTCAGGGGGGTCAAGACAGGCTCAGTAGAAATATGTGGACCTCAGAGGGTGTCCCACAGGAAGCTCTGTAGATGTTCCTCCGGTTTGCAAGAAGGCTAGCCAGTGATACCAAGGTGCTATCCAAAAGATGCTGGCCCAGAAGCGTTCCTCATATGGCAATCAAACTTCCTGTGGGACACCCTCTGAGGGTGTCCCACTTTATTCATTTCTCACTGTTATGCAATCTACTATGTTAAATTAACCGCACACTGGTTGATATAATTCTATTAATTTATCACTTGCTGACATCATATTTTGCATTGATATATTGTATTTACACAATTTTCATTTAAGATATATATCCAGCGCTGCACTGTTCTTTCTATATCCATTATTTGTGCCCTTATATCGTGGTTAAAGTGTTCAGCTGCAGGATTCCTTTCACGTTTTTTTATTCATATTATTAATAGACATGTGCACACTGAAATATTTCATTTTGGAATTTTGTTTTCGTCCGAAAAATAAATTTATTTAGTTACTCCCGAAATTCGTTTTCATTTATTTTGTTTTTTGTTAAAAATTGCATTCGTCCGAAAATCCAAATTAAGGTCGAATCTGTCATTGAAGGCTTATGGTGTCTGTCGAATGTTCAAAGAAGATTCGATGGAGCAGCTGAACTGTACAACGCCGTATAGTTTACCTGCTCTGTCGAATCTTCTTAGAACTTTCAAAAGACACCATAAGCCAAGTACGTGTGTACTTAGTTCTAGCTATTTTACTGCTCCTCCTCTTTGGTTACAATCAGCCAATAACGTTCATCATCATCATTATTTTTATTTATCTTTTCTCCCCTACGTCAAATCTTTTCTCCCCTACGTCGAATCTTTCTCCCCAACGTCAAATCTTTTCTCATAATGTCGAATCTTTTCTCTCTATGTAGAATAATCTTGGACTAATAGAGTTAAGGTTAGGCACATTCGACCACAGGTTTGATGGACATAGATTGTTATTGTCATCATCATGTCGAATCTCCTATCTATATCGAACTGTTTTAGCAACGAAAACGAAAATAAAGCATTTGTTTATGTCGGATCTTTGGTTTTTTGGATTCTGCACTTTCGTTATCGTTTGTTAAAACGATAACGAAAATACCTGAAATTCGGACGAAAATGCATTCGGACGAAAACGAATGCACATGTCTAATTATTAACACTTTTCATGTATAGCACATACACCTAGCGCAAATCTTTTTTATTTACTTCAAAGACCTTAACCTGCTGCAACACCGGGGTCCTTAAACTTGAGCCCAAATAGTGTATCCTGTGTCCTGTGAAGAGCGGAGCCTGCCCGGCCGGCTGTCACTGACAGGAAAGTCCGCGGCTTCGGCCTAGACCTGGAAGTGGGCGGCCATCTTGCTGCTCCTAGTACACCCCTCTCTATTCCTCTTTTCTTTACTCCACTGGCCGCACGGCTCCCCCCCTCCAGGACTAGTGCATATTGAGGCTGATAACCATCTCCCTCAGTAGCTTAAGGGGCCTCATTTGCAATTTTTTGCCGCATTTGGTGGTGGATTTTTGCGGCCGCAATGAGCATGTGAATAGATGTGAGAGGTGCCCTGCCCAGCTACCGGCCTTACAGCTCCAGCTATGCCCGCCAAGACACCTAAAACCTGCTCCACACTAGGCAAAAGATCCGGAAAGGGTTTGAATTCCCACACGGTTGCCTCTGGCTCCATCCAGCAATATTTAGCTGGTGCACGCAGTGGACAGGCCAGAACCTCAAGACCGAGCGTTTATAACTCTTCCCACGCTGCCTCCGTGAGGGAAAGTTCCCCTGCCTCGTCATACTGCTCAGATCTCATGGATGATCCTGGATCCCCCGCTGGCTCAGAAATGACCATGCTGATGAGTGGACTTAAAAAAGAACTTGCTGGAATATTCCACAGCTTGGAGAAATCCATTAAGAAAGAAATTACCACTGTGAGAACTAACATGTCCCACCTTTTTGTCAGAGTAGAAGAAACTGAACATCGTCAGGACTCCCAAGCATCAGCCATAAAAGAATTACAGGAGACTGTTACCCAGCTTGCCTTTCCTCACCGTGCCTCTCTCTACAAACTCAGAGATCTCGAGAACTGTAACCGTAGAAATAACCTTCGTATCAGAGGACTACAAGAGGCAACCAGAGACAACTACCTAGAGCCATCAATCCAAGGAATTTTCAACACAATTTTGGGAAATCCTGTCACTGACCCACTGCAATTTGATTGTGTACACCATGCTCTTCGCCCTCGCAATGCAAACTCAGACCAGCCCAGAGATGTCATATGTCGCTTGCACTACTTTGAAGACAAAAACGCCATCATGACAAAAATGCAGAACACTCCTAACATTAACTTTGACGGAGCAGTCATTAATATATTTCCTGACCACCACCTGAGCACAGACGGGATTACGTACAGATGGGGTTTTCTAGCTTGCTTGATTGCCAACAAAAATGGCCGATCCCACACTCTTCGTTTTCCCGAGGATCTCTCTACTTTTTTACAGGATCTCAATCTTCCGCCTGTAGAGCTCCTGAATTGGCAGGACCCCATCCCAAAATTCTCGAATTCCTTGGATTCCCCTTGGTGGAAAACTCCGTCAAAGAAAAGGCGCACGTCAATCCCAGGATCGGCACAAAAGCATGGCTGAGATATGTCTTTTTCCACTCATCCCTGTTTTTTGTATGCTGATACCCATTTTTTCAATGTTTAATATGCTTTGGTCGGACTCTCGGAACTCTTTTTCAGCCTTACCGGCTTAGAGGAAGCAGACCTGACATTCATCTATTACGGGTATCCGCATTTTTCAATTTCAGTTTTTCTGGACCCGTTTGGTTCAGCTGCACATTTTCTTGCAGAGTTTGTAAGGTTCAAATTGCTGTTGTTGTTGTTATTGCCTTGGTTCTCATAACCTTCCTTTTTACTTTTATTTTTTTATTATTTAATTTTTTTTTTTTTTGCTGGTGCTCATTACATATAATTATAATGTATTTTATTAACAGGCCGAATGCTGGAGGGGTGCATTGCTCCTTCACGCCTCTTCCTTAGTGCATTCCCCGCCCCCCTCTCTTTTGGGGTTGGTGAGATCGGGCTGCCCATAGGGTTTTTCATCGGAGCTCTCTCTAGAGTACTGGATGGCTGCCCGTTCTTTCTCTCCCCACAGGGACCACTGCAGATTTCTGCGTGTCCTACTTGTATTTCCCACAATTGTGTTAATGCATATACTTGTTCTCTATATGTGTTCTATTTCTCTTCTTCTACTCCTTCAAACTATCTTTTCTCACCCCTCCCCGTTGGCATGCGTGGAAGTTTAGGCTAGAGAATCCCACTTAGCTGTACCAATGGCTACTCTAACAATTACATCTTATAATGTCCGGGGTCTTAATGTCGCCGCTAAACGACACCAAGTAATACGCGAACTGAGGCAAACCGCTTGCTCTATTGCCTTCCTTCAGGAAACCACCCCACAAAACCCACACCACACCTGTCAGATTGACCTCACCCCACTTTCCACAGTGGTACTACAGCCTCTCCAACACCAACAAGGCCAAGGGTGTTGCCATTGGTTTCAGTAGTAGGGTATCTTTTCGCCTATCTGATATGCTAGCAGATGATTATGGTCACTTTCTCTTTCTTAAGGGCTTCATAGGCAACACCCAATGTACGTTCGCAAATGTCTATTGCCCAAATCAGAATCAACCAACCTTTTTTTCACAAACCCTCACTAAATTATCACAATTTGCTAAAGGTATTATTGTACTTGCGGGTGACATAAACATGCCCCTCGACCCAACAATGGATACGTCCCAGGGCCGCTCGAACATATCATTTAAACGCTTAGCTTTTGTTAAAAAAAGGCTCCTAGACCATCAATTAATAGATGTCTGGTGCCTGCTCCATCGTAAGGATAAAGACTTCTCACACTTCTCCGTGACACACCAGTCTTATTCTAGAATAGATAATATATTTTTAGACCACTTCCATCTCCCTCTCCTCAAATCTACTCATATAGGAATCACAACTTTATCTGACCATGCACCTGTGACAATGCGAATGACCATGCTCACCTTAACTAGTAGCACCAATAACTGGAAACTTAATGACTCTCTTCTCTCTAATCAAACTGAAGTCTTCATACTAGCCTCCCACTTGACGCTATACTTTAAAGAGAACATCCCCTCCGTGGCTTCTCCACCTATTGTATGGGAGGCTCATAAGGCCACTATAAGGGGCCGACTAATTGAACTCGGTGCAAGGAAAAAAAGGGAGCATGGTCATCAAATTGCACAGGTCTTGCAACAAATAACTGATCTTGATAAACAACATAAACTTTCTCTCCATAGCACGCATCTCAGGGCCCTCACACCTAAACGTGAAGAACTGAAAAACCTTCTAGATTTAGACACTAAAAGGAAATTCCAATGCATATCACAAAAATTCTACAAGTGGGGCAATAAACCAAGCAAACTACTTGCTAGATCCCTTAAGGCTAAACAAACAAAGTCATTTATTCCTAAAATTAAACTCCCAACAGGAGAACTTGTTCATGCAACCCCACATATTGCCAAAGCCTTTAGGGAATTTTATGCAGATCTTTATAATGTTACAAATTATCTATCCCCCTGTCCCCAATAGAGAGGCGTAATCGCATGCTTTCCTATCTGAAGGCAGCAAACCCCCCTAAATTATCTCGGTCTGCCCTTAAGGAAATGGAAGATGATTTCTCAGTTGAAGAATTCCAGGCTGCTTTGAAATCCTCCCCTTCAGGTAAAGCTCCCGGACCTGATGGGTTTAATATCTTCTATTATAAAACATTTCAAGACATCTTACTCCCTCACCTCACAGCCTATGCTAACTCAATTTCTCAAACCTCTGGCCTACGTCCGGAATCCCTTTCTGCACACATTACTATTATACCTAAACCCGGTAAAGACCCCACCCTATGCAGCAGTTACAGGCCAATTTCATTGATAAACACTGACATTAAATTATTTGCCAAGGTGATGGCTAACCGCATACTCCCCCTATTGCCCAGTTGGATTTCGGCAGATCAAACAGGTTTTATTCCACATAGAGAGGCTAAAGATAACTCCTTACGGACAATTTCCCTAATCCAATATGTTCAAAGATGTGCCCAGCCCACCCACCCTAGTCCCAGTCCACCGATGCTGAAAAAGCATTTGATAGGGTGGACTGGGACTACCTTAAGACGACCCTGCGTCATTTCGGATTAGGCCCAAGGATGTACCACTGCATTTCTTTACTTTACTCTGTTCCCTCTGCGCAAATTCGCATAAACGGCTCACTGAGTGATCCCTTCATCCTACACAATGGCACTAGGCAGGGATGCCCTCTCTCTCCCCTTCTTTTTGCTATTACTTTAGAGCCCTTCCTAGCCACAATTAGACACAACATTAATATACAAGGCATTCAAGTAGGTGACAGAACTCACAAATACGTCGCCTATGCCGACTACATACTTTTCTTTATCCAATGGCCTCGTATCTCTCTACCCAACTTAATGTCAGAATTTTCCACCTTCCAAATGATATCAAACTTTAAAATAAACCTCTCCAAATCTGAAATTCTGAACATTAACCTTCCCAGGTCAGAGGTAGCCTCTTTAAAACCCTTCTTTCCCTTCCGATGGGAACAGACTCACATGAAATATATATCTCACACCTAAACTGCACTCCCTTTTGAAGTATAACTACATCCCACTGTCAAATAGTATCAGAGAGGACCTAAGAAAATGGGCTAGCTTATCACACTCCTGGCTGGGGAAAATAAACGTCATTAAAATAAACATACTCTCTCGCATTCTATTCATTTTTCAGATGATCCCACTGTGCGTACCAGTAGGGTTCTTTACTATTCTACAAGCGATGATCTCCCGCTTTGTTTGGGGGAACAGCCACCCCAGAATATCCAGAGATGTTCTCTTTCGTTCTAAATGCTCTGGGGGACTGGCACTTCCAAACTTTAAGACATATTATCATGCTGTTATACTATCTAGACTGACAGATTGGAAATATGCTGTCAACTTGAAATTATGGGCGCTACTAGAATACTCTTTGAGTGGTATAGATCTCTGTGCTTACAGGAACATTACTCACACTGCTTCAGCACTCACCACGTCCTCGTTGGATATTTGGGATGCCTTACATAGGAAATTCTCCTGGAAGTACGACTCCCCTTTGATGCCCCTCCTTAATCACCACTATTTTTTACCAGGCCTACTGGACCCAGGATTTAAATCCTAGACCTCAGGAGAACGCCTCTTGTTGCACCACGTCCTCCATGATAACATAATTAAACCTCTTCCTGAGATCCTTTGCTCTAAACCTATCACATTTCTAGATAAGTGGAGATTTCACCAACTGAAACGCTTCTTGCGATCCTTTCCCCATCCGCTAAGAGGCTTACAGGATCTAAATAGCATAGAAGAAATATTTCATCCAAAAGACCCCCCCTACATGTTATCTCATTATTTTACAAAGCTCTTACTGTTCTCCCTAATCCCACATACCCGCACTTCCTGGCTAAATGGGAATTAGATTTAGACCCCCCCCTCTCAAACACTCTGAAAGATAAAGTCCTAAAACTCGCCCATGTCTCCTCACGCGCTTCAAAAACGGCAGAGGTCAACTACAAACTACTTTTCAGATGGCACTATACCCCAGTGAAAATGCACCAAATGTTCCCCGACAGCTCCCCATTGTGCTGGAGGAGCTGCGGGAACAAAGCCACTCACGCTCACATTTGGTGGTGCTGCCCAATCATTCGTCCCTTCTGGGCCATTGTTCTCACTCTTATACTACGGATCACAGACGTCAACCTCCCTAATGATCCCTGGACCGTCCTCTTTCATGCTACTAAAGAATCAATTGGTACCTATAAACGTTCACTTTTTCCTCACCTGCTGAACACTGCCAAGACCCTAATCCCCACTCTTTGGGGTCAACCTACAACACCGTCCTAAAAAAAAAATTGGCTACAGAAGGTCACAGAGGTTTATCATTTGGAGGACATAACTGACAGCATCAGAGGTACATCCCAGAGACACTCTTTAACATGGGCACCCTGGATAAAATTCACATTCTCATCCTAGTATAAGGAAATTATAACACAACCTGTATGAGTTCTCCCGACTGTGGTTCATCCTTCCTGCACATAACTTTATAGTAATTGGTACTATTTCCCTAAAACATGACGACACGCATGCCAACCCCCCCCCCCCTCCTTATCCCAATCTATAGCCTCTCTCTCATCCCTACCTTCCTTTCTTCTTTTCGTTCCCATACCTCACTTCTCTCTATCTTTCTCCCTGTTCTCTTTCTTTATTTTCTCGCTTTATTTAGTTACAATCCCACTCCCTAGATCGAATATTATGTTCACATAAGTTATAAGCCTCTGCTCAGTCAATGGCTAAATTTGTATGTTTAACCCTTCCTGCACTTACAGGGGCAATTATTGGATTATCGCTATATGCCGAGATTATGTGCACATTGAAACCTTTGTATTTCACTCATAAGATTGTATATCATATGTTATACGTCTACTCGGTTTTTTCTTATATTATTCTTAAATAAACAATTAATAAACAAAAAATACAGTAGAATTGGTAGCATCTCCTGAATGCCTGTCAGCTGCTGCTATCCTCTACTGCTACTGTCCTCTGAAAAGCAATCCACCATGGATCACTTTTCAGAGAAATATAAGTTGTACCACTAATGTAGAAAAAGAGTTTGTGTATGTGGCCCCTGCAGACTTCTTTTTAGATGAAATCTATGTAGGGCAGTGGTTATGGATGGTGGAGTTGTTACTTTTGGTTACTAGAGTGCTAGCACTGTTGTTTCTTAATAACAAAGGCTTCTTTTTAATTGGATCTTATGTGTTTCTTTAGTAAGGTTTTTTTTTGCTTCTTGTGGTGGTTTTTGAGACATATTTGCCCTAAGGACATCTGAAGTTTGTAGACAGCTCCTGGAATAAAAAACGCATGCCTTAGTAGATAACCTAAAGAAGTAGATTCATTCCACATAAGCATATATTGACTTCTTATGACCTTTTATCGAGTCAGTTGCTCCATTGTACATGGTGTGGCAGAGGATTTTCACCTTGGTTGCTTCACTCCTGGTGTTGCAATACTGTCATATTTATACATATAACACACATTATTGTGGGGTCTATCCCTTCTAGTGAGTTTTTTTGTAATGATAGTTATGATTTATACCCGCCCCTCACTCCTAGTGCTGTAGTTTGCACAATATTGTCTAAGGACGTGTACATTGGTCTTCTTGCAAGCTATTGGGAATGACTTGCTACTTTACAATGTCCCTTTTGCTCTGTACCATTGAAGCATATATTTTTTTCTTTTTATGGTGACTTATTTTACTCCCCTTAAAGACATTGGGAGTTTGTGGATAGCTTTTATATAACACAGGCCTTGGCAGATAATCAAATGTAGTTGATTTTTTCCATGTAAGCTCATATTGACCTCTTATCACCTGAGGTCCTTCTGAGGAGTCACAGAAAATATGGTAACAGATTTCTCATATTGGTTATTGAACACCCGATGCTGCAATATTGTTAGATTCATATGTATATTTAAGACACACATTGACCTCTGTATCTGTGAGGTCATTTGTCTGCTGAGTTTTCTTTAATGAAGGTAATGGTTCTACACTTTAAGTGGAGATCAAGCAGACTTAATGCTAGCACTGCAGTTTGTATTGTAGAAACACATACAGTAGCTAAAGTAACCCCAACATGTGAAGCATAAAATAAATAATCATATATAAATGTTTAATGGGATGTAGAGGGACAATGATTGCCAAGCTGTGTTTTGCTATGCTGAAAAATAAATGCACACATGTTATTAAGGTTATTATGGTATATTAGTCCAAGAAGTACCAACAGGAAGTCAGAAAAGAAACTCTAGAAGGAATAGTGACAAAGAAAATGAGAGTGAGAGTCATGCAATAAAAACAGTGAACAGCAAGGAAGTATGGAGAATAAAAGGGTGAAAGGATGTGTGAATCCAAGGGAAAGACAGACAAGTGTTGATACTTACCAAAAAAATCAGCCAAATCACAAGACTAGAAACAATAGAGAAATATTCAACAGATTTCATTTTACTCATACAATCCCATATACAAAAGATCCTCATTGATTCCCATGGATGCCACTGTTGTAGGCAAAGATATCACCAGGATTCTTTTTGCAATAGTATTTTGGTGGATCCACCTCTTATACTCCAGTCCTCAAGTACCCCCAACAGGTCATGTTTTCAGGCTTACCATTATTTTGCACAGGTGATTTGATCAGTTTCACTGCCTTAGTAATTACCACAGCCGTTTCATCCGAGGGAAATCCTGAAAACATGACCTGTTGGGGGTGCTTGAGGATTGGAGTTGAGAAACATTGTTCTAACCCACAAACTTGCAAGCCAGACAAACACCAATCATGTATAGCTAGAAAATAATGGTTACTGCTGTCAATTATTTTCCAGGCGAAGGCTTCTGTTTTCATAGACTTATTGTGCTTGAGGTTATTATGGCTGTACTAATGCACTTGCAACAGAAACAATTAAGTACTGTTCATGATACTGTTTTTATTTGCACTAGCATACATTTTTTAGGAAAAGCTTTCAGAGTGTTCCCCCTTCTTCAAAGTCCAAGCAGTACTCTTTGAAGAAGCGGTACACCCCAAAAGCTTGTCCTAAAAATTTGAATGTTAGTGCAAATAAAAAGTATCACAACAGCACTCAATTGTTTCATAGACCTATTTTAATTTATTTTGCACTTTTGGCTACAATATACACAGATGTTTTCTGAAATAACAGAAAAAAAGACAAAACTGAGAAGGAATTTTTTTTTTAGCTCATTTTTTTATTTTAAATGACATAAAAATATGCAATGTCCTTTGGTAGCAAAGTGTCTCAAAGAAGCCTTTAAAAGTCTTGTTCAGGGTTTACATGTCTCTCAGGCTCCTCTCACTTTTAGAAAAAAACAATAATTGTTGCTCTAGGGTATTCCAGCAGGCAAAAGGCTGTGTCAACTGGGATGATTAGGGTGTAGTGTGAGGGCACGGAACACTATAGTCCAGACTCCAAACGGTCTCACTTTTAGAGACCTCTGATTCTCTGTCCAGTTTGGGTTTTGCACCTCTCCCTTTTGGCAATTTAGGATCAACTAAAACTCAGAGTCAAGGCTAGAGAGCCCGGGAAACAGATAGGTAGGGTCTGTGCATGTTTAAGGTTGGTGAAAAGCAAACAGTGTATGTGGAGACAAGCATTAGGCTTGCTCAGTCTGCTAGTTAAGACTTTGATTTGTGTAGTTAGTACCGGGACATGGCTAGGGTTTTGGTCTGAAGTTGTTGTACTGTTTATTTTGTGGAACACTGTGCAGCACCTGTAAATAGGCTTGTAAATAGCACCAATAAACACACCAATGATTGCCACTACATCACTGGACTTACAGAAGGAGAGAGCCAATTAGCCACTGGTCTTAAAGACCAATTTTGCTGCCAACATCCCAGAAAATTTCAATAGAACAAATAATTACCCTAATGGGGACTTTATAGGCAGACTAAGGGAGTAAGTGAGCTGTATGACAAGGTATGACATATGATAAAATGTAACAACATTTTATTGGTTTACAATTCTAAAAAGCATAACCCAAAGAGGGCAAATACACATTGCATGGTAAAAAAATATATAACATGATGGCACATGTAAAAAAGGAAAGCCCCCAATTCATCAAATGTGCTGGAGCACCAGGCGGCCAGATGGATGTAGGCCAGATGATACAAGGTGTTCACAGCTGGACCCAACGTGTTTCGGAAATGCTTGTCTACTCCTTCAGGGAAGAAGAAAAGGGTGCTAGACATAAATGGTCATCATGTATAAAAAAAGGACATATGTATGAAAATGGCAGATCTCTACACCAGGCGTACGGTTTTCCCTGACACAACTTTCTCCCCTGACTTTGGTGAAATACCTTGTTTACCGCTTAACGATCCCTGCATGTGCAGGGCGTTTCTGTGCAATTTGGTTACACCCACCTCAGTTTTGCCAGGCATGATATGACACTTTGTTGGAGCATACCATCTTCATACATATGTCATTTTTTAAACATGATGACTATTTATGTCTAGCACCCTTTTTGCCTTGCCCTGATAAAGGAATAGACAAACATTTCTGAAATGTGTTGGATCCAGCTGTAAACACCTTGCATCATCTGGCCTACATCCATCCAGCTGGCTCGGTGCTCCAGCACATTTTTTTCTTTAATTCTGTATTTTTATTTTTTTTCCATATATTTTTATACATATAAACAGACATTTAAATTGATTGTGTATCACAAAGTATATCTTAACACACATTAATTAATTTTCAGCAGGTATACATATGGCCAATATAAAAAAAGAGAAAAAAAAAGAGAAAAGGGGGGGGAAGGATTGTTCCCCCCTCCCCTCTCTCTAATAAATCCATCTACCGTTCGTGTATATATTTTCTCCCCCATTCACGTCTCACTTATATACAGGTATGATTTACTAGGGAAAACGATAAGAAGCGCGGGAGAGATATACGGTATATAAAAAAATAAGGAACTTTTCTACGAGGAGAGTTAAGTTCTCTCACTCTTCCTTCCCCCTGCTCCAGCACATTTGATGATTTGGGTGCTTTCCTTTTTTACATGTACCATCATGTTATTTATGTTTTTACCATGCAATGTGTACTTGCCCTCTTTGGGCTACACTTTTTAGAATTGTAAACCAATAAAATTTTGTTACATTTCATCATAACCCTTTGTCATACATACCTCTCACTTACTCTCTTAGTTTGCCTATAAAGTCCCCATTGGGGTAATTATTTGTTCTACTACATCACTGGACTGGGTATCTGTACCTGAAAATGTGCTCATTCCAGAGAGCTTTGTACCTGCTATCTATCCCCAACTCACACCTTTAAGAAAAGATGGGATTTTTGTTTTCAATTTTCCCTATTATCCTCAACATATTTGTTAAAATGTAAACCAAATAAATGAACTGTGCTATTATTGGCTATAATTATTGGCAACAGGCAATCGAGCTGTATAGTGCCTAAAGGGATTAAATCATTAAAATTGTTGTTTAACTGAATTTTTGTACATTTTTGTCTTTATGAAAAGTAAATTCAAACCAATTTAAAATGTGTAATTTAGAAAAAAAATATAGCATTTTGCTCTACAGCTAATCAGGTTTTATCTATTTTGTTCTAATCTTCTAATTCCTCTGCTCATAAATGGTCTAACATATTACACTTTGTTAATGACTTTTACACTGACTTTCCTGACTCATTGGTATCTGATAAAGATATACATAATAACATATCACCATTTAATATGCCGTATGACAGCAGTTCCTGCTGGATACACTTTACTTGTTGTCCTCTCCTGTTCTCCAACATCTGTTTTGTTTAAATTGATGTTGTGCTAATAGTCCTCTCCTTGTGACATTTTTCCTAGGGGTATCATTTCAAACATTTAATAGGAGTACAAAATAATTTTAATCATCGTGGTAATAAATAGATGCCATCACTTTGAAAAGTCCAAAAGCGTGCCAAAATCTAATTTATTTTAACTTGATGACATACTTACTTTCTGTTATGGAAATTGCCATAAATAAAGAAACCATGGGAGAGAAATCACCTAATTATTAAATATAGTTTACTTTGGGCCTTTTTATAAGAAAGAGGAACAAAATATATGTAGCGCAGTGTTTTTGCCACCTAAGTTACTATATAAATAATGTGATATTCTTTAAATAAGAGTTTGGCTCCCTCTAGTGTCCTTTCTATTTAATGCTATTAAGATTTTTGTTTGGTTTCATCAAAGCCACGCTGCAAAGCATTGTGGGAGATGTAGTGAATGAGGAAGTGACTCAAGTGCTAAAACTCAGTCTGTGAGCTCCAGGTCAGAGAACAGCCTGCTGGGTAGGCAAATAAAAGGGGCAGCCATTTTCTGGCCTCTTGGGAGCGCCATTCAAAGCCTGCTTGCAGGGAGGTCTGTGTGTGACCTACAGACTGCGGCATGGAAGGCGCGGAGCGGAATCGTTTGGCCTCTGAGGAGCTCCAGAGGACAGTCAGATGGACCAGCGGATGGACCGGAGGATCCAAGATTTCTAAAGGGTTCCTGCATTACAGTTATATTAGCCATCAGAAGGAGGATTCAACTTGGATCGGGACTGAGATACCAGTAAAGGAACCTTGCAAGCATCTGGGCCTGTTATGGTGAGCGGGCACTTGCCCAGATCAATATAGTGTACTGTTACCATGTTACATAGCTACAGACTGCTGGTGGGACTTGTAGTCCCACAGAAGTATTCTCACTTACATATAGCCTGCATACAGCGGAACTGCATGATTGCTCTCCATGTGCTGTGAAGTTAATGTTGCAACACAACCACCGCTAAGGAGGAATTGTGCCTTTTGTCACAAGTACACAACTATTAACGCATTATTCAATCTACAGTCTACTGTCTACTTGTCTCTCTGTTGGATTTACAAATAAGCAGTTTAATACCTTGAGCTAGCTGAAGAAAGAAGACAAGGAACTTCTATAATCTTCCATAAAGTGCCTTGCATTGGAAACGTTGCATTGCTATCTAGGGGGAGCCCTTGAGCACAGGATACATCTATTGTATTGTATAACAGCATGTTCATAGCTGTTATTGCAGAATTGGTGTGCATGCTTGCATGTGTTATCTGGGAAACACAAATTGGCTGATCGTTGGAAGTCACAGCCTTATGTTATATGCAAATAACTCCCAGGGTTGCCAGTGTACCAGATTAGGCCAGAAGGAAACACAGGGCCAATAATGACTTGGCATCATAATTATCTTTTGCCTCTATCAGAAGCAGTGGATGGGTTGCAACATTAACTTCACAGCACATGGAGAGCAATCATGCGGTTCCACTGTATGCAGGCTATATGTAAGTGAGAATACTTCTGTGGGACTACAAGTCCCACCAGCAGTCTTTAGCTATGTAACACGGTAACAGTACACTATATTGATCTGGGCAAGTGCTCGCTCACCATAACAGGCCCAGATGCTTGCAAGGTTCCTTTACTGGTATCTCAGTCCCGATCCAAGTTGGCACCGTCACACCGCTCCTTCTGATGGCTGATATTACTGTAATGCAGGAACCATTAGAAATCTTGGATCCTACGGTCCATCTGCACGCTGGTCCAGCTGACTGTGCTCTGGAGCTCCTCAGAGGCCAAATGATTCTGCTCCGTGCCTTCCAGGCCACAGTCTGTCAGTCACACACAGACCTCCCTGCAGGCAGGCTTTTAATGGCATCCCCAAGAGGCCGGAAAATGGCCGCCATTGCCCCTTTTATTTGCCTACCCAGAAGGCTGTTCTCTGACCTGGCATTGTGGGTAGATGAACTGGGCATTGTGGGTAGGTAGCTCACAGACTGAGTTTTAGCACTTGAGTCACTTCCTCATTCACTGCATCTCCCACAATGCTTTGCAGTGTGGCTTTAATGAAACCAAACAAAAGTCTTAATAGCATTAAATAGAAAGGACACTAGAAGGAGCCAAACTCTTATTTAAAGAATATCACATTATTTACATAGTAACTTAGGTGGCAAAAACCCCTGTGCTACATACTCCCCTGCTTTAAAACTTTGGTCCCCAAAGATAGTCAAAATTCGTGACCTGTTGCATGTTTTGCATTCAAGTGATGACATAGAACTGACAGAGGCGCCTCCCACCAATTATCATATGAAGGGAGACTGTTCTGAACACCTGCTACTGACACCGTGGTGTCTTGTATAGATGTGCCAGGGGGGGAGATGGGTTGTTCTCCACCAAATTAGAGGTGGAGGGACCAGGCATTTCAGAAGACCTTCTTGAAGCAGGACAGATCTCCTTGGAGCATTTACCCAGAGTTTCATAGGTTAGTCTCCTAGGTGGTTGGATAATTCTCTTTGCTCTCTGTTCTTTGGGTTTCTGTACTATCTGCACACTGGCACTGTCCTTCTCCACTTCAGCCTCTGGTACTTCAGTATCTTGTATCTCAGCTTCACTGGAGGACAAAGAGCTCTAAGAGTCTGTACTCTATAAGGAGTGTGGATGGTCTTCAGGAACTTCAGGATACCTATCTTGTGGCACAAATTCAGGGGCCTCTGGTTGAAGAATTCTACTGTCTGTTACCTTTGTGCAAGGGAAAATGTTGGTATCAACCTCTGGCGTGCGAGATGACCACAACCAGCCTATTCCCATCTCTTCTTCCTCGCTGTCTACATCATTTGCAGCAAGAGACCTAGACTGGGACCTAGTCACTGGTCGAGGTCTCTGAGAGGTGGTGGATGTGGATGGCAAGTCTTGCTGAGAAGTTACCCGGACTGCTTCTGATAGAAGTAAAAGGTGATTACGATGACAAGTCTTTATTGTTTCCTTCTGGCCTAATCTGGTACACTGGCAACCCTGGGAGTTGTTTGCATATAACATAAGGCTGCGACTTCCAGCGATTAGCCAATTTGTGTTTCCCAGGTATGCCCAGATTCCTCAGCAACACTCTGTCTCCTGGTTGTAAGTCTTGTACTCGCACCCTGAGGTCAAAATGTCTTTTGTTCCTCTGTCCTTGGCATCTGAGACAGCTTGAGCATTATCATAAGTGGTTTTCAGGCTTCTGCGTAGTCGGTCCACATACCCCCTGTGGGAAGTTGCTGAGGTATGGTCCATAGATGTGCCGAAAGCTAGATCCACCGGTAGCCGGGCTTCTCGTCCAGACATCAGGCGATATGGAGTGTATCCTGTGGCATCACTTATAGTACTGTTGTAAGCGTGTACTATGGCCGCTATGTGCTTGCTCCAGTGTTGCTTTTGCTCAGAGGTTAGAGGTTTATCAGGTTAAAACCTGATAAAGTGCTCAGAGGTTAGAGCTCCCAGCATGTTTAAGAGAGTTTGGTTGAATCTCTCTAGTTGAGAATCTCCTTGAGGATGGTAAGGTGTAATTCTAGATTTCTGGATGCCCAACAAATCTAAGAGTCTTTTAATGAGGCTACTCTCAAAGTCTCTCCCTTGGTCTGAGTGGATACGCTGGGGTAGGCCATAATGGACGAAGAATTTTTCTACTAGGATTTTGGCCACCGTGGATGCCTGTTGATCTCTTGTGGGAGATGCTTGGGCATAACGGGTGAAATGGTCGGTTATCACCAGGATGTTTCCCTGCCCACTCAGGTCAGACTCCAAGCACAGAAAGTCAATGCTCACCAGATGCAATGGTCCCTGACTCTCTAGGTGGCCCATTGGGGCAGCTTGTTGAGGTAACGTCTTTCTTTGAATACACTTTCTTTGAAGAATGGCAGTAGCCCTCGACTTCAGTCTGCATGCAGGGCCAATAGAATCTGTCTCTCACCAGTTGGAAAGTCCTCTCGGACCCTAGATGGCCATGATGATCGTGTAGAGCATGTAACACCTTCTCCTGGTGTTTCTCTGGTAATAACAACTGCCATTTCTATTCTATACAACTGTCCCTTCGGTAGACCACCCCTTGTTGCAACTGCAGCCGATTCCACTCTCGGTGTAGTAAACTGCCTTCTTTTCTTGAGTCAGTAAGAAGCAAGTCGGGATGTTGACTCTCTAGTGCTCTCAATGCCAAACTGCAGAGGGGGTCTTCCAGCTGATCCCTACGCAGGTCCTTTTTTAAAAGTTTTGGCAGACCTTCATCCCCAACTTGGGTGATGTTGCAGTAGCTTCTGGGCACCCCAGCAGCTGACACTCCAATCTCCTTAGCTCTGGCCCCACCTATTACTTGCTGTTCTGACCCCTCACAAAGGGTTCTTACTCCTTCAGGGGTTAGCTGGGTCCATTCTTCTGGGGAGTCCTGGGAACAGTGGGGTCTTCTCAACAAAGCATTGGCATCCTTGTTCCCGACTCCCGGGCGGTACTAGACTGAAGGTAAAACCTGATAAAGTGGCCAACCACTTATGGCCTGTGGCATTCAGCTTTGCAGTAGTGAGTAGGTATGTGAGAGGGTTGTTGTCTGTCTTGATTATGAATTCTGCGCCATAAAGGTAGTCTCTCAGTTTATCCACCACTGACCACTTTAAGGCCAGGAATTCAAGCTTGTGGGTGGGGTAATTCCTCTCAGCAGGTGCCAAACTCCAACTCACATAGGCAACAGGCCTCAAGTGTCCGTCATGTTCCTGGTACAGCACTCTGCCAAGCCTATCTCGGCTGACATCTACGTGCAGTTCGTATGGCTTAGCTGGATCTGCATAGGCCAAAACTGGAGCAGTTGTGAGGCTCCACTTTAAGTGCTTGAAAGCCTCTTCATACTGGGTGGTCCACTGCTCTTGTATAGACTCCTTGGGCTTCCTGGCCCCTCCTGCTGGTTTTACAGACTTAACTGAGTCTGGATCATCGCCTTCCTCCTTCTTCAATAGCTCAGTGAACGGGCTATCTTAGCAAATCCCTCAACAAATCTCCGGTAATACGAGCAGAAACCCAGAAATGACCGAATCTCAGTCACATTAGTGGGTCTCGGCCAGAAGGTTTTAGCTTCCAGATTCTGAGGGTCTGTGGCCACTCCTTCGGCAGACATGATGTGGCTCAGATAATTGACTGAAGGTTGGTAGAATTGGCACTTTTCCATAAAGAGCTTCAGGCCTTCATCATGGAGCCTCTTCAGGACCTTCTCCAGGCGCTCTTCATGCTCTTCCAAAGTCTTGCCAAACACAATAATATCATCTAGGTATACCAATACTTCAATCAGGTTCATGTCACCCACAGTCTTTTCCATCAATCTCTGGAAGGTGGCTGGGGCACCAGACAGGCCTTGAGGCATGCGGTCTAATTCAAAGAATCCTACTGGGGTTATGAAAGCGGTCTTTTCCCTATCTTCAGGGTGCATGGGGATTTGATAGTATCCACTCTTCAGGTCGAGCACGCTGAACCACTTCGCCCCTGACAGGCTCTGTAAGGCATCTTCTATCCTCGGTGTGGTATATTGATCAGGAATGGTCCTTCGGTTCAGTGTCTTGTAGTCGGTACACAACCGCAATGACCCATTTTTCTTCCTTACCACTACTACTGGGGAAGCGTATGGACTCTGAGACTCCCCGATAACTCCTGCTCTCTTCAGCTCGGCCAGCTGTTCTCGCAGGTCTTCCAAGTCCCCCAAAGGAATCCGTCTGACTCTTTCTCAGAAAGGCTTGTCTTCCTCCAGGCAGATCCGGTGTTGGGCACTTTTTGCACGCCCAACGTCAAACTCACTCTTTGAGAAAGCAGCCCGCTATCTTAGGAGCTGAGTCTTTGCTCTTTCCATCCAGGTAGGTGTGAGAGGAGTGTTTTTTGGATAAAACTCTTCCACTGGTGTAACAAGCCCCTGCTCGCTCGGTTCCACTCTCCCGACACTCCTCTGCAGCTATAGAATCAGATTGCAGATCGCAACATCTGATGGTTCGGTCATCCGATGCTCCGAGACTAGAACTACAGCTATGTGCCGTTCTAATCCAGTTGTATAGCTCAGAACAAACACCAGGCAGGCTGTATGTAAGTTCAACCAGGAATCTCCTTTATTGACAGGAATACAGGCTCTTTTATACAGTAAAAGAGGAGGTGCATACGTCCTGCTCATATTGCTCTGAACATACACCTGTGACCAGAAACCTAATTAACATGGGCTAATTAACTAATCCCTTCAGACAGCCTAGATGACTCAGACTTGACCTTTAGGCCAGACTGGCCGTCTTGTAGCTCAGAAAACCGAATTAACATTATCACAGAACTCTTCTTCACACAATAGCAGAGTTAATTAACACAAACAACAATGGGGATTTAATGACTCTTAGATCCCATACTAGACTTATTTACAATACACATTCTAGCAGGCAACAGACAGAGGTGGCTGGAATTGACATCAGCATCTCCTAACAGTATTTGTCCCAGCATTATGAATCAGCCACTATTTCTTTCTTTTCTTTTCAATCTTAGTTTATTTCAAAAGCAAGAACACAAAGAGTATAACAGAAAAATACGGTTCTTTACAGTATAACATCACATATAGTATACATAGATTAGCGAGGTGTACCTTGACCATGTATAAACAGGAATGATCATTCTAATATGCATCTTTAGGTGCATTACTGGTATATCATATTGTATATTGAAATCTTTGATATAGGATAAGAATAACATGCGAGTGGGAGCCAACATATATTGAACCTGGTGGTTTTGTGTGTTGGTGTTATCTGAGGGCTCCCTCTCAATGAATTAGAATGCTGTAGGGATCATGTATTCACCTATTATAGATAATCAAATCATTTAACTATTCCGAGGATATGATCTTTAATTATATGTGTAAGTGATTGGTTCAGTACTTAACAAACAGAAAACAGAGAAAGTCAGAAATAAGATCGTGAGTAGAAGTAAGGGATGGTACCTGAGGTATGAGGCACTCCAGCATGGCTAATCGGCGGGTAAGGGTGGGATATCTCTGACCCATAAGGAGAATTCATCAGAATAGCGAAACATTGACCACGAGGCCCAGGTGGTGGAAAACTGTTCCTCCTTCCCCGCCTCCTGCGCCAACAGACGCTCCAGATCTCTTATCTGGTCCACTTCAACAGCCCATTCCCCCAAGGAAGGCACATCTGTCGTTTTCCAATGTCGGGGGATCACTGTCCTAACTGCTGCCAGAAAGTGGCGCAGTACATCTTTTTTAATTGACTTGAGGGGGCCCGGGAGCATAGATAATAGGGCTATCTCTGATGTGGGCTTGATTGATGTCGCCATCAGCCTGCTGTAAAGATCAAAGACCTTTTGCCATAGTTTCCAAATTGGAGAGCAAGCCCACCAGATGTGAAGCATTGTCCCGCTAGAGGACAGGCATCTCCAACAAATGTCTGTCAAAGAGGGGTTAAACCGTTTGATAGCCACTGGGCATCTGTACCACCTCGTTAATAATTTAAACCCTTTTTCTTGGTTCTTAGTTGCCAGGAAATCCTATGCGTTAGGATAAAGCTTTTTTGCCAATCAGTGGGGGAGATGGCGTGCTGCAGCTCCGTTTCCCATTTCTGTGTATATGTTGGAAGGTCAGGGGTGTATATGTTCAGTAGCAGGGAATATAATAGTGATACTACATGTGTTGGCGGGTCCGGTTGTAAGAGCAGCTTGTCAAAGTCTGATGGGTCGTCTAGGATCTCTGAGATGGAGGAGAAAGTACGTATGTATGACATTATTTGACCCCTTTGTAGCCACATTGTTGAGGGCCCTAAGTCCGTACGAGAGGGTATGTCCATTCTCAAAGATGGGTCAGCGCGTAAAACCTGTGCTAAAAGTCTATGGCTATCCCTACTCCAGGGTCCAAATCTCAACTCATTTGCTGCTGGGGGGAAGGCCGGAGTCCCAAAGAGAGGGGTTATTGGGCCCTGGAGTTTAGACAATTTACTCGCTGAGATTAGGCGGTCCCAAATCTGGAGAGTTTGACGAGTAAGAGCAGTAGAAAGTATGTCGTCCCCACGTCGAGCCGTAGGGGTCCACGGCAGGGCGCAAAGATCAACCTCGTTAAGATATTTCTCTAATTGAACCCAAAGTTTGGAGGAAGAGTGGTGGAACCAATCCACTATACGCATGAGTACCACTGCCTTATGGTATATAGAGGAATCTGGGACCCCCGCACCCCCCCTGACCTTCGGGAGAATCATTGTGTCATGTTTTATCCTGGGGCGACGTCCCTGCCATATGAATTTAGAGAAGATCTGACGGAGCCTTTTGAAAAACGAAGTGGGGATATGGATAGGAATGGTCTGAAAAAGGTATAGGAATCGAGGGAGAACATCCATCTTCAAGACATTCACCCTACCCAACCAGGAGAGCTGTTTAGAGGAATATGTGGCCAGATCTGCTTGAGTTCTAGTAAGTAACGGGGTGAAGTTGCTGGAGAATAGTTGAGATGCGACTGTTGAAATATGGATTCCTAGATAGCGGATAGATGTGGAGCTTGTCTTAAAAGGGAAGGAAGTCGCGAGCTGTTGGAGAGCCGCTGCTGGGAGTGAAATGTTGAGGATTTCTGACTTATTAAGATTAACTTTAAAGTTACTAACCTCTCCATACCTCCGAAACTCCTGCATAATGGAGGGTAGGGAAACTTGCGGTTGGGTTACAAATATGAGTAGGTCATCAGCAAATAGGGCAATTTTAGTGTGTAGTGGGCCTATACTAACACCATAAATAGCCGGATTGTTTCTAAGGGCAATGGCTAGATGTTCCATAACAATCACATAAAGAATGGGGGACAGGGGGCACCCCTGCCGCGTTCCATTGTGTATAGTAAATTTTGGAGATAGGGAACCGTTTAGTCTAATCCTAGCGGAAGGAGATGGGTAGAGGGACATTATTCTGGAAATCATGTTTTGGCCTAGACCTTTTTGTTGTAATGATAAGCGGAGAAGGCCTTTTCCGCATCGACTGTGAGAAGGCACAATGGGATATCCGCAATGAGGAGTGTTTTCAGGGTGTTATCTCGCGCCTCTCTTCCACTCACAAAGCCAACCTGATCCAGGTGTATTAAGCGGGGTAACAATGGTTGCAACCTATTAGCTAATATTTTCGCATACACCTTTAGATCTACTCCTATTAGCGAAATAGGTCGGTAATTAGCACAAACAGTCAGGTCTTTGTCTGGTTTGGGGATGAGGGTGATATGTGCCTCTAAGGTTTGTGGCGGGAACACTGAACGCTCAGAGATGGAGTTAAATACTTTTGTTAAGAAGGGAGTAAGGAGGGGAGCAAATTGTTTGTAGAATTTTGGAGTAAAGCCATCGGGACCAGGGCTTTTACCAGATGGGGTAGAAGCAATGGCGCGGGCAACCTCGTCTTCCGAAATCGGGGCCTCAAGGTCCTCTATCATTTCGCTATCTAGAGTGGGTAATGCAGTTTGCGCAATGTATGAGGCTTGTGTTTCCGCTGTAGTAAAGGTAGGTTCAATGGAGCTCGCTGTAGGTATATTATATAGGGATTGATAGAAGTCCCGGAACACCTGTCCCATCTCAGAAGATGATGAGACAGTTTTCCCAGAACTGTCCCGTATGGGGGGTATAAAGGTGTTAGGTTGTTTGGTATGAAGGGTGCGAGCCAGGGATCTACCACATTTATCCCGAAATTTATATTGATGAAAGGCTAGTTTGTTCGCAAACGTGCGGGCTGATGCCTCATATAACTCTCTAAGCTGAGTGCGAGCGGAAGAAACCTCCGCAAGCACTTCCACCGTCGGGGAGCGTTTATGGGTAGTTTCTAGTGTCCTAAGCTTGTGCACTGCCGTAGCTATCGCAGCTGAGCGTTCTATTTACATGCGGGCACCCATTTGAATAAACCTACCCCGTAATACCGCCTTCAATGCTTCCCATTTAATGGGCGGTGAGGTGTCATCAGATGTGTGGTCTGTGAAAAAGTTTGATATCGTCTCCGCTATCTGTGTATCAAACCCTGGTTCAGTCAAGAGGGAGTCAATTAATCTCCATGTCCATTCTTTTATTGGGGTAGAGGGGATTGCAAGCGTCAGGAATATAGGTGAGTGGTCGGACCAAACCATAGGGTCTATTTCACAATTGGGGGACCAATCTAAGCAGCTGTGATCGACTAGAAAATAATCTAAACGACTGTATGATTGGTGAACGTTGGAGAAGTGTGTGTAGTTTCGTGAGTCCGGATACAGTATTCGCCATACGTCAGTGGGATGCATATTGTAGATGGCACGTTTTAGGGCCTGTATTTTTGGAAAGGATATAGAGGAACGGGATGTCGATGAATCCAAAAGTGGATCCAGGAGAGTATTGAAGTCCCCTCCGAGTATGAGCTTGCCCTCCGTGAAACCCGCCAAAATCTTTAGGTACTGCAAGGCTGATGGGACTTGGTGTGTGTTAGGCAAGTATACGTTAGCTATTGTAAATTTAGTCCCCCATAAGGAGATTTTCACAAAGACATACCTGCCCTGGGGGTCCGCCACATGATCGAGCAGCTCAATAGGGAGTCTTTTATGAAACCCAATAGATACTCCTTTAGATTTTTGTGTCGGGTTGGTACTGTGAATCCATCTATTAAAATATCTATTGGAGCAGGAAGGGGTGGAGTCAGAATGGAAGTGGGTCTCCTGCAGCAAAAGTATGCTGACCTGTCTTTTGTGCATCTGATATAGAATTTGCCCATGTTTCGATGCGACGTTAAGTCCGTTTACATTATACAAAGTTTCAGGTGTGGGCGCAAAGTCACCGTGTGAGCCATGCTGGAGTGCCAAAAACTGTAAAGGGGAGAAAGTATTAAGATATGGAGGAAAGGTATAGGGAGTAGAAAAGGAAAGAAAAAAGAAAGAAAGAAGAGAGGAAGAAAAACAAAAACAAAAACAAAAAGGGAGGGGGAGAGAGAGGAGGAAGAAAAATGGAAGGAGCGTGAGAATAATGGAAGAAATAAGGTATAAATGAAAAGACACCTAAAAAGATGTGTCTGGGAGACTAATGTGTTCGCTAACGCAAAACACTGCATGAAAATTCACGCTTTAGGCACAAACCGTGCCTGTCCTATTGCGGGGGAAAAGTCGAGATGAATGGGTCTGAGCTGTGATCCCGACAGCAAACCAGGCATGCAAGTATTATGTATGGCACACTTAATATTTAAAACGAGTGTGGGGCATAAGGCAGCTTAACAACAACAAATGATAACAGTCAACCAAGTATGTGCATTGAATTTAAATAGTTAACCCTGAGGTATACAAAAAACAATTACATTGGCTCTGGCATATAAAGAAAGTTACTGAGCCAAAACAATAATGTAAGTATATGGAGGGTAGGGAGAGCGGGGGATCCCCCCGAGGGGCCAATCCTCTGCTCCATATGTAGCGCCCCTTAGACCTGTATCCTCTGCAGCAGAGATTGAGTAAAACCGGGTGCCAGACCCCCCCCCCCTAGGGCTGTATCCCCCACCCCTGCCACACATCCCCCACTGCATATAATATCAGGGAAGGGTGAGAGGGATCAATCTGAGACAATGCAGAACATCTTTAGAAAAGCAACAAAAAAAAAAACCATAGCATTGGTATACATTCACATTACCTGACGCTCGTCATAGTGAGAGGCACAAGAGTGACTTCAATCTATGTTCTCACCCGAACCCCAGCCAAATAGTAAATTGGCAAAGAGCAGGGAAAGAGCCATTGGATCTGATCCCTATATTCACTACATTTCCTACCAGGCTCACTGAAGGTCTTAGCTGTCAAGTAGGAAAAGCATAGTTAAGGGATCAAAAATATATCATGTAGCCCAGAAATGCAACAAAACTGCCGGGAGCCCTTGGAAATATTATTGGCGTGGTAGGACAAAACAGGCCATCAGTCTCTAACTAGCTGCTGAGTTAATCTTCTGGAGAAGTAGGTCTTCTTATCCCTGGGCCGGAAGAAACTAATCTAGACCTAGGACGTCTGTGGCGCTGTGGAAGTGGACCAAGTCCCAACTGTCCTGATCGATCTTCTGGAGGGTCTAACCAGTTCAAGTCTTCTACCGGATCTTGTTCAATAAAGAGGTAAAAGTCGGGTAGTTGGTCTGGATCAGAGAGCGTGAACCTGCTGCCGCCCCGTGTCACCTTGATGCTGAAGGGGTGACCCCATGTATAGGTAGCTCCATCTTGCCGTATAAGGTCAAGTAGAGGGCGCACCACTCTACACATATATAGCGTGTTGCGAGATAATTCAGGATACAGGTGAATAGGGGCTCCAAAGAAGTCAACAGAGCCCAGGTTCCATGCCTTTCGCATGGTCTCTTCTTTTAAGGTGTAATAGTGGACCAGACATAGAACATTGCGGGGGCGACCATCTCGGGCCCCCCCTGACCCTCCCACCCTGTGAACATGATCCAGTTCAATTGGTGATGCTGCCTCTCTTCCCAGTACTTTATTGAGGATAGTTATGACAGTGGGTTTCAACTCTGCTCCAGATGTTGCCTCCGGTATGCCTTGCAGTCTAATGTTATTTCTGCGACTGCGATTTTCGTTGTCTTCTAAGCGGAGTTGCTGGTGACGTAGGCACCGTAGATGCGTCGCGGATGAGGATTCGAGGGCTGTTATACGTGCCTCGTGGTCATCTTGAGCAGTGGTTAAAACCGATACTGCTTCCTCATTAGCTGTGACTTGTTGCCTCAGAGCGTTCAGCTCCACGTGGAGGGAATCCTCCATTTTGCTTGCCCAGGATTCGAAATCCATTCTGAAGGCAGAAAGGAGGGCAGCAGCTTCCGTTCTAATGGGTTCTCCTGATAAGGGATGCGTAACTGACTGGGATTCCCCGGTGCCTGTGTCAGGCGATGAGACTGACCTCGCGGAGGAGGCTGATGGCTCTCCCTTGGAATTCTGAAGTTTCTTATTATTGTCCTCTGCCATGTAAGCTGCTGCTGAAGTGGAAGTGGGAGGCTTGGTCTTCCCCGGGTTGCGGCCGGGCGCCATCTTGTCTTTGGGAGTTCGGGGATCAATCGGCGCTGTTCTAAGTAGATACCTCTGTATGGTGCCTTGTTGAGGGTCAGTAAGCTCCGTGGAGTGTGAGCTAGCTGCCGCCATGTATTATGTGGGTGTGCTATGCTATGGAGATAGCCTGTAGCTGTCGGGATAGCACGGGACTCAGGGGCGCGGGTCCTCAGCCATCCATAGTCGGTCTCTCTCCATCAAAACCTATCCTCCACGGGGATGAGGGGTGACTGGGGAGGGAAGGCAGGCCTGCGGGAGCAGTGGTGTCACCCTGTTAGCATGGGCGCAAAGCTGGGACACCATATGGGTTTGAGGGGGAGAGTACCGTCCAGTTAGGGCACAGTTTTTGAGGCTGCGGGCCCGTCTTATAAGCTAGGCCGCAAGATGGTAAGATGGCGGCCGTCACTGGAAGTCTCTAAAGTTTCCGGGGTCAGTGAGGGGTCCGTGCTGGCTGTGGACTTGCCAGATATGCCCAGGGGGTGGCCACTGTATGTGGAGGTGAGTTAAATGCCCCCCTTACCTCCGGTCGCGGCACCAAAGTATGGCGATGCTGGAGGCTTCACAGGCCTCGGGCCTGCCGTAGGCCGCAAGTGTCCAGGGCCTGTTTTGTCTGCCTTGGCTGGGGTCCCCTCACAGTCCGGTCCGCTCCGGATACAGCGCTCCCAGCCTCAAGCCGGTCGATCGCCCTCCGTGCCGCTGATCGGGGCACTCGAGACCGGGGATTCCGTATGTCCTGTAGGCCGCAAGATGGCGGCCGGCGTCTGTTCAATCCGCCGGCCAATCCGCTCAAGTAACCCCAGGAGAGACTCCTCTAGTGTCCAGTGTCTGTGTGGTAGGTTTTGGGGCAAATTCTGGAGTTTGTGTGGGCCGGATGGCAGTAGATTGCAGAAGGCTAAGCGGAGCTCCTCTGCAATGCATCCATTCACCTCGCCGTTCAGACACGCCCCTCAGCCACTATTTCTAATATGGCAAATCCAGGGTCCCCAGAGTCTGTGTGTCCTGGGGGACCAGGACCTGAATCCACAGTAATACCACCTCAAGGGTCCCCAGGCACACATCTCACAAAGAGCACCGTTCCCCCAAATGCCAGGGCCCACGATTGATCGGCAAGAGGCTAGCATTCAATCCCCTCCAAAAGTCTCTCTCCTGGCTAGGTCTGTCACAACTGGGATTTCATCTTTCCCTCCACCCCTCAAATCACACGGTGAGACTGGGGTGGCTGTGTTTACTTTCCCCAGCAACATCCTAGCAGGCATTTTCACCAGTGAGGCTGTAGTGTTGCAAACACTGACCGAGATCCTTCTGTGACTTCTCTGTAGTGCCCGGGTTGAGATCACCTCTGGAATTATCTCCAACCCTCGGTCTTCCTTCTGACTGTCCGCTTCAAGGACAATGAAAGGGCCTGGCTGTTTCCAATTCAACTTGACGGACACTCTCAAACAAACTACCTCACCGTGCTGTAATGTCTTCTCACTCCGGTCCAACTGCCAGATTTTTCCTACTCCTGTTGGGGCCTTTTCTTTCTGGACCAGACGCTGATAGACTTGTCTCAGCATAGGGTGCACACTGGGGTTTGAAGTGCTCTGCTCTTGAATAAGAGGTACTAGCAGCCTTCTCACAAGATCAGTATTAGTCTCTATGATGAGGGAACTTTTCCCAGCCCCTGGAGGACGAGGACAGACCACCACCAATGTGTCAAAGGTCTCTGCCTTTCCTACTACAGAGGGGTCAAAGGCCAGCTTGATTGGTAGGTAGCCATCATAGGGGAGGTACTGAGTCCCGAGGCCCCAAAGCTCCAGATCTTCTAGCTTCTGTAGTGGCAAGTGTTTGAGGTGTTTGTTGTAGAAGTCCCTGTAGAGAAGAGTCACTTGAGCTCCGGTATCCAAGAGGGCCTTGGTATAGATTCCCTCTACCTGGATGGAGACAACTGGAGAAGGTCCCACTAGCTTGGGAGGGAACTTGTGGGAAGTTGCAGGTTGGGTTTGTTCGGGGAGTCGTATCTTGACTCCTCTCTTGCGGAGATTCTGATCCGGCTTGGGACTAGGTTGAGCTCTGGGAGTCTGGTATGCATTGACTCTCTGATGCCGGGTGGTCCGGGTTGCAGGTAGTGATTCACTGAGTCACTCAGAGGCAACAGCTTCCTGTGAGTGCTTGGAATCTCACTGCAGCTTCTGGGTATCGTTGGGTTTTTTGGAGCTTGCTGATGTAACAGGGCACCCAGTTGACTCCTTCACTGGGGCCCTCTGGAGTTTCCCGCCGGCCTTTTGTGTTGTGCCTCAGATTTACTGGACTTAGGCACACTTTGCGATAATGTCCAACACCTCCACTGTTGAAACAGATCCCTTGATATTCTGGCTTTTTAACCCGAGCAACGGTAGGGTTTGACGGTTTCTTGGGTACCGAAACTTCACCACTCTGTGGAATAGTTTTGTGGTCACCAGAGCCATCATCTCTAACATCTCTCTTTGTATCTGAAACATCAGGTTTCCCAATTCAGAATCGCTCCTTGAAGAATGTGGGGTACGTGGGGACCAAACCATTGGGTCAGTGGTCACCGTCAGGACACTTGGTTCTTGAAGACATGGAAAGCATTTGGCTGACGTTGATCTCCTTTCAATGAGTTGTTGGGCTGAACTTTCTTCCGCTTCTTTTTCCCTTTCCATCTCCATGTAGGCTGCTTTGTTAGTTTCCTCTATGAGTACTTCATCTGAAATGGAGGGATCATCCAAATACTAACTTAATTGGAACTTGATGTAATCACTTCTCAGTCCTGTACTCACTGACCTTAAGAATTTATTTTGTATCAGTTCAGTCCCGAAGTGTTCATCTTCTCCTTGTGAGACTAACAACAGGCTGTCCTTCAACTCAATAGCCCTGAACAGGAAATTCTGAGGGGTTTCTCTAATGTCCTGTGCCATATTTATCAGTTGGTGATACAGTTCAGAAGCATCTTCCTCCTTGTAATGGCTTTTTAATATTCTCTTTAGTTGTACTAGGGTCAGGCCATTCTTCATCTCCAGCATACTTCTGAGACTTAGGCCGGGGCTAATTGCTTTGACTACAGCTTCCACAATCTCAGATTCAGGGTACCCTCGGTGGGATCCCACATCGATCTGATGCATTAAGCTTCTCTTTCTGTTCCTTTTCACCTATCTGACCTTCAATCTCAAAGTCCTTCCTGATCGTCACCTCTGGTAGGTCAGCACGGGGAGGTCTCTGCATGACCGAAACAGGTCCTTGTTTTGGATGACTGTCACTTGAACCCCTGCCCTTCTTATCTAGCTCCCTGATCTGCTCCGCCATTAGTCTGGGGGTCTCCTGAAACCTCTTCTGTATACTATGATACTTTTGTTTCAGATCAGCTTATGGCTGCCCCAGTTGGGGACCTCTCTTGTGGGTGCTCATAATGGTGCCCTTTGGGGGGGTCGGATTGCGGACTAACATGACCCTGGACAAGCCCCCACGTGTAGCACTCACCCCCGTAGGAGCTGCTGATGAAGGTTTAATCCTGTACTCTGCCTATCAACTCTAAGAACAGACTCAACCCCTCTGGCACACCTGTATAGTGATGTTAGTGTGAGACCTAACAGTAAGGAGAAACACAGTAATAGTACACCACACAATATATTTACTGTATCCTTGGAACCTGTCACTTCACTGGTTGCAGTAATAGATATAGTCTCACATCAAATGTATATTAACCACGTAAGAAGTTTACTGAGAAGATACTTAGCACAATAAACAATGTGGTAACTTAGATATGGAGAATAACAGGAGATAACAGTCAATATGAACACGGAACAGATAATTCAATAACCAACATAAAGATGTGCATGCAGACAGGCGCACAATATCTTCAAATACTTATACTGAGCGCCTTGCCACTGACCTCCAAGCATGCACACCAATTCTGCAATAACAGCTATGAACATGCAGTTATACAATACAATAGATATATCCTGTGCTCAAGGGCTCCCCCTAAATTGCAATGCAATGTTTCCAATGCAAGGTGCTTTATGGAAGATTATAGAAGTCCCTTGTCTTCTTTCTTCAGCTAGCTCAAGGTATTAAACTGCAGTATTTGTAAATCCAACAGAGAGACAAGTAGACAGTAGACTGTAGATTGAATAATGCGTTTATAGTTGTGTACTTGTGACAAAAGGCACTTGTAATAATTCCTCCTTAGCGGTGGATGTGTTGCAACATTAACTTCACAGCACATGGAGAGTAGGGATGAGCCGAACACCCCCCTGTTCGGTTCGCACCAGAACATGCGAACAGGAAAAAAGTTTGTTCGAACACGCGAACACCGTTAAAGTCTATGGGACACGAACATGAATAATCAAAAGTGTTAATTTTAAAGGCTTATATGCAAGTTATTGTCATAAAAAGTGTTTGGGGACCTGAGTCCTGCCCCAGGGGACATGGATCAATGCAAAAAAAAGTTTTAAAAACTGCCTTTTTTCAGGAGCAGTGATTTTAATAATGCTTAAAGTCAAACAACAAAAGTGTAATATCCCTTTAAATTTCGTAGCTGGGGGGTGTCTATAGTATGCCTGTAAAGGGGCGCATGTTTCCTGTGTTTAGAACAGTCTGACAGCAAAATGACATTTCGAAGGAAAAAACCCATTTAAAACTACTCGCGGCTATTGCATTGCCGGTCCGACAATACACATAGAAGTTCATTGATAAAAATGGCATGGGAATTCCCCACAGGGGAACCCCGAACCAAAATTTAAAAAAAAAATGATGTGGGGGTCCCCCTAAATTCCATACCAGGCCCTTCAGGTCTTTTTTTAAATTTTGGTTCGAGGTTCCCCTGTGGGGAATTCCCATGCCATTTTTATCAATGAACTTCTATGTGTATTGTCGGACCGGCAATGCAAAAGCCGCAAGTAGTTTTAAATGGGTTTTTTCCTTCGAAATGTCATTTTGCTGTCAGACTGTTCTACACACAGGAAACATGCGCCCCTTTACATCCATACTATAGACACCCCTCAGCTACGAAATTTAAAGGGATATTACACTTTTATTGTTTGACTTTAAGCATTATTAAAATCACTGCTCCTGAAAAAACGGCCGTTTTAAAACTTTTTTTTGCATTTATCCATGTCCCCTGGGGCAGGACCCAGGTCCCCAAACACTTTTTATGACAATAACTTGCATATAAGCCTTTAAAATTAGCACTTTTGATTATTCATGTTCGTGTCCCATAGACTTTAATGGTGTTCGCGTGTTCGAACAAACTTTTTTCCTGTTCGCATGTTCTGGTGCAAACCGAACAGGGGGGTGTTCGGCTCATCCCTATTCACAAGGGTATATGATAGCACTGTTACACTTATTGTAAAATGCACACGTGCCTTGTTTGTTTCTGCACAGCTTGGACCATTCTACTAGGATACATTAAACTACCACCTTGTTGCTAATCAATTTTTTTCTGAAGTGTCTCTTGGACAGTACACTTTAATCATCTCAGCTCCAAAAAGGTTTTACCCCCTTCATGACCAGGCCATTTTTTGCTATTTGAGGAAGGTGGAAAGATAGCACTGGACCTGTAGGCTTATTTTACTGGTATTGTTATCTTAAGCTATTACTCCTTTGCTTGAAGTGGAATGTAAAAAGGGTTGAAATATAAGCTGCATGCCACTAAGAGGTCCAGATACAACTTTATTCCATTAAAAGTCAGGGGTACAATTCAAAAGGTAGCCAACGCGTTTCTGGGGTTTAAGTGCCCCCTTCATCAGGGCTAGAAAGAACATTTTTTTCATATCAATCTAATATCAATTCACGTTACCATTGATTTTGAGACCCCTGTCCTTGATTTATTCCTTGTTATTCCTGTTGATCTATCTGAATATTTAATCTTGCACTCGCTCCCCTCCTTGGAGTGACGTGAGGAGTTAATTCTCCCCTACACGGCGGGCTTGCGATCCTCAAACAGTGGGCGTGGCTCCACGGAGCCCAGCTGCTGCTTCTCCAAGATTGACGCCGCTGCGTCAATCACTATGGAGCTGTGTGCATGCGCAGAAGTTTCCTCGCGCCTGCGCAATAGAGGGGGAGAGGACCCGGAAGAGACGGCAGCTGTTGTTTTCAGCGCCAGTTAACTTCAGGGTTGGGGGCATTTAAGGCAGCAGATTCATCTGTCTGCCTAAGTGAGGCACACACCCAGCAGTCCATCCACACCGCTTGAAATTTGTAAGTAGCCAATGAATATTTTTTTGTGTTTTGGGGGGATGCTGTGGCTTTACTAGGCACTATATCCCCTTTCTTCCCTGCCTGTAAGTACCTTTTTTCTTTGGCAGTGTGTAGCAATTGATACAACCCAAACCTATCTATTTTTCCCTAGGGACCTCCTGTGGCATCGTTATTTGGTCCCTCTGGTCATTACCGTTTCAATATACATTCTGGGTGTGAAAAGCCATCAACTTCGATATAGGTTTTAACTTTACAGCAACGGTGGGTATACCCTGAAAAAAACCCCCGCTCTCTCATACAGTTCCACCTATATTATCTTGGTCAGGTGACGGGTCCTTTACCTCCCTTCGGTCCCCCCCTCCCCACCCCGCCCTCTGTTCTTCTTTTCCTTTTTCTCTTTTTTCCCCCTTCCCCCCCCTTTCTCTTTCCTCCCCCTCATTTCCCTTTCCCCTCTTCTTTTTTCCTTTCCCTTTTCCTTTTTTTCTCCGCCGCCCCCCCTCCCCCTCTCACTCCCTTTCCTTCTCCCCCCTCTTTTTTCCCCCATTTTTTTCTCCTTCCTCTCCTTTTTCTTCTTTTTCTCTCCCCCCCCCCCAGTTATTATCCCTCCCCCCCCCTTTTTTTCTTTTCCCCCCTTTCCCCCCCCCCTTCCCCTTTCCTCTTTCCTCTTCCCTCCCATTCCCTTGTCCACCACGTTCAATCGTGACCCGACACACTTGGGTGGTTCTCTTACCCATTAGAACCCCAGTTCATCACTATTCATACTTTATTTTCTATGTTTTTTATAATAGTACCATCTTAGGTGCCCCCCTGGCCCGCCCCCGGGGGAACGCCCATCGTGGGTGTCTCACAGTGTCGCTTTAAACCCCTTGTGGGTGTAGGTTGGTGAGTGCAACATTTAATAATGATCACTTTCTCCAATATTAATATTGTATTGTATTGTATTCTTGTATATGTGTTTTCATGTATTGCAATGTTGATATTTTATTCTTGTTATTTTGTAGAATATGTACTAAAAGACGCCTCCTGAAGAAGCGGCTTTTGACCGCGAAACTGTAGAGGTCACGTCTGCAAGTACCATATAAGCTGCCTTTATATGTCTGTGTGGGCATTATCTGTATAACCTGACTGTCAACATTGCTGTAACAATTAATTTATGATTGTGTTAGTATGTTATGGTTTACATTGTGTCCCTTGTGGGACTTTTTAAATTCTATTCTTGAATAAATTAAATAATTTTTTAAAACCCTTGTCTATATCCCGTTGGTACCGCAATAGTCCTATTATTCTTGAAAGAGCTAGGATCTAATTGGAGAGGTCCTTGCTGCTCGCTCTTTCAACCCAAAATTTCCTTATTCATTTAATGGATGATGGTATCGGTAAATGATTGAATATCCCACTTTTCTAACCGTGTGGCAAACCTTTGAATATAATATCAATGCAATATTTCTCCCCGGGTTCATAATTAAAACCAAACAGTCAATAGAAATGAGAGTGTCAAATTAATTATACAAAGATGAGAACATGAGCGCTGAACAAAAATGAGAATATGGGTGCTGAAAAAAAAAACTATATAATAACAATAATACTATTAATAATTGTTATTATTGAAATGATACACTGTGGATGATAAGGTAACCTAATGAAAACGAAAAGAAAAGTTCTTGAAACTGGGAATATGTGAATAAATTGAGCCATACATTATACAATCTGAATGAACAATCGTGAAGCGGATAAAAAAAAAGCAAAAACAAAAAATAAGTAATAAAAAAGTTAACAAAATAATAAAAATAGCATAATAATAATAATAGTATTAATAATATTGATAGTATCAATGGCAATAATAATCATAATCACTATTGTTAAAATGATACATTGTCAGTAAACAAAACATTATTAACTTCATGGGATTAGAGGTATACATTATACAATCTGATTGATTTAGGCTGGGTTCACACTATTGTGAATTCAATGTGGGTTCCCCGAATCCAATTCGCAATAGCAGGAGATTTTGACCAGCTCTCTATGGAGCCAGTTCACATATCTCCGCTGCGGCTCTGGTGCGAATTTGTACAGAAGCCCTGTGTGTCTTTTGGTCCATTTCAGGACCAAAAAATTTGGGCTGAAATCGGACCTGAAATGGTGAACGGGGACACACCAGACCCCTGCTGTGAACTGCAGGCGAAGATAGTATGAACCCAGCCTTAACCAAAAACATTTTTATGCAGAGTGTATTATTTTATAATAAGTCATTATTCTTATCATTTTACTCATGTTTTCATAAACTTACTCCTTTTTGATCAATATATTATAGAGAAGGTATCCACTTATTAATGTTGATTATTATGGCTACTATTATTATTATTTATTTATGCACTGTCTTACAATTGTACAATTAGATTGTATAATGTATGGTTTAAGTTATACACATATCATTTTACTCTAATTTATAACTCCAATCCCATGAGATCAATATTTTTTTTTACTGAGAATATATCATTTTAACAATAGTGATTATGATGGTTATTGTCGTTAAAACTATTATTATTATTATTATTATTAATATTAATAATACTATTATTATTATTATTATTATCACTGTGTTTTAATATTATTATTATTATAATCTCCTTTTTAATTATTTATTTATTTATTCTTTATTCATTGCACGATTGTGCAATCAGATTGTATAATGTATGGCTCAATTTATACAGTTTTGAGAATTTATACCTATTTTTTTTAAATTCAGTTAGCTTATCATCCACAATGTATCATTTCAATAATAGCAATATTATTATTATTGTTATTATATAGTTGTTTTTTTCCAGCACCCATATTCTCACTTTTGTTCAATGCTCATGTTCTCATTTTTGTGTAATTATCTTGACACTCACATTACTTTTGACTTTTTAATTCTAACCTAGTGGAGGTGATATTGTATCGATATCAGATTGATATTAAAATCTCCTTATGTTCTGCCTAGCCCTGATGAAGGGGCCACTGGGACTCCCGAAATGCTTTGGCTACCCTTTAAACTGTAACCATGACTTTTAATGGAAAAAAGTTGTATCCAGACTGAACCTTTAAGCAGGGGTGTGGTGCTTCAATTTCAACCCATTTCTTGCTATTTAGCATTGTGCTACTTTAACTTGTAATTGCACAATCATGCAACACTGTACTAAAACAACACTTATATAATTTTTTCACACAAATAGAGCTTTCGTTTGGTGGTTTATTTATCACCACTGGGTTTTATATTTTTTATTATATAAATGAATAAAGACAGAACATTTTGAAAAAAATATATATATTTTTTACTTTTTTCTATACATATCCCAAAAAGTGTTGATTGGTTTGCATGAAAGTTATAGTGTCTACAAACTATAGTGTATATAGGGGGCATGGCTTGACGGCACTCAGGAATGGCCAATTGATCAGAGAGCTCCACCGGCTGGAGAGAACTACGGAGCAACTGAGCCTTCCATGAGCGGACCATCCACCCATACCGAGCACCTACACACGTCGGGAGACCCAGAGGATGACTTCCAGCAAGATAAAGTGAGAATTTCAGCATAAAAAGCTGACTGCTTTCTTCACTAAACCGGCACCGCAGGTCAGTGAAATTAAAGATGGCGCCACCGCGGCCGCCACATGCTTACACAGATCTCCCAGACAAACAACAGGGTGCAGAAGACCAATCCACACCTCCCTCCACCTCTGATGACCAGGCCACTGACAGTCCCACCACAGGCAGCCCTGCAAAAGCTAGTATGCGGATGGATGCACCACTGCTGAGATTACATGAAGGAGCCCTGCCATTTAACCCTCTGCAATCTAACCAAGCCCTTTAATCCTCCATGGCAGCATTCCCCACCACGGGCCAGCCTATTCTGGACACGACCCTAAAGGAGATGCTCCTGTCACTACAATCATCACTTTTAACCAACCTATCCTCATTAATCTCCAAATTCTCTACAGAAATACATGATCTGGGTGACAGAGTCACATACATTGAAAATAAAATGGAGGACAGCACCACCACTATAAATGATCTTGTGGATGCTTATGATGATATGAAGGATGAACAACACTGGATAAAATCTAAGCTGGTGGACCTAGAGGATAGGTCTCTCTGAAACAACGTGAAACTAAGGGGGTCCCCGAATCAATCCCAGCGCTTGCACTCCTTCAGTACACAAAAGATCTTATGTCTGCAATTCTGTCTGAAGCTACGCAACTCAAGCTTACCATAGACAGAATATATAGAACAGCTAAACCATCTCATCTAGTTGCTTCAATGCCCAGAGATGTACTGATGAGAGTGCACTTTTACCACGCTAAAGAAAAACTCCTGACGGCAGCCAGACACAAATCTTCACTCCTTGCCCCATTCACTGACATCCAACTCTTCCCTGACCTCTCTAAATATACCCTACAACTGAGACGCCAACTAAACCCGCTAACGAAAGCCATGGACAACCACAAGATCCCGTACAAGTGGCGTTATCCCACAACCATACTGGTCACCAAAAATGGTGTTTCTCACACCATCTCTACACTTAATGGAGGGATGAAAATACTACTTTCCTGGGGCATCATAACAGATCTTTCAAAAGACAACAACCCTTTCTCAATCCCGTCACGACCGCTGCCTCAACGTGGAAAATACTCCGGTACACCGCAAGGAAAACATGGATAACGTTATGACCAAAAGGCCTATACCTCAGAAGTGTTCTCTCCAGCCCCCGGTTTACACAGCCTGTTGTTGTGATTGACTGCTTATCCCCCGAGGTGGAATCGCTGATTTCAGCCCAGTTTATCCGCTGAACTTCTTGTACTACGGTACACTAATATGCCATAGTAATATCACGCACAACTATCTTTTACTAACACAATTTCTGTTTTAGCGTTCCTCTAAACCCAGAGACGTACTTTGGAAATCTCCAAGCAGGAACTCCTCAAAACCAGTGCAGACTTCCATCAGCTGAGCGTCCCAACACCTTCTCATCAAACTGTGAGTGCCAAACTTTACACAAAAAAAACCCCCTTAAGCCTAACAATGCCGATCATGTGCTGTCAATCAATGCACACGGCCTCAACCACCCTGCTAAACGCCAATCTCTATGGCAGACCACCCAGACTCGCAACTCCATTTTGTATGTGTACAGGAGACACACTTCTCCTCCATAGCACCACCCAAATGCTCCAACAAACATTTCCTGCATATTTACCAAGCCTCCTTCCCCACCAAATAAAGGGGAATGTTGATCGCCATAAGAGACTCTCTCACCTTCCAACTACAACATTCGGTCCTGGACCCCAATGGACGTTATATAATTTTAGTATGCTCTCTCAACAAGGTTACCTACACCTTACTAAACATATATGCCCCCAACAATCACCAAATGAACTTTCTCCACAAAGTCATGCGTATACTTAAACTGATTCAACAAGAACACCTCCTCATCTGTGGGGACTTTAATCTTGTACCTGACACAAATCTAGATTCTTCAGCTGCAGCTAAACGAAGAGACTCACCTCTACAAAACTTCCTATTCACGCACGAAATCTTTGATGTTTGGCGATCCCAACACAGGTCCGAATGGGACTATTCATACTTTTCACCAACACACAGGTCATACTCACGTATAGACCTTTTTCTGGTGGACAAATGGCTCCTGCAAAAAGATAGGCTACTCTTATATCCATGCCATAGCGTGGTCGGACCATGCGCCCATCAGCATCTCTATTGCAGATGCATCTCCACAAACATCAGCATACATATGGCGGGTGAATAACTCCCTTTTGCAAAAAACACCCTACGCTACAGATTTAGCAAACCACCTGTCTGAATTCTTTAAATATAATACAGGGATGGTGTCCAACCCTGGTACGCTATGGAATGCCCACAAGGCTTTTATTAGAGGCATCATCATTCAAATGAGTTCACGTAGGAAAGGGAAAAGGACACTGGATATACTACCGTCCTTAATTCATAACGATCAATCAGGGTTCACCAAAGGACATCAAGTGTCAGGTGTCACTAGAAGGCTTATCAATATAATCCACCACGCGGAGTCTCACGCACGCCTTCTCTGCTCCTCTCTTTGGATGCAGAGAAGGCATGCAATAGGATCCATTGGACATACCTACAGCAGGTGCTTCTTAAATTTGGGTTCCCAGGTAGGATATAAGATGCGAACCTAGCCCTTTATACTGCCCCTACAGTAAAAGTAATTTCATCTGATATGCTTTCACAACACTTTAAAATTAGCAACAGTACCAGATAAGGATGTCCACTTTCACCCCTAATTTTCAACCTCCTCATTGAACCACTAGCAACCCACATTAGATCTAACCCTCTAATCTCTGGATTCAAAATAGGGCGAATATACCAAAATTAGTCTATGCGCAGATGATGTAATTCTCGTGGTTACAAACCCGGCTTCCCTGGTAGAAATACAGAAAACCTTACATTGGTTCGGTAGAATATCATACTACAAGGTAAATGAGACAAAGTCATTCATACTAGACTTAGGGCTTAATGCCACAACTAGAAACATGGTATAAGCACAATTTCCCTATGTATGGGCAGACAACAGAATATCATACTTAGGGACACAGCTCACCTAATCAGCGAAAGGTCTTTTTGCAGCCAACTACAATCCACTGGTCACTAAGATACACTCCGATCTACAATCTCTCTCCAGACACAAACTATCCTGGTCAGGGAGATTAGCAACATTTAAAATGCTACACTTACCCCAACTGCTATATATATTTAGAACGGTCCTCAGACCTATCTCAAAAAAATACTTCAAGTCTCTCCAGACCATACTGAACAAATTCACATGGCAAGGGAAAAAACCCAGATGCGCACGCTCACACCTTATTAAACACAGATCCGTAACGGGCTATATTGATTTTAAAGACTACTACCTAGCCTCAGTCGTAGCCCAAATATAAGACTGGTTCCTCCCAACCCAGAGAACCCTCTGGGGACAAATAGAAGCCTCACTAATCCCCCGCTCTAACCTAAGAACGTGGATTCTTGGAATACCACTAGGAATCCAGATTTCGTCAGCCCTCCCCCCAACAATGAGAGCCTCGGCATTAGCATGGCTAAATCTGACAAAAACAACATTGCCCACACAAGGAGTTACATCCCCGCCCTTACCTCTGAACTCCCTAAACCACCTAACACCTGATCTAGGAATTACACACTGGCATAACAAGGGCATTAATCATATACAGAACCTCTACATAAAAGGGACACTTAAACCTTTCAATCAGCTCAATCGGGAATATCAACTCCCACCCTCAGAACACTTCAATCATCTTCGCATATCCCACTGCTTAAGACAAATATCTAACCTACTTTATACCATTCCTACAACACTCTGGCACTACTCCAACCAGCTAACTACTAAACTAAAAGATATATCCCTCCTTTAGAACACACTTCAGCAGAAAAAAGAATTCAATAAACTTAAACCCTATCACCAATGGGAAGCAGACTAATGCCCCGTACACACGGTCGGATTTTCCGATGGACATTGTCCAATCGGAGCGTGTTGTCGGAAATTCCGACCGTGTGTGGGCGCCATCGGACATTTTCCATCGGATTTTCCGACACACAAAGTTGGAGAGCAGGAGATAAAATTTTGTTGTCGGAAATTCCGATCGTGTGTACACAAAGCCGACGGACAAAGTGCCACGCATGCTCAGAATAAATAAAGAGATGAAAGCTATTGGCCACTGCCCCGTTTATAGTCCCGACGTACGTGTTTTACGTCACCGCGTTCAGAATGAAAGGATTTTCCGACAACTTTGTGTGACCGTGTGTATGCAAGACAAGTTTGAGCCAACATCCGTCAGAAAAAATCAGAGGATTTTGTTGTCGGAATGTCCGAACAAAGTCCGACCGTGTGTACGGGGCATTAGGCATAGAGTTTTCAGACCAGCAATGGACAGAATTGATCAGGTCAATATTCAAATCCACGTGCTGCACCACACTATGGGAGCTGTACCAAAAAATCTCATTAAGATGGTACTTGACCCCTGCCAAGCTAGCATCTTTTGGGCCTCAACACTCTGACTGCTGCTGGAGATGCCAAGAACAAAAAGGAGACATACATCACATATTCCTACAACATTACTAGACGCACATATTCAGAATATTGGAAGACATCACTAAACTGAATATCCCCAAATCCCCAACACTAGCCCTACTACACATCACGCTAGGAGACATTCTACACCCACTCAGAACGGTTACGAATCACATGCTTCTAGCAGCGAAATTGAGTATAGTTAAACTGTGGAAATCCAAGATAGCTCCTACTGTCCAAATTACATTAAAGACAGTAAACATGCACTCCACATACAAAATCCTGATGGCTTCTAGCAGAGGCACATACAATAAAACATCAACTCTTTGGCAAGCATTGATGAACTGGCTCCAAATAAAAAACTAACCTGACTATCAAGCACATATAGACAAACTTTTTTTTTTTTTTTTTTCTTTAGTAGATAAAAGGCATGATTTTTTTTTTTTTTTACAAGAACACCATATCTACTGAACACACTTACAAGAAACACCACAATAAACACAAAAGACGCCCACCGGTACAATGCTTCCAACTTTCTACCGCAAATTACCGAAATGTGGAAAGGTGGTACAGGGCCTCCTCCTGGGCACAGTTTGTTCCCATATGGGGTGCCTGGAGTGAGGTCACTGGTCGCCACCCGGATGTTGAACTCTAGGACTGAACCTAATACATAGTTGAATGTAATGTTGTAAATCGACTGTTATACTACCTGTACAGAAAATGTCATTTCATTTAATGAGTTGATTTTTTTTTGTTAACCTAGTTTATGATGCGTCAAACAATTGACGACATCTATCTGTAAGTCTGTAACATATGCTCTTCTTGAAAAACTTCAATAAAACTAATGTTGAAAAAAAACAAAAAACTATAGTGTATATATACTGGAATTTACTAATGGTGGTGATAATTAACTTACAGTATAATGGGACTGTGATAGTGTAGCAAGAAATCAGACACTAAATGACACTGAGTGGAAACTGACTAACCGCCACTGACATCACCAGTGACACTAATATAGTGATCAGTGATAATACTATACACTGTGACTTTACTAATGACACTGGCTGGGAAGGGGTTAACATCTTGGGTAATCAAGGGGTTCAATTTGTGCCTAAAAAGTGGTAAGGTATTTAATGTGTGCTGTTTTTTACTAAAGATGTCTGTTTCTTTTCTTTTGCTTTGCAGATTGTTCCCTCTGTACAGAAGGCTGTATTGATTGTCAGGTGCTGCTTCTTTTGATTTCCTGGTGTTCCTTCTTATGGACTTTGACTGATAAGATGTATTCTGATTGTGTCCTTAGGTCACCTATTCTTAGGTCACCCAATGCAGTGTCCAGGGCACAAGGAGCACTTACTGGTTTATTTGGCTTCACATTCACTGCTGGGTGTAGGTTTAGGTACAACTTCCAAGGCTTTGCCTTGGATTAGCTTATCCAGTAAGCTTGAGTAATTGAAGAAACTTTAGCCAGCTATGATTGGGGGGGGGGGGGGGGGTTAATCAATATAATCCACCTAGCTGGGCAGACGAGAATGCCTTTTCCTTCTTTTCCTAGAAGCAGAGAAGGCTTTATCTCCAAGCTTCACAAATTTGGATTCCAGAATAGCATTCACTCAGCCATTATGGACATCTATTCCAACGTTTTAGATCAGGTGTTCACCAATAGTATGCTGTCTACACCCTTCCAAATCACAAATGGAACTTGACAAGGGTGCCCTCTGTCTGTTAATATTCAACCTAGTAATGGAACTTCTGGCCTAGCACATACGTTCATCTCAGCTAATCTCAGGTTTCTGCTTAGGGTCCACGGAACACAAAATCAGCCTTTACGCTGATGCTGTTATTTTAATGCTCACCAGTCCCTGGCTGTGGTACAATCACTACTCCAGAGATTTCTTATTACAAAGTAAACACATCTAAATCTCACACATTAGATCTAGGAATAGATGGTACCATGAGAATTCTCTTGTCTACAATATATCCATTTAAATGGGCAGATACGAATACGGTATATCATATCTTGTATCTTGTTTAAAGACAATTTTATCCTACTTTGCCAAAAGCTCCACCAAACATTACAACAACTTTCCAAATATGAATTCTCCTGGGTGGGTAGACTGGTGGCATTTAAAACTAATGTTCTACCACAGATATTGTAGGCATTTCATACTCTCCCTATACCTCTCTCAAAAAGCTACCTATCTTCTCTCCAACAACTAATGAGCTGGTTTGTTTGGCAGGGGAAAAAATGTGCACAGCTCGCAGCATACTTATTAAGAACATATCAGTAGGTGGTTCAGGCATAGTTGATATACTAATTACTACCACACCACTGTCCTAGCCCAGCTGAAAGAATGGTTTCAACCAACAGCCTCCTCACTATGGGAGATATTGAATGCAACATAGTACCTGGGCGGAACTTAGATATTTGGTTATGCAGCCTCCACCCTGCCAAATCAATTTCTTCACATCTTCCCCACACTATCAATGCAGCATTTAAAGCCTGGCACCAGTTTTTACACAACTCCTGGTCTACCACTCCCACTACACCCCTAAAATTAGCAATCTCCAGCTAAAAAATTGGTCTAAAGATACTCCCTTTTTCCTGGATGACCTATGCACCACAGGGAGGGTTAAGCCTTTCTCTATAGTACAACAAAAATTTGGTCATCAATCCTGTGACTTATTCCAGTACCTACAAATAGCCAAATGTCTACAAAGCAATCCTCACACATCCCCCCTTATATCCCTAGTCAGGCTAAACTGTATTTTTCCCCTAGATTCCAGAATATTAAAGGGATATTCCCACTTTATAACTTGTTACAGGAGAACAAAGAACAAAGTGTTTGGGTACTCATCAAACTTCATACAATGTGAATACAACCTAGGACATCATTACTCTAACACCCAATGGTTAGCAGCCCTCAATTCAACTTATATAGCTATTTGTTGCACCTCACTGTGGGTACTATCATAAAAGATGATTCAACTGAGATATCTTACCCCACAAATCACAGCCAAATTCAAAGGTCCCTCCTCTCCAGATTGTTGGAGAAATTGCGGTGCATTTATATCGCTATTTAATGGGGATGAGCTTCGAGTTTGAGTCAAACTCATGTTTGACTCGAACATCGGCTGTTCGCCAGTTCGCCGAACAGCGAACAATTTATGGTGTTCGCGGCAAATTCGAAAGCCGCGGAACACCCTTTAAAAGTCTATGGCAGAAATCAAAAGTGCTAATTTTAAAGGCTAATATGCATGGTATTGTCATAAAAAGTGTTTGGGGACCCGGGTCATGCCCCAGGAGACATGGATCAATGCAAAAAAAAGTTTTAAAAACGGCCGTTTTTTCGAGAGCAGTGATTTTAATAATGCTTAAAGTCAAACAATAAAAGTGTAATATTCCTTTAAATTTCATACCTGGGGGGTGTCTATATTATGCCTGTAAAGGGGCGCATGTTTCCCGTGCTTAGAACAGTCTGACAGCAAAATTACATTTCAAAGGAAAAAAAGTCATTTAAAACTACTCGCGGCTATTAACCACTTCAATACAGGGCACTTAAACACCTTCCCGCCGAGACCAATTTCAGCTTTCAATACTCTCACACTTTGAATGACAATTACTCTGTCATGCTACACTGTATCCAAACAAAATTTTTATCATTTTTTTCTCACAATTAGAGCTTTCTTTTGGTGGTATTTATTTACCGCTGGATTTTTTCTTTTTTGCGATATAAGCGAAAAAAGAGTGAAAATTTTGAAAAAAAAACACTTTTTTTTAGCTTCTATTGTAAAATTTTGCAAATAAGTCATTTTTCTTCATAAATTTGGGCCAAAATTTATACGGCTACATATCTTTGGTAAAAATTACCCAAATTAGTGGATATTATTTAGTCTGTGTGAAAGTTATAGAGTCTACAAGTTAGGGTGCAAATCACTGAAAATAGATCACATCTGATCACACCTGATGTACTAAAGGCCAATCTCATTTCTTGAGACACTAACATTCAAGAAAAGTACAAATACCCCCCAAATGACCCCTTTTTGGAAAGTAGACATTCCAAGGTATTTAGTAAGAGGCATGGTGAGTTTTTTGAAGTTGTAATTTTTTCCCACAACTCTTGGGAAAATTAAGACTTTTTTTTTTTACACAAACTTATTGTATTGACGGGTTATTTCTTGAACACAGCATGCATATACTTGCAACTACACCCAAAAATACATTCTGCTACTCCTCCTGAGTATGGCAATACCACATGTGTGAGACTTTTAAACAGCCTGGCCACATACAGAGGCCTAACATCCAAGTAGCACCTCTAGGCATTCTAGGAGTAAAATTACACATATAATTTCATGACGACCTATCTCCCTTTTGAAGGCCCTGGAGCACCAGGACAATGGAAATGCCCACAAAATGACCCCATTTTGGAAAGCAAACACCCCAATGTATAATCTATGAGGCATAATGAGTCTTTTGAACGGTTCATTTTTTTCCAGAAGTTTTCGGAAAACGTGGGAAAATTTTTTTTTTTTACACAAAGTTGTCGATTTATAAGATATTTTTAACACATAGCATGTACATAGCAAAAATGACACCACAAAATTCGTTCTGCTTCTCCTCCTGAGTTTAACGATACCACATGTATGACACTTTTACACAGCCTGGCCACATACAGAGGCCCAACATCCAAATAGCACCTCCAGTCGTTCTAGGAGCATAAATTACACATATAATTTCATGACTACCGATCATATTTTTGAAGGCCCTTCATATTTCTAATACATAACATGTACATACCAAATAACAAAAGATTACCTGTGGTTTTAGTAGTTTAGTGGACCACAGAGGAGAGCATCGGTCCAGGCAGCAGGCAGGGATGTGGTCAGCGACAGCAAATGCAATTGTCCAGGATGCAATACTGTCCATAGTTAGTTCAGGCAGAGATACTGTCAGCACAGCCAAAGCATTGGTCCAGGTAGCAGGCAGAGATGTCCAGGCAAAAATACTGTCTATAGTCAGTAGAGGCAGCAGGCCGAGATATGGTCAACACAGCCAAAGTATTGGTCCAGGCAGCAGAAATAAACAGTCCATAAAGTCCTGGGTCATTACAGGCAGCGATATGGTCAGCACAGCCAAAGTATTGGTCCAGGCAGCAGGAAGGACCATCAAGCTTAGGGCCAGGGCGACAGGGGTAGAGGCTTCTCCCACCCAAATCTCTTTGAAGCCTTCGGGCAACCAGACCCTGTTCTGGGAACACAGAAAACCAAAAACTGATTTTCTCTACTCAGAACGCTATTCTGAAGCCCCTCACATATGTGAGACCCCTGTGTACTGAAGTAGAAGGGCAAAAGATCAGTCCAAGTGGCAGACAAAAACATGGTCGATTTAACAGGCTGATGTAGGTGCACGTGGAAGTCAGAAAGGTGGTTAAAACGGCAGGCAAAGGCATCGTCGGTAAACAGGCTGAGGTCGGTGCACATGGAAGTCAAATGTGGTTAAAACGGCAGGCAAAGGCATCGTTGGTAAACAGGCTGAGGTTGGTGCACATGGAAGTCAAACATGGTTAAAGCGGCAGGCAAAGACATTGTCGGTAAACAGGCCAGGGTCAGTTAACATGGAAGGTAGAAACATCGTGGCAGGCAAATGATGCACACAGGTAATTGAAATGGGGAAATGGCAGTCTGTTACTAATAAGGGGAACTAATATCTGATGGATGTGTGATAATTTTTGAAGCAATCACCGATACACAGGCCAGGTTGGGGGGGACAATCGGGACAATAAAAACTTGTATCTCTTCTAGCTCCTCCACTTGAGCATACACGACATTTCTTTTGGCATCTTCTTCCGGATTCTGTGGGGGGAATGTTATAGGAAAAATGTTGCTCATGAAGTCGACTTACACTCTCAAAGCGAATGCTTCCTGGTGCGGGTCCTTGCTGGTAAATAAGGGCAGTGACAATGTTTTCAAAGTATTTGAGGTAGGTGATGGGTTGGTTTTCGGGTGATTTTTGATAGCAGACAAATGAATTGAACATGGCCATATGAAATAGATGAAATGCAACTTTTTTATACCAATATTTTGACTTGCGGGTTGACAAATATGGTTGCAGCATCTGATCATTTAAATCCACCCCCCCCCCATATACAGATTGTAGTCATGGACACATTCAGGCTTTACCACGTCTTCTCTGAACCTCCACCAAGGTGTTATTGTGAATGGTAGTCATCATGTGAACATCCTTCTTGTCCCGCCACTTCATGGCCAACACCTCCTCATTCCTCATGAATGGGGCTTCCCCCTTTTGTAGCCGTTTTGAAAGTAAGTTCTGTGGGAAGCCCTTCCTTTTTTTTGGAAGGTTCCGCAGGCCAGGGTTTTTTTCACGATACAGGTGACGGAAAAGGGGCAGGCTGCTGTAGTAATTATCTACATATACATGGTAACCTTTTTTGAACAGGGGGTATGCAAGGTCCCACACAATTTTACCACTGGTTCCTATGTATGTGGGGCACTCACGGGGCTGGAGCTGGGAGTCTTTTCCCTCATAAATGCAAAATGAGTACACGTAACCAGTGGCTTGGTCACATAATTTGTTCAATTTCACTCCGTACCTGGCTCTCTTACTTGGGATATACTGTTTGATATTCAGCCGGCCAGTAAAGTTGATAAGGGATTCGTCTACACAAATATTTTCGTCAGGGATAAAGACTTCAGAAAATCGTTTGGTAAAATAATTTATTAGGGGGCAAAGCTTATATTATTTGTCGTGGTTGGGATGATCTTGGGGAGGGCACTGTGAATTATCATTGATATGTAGGAAACGCGTTATCATATCATACCGTGTCCTGGACATAACAGAAGAATATAGGGGCATGTTGTGGATGGGGTGGGTGGACCAGTAGGCATGCGGTTCATTTTTCTTTGTAAGCCCCATATTAAAAGTAAGGCCCAAGAACAATTTGAATTTGTCTAGTGTGAGACGTCGCCATTGGAACATATGGGCGTAGGACGAACTGGGGTTGGCAGCAATAAACTGCTCTGCATAGAGATTTGTTTGGTCCACCATGTACTGCAACAAATCTTCTGGGAAAAACAAATGGAAATAGTCCAAATATGAAAAATTCTAAGTGTTCAGCTGCACACCTGGCTGTGCAGTGAAAGGGGGGATTGTAGCGGATCCTGAGTTGACAGGCAACCATAAGGGGTTTGCCAGGGCATCAGGAAGGTAGGACTGCGCCCGGATTCTTTGGGCTGGATGTGCAATTCCAGTACTGGTACTGGGCTCCTCTTCCTGGGGTCTGGTGCTGCTGGTGGTAGGCAGGTTTTCTGATCTCGGTCCTGATCTCCTTACTCTTTTAGGAGGGGCAGTTTCCTCCGACTCGGACTCTGATCCGCTACCCTCCACTGGCTCGTATTCCGAACCAGAATCGGATAATGAGAGCTCCCCGCTGCTCTCATCATCCGACATGGTAAGGATGTTATATGCCTCCTCAGGTGTATAAACTCTTTGGGACATGATGGTGGTACTTTTGGCGGTACTTATGGCGGGATTGTGCGATGGTAGTGATGGCGGGCCTGTGTGACAGATGGGCTATGACAGATGGGCTGTCAGATTCAGATGTTACCGATGGCAGTACTAATAGCGGTACTGTTAATGGTACTGATGGCGGCCTGTGTGACAGATGGGCTGTCAGATCCAGATGGTGCCAATGGCGGTGCTGATGGCGGTGCTGATGGCGGTGGCGGTGCTGGTGGCGGTGCTGATGGCGGTGGCGGTGCTGATGGCGGTGACAGTGCTGATGGTGGTGGCAGTGCTGATGGCGGTACCGGTGCTGATGGCGGTACCGATGATGGGCTGTGACAGGTTCTGATGGGCTGTGACAGATCCTGATGGGCTGTGACAGATCCTGATGGGCTGTGACAGATCCTGATGGGCTGTGACAGGTTCTGATGGGCTGTGACAGATCCTGATGGGCTGTGACAGATCCTGATGGGCTGTGACAGATCCTGATGGGCTGTGACAGGTTCTCTTTATTGAGGAGGGGGGGTTCGTGTTGTGCAGACAGTAACTATAGAACAGATGTAGAAATAGATGTTTTACTCACTGATCAGATCTCTCCTTCTCTCTCCTCACACGATCGGTGTGTGAGGAGAGAGAAGGAGAGATCCCTGGAAACCGCCACAGTGTTTATACTTGTGACCGGCTGTGATTGGACACAGCCGATCACATGGGTAAACAGCCATGTCATTGGCTGTTTATTATAAACAGGATATGGAAGGATATGCTGGGACCACTGTCTTCTTTTATACAAGCGCTTGATTTTACTGCTAAACACGTGAGTGTATTTCCTTTGCTTTTTATGTATTAAAATTTCCATACGGAGTTACACTATATGCCTTCCTCTTTCTTTTAATGATGGGGCTGACTGCCTATATCTACTGAGTCCATCCATACCTTACACTTGTTCGGAGGTCCATCTGGAGGTCATATCTGGATAGAGCATCTGATCCCCTTGGTATATTATACCACAAAGCTTGATTGACTCATAGTTACATAGTTACATAGTTACCTAGTAGGTGAGGTTGAAAAAAGACACAAGTCCATCAAGTCCAACCTATGTGTGTGATTATGTGTCAGTATTACATTACATATCCCTGTATATTGCGGTCATTCAGGTGATTATCTAATAGTTTCTTGAAATTATCAATGCTCCCTGCTGAGACCACCGCCTGTGGAAGGGAATTCCACATCCTTGCCGCTCTTACAGTAAAGAACCCTGTACGTAGTTTAAGGTTAAACCTCTTTTCTTCTAATTGTAATGAGTGGCCACGAGTCTTATTAAACTCTCTTCTGCAAAAAAGTTTTATCCCTATTGTGGGGTCACCAGTACAGTATTTGTAAATTGAAATCATATCCCCTCTCAAGCGTCTCTTCTCCAGAGAGAATAAGTTCAGTGCTCGCAACCTTTCCTCATAACTAAGATCCTCCAGACCCTTTATTAGCTTTGTTGCCCTTCTTTGTACTCGCTCCATTTCCAGTACGTCCCTCCTGAGGACTGGTGCCCAGAACTGGACAGGTGTACACCTATTTGAGTTCAATCCCTCTGGTAAGCAGCTTCTGGTGTCTTTGGTGGTGGACCTACTATTAACTGTTATTACATCATACATATTTGAAGTTAAAGACTGTCATTATATTATATCCACATGTGGTTGAGGATTATCATCACACATGTTTGACTTGTATACTGAGGTATGGCGCTCCCTTAAGGATAATGGGGTGACGTGGTAGGGTTTTTTTTATATAGTGCCTTGTATCTAAAACCACTTGTAACTTCAATAGTACCCCTGTTGGTAATACAGGATATCATCAACCCTATAAAGTGCAGAAAATTAGTGTGCAATAGTGCAGTCTTCAGTGGATCAATTCATACCTGATACATGTGATCATATTTACAAAGTATAACAGCCTAATATTTGGGGATTATGTGTTGAACCCCTAATTAAATATGAGGTTTTCACCAACAGGTCAGCATAAATACTGCCCTATCTGCAAAATCCATACACACACCTTAAATCAAGTGAAATTAATTATAAATGTGCTAAACCATTGGTTTCCTGCAAACCTCTATATCACAGGTGTAAGCAGGACAATAATAATACGTAATAAGTGATAATAAAAATTATAGTCCATATAGTGATCAATCAAAATGTTCAGATCTAATGTTCAAAATTAAATGTTCAAAGTTAACTCCAAGCTGTGACTGGGGTGCTCTCAGATAATAATGTGACTTGTTGTGCTCCCCCTCACGGGTCCCCACTCACCGACTCCCGCAACCCCGAAAGGGGCAAACAGCATAGGGTATCACGGTCACAGGCTCCTCTCCACCACAATCATCTGGGGTATCCGGATTGGTCTCCGCTCACCAAGTTCTATTTGGGATATATTCTCAATGGCTCCCTCATGGAAAAAAGGAATAAGATGCTCCCATAGTGTAGTAGAGTAAAAAGTTTTATTCCATAAGTTTCCTATTGATTACACCATAATGGTAATAAATGGCTGACACAGCAGCCAACAGCTAAAAGCTGAAAGCTAATTAAAAACAGAACTAAATCAAAATTAAATTAAAATAAAAGTTAAATTAAAAGACATCCAGTGATTCGAAAGTACCACCCTGGGTGCTTGTATAAAGAACTGAGTGGAACGTTCCTATAAGAAGGCTACTGTGGATACTGCAGTATAAGCGAGGTGTTTGCGTTCCACCTGCGCTCCACACAAGATCCACACCCGGAAGTGACGTAGCGTGCGTGGCGCCGTCGTACGCGTTTCGTCATTGACGTCCTCAGCGACGGTGCCCGCACGCCACGCACTACGTTCTTTTGTACAGGGCCGGCATCTGATACACACCCCTTTCATATATGACGTCCAATCCCACCACAATGGGGCGGGATATGCATCCTACCTAGAATATAGTGTCAGCAGAGGTGGAACAGTGACGGTCTCCCCTACAAACACCATAGACCTGTATTTGATTCCTAACGTGCAAATGTAGTTGGTTGGCCCTGGATTCCTCCACACCTTGATTTTATTTGGAGAATGTTTGATAACCAGAAGCTGCCAGGATACGGCCCTGCATATATATTCCCATGCCATATTCCCAGTTTTGTTATGTCAAACATAACAATGTTTTATCATCTTTAATGCTTGTTGTACCCACTATATCAACTTGTGTAAACCTTAAATTGTGCAGTATGGGGAATTTCAACCACTGCTGTGGTACAGTTAAAGTGCTTATGCTGAGGAAATGTTACCTTTGCTATGGGAATATATACTGCTAACAGGCAGTATTTTAAACACATAGATATATGAACTCTATGCCAGGAGGGAATGGAAAAGGAAAAGAGAAAGGAGAAAGAAGAGAAAAAGAGAAACAAAAAGCCGAGCATCCAAAAGACCACTAGTGAAGGGATGGTGTCACTCATATGTAATAGGGGACATGTTAATCCCACCCATAACCCTCTAGTGACATGTATGGATCTCTGAATGAAGCCGGATAGGGGTTCATACCCTAGATGTATGTGTTATTATACATAGGTAGCCAAAAGAGAATTGTAATTGGCCAGAAGTAGACATGCATCCAGGCCTCACATCACATGAGGAGATACCCCTATGCCTAAGCTCCAATACTTGTATTACTAATGTGCCTCAGGGGTTGGCTAGAAAACAATTTAAATCAATGTCCAGGTTGAGGCCCTTTGGGGCAAGGGACCCAGCCTGTATATCCAGGTGGTTTCATTCTGTGAGATGAGTGTGGTTTTGTTACCCCCTCCCCAGTGGTCCCTGACGCAGTCAATCCCATAAAAGATCAACCCCGAGGGGTCCCGTTTATGTACTGCGTCAAAGTGGCGAGAAAGGTGATGTTTTGGGAACCCTTTTTTGATGTTTTTTGTATGTTCCTGTATTCTCACATATAAAGGCCGGGTGGTTCTGCCCACGTATTGCAATTGGCATGGGCACTCGATGACATAGGTCACGTGTGTACTCTGACAGGTGATGAGTTCCCTGATGCGGTATTGTTTATGATCTGTTCTTGATTTAAAAGTTTCCCTTTTCCGGGGCTGCTTTTTGCTGACCCTACATGGTAGGCATTTTTGGCATTTGTAGAACCCTTTCATGTCCGGGAAAATCCTAGTAGTTTTAGGGGGATTTATGACATTGTGCACCAGCAGATGTCGTAGGGTGGGTGCTTTACGGTATACAATCCTAGGTTTCTTGGGTAGTACACTAGCTAGTGTTCTATCCTCCTTTAAGATGGGCCAGTACTTTTTTAGTATCTGCTCGAACTCTTTTTATTGGGAGTTGAACCCTGTAATGAACACCAGTTCTTCACTCTTCTTCTTTCTTTTTGATTTTTTTAAGATTATTCCGATCCAGGCTTGCCATGTTCCTCTTCAGCTTGTTCAGCATGTCTAGGTTATATCCTTTTTCACGGAACCACTCTATTAGGATGTCTGCTTGTTCTGAGTAGTCTTCGATGCTAACACAGTTCCTCCGAAGTCTCATGAGCTGACCTTTGGGGATATTACCCTTCCACTGAGGATGGTGACAGCTGGTAATAGGGATATACCCATTTCTATCTGTTGCCTTAAAAAAGGTTTTTGTATACAGGCCATCGTTCTTCTTAAAAATTTCTAGATCAAGATATTCAATTTTTTGGGGATCCCATTTTCCCGTAAAAGTTAGCCCATATTTATTGTTATTTAATTCTTGTAGAAAGCTTTCAAAGGTCTCAGGTGTTCCTTCCCAGAATACAATTAGGTCGTTGATGTACCTACGGTACAGTTTCAGTTGTGGTATATTTCTAGCGTAAATGTATTCTTCCTCCCACATGTTCATCAGTAGGTTGGCCACACTTGGTGCATACCGTGCGCCCATAGCGACTCCCTTAGTCTGGACATAATAGTTGTGATCGTGCCAGAAATAATTACATGACATCGCTAGCTCTAATCCTTCAAGTATGAAGTCGATCTGTTCTTGCCTCATGCTAGTGAGCTCGTGAAGGGCTTTCCCCACACCCAACAGCCCATCTTGTTGCACAATGCTAGTATATAGCGAGTTTACGTCGATAGTGGCTAGTAGATAGTCTTGTGCTCCACTTACTTGCTGTAATTCATTTAGAAGTTGAGCACTATCTCGTAAATATGATTTCTCCATCTTAACTAGTGGTTTAAGAAATATATCAAGGTATTCTCCCAACCTTGAGAACACAGAATTGATGCCACTAATTATAGGTCTCCCGGGTGGCTTGTGTAATCTTTTGTGAATTTTGGGTGTATAGTACATCACCGGGGTTTTGGTAGAACAGGAGACCAGATATTCCGCTTCTTTGGTGTTTAAAATCCCCATCTCTTTTCCCTTTTTCACATAAGCTTTAAGTTTTTTCTCATATATTTGTTTGGGGTTCTTATTCAGCTTGTTGTAGGTGTTCTCCACCTGGAGTAGGTTCGCCATTTCCTCTTCGTAATCTTCGTAATCTTTTTTATTCAGTATTACTAATCCTCCACCTTTATCTGCAGGTCTTATGACCACCTCCTTTCTTTTACTCAGGGATTTTATTGTTTTCCAGACATTTTTTGTTTTGTGGTTGCTCCGTTTGTCTAACTTTCTTAGGTCATCTTCCACCATTTTCTGGAAGGCTCCCATACATTGGTTCCCGGATGTTTTAGGATTAAAGGTGGAGTTGTTTTTTAACATTGTCTGCTCATATATTGTTTCTCTTTTTGTTCTTATCTCTGAATTATTTAGAAAATGTTTTTTGAGGTTGAGTTTCCTCATAAACTTTTTTAAGTCAATATATGTTTCTAATTTATCCAGATGTTTTTCAGGGGCAAACTTGAGTCCTAAATCCAGAATTTTCATCTCATCGTGAGAGAATTGGGCATCACTGAGATTGAAAATACCCTTCCCTAGTATTCTCGCCTTCGCTTTCTTCCTCCCTCCTCTATTTCCTCTGGTCGTCTTCCTCTTTCTTCGGGTTCCTGTATGTGTCTTGTGTCTCCTCCATACCTCCTGAGGTTTCCCTGTTCCCTGTATGGCTGGTTCTCTTCCATTATTCTGTGTTGTTCTCCTCGATCTCCTCTGTCTGTGTATGGTCCTCTCCATTGGGGATTCCTGTAAGGGGGTCTGGCTCTCCATCTCCCTGGTGGTCTGTTTCTGGCCCAGCCCCTGGGAAAATCCCTCGGGGGTCCTCGATCTCTTCTGTATCCGGGGCCCGGGTTATTTTCATAGTTGTTTCTATATTGGGCCCTCACGTTTTCCCTTAATGGGGAATATCTATTTCTCGTGGGTACATTATACCTTGGTGTTTGGAGAGTTCTATATTCCTGTCTGTCTTGATAGTTGGCACTTCGAATTCTGGATCTTATTGTGTGTCCATATGGTGTATCTTGTTGTGGTCTATATGGGAGCCTCACATTTGCTCTTCCTATCCGTTGCGGTGTGTTATTAATTGGTCCCTCCATCTCCATATCGATGGAGGTATCAGGGCTCTCATCCTCTCCCAATTCCTCCTCCAGTGGGCAAGGATCCCCAATAGTGGTTTGCCATTTGTAGACATTCATGCCCTGGTAATCACTCAAATCCCTTTTATATTTCTTTTGTTTTTTAGCTTGAATTTGGATATCATATTTTTTGATTATTTCTTGAAGCTCCTTTTCCTTGTTTTTGTATTCAGTCTGATTGGTGAAGGGTAATAGCTGCTCTTTAATTTCAGTAATATTAGCTTCAATCCCTTTAAGTTTAAACCGTCTTCTTTTTAGGATTTTGTATAGTAGGTCATTTTCACACCCATTAAAGAAGGTGTACCATTCATTCATCAGCTCAGGGTCACTAAGGCCATCATTAGGATCTAGATCCCATCTTAATCTCCTTGGGGTCATCTCCTTCAGGTCTGGTATGGATTTTAAGGGGAACCCCGCACCAAAATTTAAAAAAAAATTGGCGTGGGGTCCCCCCAAAAATCCATACAGACCCTTATCTGAGCACGCAACCTGGCAGGCCGCAGGAAAAGAGGGGGGACGAGAGAGCGCCCCCCCCCCTCCTGAACTGTACCAGGCCACATGCCCTCAACATTGGGAGGGTGCTTTGGGGTCCCCCCTAAAGCACCTTGTCCCCATGTTGATGAGGACAAGGGCCTCATCCCCACAACCCTGGCCAGTGGTTGTGGGGGTCTGCGGGCGGGGGCTTATCGGAATCTGGAAGCCCCCTTTAACAAGGGGACCCCCAGATCCCGGCCCTCCCCCCTGTGTGAAATGGTAAGGGGGTACAAAAGTACCCCTACCATTTCACAAAAAAACTGTCAAAAATGTTAAAAATGACAAGAGACAGTTTTTGACAATTCCTTTATTTCTTCTATCTTCTTTCTTCTAACTTCTTTCTTCCTTCATGCTTCAGTTTTTCCTCCATCTTTTTCCTCTTCTGGTTCTTCTGCTTGTTATGGTTCTTCTGGTGTTCTCGTCCAGCATCTTCCTCCGCGGTGCCTCCTTGTCTTCATCTTCTTTTCTTCATCTTCTTCTCGGGCCGCTACGCATCCACGATTGGATGGAAGGCTCCCGCTGTGTGACGCTTCTCCCCTTCTGACGGTTCTTATATAACGGAGGGCGGGGCCACCCGGTGACCCCGCCCCCCTCTGATGCACGGGGACTTCCCTGTGGCATTCCCTGTGACGTCAGAGGGGGGCGGGGTTACCCGTAACATAACCGGCAATTCATTAATAGCCGCGAGTAGTTTTAAATGACTTTTTTTCCTTTGAAATGTAATTTTGCTGTCAGACTGTTCTAAGCATGGGAAACATGCGCCCCTTTACAGGCATACTATAGACACCCCCCAGGTACGAAATTTAAAGGAATATTACACTTTTATTGTTTGACTTTAAGCATTATTAAAATCACTGCTCCCGAAAAAACAGTCATTTTTAAAACTTTTTTTTGCATTGATTCATGTCCCCTGGGGCAGGACCCGGGTCCCCAAACACTTTTTAGGACAATACCATGCATTTTAGCCTTTAAAATGAGCACTTTTGATTTCGAACGTTCGAGTCCCATAGACTTCAATGGGGTTCTAAAGTTCTTTTGCGAAGTTTTGGTCTGTTCACAAGTTCTGGTGCGAACCGAACCGGGGGGGTGTTCAGCTCATCCTTACTATTTAACATCCTTTAGGAATGTCCCACCTAGCGAACTGCGGAAACAATATATTTCACCCGCTTTCTCAAATCACCCACAACACTTTCCTTCTATCTCCGGACCTGGCATTACTGAATTTATCCATTGATTCACTTCCTAGCCCTTGCGGCAAAGTCATTAACCATGTGCTTTTAGCTGCTAGATTGTATATTACTAAACTGTGTAAAAACCCCTCCCCTGGAAATACTAGATGTTATTAGGATGGTTCAAACTCACTGCTCGTACAAATTCATGTTAACCACTGTTATGCACACCTTAAAATGCTTTATTCATGGGAACCCTGTTCTCACTGGTATAGCCAATATGTCAAGTAACATTGCATTCACTATAATTATCAAGAGTTGTACTTATTTTTTTCTCTTCCTTCTTTCACCAAGATAAATCTCACAAGAAAGGTTTCAAGGTGGTTAAAATGCTCCATAGCTGTGTATTTTGAACACATGTACAAGAATGCAAATTTATGCTACCAGTCTTATACAATCCACAGATTGTGGATCCTTTGTTGATTCCATCTCTGAACATTGTGCATCTGTTATATCTCGGTCTGTATTACCTATTTGTCTCTGCTGAGACAAACAGGTAGTTATTTAGTTATTCAGCCCTGCACGTGACAAACCAAAAAATCTGCTGCCTACTGACCAGACCATGCTTGACTCCCACCAAATATCATTCACTGGTCCCTGCTGCTGAAATTTAAGCAAAGGGGTGGGTTCTCTAAATGACATCACTGACCATATATTGTATTGACATGACCATATTTCATCCATGATTGCACATGAATCTATGGGAATCCCCATTGTTTGTTCACATTCAACTTTCAGCCATGAATCTCCAGCTGACAGATAAATGTGCCAGGCGTGGATGACTCCCCGGTTTTTACGATGATGACAGGTGATGGCTCATTAACAGCCAGGAGAAAGCTGTCATATTTAGTAATAATACCACTGCTAAATGTTTCACTTCACACTGCAACTGGTGGGTAATTTGGCTGAACACCCATTCATTCGGCCATTCACACAAGATTCTCCATAAACTGTACACAATGCAATAGTCTCCCTCATGTTCTTAGCCTACAGTTTTAGACTGTTTTCTCTATTGGTGAATGTTAACTCTTAAGATCAAATGTTATTTTTCTATTAAAACTATTAAAACTCAATGTTAGGGAATGTTACATTCACCCAGCAAAAGGCAACAAGGAAACCATTACACACATATTACAAACATTACGAGTATTATTTGTTACACTTGCACAAATGTTGAGGAATTCTTAAAGCTATTTTCTTTATAAATAGACCCCTAACTGTTCTTAAGTCATTTACCCTAAGCAATTTGAAATTTAGCATATTTATTATGTTTAGGTGTAAACAATTGTTCATATGAGCTTTGTAGGTTTAGATCCCTAATGACTTATACAGCAAACCCCAGTTGGGTGAAAGAGTCCCATCTGTGGTTTATATTTGTTTTAGCTGCAATTAAAACATGTAGTACCCAACTCAATACTGATTTGATCAATAGCTTCCTAGAGCAATTATCCTTACCAAAATTATCTTCAGAACAACTAATGTCATTAAATTTATAAATAGACCCCTAACTGTTCTTAAGTCATTTACCCTAAGCAATTTGAAATTTAGCATATTTATTATGTTTAGGTGTAAACAATTGTTCATATGAGCTTTGTAGGTTCAGATCCCTAATGACTTATACAGCAAACCCCAGTTGGGTGAAAGAGTCCCATCTGTGGTTTATATTTGTTTTAGCTGCAATTAAAACATGTAGTACCCAACTCAATACTGATTTGATCAATAGCTTCCTAGAGCAATTATCCTTACCAAAATTATCTTCAGAACAACTAATGTCATTAAATTTACCATTCAACGCATAAAGCAATCAATTCTCAAATCAAATCTCCTGGCCCAGATGGCTTTATTGGAGAATATTACAAAACCTATAAACTTCTATTAACTCCTTACCTAAAACACATATTTAACGATGCTGCGGCGTCTTCCTCATTTCCACCCGAAATGCCTAAAGCTATGATAGGAACTTTACCTAAGCCAGGGAAGGATCCAAATACACCTTCAAACTTTAGACCCATTTTGCTATTGAACATAGATTTAAAATTATATGCTAAGCTCATAGCCACATGCCTAATAGATATACTCCCCCTTCTGATCCACCCAGATCAAACAGGCTTCACCAAGGGGCATCAGATGCCACTCGATGCCACTCGAAGACTGACAAACATTATACATTTAGCCAAGGACCAGCAAAGGCCCTCTCTGCTGCTGGCCTTAGAAGTAGAGAAGGCCTTTGATCATATACACTAGGGATGGACTATCTGTTCGAGTCGAACATGAGTTCGAATCGAACATTGGCTGTTCACCCGTTCGCTGAACAGTGAACAATTTGGGGTGTTTGCGGCAAATTCGAAAAGACGCAGAACACCCTTTAAAAATCCATGGGAGAAATCTAAAGTGCTAATTTTAAAGGTTAATATTCAAGTTATTGTCATAAAAAGTGTTTGGAGACCCAGGTCCTGCCCAAGGGGACATGTATCAATGCAAAAAAAAGTTTTAAAAACTGATGTTATTTTGGGAGCAGTGATTTTAATAATGCTTAAAGTGAAACAATAAAAGTGAAATATTTCTTTAAATTTCGTACCTGGGGGGTTGTCTATAGTATGCCTGTAAAGTAGCACATGTTTCCTGTGTTTATAAAAGTCCGAGAGCAAAATGACATTTCTAAAGGAAAAAAAAAGTCATTTAAAAGTACTAGCGCTAGTTCCGGCTATTAATGAATTGTCGGTCCCAACAATACACATAAAACTCATTGAAAGTCATTGAAAAATAAAAAAAAAATGCGTGGGGTCCCCCAAAATTCCATTACCAGGCCCTTAAGGTCTGGTATGGATATTAAGGGGAACTCCGCGCCATAATTTAAAAAAATGGTCGTGTGGTTCCCCCCAAAAATCTCTGAGCCAAAATTTAAAAAAAAAATGGTGTGGGATTCCCCAAAAATCCACATCAGAACCTTATCCAAGCACGCAACCTGGCAGGCCGCAGTAAAAGAGGGGGGGATGAAAGAGTGCCCCCCCCTCCTGAACCGTACCAGGTCACATGCCCTCAACATGGGGAGTATAGCTCCATGTTGATGGAGACACGGGCCTCATCCCCACAACCCTTGCCGGGTGGTTATGGGGGTCTGCGGGCGGGGGCTTATCTGGAAGCTCCCTTTAACAAAGGCGACACCCAGATCCTGCCCCCCTATGTGAATTGGTAAGGGTACATTGTACCCCTACCATTTCACAAAAAGAAAGTGTCAAAATGTTAAAAAACCACAGGAGACGGCTTGGGACAAGTCCTTTATTAATAATAAAAAAAAATTAAAATAAAAAAGAGATTCCAGCGATGTAATCCAATAAATCCATGCTCCTACTCCAGCGATGTAATCAAATTCTCGTTCTCCAGCAATGGATGATCTCCAGCGACTCCAGCGGGGAACACGCACAGGATCCTGCCTCCACTGAAGGCACCCAGCCAATGATGCGGCGCTAACTTGACAGCTCTTATGTAAGTGAGGGTGGGGTCACCCGTCACGTGACCCTGTCTCCCTATGACAAGGGGAAACGCCGGGGTTTCCCAGTGACATGTACGGATGACCTCGCCCCCTCTGATGCAACGGGAATCCTGCATTGCATCTCATCCCCTCTCTTTTCCTGCGGCCTGCCAGGTTGTGTGCTCGGATAAGGGTCTGGTGTGGATTTTTGGGGGAACCCCACACCATTTTTTTTTAAATTTTGGTGCGGAGTTCCCCTTAATATCCATACCAGACCTGAAGGGCCTGGTAATGGAATTTTGGGGGACCCCCATGCATTTTTTTAAAAAATTTTCAATGACTTATATGTGTATTGTCGGGACCGACAATTCATTAATAGCCGGCACTAGCGCTAGTACTTAAATTACTTTTTTTTCCTTTAGAAATGTCATTATGCTCTCGGACTGTTATAAACACTGGAAATATGCGCTGCTTTACAGGCATACTATAGACACCCCCCAGGTATGAAATTTAAAGGAATATTTCACTTTTATTGTTTCACTTTAAGCATTATTAAAATCACTGCTTCCGAAAAAACTTCCGTTTTTAGAACTTTTTTTGCATTGATACATGTCCCCTGGGGCAGGACCCGGGTCCCCAAACACTTTTTATGACAATAACTTGCACATTAACCTTTAAAATTAGCACTTTTGATTTTTCATGAACGTGTCCCATAGACTTCAACGGTGTTCGCGTGTTCGAACAAATTCTTTGCCTGTTCGCATGTTCTGGATGCGAACCGAACAGGGGGGTGTTCGGCTCATGCCTAATATACACAGGAAATATCTAGCCCTGGTGTTGGAGAGATTTGAATTTTCTGGTCCCATCTTTGCAGCAATTATGGCTCTTTACTCAAAACCTTCTGCTCAAGTGTATTCTTCAGGAGTACTATCCAAACCTTTTAACATCTCAAATGGGACATGTCAGGGATGCCCTCTATCCCCATTAATATTTAACCTATTCAAGGAACCACTAGCCAACTATATCCAAACACAGCCTAATATTAAAGGCTTCCCAATACAAAACTCCACCCATACCATCAGTCTCTTTGCTGATCATATCATCCTAATGCTCACAGATGTTGAGGACTACCTGGCTTGAGTACATTCAGCATTGGAATTGCCTAATCAGGTTTCTTATTACAAGGTTAATTAATGAAAATCATATATACTGGGCTTGGGGATAGACACACCTCTAAAGCTGACACTTAGTTCACGGTTTCCATATAAGTGGAGAGACAAAGGAATAAAACACTTGGGTATTTGACAGCTACAACAGAGGGGTTAGTTGCAGCTAATTATATTCCATTTCTCAGTTCAATGCGTTCAAAACTACAAGACATAGCTAAGATGGAACTATCATGGTCAGGACGCCTGGCAGCATTCAAGATGGTGTTATTACCACAATTTCTCTATCGATTCAGGACTCTACCCATACCAGTCCCAAACTCCTTTTTCTCTAATGCTCAATCTTTGGTAAATTGGTATTTGTGGCTGGGGAAAAGAGCGAGATCTGCATTTAGGAGATAGCGTCAAGGAAAGTGGGAGGAGTGGGACATGTATTGCTTAGGGATTATTGATTCTTGCACAGTTGAGAACATGTTTCCCCCAGTCACTAAGGATGAGGTAGCAAGAAATAGAAGATTCCCAAATCCCAGGTAATAACCTATATGATCTGCTAATATCTAGCAGACTTAATACCACAAACACTACTGCTTTATTCCCTTCCATGAGGACCTCACTTCAAGCCTGGAAAACACTACTAGATACACGAGATGAGGATTCCACTACAATATCCCTTCCACTTCCTATTTCCAGCTTACATGGGATCATTCCAGATCTCCATATAATACAGTAGTCATCAACCTGTCCTCAGGGCCCACTAACAGGCCAGGTTTGCAAGATAACTGAAATACATCACAGGTGATATCATTTGCTGCTCAGTGATTGCAGTATTCTAGTCTGCATCTCCCCAAGGTAATACATAAAACCTGGCCTGTTAGTGAGCCCTGAGGACAGGGTTGTTGACCACTGATATAACACACTGGATAGAAAAGGGAATAACGTCCATAGCTGACCTTATGATAGGCCCTACAATGAAAACGTTCAGAGCTGTGCAGTTGGAGTATAGTCTGGAGGACTCTCAACGTTACAGATTTCTCCAGATTAGTCACTTTATTCATGCAAATCCACAAACCTCCACTCTACTGACATGGAAAGTTGTTCTATATCTTACTAAACCTTTCACAAATATTAAAGGGATATCTTTATTCTATAATACTCTGAATAATAAAATGGCATTTACTAACTTCTCTGACATCAAAGCTTGGGAGCAGGAACTAGACACCTCCTATACCTCAGAACAATGGCAAAAAGCACTCCAAACAACATACGCGGCAACCAAGAGTGCAACCTTTGGGAATTAACCCAGAAAATACAGCTTTGTTGGTATTTGACACCATTTAGAATATCCAAATCTGATACCCGTACTTCTCCACTATGTTGGAGTAAATTTGGATCTATAGGCACATTATATCACATATTATGGTTGTGCCCAGTTATGTAGACCCTTTGGAGTAAAGTCTGCGAATTATTGTCACAAATTCTGGATTTGCGACTCCCTATCTCTCCAGGATTGGCCAATTTATCTCTCGGCATAGAATCCATCTGTCAGGAAGGGCATGCCAGCACCCAAGATGGCTGCCGAAGAAGATGACCTGTTACCTCTGCCTGTCAGGAATGGCATGTCAGCACCCAAGATGGCTGCCGAAGAAGATGACCTGTTACCTCTGCCCCTGTCAGAATTCCATTGGTGCACACACACCCTGTGACAGCTTTTTGACACCCAAACAGGCTACTTAAACTCAGTCAGTTTCCAGACTCAGTGCTGTCTGCTCTACAGCGTTCACTGTGTATCCTGCAATTACCTACCTGACTTCCGTTCCTGTTGTGACCCGGCTTGCTTCCTGACGTTCCTGTTTCCTGCCTGCATCCGACCCCAGCTTGTCCTCTACTCTGCATCTGCCTGCTCCTTCTGCCACTTCACTGCCAGTCTGCTGACGACCCGGCCTGTATTCTGATTCCGCTTCCACTTCAGCCTCTGTTCCTGACGTGCCCGTTTGTGTATGACCCGGCCTGCCTGTACCTGCCTTCTCTTCAGCCTCGAGGGTGCCACCATCCCTTCTGCTGCACCTGCTCTTCTGCCTGTGGGGACCGGTTGTCTACTCACTCCAGCTACCTGCCTACCACTGCTCTGGGATTCCTACAGACACCTCTACAGCCCGGCCGAGTGCTCCGATCCAGCTCCAGGTTCAGTGATCCCGCCAGGCACTCGTGCTACTCTGCATCTTGGTGCTTCCTGTCAGCTCTATCAGGGGCTCCAAGTCAGAATTGTAAGAGAGGCCATCCTCTGCATATCAGGCTCCATCACCAGGTACGTGACAGTAGCAGACAGCCATGTCTGAGCCTGTGCAAGGACCCTCTCCTATGGAGGAACTCTGCCAACACCTAGCCAGATTAACACAAGCTGTAAAGGACTTACAACAGGGTTATACCCAGCTGGAATGCCAAATGCAGACCTTGTCTGCCTCTGCTGCTCAAGCACCTTCCACTTCTGTGATGCCAGCAGCTCCTGCAGTCGTTATGCTACCACCTGAACCCAGAGTCCCAACTCCTGAGAACGCAACAAGTTCAGAGCCTTCCGCAACACATGCAAACTCTATTTTTCGCTACAACCACGAACCTTCTCCCTGGAAGCCACCAAGGTCAGGTTTGTCATTTCCTTGCTTCAGGGGGAACCACAGGCCTGGGCTCACCGACTCCTTGAACAAAAGGCCACATCTCTGACGGACTTAGCCTCCTTTTTTGGAGCCATGGCTCAGTTATATGAAGACCCCCAGCAAGCCGCTACTGCGGAAGCCGCCCTTCACACGCTTCAGCAGGGTCACAGGGCCGTGGAGGACTATGTTTCAGAATTCAGGCGCTGGAGTTCCGACACCAACTGGAACGATGCTGCCCTGCATTACCAGTTCCGCATGGGCCTTTCTGGTAATCTCAAGGATGAGCTAGCACGAACAGGTGTCCCCTCCACCTTGGAGACACTTATAAATTTGTCAATCCAGATTGACCGTCGCTTAAGGGAACTTAGGTCGGAACGAGCCACCGACCAGTCCCGTCCAGTATGGATGCTTCCACGAGTGTCTGGTTCTTTCAGTCCCGCTTCACCTGCTCCTGCCGCATCCGCTTCAGACGCACCTGAACCCATGAAGCTTGGTCTCCTCCGTCCTTCTCTGACTACAGAAGAACGCCAGCGCAGATGCCAGCTAAATCTTTGCCTGTACTGTGGAGGATCAGGACATTATGTGAGGTCTTGTCCGGTCAAGATCCGCAAGTGCCTCTCAGTTACATCCGCTTCTTCTCCATCTCTACCCAATCACTCTGCTCATCTGGCTCTTCCCATTTTGTTACAGCTCCCAGGAGGAACTATCCAGACCCCCCTATAATTGACTCTGGAGCTTGCAGCTGTTTCATAGATTTAGCTTTTGCTGCCAAACATCAAATTCCTCTACTACCCAAGGCTCAGAGACTTTCTGTACATCTGGCAGACGGATCCACCATTAAATCTGGATTGGTTACTCATGAAACCATCCCATTATCTACCACCATTGCCGAGAACCATCAAGAGCTTCTACGCCTAGATGCAATCGCTTCCCCTCTGTTCACAATCATTCTGGGTGTGCCTTGGTTAAAAGCTCATAACCCTCACATTAACTGGGATAGAGAAGAAATCAAGTTTCTTTCCCCTTATTGCCTTCAGCATTGTTGGCAAGAGAATCATCAGGACCAATCTCCCCTGCTGTGCATCGATTTGGAGTCCGAAGCCTGCCAAGTCGTTCCAGTAGCATATCACGACTTTCTGGATGTTTTCAGCAAAAAAGGGGCAGAAATGCTTCCTCCTCATAGGGCTTATGACTGTCCAATTGAGCTCCTTCCTGGGGTTGAAGTTCCTTTTGGCAGGATCTTTCCTCTATCTGAATCTCAACTTGTTGCTTTGAAAGACTACATTGATGACAACCTTAAAAAGGGGTTTATTCGCCCCTCCACATCTCCTGCTGGTGCAGGAATCTTCTTTGTAGAAAAAAAGGACCACTCATTACGGCCCTGTGTGGACTCCCGTGAACTTAATAAGGTCACTGTAAAAAACCGTTACCCTCTTCCACTTGTGCCTGAATTATTCCAGCGACTCGGTACGGCCACCATTTTCACAAAATTGGATCTTCGGGGGTGCTTATAATCTGGTTCGCATACGAGAGGGGGATGAATGGAAGACGGCGTTCCGCACACGGTTTGGGCATTTTGAATACCTTGTGATGCCCTTTGGACTTTGCAATGCCCCAACTACTTTTCAGCACTTCATCAACGATGTCTTCCGAGATTTCCTGGATCTATTTGTTGTTGTTTATCTTGATGATATACTAATCTTCTCTCCCTCTCTAGATCACCACCGTAGTCACGTCAAGAATGTATTGAGTCGCCTTCGACAACACAGACTTTATGCAAAACCAGAGAAATGTGTATTTGAACGCCAAAGCATCCAATTCTTGGGTTTAATCATTTCCACCGAAGGCATCCAGATGGATCCCCAGAAGGTTACAGCCATCCTGGATTGGCCTGCTCCCAGTGATAAGAAGGGTGTCCAACGTTTCGTGGGGTTTGCAAATTTTTATCGAAAATTCATCAGAAATTTTTCTGCAATCATATCCCCCATTACAAGTTTAACCAAACAAGGTACAAGATTCTCTTGGTCTCTGGAAGCTCAGAAAGCTTTTGACACCCTAAAAAGACTTTTCACATCTGCATCTGTCCTGAAACACCCTGACCCAGCCTTGCCCTATGTCTTGGAAGTAGACGCCTCAGAAACAGCGGTAGGAGCAATATTGTCTCAGAGGCGGGGAGCTAAGGCTCTACTGCATCCAGTTGCTTTTTTTCCCCGCAAGCTGTCAAATGCCGAGAGGAACTATGACGTTGGGGACCGTGAACTTTTGGCCATCAAAGCCGCCCTGGAGGAATGGAGGTACCTTCTAGAGGGGGCCGCACACCCAATCTTGATCTATACCGATCATAAGAACCTTGAGTATTTAAGAACAGCAAAAAGATTGAAACCCCGACAAGCCAGGTGGGCACTATTCTTTTCTAGATTCACTTTTCACTTAACATTCAGGCCTGGATCCAAGAATGCAAAACCCGATGCGTTATCACGCATGTTCAGCAAACCTGAAGAAATCTCATCTCCGGATACCATTCTATCCCCTGGGAACTTCCTGTTACTTCAAGGAGAGTTAATAAAACAAATTAAACAAACTCTAGTAAGGAACCCTTCACCAGCCGGGGTCTCTCTACTGGCAAAGGATGGGCTACTTTGGCATGAAGACAAGGTCTTTGTGCCGGAAGACCTCCGAATGGCCATCCAGGTGCCATGCCATGATCATGTGCTGGCAGGTCATTTTGGCATTGGCAAGACAACTGAATTAGTACAACGGACATTTTGGTGGCCTGGGGTGGAAAAAGATTGTAGGAAATATGTGGAATCTTGCACCACTTGCACCCGCAATAAAACCAGCAGATCCAGAGCCTGGGGTCTGCTAAAACCCTTACCTGTCCCCAGTAGACCTTGGAAGATGATATCAATAGATTTTATTGATAAAATCTGGGCCACAACACCATTTTTGTAGTTGTCGATAGACTATCTAAGATGGCACACTTCCTGCCCATGAAGGGCACACCATCTGCTCGAGAAACAGCTCAAACCTTTGTCAAGGAGATCGTAAGGCTTCACGGGATTCCGGCCAATATTGTGTCCGACCGTGGGGTGCAGTTTACATCCAGATTCTGGAGAGCCTTATGTGATGCACTCGGGATTGAACTTTCATTTTCTTCTGCATATCACCCACAAACGAATGGGCAGACAGAGAGGACTAATCAAACCCTCGAACAGTACATGAGATGTTTCTCCTCATTTTCTCAAGACGATTGGGCTTCTCTGCTTCCCCTGGCCGAGTTTTCTTATAACTATTCAGTACACTCTGCTACAAAGCAATCTCCATTTTTTGCAAACTACGGTTTCCACCCTTCTTTTTTGTCTAATACAATTCCAGATTCCCCTGTACCAGCTGTTTCCGAAACCATAAATTTCTTCAACGCCAAAAACAAACTGCTACAGGAAACAATGGCCAAGACACAGGCATACAATAAGGAAGTTTTTGACAGAAAAAGAAGGGGAGAATTGATCTTGAACCCTGGTGACCAAGTGTGGCTAGCAACTACTAATTTGAAACTGGCCTGTCCCTCGAAGAAACTGGGCCCTAAATTTATAGGACCATTTCCGGTGAAGAGACGGATCAATGAGGTTGCGTATGAATTAGAGTTGCCTGAGTCATTTAGAATCCACCCTGTGTTCCACATAACCTTGTTGAAACCTGCCATTCCTGACCCATTCCCTTTGGGGGGGGGGGCAGTGTCAGGAAGGGCATGCCAGCACCCAAGATGGCTGCCGAAGAAGACGACCTGTTACCTCTGCCCCTGTCGGAATTCCATTGGTGCACACACACCCTGTGACAGCTTTTTGACACCCAAACAGGCTACTTAAACTCAGTCAGTTTCCAGACTCAGTGCTGTCTGCTCTACAGCGTTCACTGTGTATCCTGCAGTTACCTACCTGACTTCTGTTCCTGTTGTGACCCGGCTTGCTTCCTGACGTTCCTGTTTCCTGCCTGCATCCGACCCCGGCTTGTCCTCTACTCTGCATCTGCCTGCTCCTTCTGCCACTTCACTGCCAGTCTGCTGACGACCTGGACTGTATTCTGATTCCGCTTCCACTTCAGCCTCTGTTCCTGACGTGCCCGTTTGTGTATGACCCGGCCTGCCTGTACCTGCCTTCTCTTCAGCCTCGAGGGAAGCCTCTGGCACTCTGCCTGAATTTAAAGCACCAATCACATTTTAAAACATTTTAGGGGGTGTTTGGGGTAAAGCACTACTATGGAGCTGACAAAATACATTGTTAAGTGACTACATGAGGTGAATATAGGGCCAGGAGACCATGCTGGGGAGGTAAGTGAAGGCAAGTATGTATGAAGGAGCAAAATAATAATTACATAAAAATCCAGCATGCATGAGGACAAAGGGGACATTCACAGCATATTACAATCATGGTAATTAGGGAATGAGGAAAGAAATACAAAATATTATCAAACATTATATACAATAAAATGTGATATTAATGGATAAAAATCTTACCTTAATATACTCCTTCTGCAGGACCTGGATGATGGCAGAATAGGTCTCTGGGATAATGATCCCCAAAGCCTGGGGGGAGATGCCTGTCAAGAACTTCAAGTCCTGCAGGCTTCTCCCCATCGCCAAGTACCGCAGGGTGGCGACGAGCCTCTGCTCCGGAGTGATGGCTTGCCTCATGCAGGTATCCTGCCTGCTGATATAGGGGGTCAGCAAAGCCAGCAAACGGTGAAATACGGGGTCCGTCATCCGAAGAAAGTTCCTGAAATCATCAGGATTATTCTCACGGATCTCACGGAGCAAAGGCATATGAGAGAACTGGTCACGCTGGAGCAACCAATTCTTGGTCCATGAACTCCTCCCCACCCTGTTCATGGACTGGACTTGTGTCAATGTCAGGAACCCAACACCAAGCCCCCGCACAGCACGAACTCTACGAGGAGTACATATACGCAACATGGCTAGAAAACGGTCGGCTGCTCAGAACGAAGTAACAGAATGCACTCAAGAACAGCAAGGCCTGTGAAGAGCAACCTGAAAAACAGCAACGAACAAACAAGAACACAATGACTAATGAAAGTCACGCTTAGCTTGCTTGCACGCACTGAAGAGCAGATACAAATCCACAAGCACAAACTGAACAGCAGAAAACGATCTGAAAGCCACGAGTCTGAAAAAGCGCAAATCGTCTCTCACCAAACTTTTACTAACACGAGATTAGCAAAAGGAGCCCAAAGGGTGCCGCGCTTGGTTCTGAAATGGCCTTTTCTAGTCTCGTCATACGTGGTTGACGTCACCGCATTCTTGGCGATTAGTATGAGCACACGATCTGTCTCTTCTCCCCTGAAAGAACAAGTATTTGTGTGTTTACACACACAGATCCCAGTTCTGGCTGTGTCACGAGCGATTGCGGGTGCCCAGTGGTCATCACGCCCGCCAGGCAGTCGCATCGGCTCTGGGCACATGCTGTGGGTGCGCGTGCCTCCGGAGGCGTGCGCGCCCCCCTAGTGGCCACAAGGCAAAGCGATGTAAGGTAACGTTGTTTCGCCTAGCCATGCCATTCTGCCGCAGTAATACTGCAATGGCTGGTCGGAAGCAGTTAATGGTTATGTCATACCTTATCACAAGTTAATACACTGGACTGTGTAGTTGTATGATTTTATTTCTTATTTCCTATAAGATCTCTTTTTTTTTTTTCCAGTCTTCCCAATTTTGTTTATACTGCTCATATGTTTTCCTTATATATGTAAGGTCGATTCGCTTCTCAGACCTAGTACAGAGAAATTTATATAAAAATACAATTTGTTTTCTATTTATCTACTTAATAATTGTTGATGACTTGAGATGTTGACTGTACCTTTATAATCTAATAAAAAATTATTGAAATTAAAACATGTAGTACCGTTGTTGTAACATCTGATAGAAACTCAGCAATGGTGATGTAGATTAAAACGAATTCAGTGGAGTGTATAATAGACTAGGAAGTAACACCCAATATGATTCTAAAAACCAGATTTCAATATGATTGCATGACTTGCATAATATATGTGTTAGTGACCCAGCTGAAAGACTGGATATTCACAACTGAACCACGTTTGTTGAGGAACATCTAGATTATCTAGATCTAGTTTAAATGTGAAACACCATCTATGTATTATTTTAGATCATTGGGTAGCTCTGTATGATAATATGAGTGCTATTCACCATTTGTCATTGGAGTAAGTTTTACCTATATTATGTTACCACTTTGGTGTTGTGAGAGTTTTGAAAAAAAAAATATATATATTTATTCGCTTTTTATAAAATAATTAATTTCCTTTAGGTTTAGGGTAGAGGTATTTATTAAGAGAAGTGCGGATAAAGCCTCGTACACACGATCGGATTTTCCGCAGACAAAGCGCCAGACTTTTGTCTGAAGGGCATTTGCCGTAAACTTGTCTTGCATACAAATGGTACACAATTGCCGGCCAACAAAGACGAACGTAGTGACGTACTACGAGGAATTTCAGCTCTTGAGCGCCACCCTTTGGGCACCTTCTGCTAATGTCGTGTTTGGTGAGCATTGATTCTGAGCATGCATGTTTGTATTTTCAACTTTTGTTTGACGGACTTGTGTACACACAATAGGAAAATCTGACAACAGACCGTTGTCTGCCGAAAATTTACTAGCCTGCCATTCAACATTTGTTGGCGGAAAGTTGGCCAACAATTGTCTGATGGAGCATACTAACAGTCGGATTTTAGGCATCTAAAATCTGTCATCACATAATTCCCGGACGAAAATATGATCGTGTATACGAAGCTTAAGTCTATACGGTGTATCAGTGGAAAATAATGGTGTTGAAAATGTGTGCTATTGGGATATATTGATACTGCTCATTTTGAGGGATGCCATATGTGTGTGTGTGGAGTGATAAAGGTTTTGGATATATGAATTGAGGTCAGAGTTTGTATAGAATCAATTCCTGCTGGGGTCTATGCAACCCCGCTGACTGGTCAAAAAGAAAACACTCTGACCCACTGAAGCATTCATTTCGGTTGACCCCTAACAGCAGAATAATATTTCCCAGCCTCATAGCTGAATTTTAAAAAAGGGGTAGGGGGTCCTGGGTGACATAATTGACCAGATACGGCCATATCCATATTTGGTCAATGATGTCACAAGTTGAAATAATGCTGTTGTTCTTCATGATTGACATATATCTGATTCACTGGGCAAGGTAGTTGAGGATGGATATACACTGTGTGCCTTTTTTTTTTCTTTTTTTTAAATAAAGGAGCGTTGATAAATGTGTGGTGAATGAATGAATGAATGAATGAATGAGTGACTAGCGCTACCTCTTTTTTTTTAATGAGTCTGTTGAAGCATATATATCTATGTGTGGTTTTTTTTTATATTTTACAGTTCGAGGGGACATTATTCATTGTGATTTATGTGGATTTACATATTGGACAATGTGATTGATGATGGATTTAAATAATCACTTGTTTAGTGTTTACTATAGCACTTTTTCACCAGTTTTTGTGTTTGTATTTTTTTTCAATAAATTACTTTTTGTAAGGTGTCAGTATGTTTATTTACTATTATACTTCTTTTGTGAATGAATAACCATAGGCACTGGGGAAAATTTACTAAAACTGGTGTAGCTATGCGTAGTAACCAATGAGCGTCTAACTTCAGCGTGTTCAATCAAGCTTTGACAATAAAACCTACATTCATCCCAAACTCACAGTTTATGCTGTAAGTATTTTCAGTTTGTGGTTGTCTGTGGCATTCCCTTCTCATTAGAAGACTCTATATATTAATGGTTATTGTATTCACTTGATTTTTAGTATACACTTGCAGCTTACCCCTGATGATTGTCATAAGCCATGAAACGCGTCAATTTGTCAACCAAGGGTGCCCAGTGATTTATCTATGTTTGATATGTAACTTTTATTAATTTATACATTTATTTGTAATCAATGTATGAATCATGTCCATTGATTGTTTGCATTAAATTTATCAGTATTATTATAATTATTATGTGAATGTTTTATGATTATATTTGTATTATATATTATTATATTATATTATTTATTGATTATGCTCTTAAAACATCATGGACCACCCTTAGGGGCAAATGATATCAAATCAGGATTAACTATACTATACATACATACATTTATTCATATATATTATGCTTCACATGCTTCACGTAAAGTCCCACACCCTCCTACTATTTCTATCTGAGAATAGATTTTGGAAAGATTACTGTTAAAATCTAGTCAAAATCTCTGAAGTTCCATTAAGATCACTTATGCATGTGAAAGAGCTTTGTCATTAAGGTCCGATTCAAGTACAAAATACAATTGTATGTGGAAGCCATGGACTGAGTAGTTTTCCATGGCTTTGTTTCAGACTACGGTGGGGCAATGTAACCTGCAGTATCATGGTCTCAAGAAAGCTCACAAATAAAGAAAAAGGCGACTGCAGTTGTTTTGAGTCTGTAAACACTCATCTACCTGTATTATTTTCCCTCTGATTTGCTGATGCCTACCTGTCACCCTGCATTCTGGAATCAGTCTTTGTTATTTTTGCATAGGAAAAGGTGGTGTATAGATCTAGGACTTATGTAACAATCTGAGCAGTCTCTTGCTTTTCTCATCTTTCATCGTGAAAATCTTCATTATAAAATATGGATATGAAAACATCTGTTAGACGTCTGTCTCACTTCACTGTTATATTTATTTCTTTTAAGTTTCTAGAAATATGTGACATAGAAGAAAACATTTTAGCTTCTTATGCTTCTGATGTACAGGAAATAATACTCCAGTTAGATGATTTGTGGTATTTTTTGTTTAATAAATTTGGCCCCAGCACCCCTGCCACTTCTCGCACCCATCATCCCAATTCTCTCCCTCCTCACTGACAGCACCACACCACTCCTCTTCATTACCAGTATGCCAACCTCTTTCTTCATTCCACATGCTGGTGGAGCACAGGGTTTGATTTCTCTGCAAAATAATGGCAGCTGGCTTATGTTCTGAGATACTCTGAAAAAGCAAGAGAAAGGCAATAGCTCTCTTTCAACAATGTGGAATTTAAAGATTTCCAGGATCTTTGCACCATTAAACTGTGGATCTGAAGGGTCCTGTACCCACTGCTGGGTATCCTCAGAGCTAGAGGCATTCGGCAGCATTGGCATTTCCCATTCTGCCTTACCACCACAGCCATACATGCTCATCTGTAGACACCCAAAAATCTCAACTACTTCTGTTCTTAGATCTGACTGCCTTCTGTAGCCCTCCCAGAGTAATTCAGAACTTTCTAGACAATTGATGACTGGCCAGCCATCTGCTGGGCTGCTGAGCTGAAACTGAAGTGAGCTGAGGGGGGGGGGGCCCTGGGGGCTGGCTGCATTCATCAGACACTGACATCCCACAGTCTCCTGTTGCCCTCCTAGAGGCATTGGGAGGCCTCTTCTGAGTAAAGACAAGGACCAAGGAGACCAGATAAGATTTGCTGTTTATTGTACTAATGTTTGCAACGTGCATTTTTTTAGTCTCTGGATGTCTATGCACTCATTAACCCGCATGTAGCTGACTACACTGACTTGTTTATGTGGGATATTCCCTAGGAGGCCACCTATATATCTAAAATAGAACTTACTCAACAGCTTCTGCTACTATCACTGCTATTGATTTCCATGCCGACCCCTATATTTGAATAAACACTTTGTATTTCCTCTCATGCAATGCGACACCTACCATAGCACCAATGGTATGCATACTTTTTCCCCAACTAGGATTTCACTCATCTTAAACTGGCATTATTGCAAGTCCCACAGTGAAGGGCACGTCCCATTAATAGAATTATTTATGCCCCAAAAGGGATCTTCATGCAAACCTGGCACACATCTGGCTAATCCTACTGATTATTGGGAATACTTAACAGGGCAGTATGGTCATCAAAATTGCCCTTGACCTGGAGATCTGATCTCAAAAGCCCTATACTCTGGCATTACTTTGGAGACTTGAATCATATTTCTCCCACCAGGGTTCTTTCACCCTTTATTTCAGCTAGCTAAGATTTTGTATGTTTTTACATGATTCAGATCTTTGGTGATTCAATGTTTACATCATCCTGATATTTGTGAATGTGAGGAGATCCATCCTTGGGGGATGGGGGTGGCTTTCTGCTCCTACCTATCCACCATCATATCCAAATTTGATAGATAACTCACTCTTGCTTTCTACATTAGATTCATAGCTGGCTTTCAAAGCGCTGATTGTTGGCTAAGGCTGCCCACTAAACTCATCCCCTTCTTGAAGAAGAAAAAAACCTTAAGTGGGACTTTCCTAAACAGAATAACTTTTGGTAGTTTGTGTCCTTCCACTTCTCAGTTACTGTAAATACAGTACTATGCCCAAAAAAACTGACATGGCAGTTTTCAGACATTGACAGCCAGAATACACTCACATGTTGCTGTGCTTTGCCACATTTCCACCAAGTAACTAAGACAAACTTATGTGGCGTTCTCATGTGCAAGAGTAGTGTAAAAGATTTTATAGCATCAATATCTTTTGATGTACAATAGAAACTAAAAATATTTCAAGTAACACTAACATAAAACTAGTAAAACAACTTTCAAAAACTCACGTATTAAGGACATACCCACTTTTTCAAATATTCGGGGTAGCTATTCCTGAAAGAAAAAGTATGTCCAGCCTGTCAGTTTATTTCACACTGCCAAAACAAATTTTGGATTAATGGGATGTATGTGTCGAGCTGCCCATGTAAGCTGTATTATGTTGGACTTACCATCCGAACAACGAATACATGCTTTGGAGAACATTGAAGACTGATTGCACTGGGCAGTATAAATGACAGTGCACTCCAACACTTCTTGACACACCATAATAAAGATACGCGTGCGCTCACGCTATTTAGGTTTGAGGGGATCCCCATATACTTGAATGAATCAGAGTGTTTTGCCAAACTCTGTCAGAGAAAAAGAAATGGGAAACTTTCAGATAATCTGTTTATATATATTTTAGTACTAAGAGACAGAATACATTTCTTATGTGGATAATAACTTTCAGTATAATGATAACTGTACAATAAATTTGTATACTGTATTTATATCTTTCAGTCAGTTGGCTTTCCATAGAATATTATTTGTAAATGCCCCCCAGACAATGAGCAGTTGACAAAGTTCAAGCAATAAAACGGATAAAAGTATGGAGGGGTGGCCGTATCGCACAGAAGATGGATGCATAGTAGCCAAGCTCCTCACCAGTAGGGATGAGCTTCGCGTTCGAGTCGAACCCATGTTCGACTCGAACATCGGCTGTTCGGTCGTTCGCCGAATTCCGAATGTTATGGGCCGTTTGCGCCAAATTCGTGTGGCGCGTCACGGCCCATAATTCACTGCGGCATCGCAGTGCATTGCTGGCTGATGATTGGCCAAGCATGCACTATGACCTGCATGTTTGGCCAATCACAGCGTCGTCGGTAGAGAGAGCTGTAATTGGCCAAAGCCAGGGTGGCTTTGGCCAATTATGGCTCATGGGGTTTAGAATAATCCCCACACTATATAAGGCCGCCTGCACGGCGGCCCTGTGTAGTGTGTTCTGGCGTGCTTAGATAGAGAGAGACAGTGTCATTTCATTTGAGTTAGCTAGATTAGGCAGGACAGTCAGTGAGTTAGCTGCACTTACAGTGTATTGTGTATATATATGCATCCCAGGTGTTGCATATATATATATATATATATATATATATATATATATATATATATATATATATATATATATATATATATATATATATATATATATACACTGTGTTCAGTTTAGCTAGATCCATTCCTGTTATCTTCCTGCTGACAGGCAGGCTTGTCTTGTTACAGTATTTACAGCTACCTGAAGAAAATTGCTGGTGTTCTTTTGATCCTATTAGTACCACAGTCAGGCAGCTAGACTATTTACAGTTAGTGTAGTGCGTCCTGCTCACAGTGTTCAGCTAAAACTACAAGTTAGTGTAGTGAGACCTCTGCACAGTGTTCATCTAAAGCTACAAGTTAGTGTAGTGCATCCTGCTCACAGTGTTCAGCTAAAACTACAAGTTAGTATAGTGAGACCTCTGCACAGTGTTCATCTAAAGCTACAAGTTAGTGTAGTGCGTCCTGCTCACAGTGTTCAGCTAAAACTACAAGTTAGTGTAGTGAGACCTCTGCACAGTGTTCATCTAAAGCTACAAGTTAGTGTAGTGCGTCCTGCTCACAGTGTTCAGCTAAAACTACAAGTTAGCGTAGTGAGACCTCTGCACAGTGTTCATCTAAAGCTACAAGTTAGTGTAGTGCGTCCTGCTCACAGTGTTCAGCTAAAACTACAAGTTAGTGTAGTGAGACCTCTGCACAGTGTTCATCTAAAGCTACAAGTTAGTGTAGTGTGTCCTGCTCACAGTGTTCAGCTAAAACTACAAGTTAGTGTAGTGAGACCTCTGCAAAGTGTTCATCTAAAGCTACAAGTTAGTGTAGTGCGTCCTGCTCACAGTGTTCAGCTAAAACTTCAAATTAGTGTAGTGAGACCTCTGCACAGTATTCATCTAAAGCTACAAGTTAGTGTAGTGCGTCCTGCTCAGTGTTCAGCTAAAACTACAAGTTAGTGTAGTGAGACCTCTGCACAGTGTTCATCTAAAGCTACAAGTTAGTGTAGTGCGTCCTGCTCACAGTGTTCAGCTAAAACTACAAGTTAGCGTAGTGAGACCTCTGCACAGTGTTCATCTAAAGCTACAAGTTAGTGTAGTGCGTCCTGCTCACAGTGTTCAGCTAAAACTACAAGTTAGTGTAGTGAGACCTCTGCACAGTGTTCATCTAAAGCTACAAGTTAGTGTAGTGCGTCCTGCTCACAGTGTTCAGCTAAAACTACAAGTTAGTGTAGTGAGACCTCTGCACAGTGTTTATCTAAAGCTAAAAGTTTTAAGTTAATTGAAGTATCAACACATAGTGGTAATGTGGATACTGGTGGTAGATAATACTCAGTGCCACGTCCTGATATATTACATGTAAAGGGAGAAAAATTGGGCTTTGGACTTTCTTGGCACAGTAAACACTATAGTAGATATGATTAAAAATCCAATTTATTGAAGATTATTTAAAAATATAAAAAGCACAGAGACAGAAATAAGTTCATAACCATACATTTACAATTTATACACTCCATACAAAGCTCTGTAGTATAGAAATCAATTATGCAGTAATTGGGGTTACCAATATACATACATTTATATAGAAATTAAAGAAGAGCTATGCAGAGATAGTGATCGAAGGTAGCAATTCGCTCAACATGTTGCACTCCAAAGCGCTTCTTCAGGAGCACAGAACAAATTACTGGAATATACAAAACATCCAATAAAAACAATGAAGATAAACATAATAAAAGAAGCTAAATAGTCAAGATATTGCAGGATTGGTATCACCGTTACTAAGGCCCTATGGGTGGTGCTAAAACACAGTCAGGGTAATATTCAAATACCATGGGGACATATGTAACATGATAATGATATTGGTACAAAGCATATATGCCTAATTTAGTCTATTCGAATCACGGCGATTGTGACTGCCAGGTAAGGGGAGAATGTTGCAAAAGAATATGTAAAAATAGAACAAAAGGAAAGGAGGGAAAGGGAGGGGAAAGGGAAATGGGGAACAAAAAGGGGGGGGGAGTAAAGTAAGGAAAGGGAGAAAGAGAAGGGAAGGGAAAAAGGAGAGAGATAGAAAAATAAGAAAAGACTGGAGGCTCAGTCTGACAGGCTAATAGCTCTGACCATATACAGATGTAAATATCTAATCATAGATATAAATGTGTCTCGCAGTTGTCCCTTAAAGGGGAACATTTAATACTTAGTAATTATTGGGGAGTGAGCGTGATACCCATTGTAATATATTAACATAGGCCAGTCAAAAAGACCTACTAGTAGCCTGGTACAATAAGGCAACATATTGCCAGTAACCCACCAGTAACCTGGTGCGATATGGCAATACATTGCCAGTAGCCATATATACATATTTATACCAGTGATAAGGGGTATTGATTGGCTAATAGTGGTTATAGGTTCCTGGTCTATTAACCCAGTGAGGGATATACATCCTAATTGCAGGTATTAGTATATATTTTATACTTATTTTTATTTTTAGACCACTGAGTATGCATGGTAATTAATAAAATAAAAAGTTACACTCACCATGAAAGAATTTGATGGATTGAAAAAAATATATGTACATAGAAGTAAAAAGTGTCTCCACTGGGTTCTAGACCTTCGGCCCAATGGTGCAAAGATAGACCACAGTGAGCATATGACAAGAACGGATGATGTCTCAGTTGGTGGCAGGAGATAGAGATAGATTTGTATCAAGCCTCTGAGAAGATTTATAGGGGTTGATCCGTATCCAAGTCGTATAGCTAATTCAGACAGGCAGACCCACAAGAAAGAAAGAAGATAAAAGATATGAACATAAATAGATAAGGATTTTGTCAATGTAGCACAATTGTACAGGGAATCTGCCCACTGTGTACTGAGTATCTAGAATCAGGCTGTCACATACCTTAGTGATTCGGGATTGAAGCAGACACTGTGAGCAGCAGGTAGCAACCACACCGTCGCTCGGGTACAGAGCGACTGGCCGTGTAGAGCGTGAGACAGGAGACGCTGAGAGCGTCTCTTGTACACACGCCCCGCCTGTAGTCACCAATCGGTGAAGACCGATGTGACGTCATCCAGGCCGGCCGCCGAATGCGTACCGCGCATGTCCCAGTCTAATTGCGTCGGCATGGAAACCGCCGACGCGCAGGAAGGGAAAGAGCGGCTGCATTACTGGGTAACCTGGATACCAGTATTACCCAAAGCGCCAATCACCCTCGTGGGGGGGGTGTGGCGCTTGGCGGCCGCATGATACTGAAAGTAAACCCCGACAATGCCTCTGCACCTACCATGGGCATAAGCAGCATAGATATATACCATAATAACTATATAAGAGCCAATTCAGATTATATGTACAGAATATATGGTAATAGTATTGAAACGGCTAAAACTACTACCAATAATCAGGAAATGACAAAAAAGAAAAAAGAAAAACAACAAAAGGCATGGGTGACCAAAGGGGAGTCTACTAAAAACCACCCACAGTTGGACCAGTGGGTTACTGGCAATACGTTGCCTTATTGTACCAGGCTACTAGTAGGTCTTTTGACTGGCCTATGTTAATATATTACAATGGGTATCACGTTCACTCCCCAATAATTACTAAGTATTAAATGTTCCCCTTTAAGGGACAACTGCGAGACACATTTATATCTATGATTAGATATTTACATCTGTATATGGTCAGAACTATTAGCCTGTCATACTGAGCCTACATTCTTTTCTTATTTTTCTATCTCTCTCCTTTTTCCCTTCCCTTCTCTTTCTCCCTTTCCTTACTTTTCTCCCCCCCCACCTTTTTGTTCCCCATTTCCCTTTCCCCTCCCTTTCCCTCCTTTCCTTTTGTTCTATTTTTACATATTCCTTTGCAACATTCTCCCCTTCCCTGGCAGTCACAATCGCCGTGATTCGAATAGACTAAATTAGGCATTTATGCTTTGTACCAATATCATTATCATGTTACATATGTCCCCATGGTATTTGAATATTAGCCTGACTGTGTTTTAGCACCACCCATAGGGCCTTAGTGACGGTGATACCAAACCTGCAATATCTTTACTATTTAGCTTCTTTTATTATGTTTATCTTCATTGTTTTTATTGGATGTTTTGTATATTCCAGTAATTTGTTCTGTGCTCCTGAAGAAGCACTTTGGCGTGCAACATGTTGAGCGAATTCCTACCTTCGATCACTATCTCTGCATAGCTCTTCTTTAATTTCTATATAATCGTATGTATTTTGGTAACCCCAATTACTGCATAATTGATTTCTATACTACAGAGCTTTGTATGGAGTATATAAATTGTAAATGTATGGTTATGAACTTATTTCTGTCTCTGTCCTTTTTATATTTTTAAATAATCTTCAATAAATTGGATTTTTAATCATATCTACTATAGTGTTTACTGTGCCAAGAAAGTCCAAAGCCCAATTTTTCTCCCTTTACATGTAAAGCTACAAGTTAGTGTAGTGCGTACTGCTCACAGTGTTCAGCTAAAACTACAAGTTAGTGTGGTGCGGGCCTCCTCACAGTGTTCAGCTAAACCTACAAGTTATTTTTTTGCGAGCTCTGCACAGTGTTCATCTAAAGCTACCTGTAGAAGGTTGGTGGTGTTTTCCTGATCCTATCACTCCCGAGGCAGCTAAATAAGCAGCAAGTTATTTCTTTGCGAGCTCTGCACAGTGTTCAGCTAAGGCTACCTGTAGAAGGTTGGTGATGTTTTCCTGATTTTATCACTACCGCAGGCAGCTAAAAAAGCTACAAGTTAGTTTTTTGTGAGCTCTGAACAGTGTTCAGCTAAAGCTGCCTGTAGAAGGTGGGTGGTGTTCTCATACTACAGGCAGGCAGTTGATTTTGCTAGCTGCAGTATCAGTATATATATATATATATATATATATATATATATATATATATATATATATATATATATATATATATATATATATATATATATATATATATATATATATATATATATATATATATATATCCCAGCTTAGTGCAGCTACAGGCCATTAGTATGTCTGGAAGGCCAACAAGGAGAGGCAGACAGTCACAAGCCAATAAAAGAGGGCAAGCAGGCTAGGTGTCTAGTGCTGGTCATGAAGACGGTGCATCCTCATCAGCACGTGGCCGTGGGACACGCTTGGCCTTTTTTTGGCAGCTGGCTGTGTTGAGCCGCAACATGCAGAAGACTTGGTCGAGTGGATGACCAAGCCGTCCTCATCCTCCTCATCCTCTCTCACCCATGCTCAGGGTACATTGTCTGGCAAAGCAGCGGACTCTTCCCCTGGCTCAATGTCATCAGTGACTCCTTCCCTAGCCCCACCATGTCCTCCTGAGGAGTGCCTCGAACTGTTTGACCACAGTGTTGGGTACATGCTCCAGGAGGATGCCCAGCGTTTGGAAGACTCTAATGATGATACTGAGCTAGATGAAGGCAGTAACGTGAGCATGGACAGAGGGGTGCCCAAGAAGGACAGCAATCTGGCAGTCATGCTCCCCCTGCTGCAGCATACTGCCAGGTTTGCTCCAGTGATGAGGAGGGAGGGGATGATGAGGTCACTGACTCAACGTGGGTGCCTGATAGGAGAGAGGAGGAGGAGGAGGAGGCGGCACATCACCCACGAGGCAGGATGCCCTCCAGGGGCCAGCCTAAGGGCAGCACACTGACTGCATCACACCCCAAAGCTCCACATGTGCAGGGCGCTGTAGTCTCTGCGCGTTATTCAAAAAGTTCTTTGGTGTGGGCCTTTTTTGAGACGAGTGCATCAGATCACACCGCTGCTATTTGCAACATATATCTCAAGCGTGTCTCGCGTGGCCAAAACATCTCCCGCTTGGGTACCACATGCTTGACCAGACATATGTTGACCTGCCATGCAGTTCGTTGGCAAGCGTATCTAAAAGACCCACACCAAAGAACAAAGAGGACCTCTCCTTGCTCCTCATCAGCTGAGATCTCCAACCCCACTATACCTTCAGTCCTCTCTGAGACCTGCACTGAGAGGAATGAAGGTGTATAATTAGGTGTGTCACAGCCAAGTACTTGTGGGCAATCTGCTTTTGGTACACCGACGTCAGATTGTACCAGGCAAATTTCCCTGCCCCAGCTTCTGCACTGCCGAAAGAAGTTTGCTCCCAGCCATCCACATGCCCAGCGGTTGAATGCTAGCTTGGCAAAATTGCTAGCACTTCAACTGCTGCCTTTTCAGTTGGTAGACTCTGCCCCCTTCCATGAGTTTGTGGAATGTGCGGTTCCTCAGTGGCAGGTACCCAAACGCCACTTTTTCTCATGGAAGGCGATTCCGGCTCTCTACCAGCATGTGGAAGGCAATGTCCATGCCTCGCTGGACAGGGCGGTCAGCGGTAAGGTGCATATTACCGCTGACTCATGGTCCAGCAGGCATGGACAGGGACGTTGCCTAAGTTTCACAGCGCATTGGGTGACTCTGCTGGCAGCTGGGAAGGATGCAGGACAAGGTGCAGTAGTGTTGGAGCTTGTTCCGCCACCACGTGGTGCTTGAGCTGGTGTGCTTGGGGGACAGGAGCCACACTGGGGCAGAGTTTCTGTCAGCTCTGCAGGGGCAGGTTCAGAGGTGGTTGACACCACGCCAACTTAAGGCAGGAATGGTGGTTTGCGACAATGGCACCAACCTCCTCTCTGCCCTCCGACAGGGACAAATGACCCATGTGCCCTGTTTGGCTCACGTCCTTAACTTGGTGGTGCAGCGGTTCTTGGGCAGGTACCCGGGCTTACAGGATGTCCTGAGGCAGACCAGGAAAGTCTGTGTGCATTTCCGCCGGTCATATAATGCCAGTGCTCGGCTGACGGACCTCCAAAAGGAGTTTAGCCTGTCCAAGAACCGCCTAATCTGTGACATGCCCACCAAGTGGAACTCAACGTTGGCCATGCTGCAGCGGCTGCACACGCAGCAGAGGGCCATCAATGAGTACCTGTGTGACTATGGCACCAGGACAGGGTCAGGGGAGCTTGTTTTTTTTTCCCACGCCAGTGGGCCATGATCAGGGATGCATGCACTGTCCTGTCACCATTTGAGGAGGCCACGAGGATGGTGAGCAGTGACACTGCATGCAACAGTGACACTGTCCCCCTTGTCCACCTGTTGGAGCACATGCTGCGTGGAATAATGGACAGGGCACTTGAGGCAGAACAGAGGCAGGAAGAGGAGGGCTTCCTTAGCTCTCAAGGCCCCCTTTATCCAGACAGTGTTCCTGCGTGCCCGCCGATCACACAGGAAGAGGAGGAGGAGAAGGAGGATTGTGTCAGTATGGAGGTGGAGCCTGGCACTCAGCATCAGCAGCAGTCTTTAAGGGATCAGTCTCAAGAAACACATGGACTTGTACGTGGCTGGGAGGAGGTGGCTGCGGACCATGTCGTCCTTAGTGACCCAGAGGACTCCGGACCGAATGCCTCAGCAAACCTACGCTGCATGGCCTCCCTGATCCTGAAAAGCCTGCGTAAGGATCCTCGTATTCGTGGTATCAAGGAGAAGGACCAATACTGGCTGGCAACCCTCCTAGATCCACGTTACAAGGGTAAGGTTGCGGACCTTATCTTGCCATCGCAGAGGGAGCAGAGGATGAAACATCTTCGGGAGGCCTTGCAGAAAAGTCTGTGCAACGCGTTCCCAGAGACTGGGAGGTTACAAACTCCTGTTTCTGGACAACGTGTTGCTGAGGCTTCGGTCAGTCAAAGAAGGAGCGGTGGAGAAGGTGGCCGTCTGACCGATGCGTTCAGACAATTTCTTTGGTCTGCAGCCCCAAGCTATGATCGGTTCCAGCAACCATCGCCAGCATCTGTTTTACATGGTGCAGGAATACCTAGGGGCAAGATCTGACTTGGACACCTTTCCCACCGAAAATCCTCTGGGTTACTGGGTCTTGAGGATGAATCACTGGCCAGAGCTTGCACAGTATGCAATTGAGCTACTGGCCTGACCTGCATCCAGCGTTCTTTCAGAACGCACATTCAGTGCTGCTGGAGGCTTTGTAACCGATCACAGGGTGCGTCTGTCTACCGACTCGGTCGATCGACTGACCTTCATAAAAATGAATCAGTCTTGGATCACCACCAGCTACCAAGCACCTGATGCTGATGTAACCGAATAATTTTTTTTGAAATCTCAGATCCCTTCAAAGACTGCCTATGCTAATGCTGAGTGACTATCCTGAGTAATTATCCTCTTCCTCCTCAATGATCACACTGATAGCTTGTAAGAACATTTTTGGTTCTGGGCGCCACCACCAGTGCCTAAGGCCCAATTTTTCAGCCCCTGTTTAACAGGGGCGTGTAATTACAATTTTTGATGCAATACTTTGCAGCAGGGCTCGTTCCTGCATTCCAACTAGAGTATCTGTGAGGGGTTGCAGTGTTGTGGCACCAGCACCAGTGCCTAAGGCCTAATTTTTCAGCCCCTGTTTAACAGGGGCATGTAATTACAATTTCTGATGCAATATTTTGCAGCAGGGCTCGTTCCTGCGTTCCAACTAGAGTATCTGTGATGGGTTGCAGTGTTGTGGCACCAGCACCAGTGCCTAAGGCCTAATTTTTCAGCCCCTGTTCAACAGGGGCATGTCATTACAATTCTTGATCTAATATTTCACATCAGGGCCCATTTCTGCGCCCACCAAGAACGAGTGAGGACTTACAGTGTTGTGGCACCAGCACCACCACCATCAAAGGCCCAATTTTTCTGCCCTTGTTCAACAGGGGCATGTAATTACAATTCTTGATCTAATATTTCAGAGCAGGGCCCCTTTCTGCGCCCACCAAGAGCGAGTGAGGACTTACAGTGTTGTGGCACCAGCACCACCACCACCACCACCACCACCACCACCACCACCAAAGGCCCAATTTTTCTGCCCCTGTTCAACAGGGGCATGTAATTACAATTCTTGATCTAATATTTGACAGCAGGGCCCTTTGAGGACTTACAGTGTTGTGGCCACAACAACACCTAAGGCCCAAATTTCTGCTGAGTATATAGGGCAGGCCCCTACTTTCAAACATCTAACTTACAAACAACTCCTACTTGCAAACGTAAGGAGACAACAGGAAGTGAGATGAAATCTACCCCTAGGAAGGGAAATTCTCTCCTGTAAGAGTTAATATGGGAAAAACATTTCTGCTTTCCACTGATGCTTTCCAATCCTTGTTCCACAAAAAAACCCAAATTTTCAAAAAGCATTTGTCATTGGGACAAAAAGTGAGGTGAAATCTTCTGAAGAGGAGGACAGACAGCTAAACAAATGTCACAGGGGTGATGACCCTTCCCTATGCTTTCCAAAAAGCTTAAAAAAGATTTTTTGGCTGGAGCTAAACACGTTAAAAATGTACCAGTTCAAAATTACAAACAGATTTTACTTAACAACAAACCTACAGTCCCTGTCTTGTTTGCACCGCCTGTATACTGCTGTTCAGAGTATATAGGGCCTGGTGGCCCCACACCTTTCCTTATTTTAATTTGGGTGCGGGGTTCCCCTTAATATCCATACAGGACCCAAAGGGCCTGGTAATGGACTGGGGGGTACCCATGTCGTTTGTCTCACTGATTTTCATCCATATTGCCAGGACCCAACATCACATTAAAGCCGCAAGCAGTTTTAAATGACTTTTTTTCCTTTAAAAATGACATTTTGTGCAGGGACTGTTCTAAGCACGGGAAACATGTGCCACTTTACAGGCATACTATAGACATCCCCCAGGTATGATATATAAAGGAATATTTCACTTTTTTTTTTACTTTAAGCATCATTAAAATCACTGCTCCCGAAAAAACGGCCGTTTTTAAAAGTTTCTTTTTGCATTGATAAATGTCCCCTGGGGCAGAACCCGGGTCCCCAAAGCCTTTTTAGGACAATACCATGCAAATTAGCCTTTAAAATGAGCACTTTTGATTTTGAACGTTCGAGTCCCATAGACGTCAATGGGGTTCTAACGTTCGTGCGAATTTTCGGTCCGTTCGCAGGTTCTGGTGCGAACCGAACCGGGGGGTGTTCGGCTCATCCCTACTCACCAGCACAAAGAACAGGAGTTTCCTACAGTGCACAGGGACACCGGAGAGTGGCAATTTCTGCCTCATTCAGTGCAGGTAAAATTGAAATGGAAAAAGAAAAGAGCCCATCAGGCTGGACATGAAATCAAACGTTTAGCTGTCTAGAGATGCAACCGACTTTTGTGATCTATCAGTATAGTGAAGGGCTTTGGAGTCCCCTCAAGGAGATGCCTCCATTAGGACAGTGTAAGTTTAATTGGCAGTAGTTATTGGTTCCCAACATCATAGTTAAACCTCCACAAGGGAAAATGTTTTAAAGAAAAATGCTTCTAAATTATTTCTACCTGTTTTTGGTTGCCTTTGAGACAGCACTGCACCAGCCCCTACTTCTGATGTATCCACCTCAGCAATATACTGGAGGTCTGTGTTTGGATGCTGAAGGATTGGAGCCTTGCTGAATAGTTCCTTTAGTTACTGGCCACTGCAAGACAGCAGCAAGATTTTGCGAGTCCATTTGAAATACTTCCAGGCTAATGATATAACCCCGTAAATGGTAGGGGACTTTCATGAATAATACATTTTTCAATTTTTGCATAGAGGTAATTTTCATGTAGCCACTGTAGCACTAGTTTTACGTGTGAAATGTGTTCCAGGTGAGACTTAGAAAAATTAAGATGTCATCAAGATATGTTATCACAAACTTGTTTCTGAAGTCATGAAACACTTCATTACTGAAATGCTGAAAGACAGCTGGAGCGTTGCAGAGTCCAAATGGCATAACTAGGTACTTTCACTAGTCACCTTCTCTTATCCAAATCTGTTTATAGGCCCCAACTTGGTGAAAATAATGGCTCCTTCAAAGTGATTGTAAAGACTCATTTTTTTTAGATAAAAATATCATTATCAATATCACATGTCATACTTACCTGCCCTGTACAGTTGGTTTTGCACAGAGCAGCCCAGATGCTCCTCCTCTTGGGTCCCTCTTCAGTGCTCCTGGCCCCTCCCTCCTGTTGAGCAGCTTGCTATGGGGGCACCCGAACCAAGTCACAGCTCCGTGTGTCCATTCAGACACAGAGCAGCAGCCCGGCCCCACCCCTTTTCTCTTCTAATTGGCTTACTGACTTTGATTGACAGCACCGGGAGCCAATGGTGCCACGCTGCTGTCTCAGCCAATAAGGAGGGGAGTCCCGAGCAGTAAAGACACTGCTGCAACATTGGTGGATATAGATGGACCTCAGGTTAATATTAGGTTGGCTAAGGGGGGCTGCTGCACACAGAAGTGTTTTTTTCATCTTAATGCATATAATGCTATAGTTGAGAAGATACTGGAGCGTTTAATAAACACCACATAGATGAGTTCTTGCTGGAAAAAAAATATTATAAGCAACAGACAGCATGGATTCATGAAAGACAGAAGTTTCCAGACAAATCTGATATCTTTTTATGAGGAGGTAAGTAAAACCTTGGATGGAGAGGTGGCTGTGGACATAGTATACTTGCATCTTGCAAAAGCATTTGACACAGTTCTCCACACATGCCTAATGGGTAAGGTAAAGTCTACAGACCTGGAAAAATCAGTTTGTAAATGGATTGAAAACTGTCTAAAAGACCATAATCAGAGAGTAGTGATTAATGATTTATACTAAGAATGGTCTAGGGTTATCAGTGATGTACCCCAAGGTTCAATGTTGGGACCCTTACTTTTTAATATATTTATAAATGATATAGGGTCTGGGATTAAATGTACCATTTCAGTATTTGCAGATTACACCAAGCTATGCAAGGGAATAACGTCCTTACAGGATGTCTCCAACTTACAAGCTGACCTCAATGTACTATTTAACCGCTTGCTGACCAGCCAGCATCATTATACTGCAGAAGGTTGACTCTATTGCGTGGATCGCCTTGGCTGTACATCGGTTTATGCAATAGAGATAGTGGGCATGCACACTGCGCTGGAGCCGATGCGATTAAATACCACCAAAAAAAGCTTTATCTGTCTCAAAGAGAAATGATAAAAATGTTGTTTGGGTACAGCATTGCATGACCGCGCATTTGCCATTCACAGTGCGACAATACTAAAAACTGAAAATTGGCCTGTACAGGAAGGGGGTGAAAGTGCCCAGTAGGAAAGTGGTTAAAAAAAAGCCTGTATTCTTTACTAAATGTACATAATATAACTGGATACTAATATTTCTAGGTAAAGTTGATCCAGGGAACATCTGATTGCCTCTTGGGGGATCAGGAAGGAATTTCCCCTGCTGGAGCAAATTGGATCATGCTTTGCTGTTTTTTTTGCCTTCCTCTGGATCAACTGTGATTATCAGATGTGTATATAGGTTTGTACATTTTTTTTATTTTTTATTGGTTCAACTGGAAGGACTTGTGTCTTTTTTCAGACAGACTAACTATGTAACTATGGAACCTTATAGTGGCTGCTCTGTAACTTATCCGAGCAGATGCAGCAAATTAAAGTGGATACCGCAGCACCTGTACCACACTAAACCAGCACAGCTGACATGTCACCCCACTCCCAGTGACATTATGAGACTTCTCCCTGACACAAAGAGATCATCTCTTCACATGTTCCCAAGCTTCTCCATTCCTGTGGCTTTTCATTCTCTCTACTCCTCTTCCGTGACACCTCAGGCTAGGTACATGGAATGCCCTGTACTGTGATGTTGGTCCCATCCACTAGGGAGGGGACTAAGCTTACAAACTCCTTCACTACCAGGGCCTTCTGTCACCCATAAATAAAATTTAAGTACAGCGCTACGTTTAGAAAGAAAGTGAAAAGCAGCCAACACACCTATAGACTCAAGGCAGAAAAAAACAAAAGAAACAAAAGTGTGGCGCTATATATCACATCCACAGCTGTGTGTATTACAATAAAGACATATAAAAATAGTGAATACTACCAAAAAATGTATGATCATAAAATGGATAGTGTCAAATAATTAATCAGTGTTGATCACATATAAAGTAAATACACAATAATGCTTAATCATCAAATGTGCTAGTGATTAGTAGAAACCCATGCTGGTTCCATGAGCCAGACACCAAACATAATAAAACTTTAAAAGTCCATAAAAAATGTGTAGAAAAATAGTGAAGAAAACATCAGAGTTCAAAGGGGGTGATGCATGGCCAGATGGTATTCACAGAATTTTAGACGCACCAAATCTGGCGAGTGGGCAGAAGCCGCACCAAAGTCGCACCAAAACTGGTGAGCGGGCAGAAGGGAAACCACAAGTGTGCATAGATTGTACGTCAGTGCCAGGGCCAACACCAGGAGTAGAGGAGGCTTACCGGAGAAAATTGACCTGAAATGGCATACGCCAGACAAGTCAAAAAAGCATAATAACCACTGGTTCTGGGAAATGCGTCTTGTCAGATGTCATCAACAGATGGTGGAAAGAAAAAGGGGGGGGGGTCCGCACGGCTTCCTCTCCCATAGGTAATCCAGCATAAGCCAAACGTGTAGTTTCATATGCCATGCAAGGAGCAAACAAAACTCACATAGCGTAATAACGTTTTAAAACACTAGTTTATTAAAATAATAAAAAACAAACTCACATTTGGAAGAACGAAACAGAGCTCAAATAGCGGCGATCGTGAGGGGTCCACCCAATCGCCGCTATTTGAGCTCTGTTTCGTGATCAACACTGATTAATTATTTGACACTATCCATTTTATGATCATACATTTTTTGGTAGTATTCACTATTTTTATATGTCTTTATTGTAATACACACGGCTGTGGATGTGATATATAGCGCCACACTTTTGTTTCTTTTGTTTCCTTCTGTCACCCATGCCAGGTCACCAGGACTTTAGCTGGCCAGCTGCTTAAGCACCCAACATTACTCCGGTTGCCTCTAGCAATGGCAATATAGCCTTTTTTCCTTTCACTGCAGGTTAGACAATTGTAATTGTTCTACACTAATTTCTCTTCACCCCCCTTTTGAGTTCTGTTCTTTGATATGACATGCATATACCCGCTTTTCAAATAACTTCAGACCAGGTACCATGTTGAAATTTCAGAACAGCTTTTTCAGTTACAAATCAGTATAAAACATTCCCTCACAGATTGCCTCCACACATTTCTCTAGTTCATCCTAACCTTAGGCTACCCTGGATCATACTTATAACTAGTGCAATGTCCATAGAATAAAGTCCATGAATTCAAATTTGGTACCCCAACTGGGTACCCACCAAGGGGGAGGACAGTGTTACAGGTGGTAGCAGTACTCAATGCAATACCCCATCCAAGGATCCCACTCAGTTCCCTCCCCCTTGTATTTGTAGTCTGCCACAAGGGAGAAGAGCTATGAACACCCAGGAGCTAGCACATTCACCTCTTTCTTACTTCCAGGCAGCCTCGCATTAAATTACACAATACACATTTAACCATTAAACGGCAGTGCAAAATGAACAAGATGAGGTAGGACATAGCCAATGTGCACCCAAGTAGGCATATGCCTACAAGCTTATATACTATTGTGCATCTTGTATTTATTTGCCCACCTAAATTTCACTGCATGGTGTCATTAGAGTCAAGAGGTTAAAAATGTTGGTATGTTGTTTTCCAGCTTCTGAAAACTGACACAGCTATTTATGGTGTGAGCTCATTGATGAATGGGTTTAAAATCTTAAGGCAGTTTTCTCATTTTTTTTTTAATGTAGAAAAGATTTGTGGTACTTTTTACATTTTGAGTTTGTAATATTTATTTTTTCTCTAAAATAAGAAATATTTTGGTGCAAATGCATTTCTGCAGATTTTCTCTTCTTTTTTGAATTCTACAAATCAACTATTCTAAATACTTCTTAGCACTACATACAGCTTTTTCACGCTGAAAGTGATTTTCTGTAATGAAATGTCCTGATACTTTCTTCTTAAGGAAATCAATATTTGTAAAAGTCAGGAAGAGAGCAGCAAATCATCAATGTTTGGATGCTATGTTTGTTAAAGTTAGAAAAGTCCATCACAAAAACAATGCTAGAAGTATTTTACTTTCAGAAAACGTGGAGAGCGCACAGCGGGAAAAACTGTTTTCCAAATGTCAAATACATGTCTAACTTTTCAACACGTTCTATTAAAACTCTTAAGTTCTGTTTACATTTTTACTTTCAGATTTTTTTCTCTCTTTATATTATTGCATTGCACCAGCAGCATTGTTTCTAATAAGAAACATTAATTAATTAATGCCCCTCATATCCAACCACTTCAAGCAAAGCTGTAATACCAAACTAAGGGTTCATTCACAATGCAGACCTTCTCCAATAATATTAAGGCTCTTGGCAGTTGGCTTTGACCACTACCAAGCATCTTGAAAATGCCAGGTCTAAATGTGGTAATTGCACATTTCACACAGGAGCGTGTGGCACAACAGTACCAAAGCTATTTAGAGCTTGTGTACCCTTGCTTCTTATTGTTATGTATGGTTTCTTCTGGCACAACACCCTTACTAACATGAGGAAAAGCAGTTCAGCTATGTGGAAAAAAAACTGCCTTAAAAAAAAAACACTATATTATATGTTCTGTACATCAACAGATGTGAATGAGGCAATATAAGTAAAATATATTTCCATTAAATGAATACTTGTATTTCTGATTCCTCCTGTATTGAATTTTATTGTAACTACTGTCTACTATCTGCCATCATGTTGTAAAGTGCTGTGCAAACTGTTGGCACTTTATAAATCATGAATAATAATAATAATAATCTTTACCACTTTATATACATTTAATGCTAAATTCTAGGCATATGAAAAACACAATTAATTCAGCTCTGGGTTAATTGATATATGTTATTAATGCAAGCTGCCTTGCCTTGATTTGATTAGTCAGTTGTGTTACATTGCACATGAGCTAACACAGAGTGTGCTGATAGGATGAACAACAGAGTGACAGATATGCTTAGCCTATTGCTTCTCCTTCTCTGTCTAGTCACAGTCTGAGGCAAGTTAAACATATATGTATTTTATCTTCGTGTTTTAGCAGTTTGCCTGGAGTTCAGTTTTAGGTGGGTCTGTCCCACACCATATTAATTTTCCCTAACTCATTTGTTATCAATAACATCATTGCTAGTTTACACTATTATATCACAGTTAAAGGTCTGCTCCACCAATAATTCACCCAAATCCATCCACCAATGTGTGAAAACTACTGTCATTTGTGTGCTACCATGCTAAGGGCTGTCAAGACTAGGTCTAGGGATGAGCCGAAAGGCACCAGAACCTGCGAACGGACCGAAAATTTGCGCAAACTTTAGAACCCCATTGAAGTCTATGGGACTCGATCATTCGAAATCAAAAGTGCTAAATTCAAAAGCTAATTTGCATGGTATTGTCCTAAAAAGGGTTTGGGGACCCGGGTCCTGCCCCAGGGGACATGTATCAATGCAAAAAAAGCTTTAAAAACTGCCATTTTTTCGAGAGCAGTGATTTTAATGATGCTTAAAGTGAAAAAAAAGTGAAATATTACTTTAAATATCCTACCTGGGGGGTGTCTATAGTATCCCTGCAAAGTGGCGCGTGTTTCCCGTGCTTAGAACAGTCCCTGCACAAAATTACATTTTTAAAGGAATAAAAGTCATTTAAAACTGCTTGTGGCTTTAATGTAATGTCGGGTCCCGGCAATATGGATGAAAATCAGTGAGACAAACGACATGGGTACCCCCCACCCCCAGTCCATTACCAGGTCCCTAGGGTCTTGTATGGATATTAAGGGGGAACACCCAGGCCCTATATACTCTGAACAGCAGCATACAGGCGGTGCAAACAAGACAGGGACTGTAGGTTTGTTGAATCTGTTTGTAATTTTGAACTGGTACATTTTTAAAGTGTAGCTCCAGCCAAAAAATATATTTTTAAGCTTTTTGGAAAACATAGGGAAGGGTTATCACCGCTGTGACATTTGTTCTGCTGTCTGTGCACCTATTTAGAAGATTTCACCTCACTTTCTGTCCCAATGACAAATGTTTTTTGACAATTTGGGGTTTTTAGTGAAACAAGGATTGGTGATAAAGCATCAGTGGAGAGGAGACACGTTTTTCCCATATTAACTCTCACAGGAGAGAATTTCCCTTCCTAGGGGTGGATTGCATTTCACTTCCTGTTGTCAAATAGGAGTCGTTTGTAAATTGGATGTTTGAAAGTGGGGGCCTGCCCTATATAGTCTGCAGAAATTGCAGCCTTAGGTGTTGGTGTTGCCACAACACTGTAAGCCCTCACAGTTACTCTTGGTGGGCGCAGGAACAAGCTCTGCTGTGAAATATTAGATCAAGAATTGTAATTACATGCCCCTGTTGAACAGGGTCAGAAAAATTGGGCCTTTGGTGGTGGTGCTGGTGCCACAACACTGTAAGTCCTCACAGTTACTCTTGGTGGGCGCAGAAATGGGCCCTGCTGTGAAATATTAGATCAAGAATTGTAATTACATGCACCTGTTGAACAGGGGCTGAAAAATTGGGCCTTTGGTGGTGGTGGTGGTGGTGTTGCCGCAACACTGTAAGTCCTCACAGTTACTATTGGTGGGAGCTGGAACGGGCCCTGCTGTGAAATATTAGATCAAGAATTGTAATTACATGCACCTGTTGAACAGGGGCAGAAAAATGGGACCTTTGGTGGTGATGGTCAAAAATTGTAATTACACGCCCCTGTTAAACAGAGGTTGAAAAATTGGGCCTTAGGCACTGGTGCTGGTGCCACAACACTGCAGCCCCTCACAGATACTCTAATTGGAGCTCAGGAACAAGTCCTGCTGCAAAGTATTGCATCAAAAATGGTAATTACACGCCCCTGTTAAACAGGGGCTGAAAAATGGGGTCTTAGGCACTGGTGCTGGTGCCACAACACTGCAACCCCTCACAAATACTTTAGTTGAGCGCAGCAACGAACCCTCCTTGCAAAACATTGCATCAAAAATTGTAATTACACGGCCCTGTTAAACAGGGGCTGAAAAATTGGGCCTTAGCCACCGGTGGCGGCGCCCAGAACCAAAAATATTCTTACAAGCTATCAGCATGATCATTGAGGAGGAAAAGGATAGTCACTCAGCATAACAGGATAGTCACTCAGCATCAGCATAGGCAGTCTTGAAGGGACCTGACATTTTAAAAAAAATTATTCGGTTACATCAGCATCAGGTGCTTGGTAGCTGGTGGTGATCCAAGACTGATAAATTTTTATGAAGGTCAGTCGATTGGCCGAGTCGGTGGACTGGCGCACCCTGTGATCGGTTACAAAGCCTCTAGCAGCACTGAATATGCGTTCCAAAAGAACGCTGGATGCAGGAAAGGCCAGTAGTTCAATTGCATACTGAGCAAGCTCTGGCCAGTGATCCATCCTCAAGATCCAGTAACCCAGAGGATTTTCGGTGGGAAAGGTGTCCAAGTCAGATCTTGCCCCTAGGTATTTCTGCACCATGTAAAACAGACGCTGGCTATGGTTGCTGGAACCGATAATACCTTGGGGCTGCGGACTAAAAAATTGTCTGAACGCAACGGTCAGACGGCCACCTTCTCCACCGCTCCTTCTTTGACTGACCGAAGCCTCAGCAACATGTTGTCCAGGAACAGGAGTTTGTAACCTCCCAGTCTCTGGGAACGCATTGCACAGACCTTTCTGCAAGGCCTCCCGAAGATGTTTCATCCTCTGCTCCCTCTGCAATGGTAAGATAAGGTCCGCAACCTTACCCTTGTAATGTGGAATAAGGAGGGTTGCCAGCCAGTATTGATCCCTCTCCTTGATACCACAAATATGAGGATCCTTCCGCAGGCCTTGAAGGATCAGGGAGGCCATGCAGCGTAGGTTTGCTGAGGCATTCGGTCCGGAGTCCTCTGGGTCACTAAGGACGACATGATCCGCAGGCACCTCCTCCCAGCCACGTACAAGTCCATGGGTTTCTTGGGATTGTAAATGATCCCTTAAAGACTGCTGCTGATGCTGAGTGCCAGGCTCCACCTCCGTGCTGACACAATCCTCCTCTTCTTCTTCCTCCTCCTCCTCCTCGTCCTCTTCCTGTGTGATCGGCGGGCACGCAGGAACACTGTCTGGATAAAGGAGGCCTTGAGAGCTAAGGAAGTCCTCCTCTTCCTGCCTCTGTTCTGCCTCAAGTGCCCTGTCCATTATTCCATGCAGCGTGTGCTCAAACAGGTGGACAAGGGGGACAGTGTCACTGATGCATGCACTGCCACTGCTCACCATCCTCGTGGCCTCCTCAAATGGTGACAGGACAGTGCATGCATCCCTAAACATGGCCCACTGGCGTAGGGAAAAAAAACAAGCTCCCCTGTCCTGGTGCCATAGTTATAGCTACTCATTGATGGCCCTCTGCTGCGTGTGCAGCCGCTGCAGCATGGCCAATGTTGAGTTCCACCTGGTGGGTATGTCACAGATTAGGTGGATCTTGGACAGGTTAAATTCCTTTTGGAGGTCAGCCAGCCGAGCACTGGCATTATATGACCTGCGGAAATGCACACAGACTTTCCTGGCCTGCCTCAGGTCATCCTGTAAGCCTGCCCAAGAACCACTGCACCGCCAAGTTAAGGACGTGAGCCAAACAGGGCACATGGGCCAGTTGTCCTTGTCGGAGGGCAGAGAGGAGGTTGGTGCCATTGTCACAAACCACCATACCTGCTTTAAGCTGGCATGGCGTCAACCACCTCTTAACCTGCCCCTGCAGAGCTGACAGAATCTCTGCCCCAGTGTGACTCCTGTCCCCCAAGCACACCAGCTCAAGCACCGCATGGCATCTTTTGGCTTTGTTCTTGCGTAGCCCCTTTGAACGCCTATGGAGCACCGCTGGTTCCGAAGACAAATCAGCACAGGAAGAGACCATGGAGGAAGAAGAAGAGGAGGGGGTGGAGGAGAGAGGTGTGGCAAAATCACCACTAGTAGTATTTTGGAGGTGTGGTGGCGGAACAACCTCCAACACTACTGCACCTTGTCCTGCATCCTTCCCAGCTGCCAGAAGAGTCACCCAGTGCGCAGTGAAAGATAGGTAATGTCCTTGTCCATGCCTGCACCTTACCGCTGACCGTCCAGCGAGGCCAAGACTTCCACGTGCCGGTAGAGAGCCAGAAATGGCCTTCCGTGAGAAAAAGTGGTGTTTGGGAACCTGCCACTGAGGAACCACACATTATACAAACTCACAGAAGGGGGCAGAGTCTACCAACTGAAAAGGCAGCAGTTGAAGTGCTAGCAATTTAGCCAAGCTAGCATTCAATCGCTGGGCACGTGGATGACTGGGAGCGAACTTCTTTCAGTGGTGCAGCAGCTGGGGCAGGGAAATTTGCCTGGTATAATCTGACGTCAGTGTACCAATAGCAGATTGCCCACAAGTACTTGGCTGTGACACACCTAATTCTACACCTTCATTCTTCTCAGTGCAGGTCTCAGAGAGGACTGAAGGTATAGTGGGGTTGGAGATCCCAGCTAATGAGGAGCAAGGAGAAGTCCTCTTTGTTCTTTGGTGTGGGTCTTTTAGGTACGCTTGCCAATGAACTGTATGGCAGGTCAACATTTGTCTGGTCAAGCATGTGGTGCCCAAGCGGGGGATGTCTTGGCCACGTGAGATACGCTTGAGACATATGTTGAAAATAGCAGCGGTGGGATCTGATGCACTCATCTCAAAAAAGGCCCACACCAAAGAACTTTTGGAATAACGCGCAGAGACAGCAGCGCCCTGCACATGCGGAGCTCTGTGGTGTGATGCAGTCGGTGTGCTGCCCTTAAGCTGGCCCCTGGAGGGCATCCTGCCTCATTGGTGATGTGCCTCCTCCTTCTCTCTCCTATCAGGCACCCACGTGGAGTCAGTGACCTTATCATCCCCTCCCTCCTCATCACTGGAGCAAAGCTGGCAGTATGCTGCAGCTGGGGGAACATGACTGCCAGATTGCTGTCCTTCTTGGGCACGCCCTCTCTCTGGGCTCACATTACTGCCTTCCTCTAGCTGGGTACCATCATCGGAGCCTTCAAAACGCTGGGCATCCTCCTGGAGCATGTACCCAACACTGTGGTCAAACAGATCGGGGGCCTCCTCAGGAGGACTTGGTGGGGCTAGGGAAGGAGTGACTGATGCCATTGAGCCGAGGGAAGAGGCCGCGTTGGCAGCTGCTTTGCCAGACAAAGTACCCTGAGCCTGGGTGAGAGAGAATGAGGAGGATGAGGATGGCTTGGCCATCCACTCTACCAAGTCTTCCGCATGTTGCAGCTCAACACGGCCAGCTGCTGAAAAAAAGGACAAGTGTGTCCCACGGCCACGTGCTGATGAGGATGCACCTTCTCCACGACCAACACTGTTGCCTCTAGACACAGAGCCTGCTTGCCCTCTTTTATTGGCTTGTGACTGTCTGCCTCTCCTTGTTGGCCTTCCAGACATACTAATGGCCTGCAGTAAGATGTAGCTGCACAAAGCTGGGATGTATATATATACTGATACTGCAGCCAGCAGAATCAACTGCCTGCCTGTAGTATTATTAGTATGAGAACACCAGCAATTTTCTTCAGGTAGCTTTAGGTGCACACTGTGCAGAGGACGCAGTACACTAACTGTAAATACTGTAGCTGCCTGCCTGTGGTATTAATATAGGATCAGAAGAACACCACCAGTTTAATTCAGGTAGCTTTAGGTGCACACTGTGCAGAGGACACAGTACACTAACTGTAAATACTGTAGCTGCCTGCCTGTGTTATTAATAGGAGCAGAACAACAGCAATTTTCTCCAGGTAGCTTTAGGTGCACACTGTGCAGAGGACACAGTACACTAACTGTAAATACTGTAGCTGCCTGCCTGTGGTATTAATAGGAGCAGAACAACAGCATTTTTCTCCAGGTAGCTTTAGGTGCACACTGTGCAGAGTACGCACTACACAAACTGTAAATGCTGTAGCTGCCTGCCTGTGGTATTAATAGGGTCAGAAGAACACCACTAATTTTCTTCAGGTAGCTTTAGGTGCACACTGTGCAGATGACACAGTACACTAACTGTAAATACTGTAGCTGCCTGCCTGTGGTAATAATAGGAGCAGAACAACAGCAATTTTCTTCAGGTAGCTTTAGGTGCACACTGTGCAGAGTACGCAGTACACTAACTGTAAATACTGTAGCTGCCTGCCAGTGGTATTAATATAGGATCAGAAGAACACCACCAATTTAATTCAGGTAGCTTTAGGTGCACAATGTGCAGAGGACACAGTACAATAACTGTAAATACTGTAGCTGCCTGCCTGTGGTGTTAATAGGAGCAGAACAACAGCAATTGTCTCCAGGTAGCTTTAGGTGCACACTATGCAGAGGACGCAGTACACTAACTGTAAATACTGTAGCTGCCTGCCTGTGGTATTAATATAGGATCAGAAGAACACCACCAATTTAATTCAGGTAGCTTTAGGTGCACACTGTGCAGAGGACACAGTACACTAACTGTAAATACTGTAGCTGCCTGCCTGTGGTATTAATAGGAGCAGAACAACAGCAATTTTTTTCAGGTAGCTTTAGGTGCACACTGTGCAGAGGACGCAGTACACTAACTGTAAATACTGTAGCTGCCTGCCTGTGGTATTAATATAGGATCAGAAGAACACCACCAATTTATTTCAGGTAACTTTAGGTGCACACTGTGCAAAGGACGCACTAAACTAATTGTAAATACTATAGCTGCCTGCCTGTGGTATTAATAGGATCAGAAGAACACCGCCAATTTTCTTCAGGTAGCTTTAGGTGCACACTGTGCAGAGGACGCATTACACTAACTTGTAAATACTGCAGCTGCATGCGGTACTGTACTAATAGGATCAGAAGAACACCACCAATTTAATTCAGGTAACTTTAGGTGCACACTGTACAAAGGACGCACTACACTAATTGTAAATACTGCAGCTGCCTGCGATACTAATAGGATCAGAAGAACACCACCAATTTTCTTCAGGTAGCTTTAGGTGCACACTGTGCAGAGGACGCACTACACTAACTTGTAAATACTGCAGCTGCATGCGGTACTGTACTAATAGGATCAGAAAAACACCACTAATTTTCTTCTGGTAGCTTTAGCTGCACACTGTGCAGAGGACGCACTACACTAACTTGTAAATAGTACAACTGCCTGCGATACTAATAGGATCAAAAGAATACCACCAATTTTCTTTAGGTAGCTTTAGGTGCACACTGTGCAGAGGACGCACTACACTAACTTGTAAATGCTGCAGATGCCTGCGGTACTGTACAACACCTAGGATGTATATATATATATATATATATATATATATATATATATTCACAATACACTGTAAGTGCAGCTAACTGACTCGCCTGCCTACTCTAACTTAAATCAACTTAAATCAAATGACACTGTCTCTCTGTGTATCTATATCTCTCTCAATGCTGGAACACACTACACAGGGCCTCTGTGCAGGCGGCCTTATATAGTGTTTGGCGTGTACTAAACCCCCTGAGCCAATATTTGGCCAAAGCCACCCTGGCTTTGGCCAATTACGGCTCTCTGTACAGACGGCACTGTAATTGGCCAAGTATGCGGGTCATAGTGCATGCTTGGCCAATCATCAGCCAGCAATGCACTGTGATGCTGCAGTGAATTATAGGCCGTGACGCGCCATTCAATTTTGGCACGAACTGCCCATATCATTCGTAATTCGGCGAATGGCCGAACACACAATGTTCGAGTTGAACATGGGTTCGACTCGAACACGAATCTCATCCCTAGTCAAGACCTTATTTACATTTGTTTCTTATCTTCCTTTTAAATTTGAATGTAAAAAACAACTTTTGAGTCATGAGATTTTGCCACTTTATTTTCTATACAGGTCCCTTTTTATAGTAGGGTGATTATGTTTAAATGCCAATAAGCTGGCACATAAGTTAAGTGCTGGCCTAATGGCACAGGTAAAAGTTGTTGATGTTAGTTAGGAGACCTGTTGCATTTCTTTATTTTAGCACAGCATACTGCAACACACGGACATTTTTGGTGGTGCACTGCATCGCAGTTCCATTTGCACTACTGTGTCAGCATTGCATCTCAATGCACAAAGTTTAACTTGTTGCTAAGCATTGCAGCAAAACCTACTTTGTGGTCGGCCACTTATGATTGGTGGTGTACAGTGACACCCTCTTGGCAGATTATACATAAAGATAGATGTGCAGTGCTAGAAGTTAGATTTCCTAAACCTAAAAGTGTTAATATTTACACAACGTGGGTTTAACCACAAATATACATGATGAAGCCCCAGTATAACATGTAAGGTATACAAGAAAAATAGCTGCTGTTCCAGGTTTATAAAGATAAGGCTGATTGGAGTATCTTGCTAGTGCTAGCCCCGGCCCGCCTCCGTGGGAAACTTGGAAAGAAGAAAGAAATGGCTGCACATCCAGAACTTCCGATTGCCTTTTATTATGTTTCACAAAGATAATACCAAAGACACCAAACCGTGGTCACGTACACGCGTTTCACACATACATCTTGTGCTTAATCATGCACCACCACCATGCAACAAGCGCACGCCGCTTTGAACCGCTCCGCATGCATGAACTGACTAGGTGAGCTCCTGGTACACTCACTGATGGGTTCCATGATCTGACGTATCAATGTCTAACTGCACAGTGGCTGCTTTGAGAGAGAGCTGACGTAACCAAACACGAGGATATACTTTGGATGTGCCTATCGCTGATTGCAGCGTTGATGAAAACACCTATCATCTCCATCGGAACAACAACCAGGAAGTGGTGAGAGCATTATCCTCTTATCCCACTTTTGAATGATTTTGCTAGACAAGTTCTTAGCGATATGCTATAACCATATCCATGCTGGACTGTTAACAATAATTAACACTATTAACACTATTAACACTAATAAGCTCTATGTGGACTATTTTACTGTCTAAATCACTCCAACTGCTCCAGTCACAGTTTGGTTTTGTGTGCATGTGTGTATGTGTGGGGCCCGGTATTTGGCGCCTTAGTGTGACGACGTTGTCAACATTTTATTAGTAGACTGTTTTTAATAGGGTATTCTGGGGAGGCATTCCACTAGCAAGGTGGAATCTCACCCTTATGCCGCGTACACACGGTCGGATTTTCCGACAACAAATGTTCTATGTGAGCTTTTTGTTTTGTGTAGGCTCCATCGGACATTTTCCAATGGAGCCTACACACGGTCGGCTCCATCGGACATTTTCCGTCGGAATTTCTGACAAACAAAATTTGAGATCTGGATCTCAAATTTTCCAAAAACAAAATCCGTTGTCGAAAATTCCGATCCTGTGTACACAATTCCGAAGCACAAAGTTCCACGCATGCTCAGAATCAAGCAGAAGAGCTGCACTGGCTATTGAACTTCATTTTTCTCAGCTCGTCGTACGTGTTGTACATCACAGCGTTCTTGGAGATCGGAATTTCCGTCAAGTTTGTGTGACAGTGTGTATGCAAGACATGTTTGAGCCAACATCCGTCGGAAAAAAAATATGGATTTTGTTGTCGGAATGTGCAATCCTGTGTACGCGGCATAAGTGTTACTGTTTTCCTCATCGTATTATTTAACCACTTCAATACAGGGCACTTATACACCTTCCTGCCCAGACCAATTTTCAGCTTTTAGTGCTGTCGCAGTTTGAATGACAATTGCGCGGTCATACAACACTGTACCCAAACTAAATTTTTATCATTTTGTTCCCACAAATAGAGCTTTCTTTTGGTGGTATTGGATCACCTCTACGTTTTTTATTTTTTGCTAAACAAATAAAAAAAGACCGAAAAAAATAAAAGTTTTGCTTTTGTTTCTGTTAAAATTTTTTGTAAATAAGTAAGTTTTCTCTTTCACTGATGGGCACTGATAAGGCGGCACTGACAGGCACTGATAAGGAGGCACCAATGAGTGGGCACTGACGGGCACTGACGATGAGCACTGATATTCTGCACTGATGGGCACTGGTAGGTGGCACTGATGGGTGGCACTGATATGCAGCACTGATGGGTATTGAAAGGCGGCAATGATGGGCACTCATGGATGGCACTGGTGAGCACTGATGGGCAATAATAGGCAACACTGATGGGCACTGAAAGGCTGCAAAGATGGGTTCTTATGGGTGGCACTGATACGCAGCAATGATGGGCACTGATAGGTGGCACTGCTGGGCACCGATAGGTGGCACTGCTGGGCACTGATGGGCACTGATACGTGGCACTGATAGGCACTGATACACGGCACTGATAGGCATCCCTGGTGGCACTGGCAGTGATAGGCATTGTGAATAGGCACTAAATGGCAGCTGCCTGGGCATTGATTGGCAGCTGCCTGGGCACAGATTAGTATTTCCCTGGGGGTCTAGGGGGCATACCTGGGGGTCCAGTGTGGATGGCCATCCTGGTGGTCCTGGGCGGCTACCCTGGTGGTCCTGGGCAACTTCCCTGGTGGTCCTGAGTGGGATCCAAGGGGGGCTGTGCTGATAAACAATCAGCACAGACCCTCCCTGTCAGGAGAGCAGCCGATCGGCTCTCCTCTACTCGCGTCTGTTAGACGCGAGTGAGGAAAAGCCGGTCACCGGCTCTTCCTATTTACATCGTGATCAGCCGTGATTGGACATGGCTGATCACGTGGTAAAGAGTCTCTATCAGGGACTCTTTACCTAGATTGGAATAGCGGTGTGACAGACTGACACACCGCAACAATGATCACCGCGATTCGCTCCCCCGGGGGCATTCAGCGGCTTAATATCCTGCGGATGTCATATGACGCCCAGTCAGGACATTGAAACCACTTTACAGCCGTCATTTTGCTATATGGCGGACGGCAAGTGGTTAATAAAGGTTGTTATTCTATAATTGTGCTGTGGTCACTTATTTGCTTAATAATGTTGATATCTTATCCTCTGGCACCATCTAGCGGCCAAAATATACAAGGACTGGATCTTTGTTTTATTTCTATTATGATTATTCAAGTTGACCTGGAAGTTTTTGTTTGTTTATATCTGGACATTAACTTAAGCAACCCACAATGCTCAGTGACTCCCATGAACCTCAGGGAATAGAACTGCATTGTGGGAAGATTATAAAAGGGCTGGGAGTGGCCATCTTAGCTCTGTTGGACACGCATGGCCAGCCTGAGAGGATCTGTGTGAGGTCTCTAGCACAGTGTGGCCTACCTCCACGGAACAGCGATCCGAGCAGCGGCATTGTGACATCCCACAGAGTTGGACTGACGACAGAGCAAGACTGGGAAGGAGCCAGAGGAGCTTGTCGTAGTCATCTGGGAGTTCCGGAGTGTCTTGAGGACAGGAGTGGAGCATCGCAGCATTGCCGGCTGACCGGAGGAAGAACCCTGCACATCACAGCGGAGTCTCCTGACAGTAATGTCCTGGTTGGGTGAGAGGGCTGAGGTCCACAAGTTTCTTGACGCACTTTTATACATCAGTTTACCCAAAACAGAGTTGCTGGGACCCGTAGTCCCACAAGCAAAGTCAAGAGGATTCAACACTAAGTCACTGCATCAAAGTTAGTTATAGCTCTGCTGCATCAGGACTTTGCTTTATATATCAGGTTACTTTGTTAAGGAATCATTAACTCTTGGATATCAAAATTACCTTGTTGCTAGCAGAAGAAAAGAAGATAAAGAAGGACTGTTAAGTAATACATAAGGCCTTGGGTTACTTTACTATATTGGGGTAGTGTGATACTAAAGGAGGGAGCTCCCTAGTGTTGTACTAAATCAAGTCAACATTTGATTTGGTATAGCTTTAGGCGCGCAGGAAATAGGACAGTGCTTAGAGTGAGATACACTCACTCTGACGGTATCCTATTTACTTTGTTATACCTCTCATATATTACTTCAGACATTATACACCTGTATTGTACTTTTTTAAAGTTTAGTTGCCTGTCAGACTATGTTGGTCTGACAGTACAACCATTTTAGTTTTACCCTTCTAATGCAACTACAGTAAATACGGTTATTATTTGAGTACAACTGTGTGAGTGTTGTTTTACTCTTCATCACCAGCCAAGAGGAGGGTAAGGTAACTACAAACAGGTATATTATATTGAGTATTATGGATTTGCCTTTAAGACTTTGGCTTGACTGCACACTATAACACCACAGCTGTGTCAGGGGGACTGAGATATTCAAGGGGGTATAAAGCAGAGTACAGGCCCAAATAAATCAGCAGCTCCTTCAGGGGTCAGTGCTACAATTGTATCTTTGATGTACCGTGGTGGACCCCCGTTACTGCTATCTTCAGGGGGACATCTCTTTGTCTCTGGTCCTTGGTTTTGTGATTACAATGCCTCCTCATATTCACGCTGCCTGGTAGGGATGGGCTTTATGTTCGGGTCGAACATGAGTTTGACTCGAACATTGGCTGTTCGCCAGTTTGCTGAACAGCGAACAATTTGGGGTGTTTGCGGCAAATTCGAAAGCTGCGGAACACCCTTTAAAACTCTATGGGAGAAATCAAAAGTGCTAATTTTAAAGGCTTATATGCATGGTATTGTCATAAAATACCATGCATATAAGCCTTGGGGACCTGGGTCCTGCCCCAGGGGACATGTATCAATGCAAAAAGAAGTTTTAAAAACTGCCTTTTTTCGGGAGCAGTGATTTTAATAATGCTTAAAGTGAAACAATAAAAGTGTAATATTCCTTTAAATTTCGTACCTGGGGGGTGTCTATAGTATGCCTGTAAAGGGGCGCATGTTTCCGTGTTTAGAACAGTCTGACAGCAAAATGACATTTCAAAGGAAAAAAGTAATTTAAAACTACTTGCGGCTATTAATGAATTGTTGGTCTGACAATACACATAAAAGTTCATTGATAAAAACAGCATGGGATTTTGGTGTGGGATTCCCCTTAATATCCATACCAGACCTGAAGGGCCTGGTATGGAATTTAGGGGGACCCCCACGCCATTTATTTAAAATTTTGGCACGGGGTTCCCCTTAATATCCATACCAGACCTGAAGGGCCTGGTATGGAATTTAGGGGGACCCCCACACATTTTTTTTTGTTGGCACGGGGTTCCCCTAATATCCATACCAGACCTGAAGGGCCTGGTGTGAAATTTAGGGGGACACCCACGCATTTTTTTAAATTTTGGTTTGGGGTTCCCTTGTGGGGAAATCCCATGCTGTTTTTATCAATGAACTTTTATGTGTATTGTCGGACCGACAATCAATTATTAGCTGCGAGTAGTTTTAAATGAATTTTTTTCCTTTGAAATGTAATTTTGCTGTCAGACTGTTCTAAACACGGGAAACATGCGCCCCTTTACAGGCATATTATAGACACCACCCAGGTACAAAATTTAAAGAAATATTACACTTTTATTGTTTCACTTTAAGCATTATTAAAATCACTGCTCCCGAAAAAACGGCCGTTTTTAAAGCTTCTTTTTGTATTTTTGCATTTTGGATCTTACAAAGAAATATATGTTGTATACTTCTCAAAACAATTTTTAACACGGTAATAAAGCTGGTCATTTATTAACTTATTTGGCATGCCTATATTATGCTCCTACATCTATTACACAGATATGAACCTCTACCCATGTTGTTGTTTACACCCCTCATGAAATTCTGGATGCTTTCATAACCTTTCATACCCAGTTATACACTTCAACTGTGCAGTATACTGATGACCTTATATCTGCATATTTGACTGATGTGTCTCTTTAGAGGAAATATAACTAGCTATCACCTAATTGCCATCCCATAAAGTGCCTTCACCAGATGGGTTCCCCACCAAGTGGTATAGTAAGTTTAGACATCTGTTGAGATCTTTTGCGTACCTTTACTGCAGCCTTGGATGAGGACATTTTTTCTCCTTCTTTGCGGGGGGTTCGGATTGTCTTTATTCTCAAGGCAAGCAAGGACCCACTGGATTGTGACTCCTACAGACCTATTTCATTAATTAACGTACAGATTTTGGTGAAGGTGCTTGTCAATCGCTTGAACAAAATTGTTCCTTCTCTGGTGCAAAGTGATCAAGGTGGATTCCTCCCTGGCCGCTCTACAAGAATGAACATACATAGACTTTTTCAAAACTTACACTACCCCATGGTCACTCCAATACTCATTTTACAGTCTCTCTGGATACTTGTAAGGCATTCGATAGTGTGGAATGGCATTACCTGTTTAAAGTGTTGCAACTTTATGGACTTGGTATAAATATGGCTCTTGTAACCTGTATACTGGCCCAGTTGCCAGAGTTTTTGGTTAATATTTTTGTATCCCCATAGTTTTCCATTATAAGAGAGACATGCCAGGGCTGTCCCCTATCTCCATTATTGTTCTCCTTGGCTTTTGAACCATTAGCTGTTCATATACAATCTTCACCCTCTATTCAGGGACTTTATTATTGGCACTATAGAGGAATGAAATTCATTATACACTGATGATACTCTTATATATTTAGCTGATCCCTCTACATCTCTATGTTCCATGTTACAAGAATTAGTGAACTTTGGCATGTTCTCAGACTTCCATGTCAACTGGACTAAATCTAGCGTTTTTTCATGGGATTCGGGGCGGAACAGGTGATACATCCGAGCTCTCAACTCCAGATTATTCATTCTTTTTGCTATCTAGGGATGGTGGTACAATTACCCCTGAGCTCTTATGTAGTAAATAATTTATGCCCTATTATTACTCAACTGCAGCAGAGTAGTAGCCAATGGATGGATCTTCCATTACATCTTATGGGTAGAGTTAACCTGTTAAAAATGTTTTTTTCTCAAAACTCCTGGGTTAATATTTTTATATCCCCATAGTTTTCCATTATAAGAGGGACATGCCAGGGCTGTCCCCTATCTCCATTATTGTTCTCCTTGGCTTTTGAACCATTAGCTGTTCATATACAATCTTCACCCTCTATTCAGGGACTTATTATTGGCACTATAGAGGAATGAAATTCATTATACACTGATGATACTCTTATATATTTAGCTGATCCCTCTACATCTCTATGTTCCATGTTCCAAGAAATAGTGAACTTTGGCATGTTCTCAGACTTCCATGTCAACTGGACTAAATCTAGCGTTTTTCCATGGGATTCAGGGGCGGAACAGGTGATACATCCGAGCTCTCAACTCCAGATTATTCATTCTTTTTGCTATCTAGGGATGGTGGTACAATTACCCCTGAGCTCTTATGTAGTAAATAATTTATGCCCTATTATTACTCAGCTGCAGCAGAGTAGTAGCAATGCATGGATCTTCCATTACATCTTATGGGTAGAGTTAACCGGTTAAAAAAAAAAAATGTTCTCAAAACTCCTGTACATGATGGCTAACTCTCTATGTAAAATCCAAAATCCCTTTTAAGCAAATTGACCCTCTATGCACGGAGTTCCTCTGGAACCATAGTGCCCCTGAGATGTCCCTGGAAATTTTGAAATGACCTTCTTATTTAGCTGGATTGGCCATTCCTAATTTTTATTTATTCTATCTAGCCTCTAAGTTGGTGGTAGTGCATGACTTGCTGTACCCTTCCCAGCTCAATGCCTACACCATGACTGAAGCACTATAGTTTCTTCCTTTGATGCACTGCATAACATTGTGTATTGAAGACAAGTGCCTCACTGTCCTGGAACAACTATGTTACGCACAACGTTGTCTCTCTTTACCACCATAGTGACCCATTTCTCTAAACATATATTGACCACCTCTCCTAATTATCTGCTCTAGTATAACCCTATGGTGAATGAACTCCTCACAACTCTGACCCACAGCATTCAATCTATAGAGGCATTAAATACATGTGTCATCTATACACCAAGCAAGTCCTTTGCTCAGCTGAGAGACGACTTTAACCTTCCTTCCTCCTCTTTGTTTTTTTTTATTTTTGCAGAGCTGGCATGCTCTTGGAGCGCAGTTTGGCTCACACTCATCTCATCGCTAACTATGACCCCATTGGAGAAATTGGTAAGAAGACCAGACACTACCAAATTCATTTCTGAATATTATTCTACTCTAATGGCTGATTCTAATCCTAGGTTTGCTGCTGCACTGACTCGTTGGATGGAGTTGAATATTCAACTTACTGATGAGGATTGGCCTGAATTCATAGATACTTACACAAGCTCAGTGATATCCTCCAGGGACAGAATTATACATATAAAAATATTTCATCATCGCCACCTTACCCCTTCTCAGATATTTTAGATGGGCCTATGCCCCACATATGAGTGTTTCAGAGGCTGTGGGAACAAAGCTGATTTGATACACTGTTTTTGGTCCTGCCCAATAGTTTATACATTCTGGTCCAAGGTTGACTCATTCTTATCAACTGTATTAGGATTACCTAAAGTCTTACATCCCAAAAACTGTTTGATAGGCATTTTTGGTAAACTGACTGTATATGTTAAACGTCTACTATGCATACTGTATTTCTTTGCCAAGAAGACTATACTCCTGCCCTGAAAAGGAACCACTCGTCCTGCTCTGACCACTTGGCTTCAATTGATCAATGATACTCTACCTCTATATAAGCTTACTTTTGAACTTAGGAAGATACCCCATCTCTTTGATAAATTGTGTTATTAATAGATATCTAGCCCCTTTTCCCATTAGGACTCTAGATCTAGGAAATTAGTATGATCCCCTTTATATACATTTCATTACTTTCGATATGGTAGTGGCACCCTTTGCTTCACTATTCTCACTTTTTAATTGAATTTGAGAATGCAAAAGATACAGTGCCTTGCAAAAGTATTCACCCCCTTGGTATTGTTCGTGTTTTGCCTCACAACCTGGATTTAACATGGATTGAGGATTTGCATCATTTAATTTACAGAACATGCCCACAACTTTGAAGATGTTTTTTTTTTATTGTGAAGCAAACAACAAATAGGACAAAATAACAGAAAAAGTCAATGTGCATAACTATTCACCCCCCAAAGTCAATAATTTGTAGAGCCACCTTTTGCGGCTATCACAGATTTTGACCACAGATTTTCTATTGAATTGAGGTCTGGGCTTTGGCTAGGCCATTCCAACACATTTACATGTTTCCCCTTAAACCACTCAAGTGTTGCTTTAGCAGTGTGTTTGGGGTCATTGTCCTGCTGGAAGGTGAACCTCCATCCTAGCCTCTAATCACACACAGAGTGGTACAGGTTTTGCTCAAGAATATCCCAGCATTTAGCATCATCCATCTTTCCCTCAACTCTGACCAGTTTCCCAGTCCCCACTGCTGAAAAACAACCCCACAGCATGATGCTGCCATCACCATGTTTCACTGTGAACACGATGGTGTTCTTTGGGTGATGTGATGTGTTGGGTTTGCACCAGACATAGCGTTTTCTTTGATGGCCAAAAAGTTCAATTTCAGTTTCATCAGACCAGAGCACCTTCCTCCATACATTTTGGCAGTCTCCCACATGCCTTTTCACAAACTCAAAATGTGCCATTTTGTTTTTTTTCTGAAAGTAATGGCTTTCTTCTGGCCACTCTGCTATAAAGCCCAACTCTATGGAGCGTACAGCTTATTGTTGTCCTTTGTACAGATACTCCAGTCTCTACTGTGGAACTCTGCAGCTCCTTCAGGGTTACCTTAGGTCTCTGTGCTGCCTCTCTGATTAATGCCCTCCTTGCCCGGTCCATGAGTTTTGGTGTGTGGCCGTCTCTTGGCAGGTTTGCTGTTGTGCCATGTTCTTTCCATTTGGTTATGATAGATTTGATGGTGTTCCTAAGGATCATCAAAGATTTGGATATTTTTTTTATAACCTAACCCTGACTTCTCAACAATATTGTCCCTTACTTGTTTGGAGAAATCCTTGCTCTTCATGGCAGTGTTTGGTTAGTGGTGCCACTTGCTTAGGTGTTGCAGCCTCTAGGGCCTTTCAGAAAGATGTGTATATGTAATGACAGATCATGTGACACTTAGATTGCACACAGGTGGACATCATTTCACTAATTATGTGACTTTTGAAGGTAATTGGTTGCACCAGAGCTTTTTATGGGCTTCATAACAAAGGGGGTGAATAGTTTTATGTATATATTTTTCTAATTTTACTTCACCAACTTAGACTATTGTGTTTTGATCTTACCCCCGTTGTCAGACTATCATATGCTACAGAATATTTAAACTGGAACTGAGCTGACCACGTTTTGTGAAACTTGTCGGCGGTTTTGTTTGCTATAGCAAGTGTTTCTTCAATTTTCAGGATGTTATTCACTGTGTAGGCCCATTCTCTAATGGAAGGGGTCGCTGTCAATTTCCAATACCTGGGAATCAAAGACTTTGCAGCTAGCAGGAGGTGCTTGGTCAGGGACCGTTTATACCTACCTAAAGGAAAATTTTCAATGTGGAGGAGGCAGCATGCGGGTGTGAGTTTGATGATAGTGTCTGTAATGTGGAGTATCAAATTGCATATTTTGTTCTAATAGGAAGCTATTGTAGGGCACTCCCACCAAATATGAAGCACGTCACCCCTGGCTTCCCCACATCCCCAGCACAAATCCGAAGCAGACAGGTACCATCATTTTATATTTTCAGGTGTAGCGTACCAATGTGTCAGCAGTTTATAAGAGTTTTCTTGTAATCTCGTGCTAATCGAGTATTTATATGCTAAAATGCATGCGCTTTCCCATTAGGAATCAGTGAAATGTGTTTGAAGGGCAGATTCCCATTGGCTTCTAAACCTGGCCGAGTCTGTGGATTCAGCTTGCTGGAGATGTGTGTACATCTGGGAGGTATTTTTTTCAGTCTGTTCGCCAGCCTGGCAAACTGATTCCAAGAATGTAAGGTCCCTGGTTAGATTGCCTGCCTTATCCAATGTCAGAAGGTAGTGACATAATTGCCTGTAGTTCCACTATGTGAAAACCAAAGGTGTGAGGCCACCCAGCAACCGTCCGTAAGACAAAACCCCATCCCTGTCCGCACAATGTGAGGCTAGTAGGGGAGCGGTATCTTTGGTAGTAAAAGCTTTTACCCCTATGCCTGGGGGGAAATCTGGATTGTTGTAGAGCGGAGTAAGTGGCCCTGGGGAAGTGGTATGGTGCGTTAAGGCAAGTTTATGAAAAACTTTAAGGGTTGTCCCTATTAATGGATGGTGTTTAAAGAGGAGTTCCACCCAGGGGGGCCGTCAAAAAAAAAAAAAAAAAAAAGTCAGCAGCTACAAATACTGCAGCTGCTGACTTTTAATTGGACACTTACCTGTCCCTGGGTCCAGCGATGCGGGGGATCGAAGCCCCGCTCGTCCCCCCCCTCCGCTCGTCAGCGCCGACATTTCAACTGTGGGCGCCGGGCTGTGGCTTCACAGCCTGGCACCCACTGCGCATGCGCGAGCGGCGCCGTGCGCCGTGATTGGCCGCTCAATCACCTGGGACCTGTATTGGGTCCCAGACGATTGACAGGAGGGAGTGAGCAGAGCGGAGCCCTTCCTGTGCCGAGGGGGAAGTGATGTTACCAGCCCAGGCAAAGGAACAGGCAGACTACGAGGGACCACCTAGCAACAGGCATTTAGAGGTAAGTGAAAAAAAAATATCCAAATGTTTTTTTGTTTGTTTTTTTACAATTTTTCCAGGTATTTTTGTTTTTTGGGTGGAACCCCACTTTAAGATCTGGGGGACATTTAGGCCAAGGAATCCAGGGAGAAAATTTTAGAGGGAGTTCTGTGGAGCTTTCCTCTAAAGACACCCAGTCTTTATTTGCCACATGGCAATGCCAGTCTATAATTCTGGCCAGGTGCGTTGCATAGTAATACAGCCTAATATTTGGGAAACCCAGGCCTCCAGTGGCCTTGGGTTTCATGATCAATCTTAGGTTAATACGTGTTTTCTTATGTGCCCAAAGGAACCTCCACAGAACTGTCTGCAATTGTTTAAAGAAACTAACAGGTGTGTCAAATGGTAGTTAATGGAAAAGGTATAGGAGCCGCGGGAGTACTGTCATTTTGACAATGGCTGCTCTAACAAACCAGGAAAAATGTTTAAGTGACCAGTTAGTGAGATCCTGTTCTACTTGGTGGAGCATTGGTTTAAAGTTGTGTGTGAAGATGTTATTGAGCTTGGGTGTTAACCAGATCCCCAGATATTTAAGGGCATGTAGTACCCATTTAAAGGAGTTGTTTTGTTATGCAAGTTCCAGTGTGGTCGGGGATAGGGTAAGATTCATGACCTCAGATTTGGTATAATTGATTTTGAAGAGTTTTTTGTCAATCTCAAACCCCTTGATTGAATAACTCATGTTAATTGTGTGGATAAATGGCTCTAGTGTCAGTATGAATAGCAGAGAAGACAGGGGGAAGCCTTGTCTCATGCCATTTTTAATGAGGACCGGTTCCAAAAGGGTGCCATTGATCTTTAGCTTGGTCATTGGATCTTCATAAAGTGAGGAGATCCAAGTTAGCATATGTGCTTTCAGGCCTATGTAAGAGCAAGTTGCTAGCAAAAAGTCCCATGACACCCTGTCGAAAGCCTTCTCTGCATCGGTGGATAGAAGAAGACCTTCAAAGCCAGCTCTGTGGGACCTGTGAATCAGATTGAGGGCCTTTGTAACATTGTCCCTTGCCTCTCTCCCAGGCATGAACCCAACTTGTTCGGGACCTATGATTCACGGGAGAAATGTGCGTAATCGGTTCACAATAATTTTAGCTAGTAGTTTCAGGTCAAGATTGAGTAAGGATATGGGTCTGTAGCTGGAGCAGTCTGTCGGGTCTTTGCCTGGTTTGGAGAGTACTGTTACATATGCGATTAAAAACGTGTTTGGTATTTGTCGGGGGTCCATTAAAAAGTTCAAAGTACTTAATAATGGGGCAGTAAGAATGTTGGTAAACGTCTTGTAGTAATTTGCTGTGAGGCCATCAGGTCACGGGCTTTTAGCCAGGTTTGAGACTTTTTATAGCGGAGAGCAATTCCTACCGAGGATATCAGAGCCTCTAAGGACTCTGCATCCTCATCGGAGAGGGTCAGCATGCCGCTTTGCACCAAATAGTCATCAATTATTTGTTTTCTATTACCCTGCAGGGTTGATGGTCTGTGCATCTGAGGGATGTTGTAAAGTTTAGAATAGTATTTTTGAAAACTGTCGGCTATTTTATCCGTGTGGTTATGCAACGTGCCATCCTCTGACTTAATAGCTAAAACATTAGACGCTAAGATATTAGACGCTAATGGGGCTTCTTTTAAGGCTCTAGCCAAGTATTTTCCCCCTTTGTCTCCCTGCTCATAATAGATCCTTTTTTTAAGAAAAAGGGTATGTTTGTCTTTAAAGTCTAGCAGATCTTGAAGGCTCTGTCGAGCCTCCAGGAGATTCGCCGCAGCTTGTTTTCCTAAAGAGAGTTTGTGGAGCAACACCAGTTTAGCTGTTTTAACAGCTAGCGTGGCTAACTGACATTCCGATTCTCATTTTCACTGGGCTCCTATTTTCATGAATTCACCTCTGAGGACACACTTATGTGCTTCCCATATTGTTAGAGGGGAAAGGTCATCCATAACATTTTCAGTGAAATAGTTACGCAGAATGTCAGCCGTCTGTTGGAGCGCGTTAGGATCCGTAAGTATGGAGGGGTTTAGTCTCCACGAGCAAGGCTTAGTGCGAGACTCAGGAGATGTCAATGTAATTGAGACAGGTGCATGATCAGAGTATGTCTGTATGCCTATTTGAGTGTCCAGCAGGGCCAGGAGGTCACTCTGTGTGACGAAGACGTAATCGATATGCGTATACCTATCATGGGGTGCTGAGTAGTAAGTATAATCCTTGCCCGTCGGATTAACCATGTGCCATGAATTTATAAGGGTCAAGGATTGTAGTGCCAGTTTAATGTTTTTCAAGATGCGGTATGTTAAGCTGGAGGTCCCTGAGGAGTAGGGATGAGCCGAACACCCCTCTGTTCGGTTCGCACCAGAACTTGCGAACAGGCAAAAAATGTGTTTGAACACGCGAACACCGTTAAAGTCTATGGGACACGAACATGAATAATCAAAAGTGCTAATTTTAAAGGCTTATATGCAAGTTATTGTCATAAAAAGTGTTTGGGGACCCGGGTCCTGCCCGAGGGGACATGGATCAATGCAAAAAAAAGTTTTAAAAACGGCAGTTTTTTCGGGAGCAGTGATTTTAATAATGTTTAAAGTGAAACAATAAAAGTGTAATATCCCTTTAAATTACGTACCTGGGGGGTGTCTATAGTATGCCTGTAAAGGGGCACATGTTTCCCGTGTTTATAACAGTCTGACAGCAAAATGACATTTCAAAGAAAAAAAAGTCATTAAAAACTACTCACTGCTATTAATGAATTGCCGGTCCGACAATATGCATAAAAATTTTTTTAAAAAAAAATTACGCGGGGGGTCCCCCTAAATTCCATACCAGGCCCTTCAGGTCTGGTATGGATATTAAGGGGAACCCCGGCCAAAATAAAAAAAAAATGGCGTGGGGTCCCCCTCAAAATCTATACCAGACCGTTCAGGTCTGGTATGGATTTTAAGGGGAACCCCGAGCCAAAATTTTTAAAAAATGGCATGGGGTCCCCCCAAAAATCCATGCCAGACACTTATCTGAGCACGCAACCTGGCAGGCCGCAGGAAAAGAGAGGGGGACGAGAGAGCGCCCCCCCTCCTGGACTGTACCAGGCCACATGCCCTCAACATTGGGAGGGTGCTTTGGGGTAGCCCCCAAAACACCTTGTCTCCATATTGATGGGGACAAGGGCCTCATCCTCACAACCCTTGCCTGGTGGTTGTGGGGGTCTGTGGGCAGGGGGCTTATCGGAATCTGGAAGCTCCCTTTAACAAGGGGACCCCCAGATCCTGGCCCTCCCCCCTGTGTGAAATGGTAAGGGGATACAAAAGTACCCCTACCATTTAAAAAATAAACTGTCAAAAATGTTAAAAATGACAAGAGACAGTTTTTGACAATTCCTTTATTTAAATGCTTCTTCTTTCTTCTATTCTCTATCTTCTATCTTCCTTCGGTTTCTTCCTCCATCTTCTTCTTCTTCTGGTTCTTCTGGTTCTTCTGGTTCTTCCTCCGGTGTTCTCGTCCGGCATCTTCCTCCGTGGCGCTGGCGTCTTCTTTCCTTCTTCTCCTCGGGCCGCTCCGCATCCATGATGGCATGGAGGGAGGCTCCCGCTGTGTGACGCTTCTCCTCTTCTGACGGTTCACCCGTTGACTCCGCCCCCTCTGATGCACGGGGACTTGACAGGGACTTCCCTGTGGCATTCTCCGTGACGTCAGAGGGGGCGGGGTCACTCATTACAAAACCACGCCCCCTTCTGACGTCACGGGGAATGCCACAGGGAAGTCCCCGTCAAGTCCCCGTGTGTCAGAGCCACCCGGTGACCCCGCCCCCCTTTATTTAAGAACCGTCAGAAGAGGAGAAGCGTCACACAGCGGGAGCCTCCCTCCATGCCATCATGGATGTGGAGCGGCTCGAGGAGAAGAAGGAAAGAAGATGCCGATGCCGCAGAGGAAGATGCCGGATGAGAACACCAGAAGGAAGAACCAGAAGAAGAAGAAGGTGGAGGAAGAAACCGAAGGAAGATAGAAGATAGAAGAAAGAAGATAGAAGATAGAAGATAGAAGAAAGAAGATAGAAGAAAGAAGAAGCATTTAAATAAAGGAATTGTCAAAAACTGTCTCTTGTCATTTTTAACATTTTTGACAGTTTTTTGTGAAATGGTAGGGGTACTTTGTACCCCCTTACCATTTCACACAGGGGGGAGGGCTGGGATCTGGGGGGCCCCTTGTTAAATTCCAATAAGCCCCCCGCCCGCAGACCCCCACAACCACTGGGCAAGGGTTGTGGGGATGAGGCCCTTGTCCCCATCAACATGGGGACAAGGTATTTTGAGGGGCTACCCCAAAGCACCCTCCCAATGTTGAGGGCATGTGGCCTGGTACGGTTCAGGGGGGGCGCTCTCTCATCCCCCCTCTTTTCCTGCGGCCTGCCTGGTTGCATGCTCGGATAAGGGTCTGGTATGGATTTTTGGGGGGACCCCACGCCATTTTTTTTAAATTTTGGCGTGGGGTTCCCCTTAAAATCCATACAAGACCTGAAGGGTCTGGTATAGATTTTGAGGGGGACCCCACGCAATTTATTTTTTTATTTTGTCCGGGGTTCCCCTTAATATCCATAGCAGACCTGAAGGGCCTGGTATGGAATTTAGGGGGACCCCCACATAAGTTTTTTTTTTAATTTTGGTTCGGGGTTCCCCTGTGGGGAATTCCCATGCCGTTTTTATCAATTAACTTTTATGTGTATTGTCGGACCGGCAATTTATTATAGCCGCAAATAGTTTTAAAATATTTTTTTTCCTTTGAAATGTCATTTTGTGCAGGGACTGTTCTAAACACGGGAAACATGCGCCCCTTTACAGGCATACTATAGACACCCCCCAGGTACACTTTTATTGTTTCACTTTAAGCATTATTAAAATCACTGCTCCCGAAAAAACTGCAGTTTTTAAAACTTTTTTTTTGCATTGATCCTTGTCCCCTGGGGCAGGACCCAGGTCCCCAAACACTTTTTATGACAATACCATGCATGTAAGCCTTTAAAATTAGCACTTTTGATTTCTCCCATAGACTTTTAAAGGGTGTTCCGCGGCTTTCGAATTTGCTGCGAACACCCCAAATTGTTCGCTGTTCGGTGAACTTGCAAACAGCCAATGTTCGAGTCTAACATGAGTTTGACTTGAACTCGAAGCTCATCCCTACTGAGGAGGTGTCCTGTAGGGGGTTCAAGGCAACATTGAAGTCTCCCCCCAGGATAATGCACCCAGAGGCAAAGTTCTTCAATGAAACACCTGCAAAATGAAGCATGAGCTTTGTTGGGGAAATAGACGTTAGCCAATGTCAAAGGTATGGAGAAACAAAGGTATGGAGACACAAGTATCTACCCTCCGTGTCCGCCAGTTTCTGGGTGACCTCAAACCCCGCTAACCTGCTAATAAGAATAGACACCACTTTCTTTGGTTTTGGTTGTACAGTTAGTTGCGTGATATGCTTTTGGGAAATATTTATGATATAGGGTTAGACCTTTCCCAGATAGGAAATATGTTTCCTGCAGAAAAACAAATACAGGTTTCACTTTGTAAAGTTCCCTTAAAAGGGAAGTCTGTTTTTCCGGGGAGTTTAACCCCCTCGTGTTATGTGATATTAAAGTGGGGTTCTTCCCCAAGGAGGAGTAGGCCATGGTGACCGTGTGTCCTATACCTATGTGACCCCAGGGGAGAAGAGAGAAATAAAGAAAGAAAAAAGGGGAGGGGGAAGAAGGGGGTTAGCAAGGTAGAGAAACAAAGAGATAGAGAAAAACACTTGCAGAGGACTAGGGGTGTAAAAGAAAAGGCAGAGTATCTGCCTACAGCGGTTGTCGCTGTAGGCTTTTGTTCAAATGTGGGCTGTAGTCGTGTGATCTCATTCTCACAAAAATTCAATAAACAGATATGTAACACATATGTAACTTTACATCTAAAAGAGTTGGTCGTAAGAAAGACCCGCAGTCAAAGAAGGCAAAAACATTTCAACATTTTAACAATAAAATGAAAATACTATGTAACCTCTGGCTCACGTGCAATAAGTGCTTCTAATGAGCAGATTAATTGTAGAACTAAGCCTAATGCTCTAAGCCAAAAAGGGGGTTGGGGGTAATGTCCCCACCTTAATTTCTTCCCTTATAGGGTATCAGCAAACAAAATGACATTGCATAAAACCTTGATGGATATGTGGCAACCTTAGTGTGGCCCAGGCCTGATAAGAAAAAAAAATCCTGCTGGTGGGGCAATAATCTCCAGCTAAGAGAGTTCAGTGGCCAGGTCAGCCAGTGTCTCAAGCGGCAGGAGGGGGCGATGAAAATAATTCCTCAGGGAGCAAAGTCTGTCATTTGGGAAAAACAGGACAATATTGTAGGTCAACATACAAAGCTTAAAGCTTAGGCCTCTAGGCTAGTAAAGACTTGTTGATCTGTCCAGTGTGGTGTAAAGCCACAATGTCCTCCAGTTCAGTGTGTAAATAGGTATTAGCAGCAATTCTGCTTTGTTTGCTCTTGCCACATAGGAATTATAACCATGTGCTGGAGGCGACTGTACTCCCTATTGAGATGCTGAGGCCTACCAACGTTTAGCCAACTAGTTGAGTCAGATTGGCACTGTGGAACTTCTTCAGATAGCCGACTTCGGTGTGACATGGGGGAGTCTCAAATAAGTAGCGGAAAGGTTGTATGGGGTCAGAAATCCGATGTCATTGCAAATTCTACAACAACAATATGAAAAACTCACTCATTAACTGTGCCGAGCGGGTAAACAGTAAGTACAGAAAACGGTTTCAGCACAAATTTTTTCCAGGATAAGTAATCGTCACTCTCAAGTGATTACCCCATATTCAGGTTTGGTCTCGATAACAAAGTTGCTTGGACCTTTAAGAGGAGAAGGGCGAGTGATTTGCTCCCGGACCTAGTTGCTTACCAAACTTGCCCTTCTTCACCGGTGGCTTCGCTGGGGATGCATTTGGTGTAGGTATAAAAAAATAATTGAAAAGGTGCTAAATGTCACAGAGTTCACGCTAACCTGCCCCACATCCCTAGTTACAGTACATTGAAAAGATCAAGTTTCCTCTGTGTGGGACTTTTAGAAAGGGGTAGGTAGCACAATGAGGTATGAAAGCGATATATAAAACGTATGTAAGATTTTATTAAGAAACATTTGTTTAAGATAATGAGCACATATGTACACTACACATATCAAAAGTCACAATTGGATACTGGACAGGATTAGTCATACAATAACAGTTCAAAAAAGACAGCTGATAATCGCAGAGATCTGTTGGGTTGATCGTGAACACAACAGAAAAAAACCCAACGCGTTTCAAAATTGCTATTTCTTCATCAGGGGTGTATGCGATTTTATCGCAGAACGTGCAAACGTCTGCAATTTAAACAAATGAACACAAATTAAATGCGTAATATTGATTATACAAAAACTGCAGTTTTCAAAAAGTAGGTACGTATATAGTCACACCATACTTTGCATTTAAATGTTTTGGAAACTGACCGTGCAAACTGTGTGGTTCTTGAGTTAGTTTCCTATCCAGAATTTGTCATTTAAAAACAGTGTGTGTTGCAGCTGTCAGCCTGCGAGGCCCCCAGCCCGGCGGGGTAAATCAATGCACCAACACAAGTAGGTAGGTCCAACGGCAGCAGGAGGGGGAAAAGAAAACAGAGTCCCACACAAAAGGCAACCAAGGTTGGCCCTCCGAGGCAGAGGCGGCTCTCTAATTAGGCAAAAAAGGCGGTCGCCTAAGGCCTTGCACTCCCAGGGGCCTCATGGCCGCCTAATTTGCCTGATTTGAGCGTGGGAATATGGGAGGAAATGTCCCCGGTCAGAGTCCCTAAGCTGGCAGGGTGAGCGGGCCGGACTGGTAAAGGATCGCCGAGGAGGTGGAGGCGAGCTACCGGCTGCTGCTGAACCCGCCAGGAGGTAGGGGCGGACTTGGCCGGGGGGTGGGGGAGGCCTCGTAAAAATGTGCTTACTCCATACGACAGCAGACAGCCATGACACCCTCCGGCCGCTGCTACACTGTCTGGGTTATATTTGCAGCAGAGCGGTGCGACCGTGCGAGTAAGCAACTTAGTGATATGACATGAGTCCAAACAAACCAATGCATTTACTGTCTTCCCTGTCAGGCGGAGTGATCTCCGCCCAACAGGAGTTTCCTAGTCCCGCCCGGCATGATGTCATTCACAGACCGGAAGGCGGGAGTCCGGAGAGTGCTGCTGCAAAGACCTGCAAGGAGCCAGTGAAGCGCCGTGCAAAAGCAAATAAGTTTTCAGAGGCTAAAAACTTAACCTTAGGCAGTGTTGTCACAGTGGCTTTGCTGTGTTAATTGCCTGAAGTAAGTAACTCTTTGGGGGGGGCGTTAATTTACAATGGTATTTTTATTATGCAGCATGGAGGGGGTTAATGTACTGCCACTGGTCACTGATGCATTAGTGACCAGTGGTAGTTAATTAATCCCTTTGTGCTGCATTAGTGACACCAGTGTCAGTGTTAATTAACCCCTATTTGGTGCAGCATGAAAAGGTTCATAAACACTGATACTGGTGTCACTAATGCAGCACAAAGGGGTTAATTAACTGCCACTGGTCACTAATGCATCAGTGACCAGTGGTGTATTTGATACTGCCCACCTCCCATACACTCCGCACCCCTCTCATGTACATACCACCCACCGCCATACACTCCGCACCCCTCTCATATACATACCACCCACCTCCATACACTCCGCACCCCTCTCATGTACATACCACCCACCTCCATACACTCCGCACCCCTCTCATATACATACCACCCACCGCCATACACTCCGCACCCCTCTCATGTACATACCACCCACCTCCATACACTCCGCACCCCTCTCATGTACATACCACCCACCTCCATACACTCCACACCCCTCTCATGTACATACCTCCCACCTCCATACTCTCTGCACCCCTCTGCACTGCAGATGAATGAACAGGAGACAGAGGCTCCTGTTAATTCATAAACGAAAGCATAGTAAACACAGTTTACTGTGCTTCAGTTATTATTGAACACAGTAAGTGATCAGTATCGATCACTCACTGTGTTCGTTTAGTGAAGATAGGGGCTGAGGGGCTGATATATATGATTAAATATGCATGCATACATGTACACATATACATGCATACACATATGCATATATGTAGTCATCAAAGGAAGGGGGGGAAAGGGGGGAAGAAAGGGGGGAGGGGGGGGAGAAAGAAGGCCCCTTTATCCCCTTTTCCAATACATGTTGCTAACCCCGATAGACAAAAACAGCCCCTTACATACAAAGTAATAAAGCCCTGCATCTAGGCAGTTCCAATAATGAGTAATTGATTAACATCGTGGTATGTACCTTGCCGGGAGGAGGTCAAGTGGAAGGAGGGGACAGAGGCAGAAACCAACAAGCAAGGACCTGCTTGTGTGTAGCTCTACAGACACATGGATCAGGGAACTTAGGTAACACCCAAAAGATTGATCTATAGTAACAGGCAGAGGACATTGTATCAAAGAGCTGCAACCATAATTGACAGCCATCGGAGCGCACAAGGCATGGAGCCTAAGCGCCTCCTTAGTTGAGTCATAAAAAACGTAAAAAGTAACAAAAATTTGAAAGCAAAAACTGTTACCTGGTGAGTCTGAGAGCTCCGTGATGCAGGTCCTGGCTTGTGTCCACCCTCACAGCGAACAGACAGCAGCTGGAGGGTGGAGGGGTTTAAAAGGCGCCTCTCAGCACACCAGGGGGTGTGTGGATAGTGACACACTGCTCCAGGAGGATGCAGTGATGTCAGGCCCTGAGATCCCATGAGTGGCAGGGGAACCCTAAGTGCGCCGGCTGTGCCGCCGCGCGTCGTCCTCCCACGGCGCACAAAACATAGATCACGTGACCCGGGAGGAAGCCGGGCGGGTGATATCATGTCAAAAAGGAGGCCGCCCATGCCAGACGGCAGTGGATAGCCCCGTGCGCCGAGTGTGGAACTCGAGCTGCCGTGGGCCTAGCTTTTTTCAAACATGACTTTGAGTAACCGATTTATTGAGGATGAGACTCTTAAATCGAGGTTACTCAAAGTCATGTTTGAAAAAGGCATACAAGAGGGCATGTAACAAAACCCGGCAAGACCTACTGTACAACCCATCTTCTAAGACTCGAAAAGAGAACCCAATATCAATTATCACAGGATTCTCCAATCAACACAAAAAAATCAAAGCAATTGTGAATAAATATTGGCATGTCCTAACGATGGATCCAACTGTAGGCCCCTTCGTGCCAAATGTCCCTTCTTTCACCTTTAGAAGGGCAAGGTCACTTTGGGATCAATTGGTGGCCAGTGAGTTTAAGGAAGGGGGTCGTAAGGATCCATGTAAACGCTTTGGTTCCTTTACATGTGGGGGTTGTGGTTATTGCCGCTTTATGAACACCTCTAGGAACTTATTACTCCCTAACGGTAAGAAATACTCACCACGACACTTTGCAAATTGCAATACGTCTGGTGTAGTCTATCTTCTTCTATGTGCCTGCGGGTGCTTTTATGTTGGCAAAACTGCCCAAGAATTTTGGCGACGTGCTTATCGCCATCTTGCATCCATGCAGACGTGCAATCCCAGTCTCCCCCTGGGATGACACGTCACCAATGTCCATGATAGTATCTTTCCCAGAGTCTCTTTTCTGATTCTTGGCTGTGTCCATCCCGGGATGCGAGGTGGTGATTGGAACAGAACCCTGCTCCAACGAGAGCAGAGGTGGATTTTCCGCCTAAACGCCACCTCGCCACCCGGTTTAAACGGGTAAATTTCTTATAGGCCCTTTTTGGAGGGCTTTTCCTCTGGAGGGTCAGAATGGGAACCACCAGACCCGACCTAAATAACTAGAATCATTCGGTTTATTACCACTGCACGTATTAATTCCTCGGTCTCTGGCTAACTTTTTCCATCAAGTATCTAATTTCCTTTCTCACCATTATGTCCTTTCTCTTTTCCATTTAACTGTATTGGTCGATGAATGTATATAATGTGTATTTAAGACCACCTCAGGTCCTATAACCATTATTCATTGTGTTCTTTGTTTCCAGCAGCTATATATGTTTATCTAGGTCATGGCCAGCATTGTTAATATTGTAATCACTCCCATCATGATGTCAATTCCATTTTAGTCTAATGAACTGCTTAGAATGTATATACATACTGTCTATTTAGGCTAGGATGTGCATCAATAATAATGTCAATATCACCATCATGATGTAAATTATATTTCAGTTTATTATTGTGTTCAGAAAACATATATACATTGCTGTGTGTCATCAATTATGCTGCTCCTTCTTTCACTCTGGGGCATGCCTATGTAGTGATGTCCCCTCAGGTTGGTGTGCCATCTGATCGGCCTTTCTATGCCCCGTGTGCGGCGGGTTGTCTGTGCAGCGACACACTAAACCCACGGCGGCTCGAGTTCCACACTCGGCGCACGGGGGCCGTCCACTGCCGTCTGGCATGGGCGGCCTCCTTTTTGACATGATATCACCCGCCCGGCTTCCTCCCGGGTCACATTATCTATGTTTTGTGCGCCGCGGGAGGACGACGCGCGGCGGCACAGCCGGGGCACTTAGGGTTCCCCTGCCACTCATGGGATCTCAGGGCCTGACATCACTGCATCCTCCTGGAGCAGTGCGTCACTATCCACACACCCCCTGGTGTGCTGAGAGGTGCCGTCTGCACGCCGCCGTCTCAGGGGGATGCCCCAGCTAGCCACGCCTTTCTGAGCGCATGCACAAAGTGATTGGCTCATCGCCAGTCACTCGTGCCTTTTAAACCCCTCCACCCTCCAGCTGCTGTCTGTTCACTGTGAGGGTGGACACAAGCCAGGACCTGCATCACTGAGCTCTCAGACTCACCAGGTAACAGTTTTTGCTTTCGAATTTTTGTTACTTTTTACATTTTTTATGACTCAACTAAGGAGGCGCCCAGGCTCCATGCCTTGTGCGCTTCGATGGCTGTCAATTATGGTTGCAGCTCTTTGATACAATGTCCTCTGCCTGTTACTATAGATCAATCTTTCGGGTGTTACCTAAGTTCCCTGATCCATGTGTCTGTAGAGCTACACACAAGCAGGTCCTCGCTCGTTGGTTTCTGCCTCTGTCCCCTCCTTCCACTTGACCTCCTCCCAGCAAGGTACATACCATGATGTTAATCAATTACTCATTATTGGAACTGCCTAGATGCAGGGCTTTATTACTTTGTATGTAAGGGGGTGTTTTTGTCTATCGGGGTTAGCAACATGTATTGGAAAAGGGGATAAAGGGGCCTTCTTTCTCCCTTCCCCCTCTCCCCCCTTTCTTCCCCCCCACCCCCCCTTCCTTTGATGACTACATATATGCACATGTGTATGCATGTATATGTGTACATGTATGCATGCATATTTAATCATATATATTTTTTGCTGGGTGGAGTTATGGTGGGTGACAGTTCTATGAACCAATGTAACATACTCCATCTCTTTGTCTTTTCTTCTTCTTTTTTCCATACTTTTACAGCAAGGGGTATACCTCGGAGGGCCAACCTGGGATGTCCTTTGTGTGGGACTCGCAGGCTGACAGCTGCAACACACACTGTTTTTAAATGACAAATTCTGGATAGGAAACTAACTCAAGAACCACACAGTTTGCACGGTCAGTTAAATGCAAAGTATGGTGTGACTATATACAGACCTACTTTTTGAAAACTGCAGTTTTTGTATAATCAATATTACGCATTTAATTTGTGTTCATTTGTTTAAATTGCAGACGTTTGCACATTCTGCGATAAAATCGCATACACCCCTGATGAAGAAATAGCAATTTTGAAACGCGTTGGGTTTTTTTCTGTTGTGTTCACGATCAACCCAACAGATCTCTGCGATTATCAGCTGTCTTTTTTGAACTGTTATTGTATGACTAGTCCTGTCCAGTATGCAATTGTGACTTTTGATATGTGTAGTGTACATATGTGCTCATTATCTTAAACAAATGTTTCTTAATAAAATATTACATACGTTTTATATATCGCTTTCATACCTCATTGTGCTACCTACCCCTTTCTAAAAGTCCCACACAGAGGAAACTTGATCTTTTCAATGTAGGTGTAGTTATAGGGCTGTGCTTGGTTTGTGGCGTGCGGAACTCAGCGTACCAATCAGGCAAATCAGTGAAAGGTATATGGAAATCAGCACAAAAGTCTGGCAGCTCATATGGCATTCATAGGATAAACTGTTTAACATTAGCAGTGGCCTGTAGAGCAAAGGGGAAACACCATTTATACACAATTCCATTTTCTCTGAGAGCATCCAGCAGAGGTCTCATGGCCCTTCTATTCTGCAGGGTGATAGGAGACAGGTCTTGGTACAGGGCGATAGTGCTTTCATTGAACAAAATTTGATCGCTCTTCCTAGCTTGGTTTAGTATTTCCTCCTTCAGGGGGAAGCTCTGAAGGCAGCACACTATGTCCCTGGGGGAACAGTCTCTGGGGGTTTTATTTTCAAAGCCCTGTGCGCCCTTACAAATTATATGGGCAAGTCTGCAGGTTTTTCCATGATGTTGTTGAAAATGGATGTCAGGGCTGGACGGAGTTGGTTAGGGCCTATGGTTTCAGGGGCCCCCCACACTCTAATATTATTCCTGCGTCCACTGTTATCAAGATCTTCCAGATGTCTATTGATCTTAATGAGGTGGGCAGAGTGGGCTGTATTGGTGGCTTCCAGGCGAGTTTTGGCTCTGTCCCGCCTCCTATCAGCTTTATGTTTAGTGGCCATCTTTTCTGTTAATGTCAGTAAGTCTGCCTTAAGATCAGCGATGGCAGAAAAAAGTGTTTTAATGGCTGCAGCGATGGTGTCAGCCAGTGTGAGGAGGTGATCTAAATGCCACTCCTCACTTACCGGGTCTTCCAGTGCAGATTGCGAGTCTTCACTGTATTCATCTTCTCCGCGGGCATGCACCATCTTGCCCGGCGTGCTTGGGCCTTGGTGGGATTGCAGCTTGAAAATGTCCTGAATAATGCGGGTGGAGGAAGTCGCCAACGATCGACGCAAACATGTTCCCGGTGTCCTCGGTGTATGCCGAGCCAGTCTGCTCATCCTGTGGTATGAAAAGTGCCAGAGGTGTGCTGCAAGGCTGCGGGTCTCTCGGAGCTCTGTCTTCAGGCAGCTATCTCCGTTGCGCGCCAAGCCACGCCCCCACACTTAGAACCTAACTACTGAAATAAGACTGATTAACTACTTTAAAAAGGCAACTTCCTGTAATAAGGCTAATTGGCTACTAGAAGTAATTGCAGAGCAAGAAACCAATCTGTTGAAATAAAACTAAATAATACTGAAATAAAAAAAAGTAAAAGAAAAAAAAAATAGTAACAAAGCTGCTGAACTTAAACTAATTAGCTACTACAATAAGTGCTAAAATATTGGTGCTAAAAATGTCAGAAAAGTTGCTGAAATAAGACTAATTGGTAACTCCATTCAACTTAGCTTTCATGCATACAGAGGAGAGTGGCAGCTGCAGACACTGTAAGACTAACACGAGTGACCCCAGCCGTTGAACTCAAGGATCAGTGGTTACCTGAGGCTGATTAATCCCTTTCCTTTCCCTGAGTGTACACATATATGCGGCCTCACAGAAATGGGTCTTTATCTGTGGAACCACATATATAAATGCATACATGTATTTGTGCTAGTAGTGTGCTGCACAATGCACTTCCAGCACAGAGACCAGTCTCTCACCAAGAGCCCTGAGTCCTGTACTAATGATTGGAAACTGGGAGGCCTGGTTCCAGATCACCTGATTGCTGCCATTGGCTGCCAGAATGAGCAGTCACTGTTTTTTTCTCCTCTTGAATGGAGAAAGAGGTACATTAAAACATGTAAACAAAGAAGTGTATGTAAAAAAAAATACAAAAATATTAGTATTATTATTAATATTAATAGTAATAGTAATAATAAAAAAAAAGAAAAAATATCTAGATTAGGGTTTGATCTAGGCCAGTGTCAGGGTTACAATTAGAATCAAGTCTAGGGACGAAGGCCATGGTCAAAGATCAGGGTCAGTGTATTTTGGGTAGGATTAAAAATACTTTTTTTTTAAATGAGTATCAGTGTCAGTTAGAGAGTGTAGTTTTAGGTAGGATAAAAAAAGCAAAATGTTTCTGGGCCCTACTACAGGCACAAACAATAAATATATGGCACGTGTATATATTACACACATATGGTATCACTGCAATAGTCATGAGCAGGAAAATGTATTTTGGGTTGACTTTTGGTTTTAGGTTATGGTAATAGTAAGAAATATACAGCTACATTTAACCTTTTTGCGACCTTTGACAGGGTGTGAGGAGAGCCATAAACTGGCAAATCCACACAGGGGACATCTACACTGACAATCAGGGTACCGATCATCAGTGTCCAGATTATCAGTGCAGCCACAAAAGTGCCCACCAATGCTGCCAATCTGTGCCCACCAGTGCTGCTAATCTGTGTCCACCAGTGCTGCCAATCAGTGGCAATCAGTCCCCATCAATGATGCCTATCAGTGCCAATCAGTGCCACCTATCAGTGATGCCTATTAGTGCTACTGCATATTGTTGTCGCCGATCAGTGCCCATCAGTGCAGCCTATCAGTGTACATCAGTGCAGTCTATCAGTGCCCATCAGTGCAGCCTCATAACCACACATCAGTGAAGGAGAAAAATTTTCTTATTTCCAAAAAATCTTAACAGAAACTAAGAAAAAACATTTTTTTTCAATATTTTCGGTCTTTTATTGTTTGTTTAGCAAAAAATAAAAAACCCAATGGTGATTAAATACCACCAAAAGAAAGCTCTATCTGTTAAAAAAAAATATAAAAATTTTGTTTGAGTACAGTGTTGCATGACCACGCAATTGTCGTTCAAAATACGACAGCACTGAAAGTTGAAAATTGGTCTGGGCAGTAAGGGGATGAAAGTGCCCGGTAGGAAAGTGGTTAATTTTTTATTTTTTTTTACTGTTTTCCTTGAACAAAAACCAGGAGATATCCATTACCATTTACCACCAGATAAAAGTCCAATTTGTCCAAAAAAGGAAAAAGGTATAATTCACCTGGATACTTTAGTTAGTTGCAATGATATATACAGTTTTACAAACACCTGTCAAGGTTGCAAATCTGTGTTCATGCAGCAGGATTTGTTTTACCCTCTGTCATGAAGGGGTTAAGTAGCTTTATTCTTATCAGCATGTTTACATATAGAAAACAGCAGCTGCTGCAAAGACTATATCAATGACAAAAGTTGTGATAGAAGAATACTTATTGATTTCTATAGTGGTCATATCTGTATCAGAGTTACACAAGCAGTTGTATTGATGTCTTAAAATTACACATTGTATGGGGAATGGTACACAGAGAAACTCAACTCAACACAGGATAAAACTTGGACAGACTCAGAGAAAATAGTGCCTTCACAGATCTGAATCAGATAATCAGTTTGTGCCATGATTATGATTAGGGATGAGCCCAATGTTCGAGTCGAACGTAAGTTCGATTTGAACATCGGGTGTTCTCCTGTTCACCGATTAGAGAACAATTTGGGATGTTTGCGGCCAATTCGAAAGCCACAGGACACCCTTTAAAAGTCTATGGTAGAAATCAAAAGTGCTAATTTTAAGGGTTAATATGCAAGTTATTGTCATAAAAAGTGTTTGGGGACCTGGGTCCTGCCCCAGGGGACATGTATCAATGCAAAAAAAAGTTTGAAAAACTGCCATTTTTTCGGGAGCAGTGATTTTAATAATGCTTAAAGTGAAACAATAAAAGTGAAATATTCCTTTAAATTTTGTACCTGGGGGGTGTCTATAGTATGCCTGTAAAGTGGCGCATGTTTGCCGTGTTTAGAACAGTCCCTGCACAAAATTACATTTCTAAAGGAATAAAGTAATGTAAAAGTACTTGCAGCTATAATGAATTGTCAGGTCCGGCAATACAGATAAAAGTCATTGAAAAAACAGCATGGGATCCACCAGTCCATTACCAGGCCCTTTGGGTCTGGTATGAATATTAAGGGGAACCCCGAACCAAAATTTAAAAAAAAATAGCGTGGGGGTCCCCCAAAATTCCATACCAGGCCCTTCAAGTCTGGTATAGATATTAAGGGGAACCCTGCGCCAAAAAAATAAAAATATGGCGCGGGGGTCCCCCCCAAAAATCCAGACCCTTATCCAAGCACGCAACCTGGCAGGCCGCAGGAAAAGAGAGGGGATGAGAGAGTACCCCCCTCCTGATCCGTACCAGGCCACATGCCCTTTACATGGGGAGGGTGCTTTGGGGTCCTCATCCCCACAACCTTTGCCCGGTGGTTGTAGGGGTCTGCGGGCAGGGGGCTTATTGGAATCTGAAAGCCCCCTTTAACAAGGGGACCCCCAGATGCCGCCCCCTTTGTGAAATGGTAACAAGGTACAACTGTACCCCTACCATTTCACAAAAAAGTGTGACACAACTTGGGACAAGTCCTTTATCAAAAAATTAAAAAATGAAAATGTCCCACAAAGTGTCTTCTTCTCTCACTCCGCCGGCGGACCGAAAAAAAACCCCAAAGCCGCGACCGACCCACCTCCATGGGAGGCACCCACCATATGACACATCCTCACAGGTGATAGTTCTTTTATAAGTGAGGGCGGGGCCACACAGTGATGTTTCCGACTGACCCCACCCCCTCTGACGCACAGTGACTTCCTTATGGCTTTCCCAGGCATCAGAGGGGGGCAGGGCCACCTGGTTACATAAACGGGAGGCCCCGCCCACCTCTGGTGTCCCAGGGAAGCCATTGGGAAGTCTTCGTGAGTCAGAGGGGGCGGGGTCATCCGATTACGTCACTATGTGGCCCCGCCCTCAGTTATAAAAGAACTGTCACCTGCGAGGATGTGTCATACGATGGGTGCCTCCCATGGAGGCGGGTCGTCGCGGCTTTTTTTTTTTCGGTCTGTTGGCGGAGCGAGAGAAGCAGACTTCGTGGGACATTTTAATTTTTTAATAAAAAAATTGGCACAGGTTTCCCCTTAATATCCATACCAGACCTGAAGGGCCTGGTATAGAATTTGGGGGGACCCCCACACAATTTTTTTTTTAATTTTGGTTCGGGGTTCCCCTTAATATTCATACTGGACTGGGGGGATCTCATGCTTTTTTTTCAATGACTTTTATCTGTATTGCCGGACCTGACAATTCATTATAGCCGCAAGTACTTTTCAATGACTTTTTTTCCTTTAGAAATGTCATTATGTGCAGGGACTGTTCTAAACACGGGAAACGTGCGCCACTTTACAGGCATACTTTAGACACTCCCAGTTACAAAATTTAAAGGAATATTTCACTTTTATTGTTTCACTTTAAGCATTATTAAAATCACTGCTCCTGAAAAAACAGCATTTTTTAAAACTTTTTTTTGCATTGATACATGTCCCCTGTGGCAGGAACCAGGTCCCCAAACACTTGTTATGACAATAACTTGCATATTAACCCTTAAAATTAGCACTTTTGATTTTTCACGTTTCACGTGTCCATAGACTTTAACGGTGTTCGCGTGTTTGAACAAATTTTTTGCCTGTTCGCATGTTCTGCTGCGAACCAAACCGGGGGGTTGTTCAGCACATTCCTAATTATGATGAAAAAGACAGTCAGTAAAGTGAACAAGTAAAAATGAAGCAAATTGAGAGGATTGCCTTTAAGGTATAGGAACAGGCCACAAAGAGTCAAATATACTTAGTATATCCAGTTTTTGTGAACCAAGAACAGAGGAGACAGTTTTGGGTTCTCTCTATTCTGAGTTGAGAGAGCATTTGGAGAACTATTCTATTCTGAGTTGAGAGAGCATTTGGGCACATTTATGGACACATGTGCAGGTAAGGTATTTTTATGGTTCGGCCTTTCTAGTAAGGTACAAAATGTGTTATCAATCCAACTCAGATTGCCCTATTTGGTGTTAGTTAATATTACATTCCCCCTCCTATTTTAATAAATGTACTTTGAGGTAATTACCGGTATAAATGTTTTACCTGTTGAAAACAATTGTTTCATGTGCACTGTAGGCTTACCTAAAAATGTATAATTAATATGAAACCACACCAATTTATTGGGTGTTAAATAGTGAATGTCCCATTTTAAAGACAAAAGTGTAAACACATCTCTTATTCTTTAGTAACCAAACTCAACCCAACATGGGTGTAACAAAATAGTTCTAAAATTGGCACCAAACAATTTGCATATGCATGCCTAGCAGTAATAATCCCTAGGATTATTAAAATGAAAGCATATCTTAGGTAGAATGGTGATAACTAAAGTAGTTTACAGCCTGCCAGTCATTGTTGACTGAGGTTGTGTTCACAAAAGGGACAGTACCGGCAGGAAGGGAATAAGCTGGTTGTGAGGGATGGGAGGGATGCTAAGGAATAGGGAAAATACTAGGAGGGAGTGTAGTATTTTGATTTCAACATTGTGGGCTGGTCTTTTTAAGGGCCAATATTAGTATTTAAGTTTGAAAGGAAGGGCCCTCTATATGATTATGGAGAGGTAGTGGTATGGCAGATGTTAAGCTAATTGGCCTTTAAATTCTTGAGGGTGGGTAGTGTCCTTAAGCATTGAGGAATACGATTCTCATGTCAAGGCAGAAGTCACTGGGTACCTATTCAAAAATAAATAAAAATAAATGACCAAGCTAAGGCCAAAGTATATGGATTCAGTCATGGTGCCTTGACATCTTTTGCCCAGGTCAAGCAATATTCTTTTTAATTATCATTTCATTTTTTATTTAATTTTTCTGAGTTATACAAACCAAAGCAGAAGGATCGATAAACTAAAGTGAGGTTAAGATACATTATGAAGGGAACCACACTTCATATAAAGATGGTACAATACAGCATAAGAGTGGTGTTACAGTATATGTTACAGTATGAGAATTATTTTAAAATATTGCACAATATGTGTGGATACTGAAAGGGGAAAGTAAATAGAACACCTTAAAACATAACAAACAGCTCAGAACAAAGCCATAGTGGCATCTATGAGGAGGGTAGAGAAGGGAGGAAAAGGTAATACAAGAAAGGGAGGAGGGGGATACCTATGAGGACATACTAGACTGAATTGTATTAGGGTTTATTCAACCAGGATATCCAGGGGTTCCACGTTTTGGCAAAGAGTGGGTGATTTTCTTTCCGAATGGCTGGGAGCTTTTCGTTAGTAAAATGTGTGTTTATTATTGAGATAATAAAGACTAAATTTACTAAAGAAAAGCTCCTAGCCATTCGGAAATAAAATTACCCACTCTTTGCCAAAATGTGGAACCCCTGGATATCCTGGTTAAATAAACCCTAATACAATTCAGCCAAGCAATATTTTAAAGATTTCCTTGTTTGCCCCAGGTGAGGTGAGATTGGCCATTTAAATCAATATGCTCTGTCCCCTCATCCAGGAGATTTGTTTCAGTGGCCTTATGCTCAGAGTCCTCATAATGGGCTCCATTCACTAAAGCAGATTGCATGCGTTGATTAGGTGTCGGGACACATTTTCCCTAATAATCTCTATGCCGATTTGTGGTACTTTCCACAAGACACTGAAAACGTTTGGTAAATGCCACATGAAAGGGCGTTAAACTCAATTCACAGAAGAAAATAATTACAGAAATGCATGTATTTAAGTAGTGGGCTAGGTATGCAGTATCTAAAGTGATATTAAAGTCTTGTTTTTAATTTTAAAAAAATAACAAACATGTCATACTTACCTTCTCTGTGCAGTGGTTTTGCACAGAGCAGCCCGGATCCTCCTTTTCTCGGGTCAAATGTCGGCACTCCTGGTCCCTCCCTCCTGCTGGGTGCTCCCACAGCAATCAGCTTGCTATGGGAGCACCTGAGCTGAGCCACTGCTCTGTGTTTCCATTCAGACATGGAGCTATGGCTTGGCCACGCCCCCTCTATATCCTGATTAGCTTACTGGCTATGATTGACAGCCAATGGCTCCCGCTGCTACCAAAATCCAATAAGGAGTGCGTGTTCCATAAGAGGAAAAGCTCACCTGGACATCGCTGGATCAAGAGGGGGCTCAGGTAAGTATTAGGGGGGCTGGGAGGCTGCTGCACACAAAATGTTTTTTACCTTCATGCATGGAATGCATGAAGGTAAAAAAAAAAACCTTGTGCCTTTACAACAACTTTAAGGAATGTAAAAATATAATACCTAATTTTGAGTAGTCTCTGCCTTTTCTCTCAACAGCAATTCATAGAAACGGAAATCTGGAAATCATTGGGGTTGATTTACTTAAATTATAACTAAAGAAAAAAACTTCTAGTTTTGAATAGAATGGATGTGGATTAGAACGCTTATCAGATTTTAATTTTGTCTGTGCCCCCATTAAGGAGATTCACCATCTCTATTTCTCCTGTTTACCATTGAAAGTGAAAGTAAAAGAAAATCCCAAATTTAGGGAACATCTTCCAATGGATACATAGAGGGCAAAAAAAAAAAACTGACAGGGGTCATAACTCTCCCTTACTCTATCCAAAATGGAAAAAAATGCCTATACAGTAATTCTACTTTTAGGCAAATAGACTGTGCAATTTGCAAGTTGCTCCAGAAATGAGTACATGAGGTACTGCAATTTTGCTTGCACATGATTGGATGATGGAAGTCAGCACTGCTGCCCTCATTTACTAAGCTCTGGAGCAACTTCACATGCAAAGTGCCCAGTCTATGTGCCTTTCATAAATCAACCCCATTACAAATAGTAATCCAACCCATTACATAGAGTAAAACATATTTATTTTCTCCTGTCATTTCGCCAGATTTTTTTAGTGACTTTTTTTGTGAATATACAAGCCTATACATCATTTGCTGCAATAAAACTCCCAATCACTCTAAACATGATACAATGTACATGAATATCACAATGATCTAATCATCTTGTTAGAACATATGTCATATGTAGAGGGGATACTTTACTTTTTCACAATTATTTTTAGAGATATCTTCCCACTGACAAGTTCCCACTGACATCATTGATCTTTTTAGCTATCTATAAGACCCCTTTCACACTGAGGCGGTTTTCAGGTGCTTTAGCGCTAGAAATAGCCTTTGAAAAGCACCTGAAAACAGCCTCCCATTCACTGCAGTGTGTCTTTTTACATTGGGGTGGTGTGCTTGTGGGACATTACGAAAGTCCTGCAAGCAGCATCTTTGAGGCGGGATCTGAGCGCTGTAAAAAGCTCTCCCAAAATGCCCTGCCCACTGCAATGAATAGGCAGTGCTTCCAAAGTGCCTTAAAAGTGCTTTGAAAGTGCCACAAAACTGGATTTTTTACCTTGTTTTTAAGGTAAAAAACGCACCGCTAGCGCCCAAAAAGCGCCACAAAAACGTGTGGCGCTTTAGATCTAACAACGGGGCGCTGCAGTGTGAAAGGGGTCTTAGGGGGAAATTCCTCCCAGTGACCACAAGTGTAAGGAACATTCTATCCACTGGTCATCACACTAATGTACCATGAGTTGTAGATATAGTAATTTTTAGCAGGGGTTTCCTGAGACTGCAAACATATTTAAAGGGTTCCTCTGTGTTGAAAGGGTTAAGAAAGGCTGTTTGAAAGTGTAACTAAAGTCAAAACTTTCTTTTTCATTTTGGATAGAGTAATGGAGGGTTAGAACCCCTATCAGTTTTTTTTTTTGCCATCTATGTCCCATTGGGGAGATTTACCTTTACTTCTTGTCTAATTGCCAAAACTGAAAGTGAGAGGAAATACCTACACATTAAGAAAATTCCTTGGGGTCCCCCAGGTCACCAGGACTAGTGTCCCCATTGGAAAATGTCCCCTCTATTACCTTTCTGGGGACAACCCAAAATTTGGTATTTTCTTTTAATTTAACTTTCAATGTTAATAGTAAACAGGACATATCAAGAGTGAATCTCTCTAATAGGGGCACAGAAAGCAGAAAACAATACCTAATAGGTGTTTTAATACCTCTCCACCCTATCCAAAACTTAAAAAAAAAAGTTTTTCCTTTAGTTATACTTTAAGTCAGGGGTAGGCAACCTCGGCACTCCAGCTGTGGTGAAACTACAAATCCCATCATGCCTCTGCCTCTAGGAGTCATACCTGTGATTGTCAGGGTCTTGCAATGTCTCATGGGACTTGTAGTTTCACCACAGCAGGAGGGCTAAGGTTGCCTACCCCAGCTTTAAGTAAATGCAAAATATATTTATAAATGTCAATTATTGAATGAAAATTGTATCAAAAATCATACACATATATAAATACTCTTTAACCACCAATATAAAAGACAATGTTGTATTTTTTATTAGTGGAAGAAGGGTATGTTTATGACACTATTTGCATTCAATATTTGATATTTATAAATACATTTTGTATTTATTTAAATTAGCTTAGTTGTTTCTTGATAAATCACGGTGTCCTATGAATGCAGCTTCCATTTGACTGGTATTTTAGTCACCTTTATTCTTTTCTATTAACCACATGCCAACCACCCGCCATCACCTGCAGTTTGACGGTGGCAGAATGGCTCCCCTGCGCAAATCACTGTAGCTGTATGGTGGCTGCTTTATGGGGTATAGGGGGCGCGCACGCGCCTCCGGCGGCCACGTCACTGCGGAGCCGATGCATGTGCCTGGTGGCCGCAATGCCTGCCAGGCACCCACGTTCGTTTGTGACAGAGCAGGAATGTTCTGTCAGGGAAAGGGAGACATATCATGTGTTCCTCGTATATAGGAACACCGATCGGTCTCCTTCCCCAATCAGTCCCATCCACGCACAGTTAGAGCACACAGTGATGGAACACATTTAACCCCTTGATTGCCCCCTAGTGTTAACCCCTTCCCTGCCAGTGAAATTTATACAGCAATCAGTGGCTATTTATAGCACTGATCTCTGTATAAATGTCAATGGTTTCAAAAAAAGTCAAAAGTGTCCGATCTGTTCGCTGCAATGTCGCAGTCCCGATAAAAATCGCAGATCACCACCATTACTAGAAAAAAAAAATAATAATAAAAATGCCTTAAATCAATAACCTATTTTGTAGGCGCTATAACTTTTGTGCAAACAAATCAGTATACGCTTATTGTGATTTTTTTGACCAAAAATATGTAGAAGGATACATATCGGCCTAAACTTAGGGAAAAAAATGTTTTTTTTTTTCAAAATTGGCGCTCTTTTTTTTGTTTATAGCGCAAAAAATAAAAACCGCAGAGGCGATTAAATACCACAAAAAGAAAACTCTATTTATGGGAAAAAAGGACATCAATTTTGTTTGAGTACAACATCGCACAACGACGCAATTGTCAGTTAAAGCGATGCAGTGGCGTATCACAAAAAAAGTGGCCCGGTCAGAAAGGGGGTAAATCCTTCCGGGGCTGAAGTGGTTAATATATATATTGCAGGAATCACACTGACTTAGTGAGTTGGCATCTTTCTGCAGTTTAAATCACGTCTTTATTAGCAATAAAAACTGACAGGGGGTTCTAATTCTTCTCCACTGTATCCATCCCACTGGATATCACATGAGATAAATATACTGCATAGTTTCATGGGATTAATGCCGCATATATCAGAAAAATATAACATATAGCAATATAGCATATTTTTTTAAAAATAATTTCTTAAAGCGATAGATACATTTTCGTGAAAGGACCCCCCTGTCTTTATCTCCTCTCCTAGCTATTTTCAGTCCTATTTATAAAGAAGGCATCTGATATTACAGTAGTTTGATCTGATGCAATTTATTCCAGGGCCTCTTGTACCATCTAGGCCTATAGTGTTTGTTGGTGAGGAGGCATTTTCCCCATCCAAATACCTCATGCAGCCATTTTTCAGCTGCACCCTAGGCACAGAGAGAAGGGCTTTAATTACTTCCACAGTTATGCCCATCACATGGTGGAATCTACTTTTGGTATTTTAGCCAATAAACTGAGGATCCTCCAGTCTTCTCTGCAGCCATCTGTGTCCCATCCTGTGCATGCAGTGAAAGCAACCTGTGTTCTCCATAATTATGTCCATCAAAAAGACTGATTTCTATTTGAAGATTCCCTCAGCCATAACTTTGAAAGGGCACAATGGTCATCCAGAAGAGGAAGCAGTGATGCATAGGTTTGCACAGTACTTTCTCTCCATTGGAGCAGTTTGCCTGGCATCTAGTACATTACAGTTATGTTATTTTTTGTTCTGAACACATACTGTACATTGTATTTTTTGGGGAAAAAAATGTTCAATTGTTTTCTTGTGCTATGTTATGTGCTAGGGATACCAAAAATAAGTAGATGATTTATTAGAGGAGTAAGAAAAGTTAAAAATACAAACTGTGGGAGAGATTTACTAAAATGGGTGCACACAGAATCTGGTGCAGCTGTGCATGGTAACCAATCAGCTTCTAACTTCAGCTTGTTCAATTAAGCTTTGACAAAAAAAAAAAACAATGGAAGCTGATTGATTACTATGCACAGCTACCCCAGATTCTGTGTGCACCTACTTTAGTTAATCTAGCCCTACTAAACAAATCCCTTCTATTGGACAATGATGTCAAAACTGTCTGCACATGACTGTGTCCCCGCTATTACTTAGTCCTATCTATACAGGCTTCATGTTGTAATCAGTAGTTTTACATACAGGAATACCCCACTTTTAAGTACACAATGGGGTTTATTTACTAAAGCTGGAAAGTGCAAAATCAGGCTCACTTCTGCATAGAAACCAATGAGCTTCCAGGTTTTTTACCAAAGCTTCATTGAACAAGTTGGGGTTAGAAGCTCGTTGGTTTCTTTGCAGAAGTGAGCCTGATTTTGCACTTACCAGCTTTAGTAAATAAACCCCATTGTGTACTTAAAAGTGGGGTACTAGGGAAACTGTTTACACAATTACCTGGTAGTCTAGCAAAGTTTGAAAGCTATGTTTGTTATTTTATGGCAAGCAGCCTTGCACAAGTGTGAAAGAAACAAATAAAATGTGTAAAAAAATCATCATTTTTATTGTTGTGAACTGTAAGTAGAATACACTGATGCATAGTATTTATAGTATATAGTATAGTAAGCTGCAAAGTTAAAATTTTACTTGAGAAAAATGTTTATTCATTTTTATCTTCACCAGTAGTCAGCTATAGTCCCCTACCAGGGCCAAGAAGGTTACCAATGCATGTAAATCACAGAAAAATCTAATGTTTATTTTTATTTCATCACTTTTCCTTTTAATTGACACATTTTTATTTACTTTTAATGTGTCTTTGAACTTGCTAGGGAATTAGAAAACTCTAGGAAGAGCAAAGCCCCAGTTTCCCCTCCCTCCTGCCCCATCTTAGCCTTCTTCTGTCCTAGGAATGTCTAATTGCTTTCCGTACTGGCCTAGCCTCTTTACACATCTCCCTACATAAACTTTTATGTGGCTACTAAGTGTGAAGGGGTATAGTATAGAGGGTTACTTGGGTGATAGCTCTGAGCCCGGGTTCACACCTATGCGAATTAGATGTGCGTTTCCCCGCATCTAATTCGCATAGTAGGAGAATGTGACTGGCACCCTTTGGAGCCGGTTCACATATCTCCGGGGCGGCTGCGGAGCGCACTGCACAAAAATGCTGTGCGTCTTTGGCTCCGTTTCAGGGCCAAATTCAGGCATAGAATCGGCCCTGATTCGTCCCTGAAACGGGGAACAGGGACGCACAGCGCTCCTGTATGATCCGCAGCCCGGTATAGTGTGAACCCAGGCTCAGTCTCCTACAGCTGCTCCAAACAACACAAAACAATCTCCTGCGCTCAGGCCCTTAGTGCATGTGTAGGTGGTGTAGCCAACCCTTTGGAAAAGTGTGCAAAGTCAAAGGTCTTGCTGCCCTCCTCAGTATAATGGTGTCCTTAAAGCTGAAACATATAGAAAAACAAGGACGGCGCACCGACCTTGCACTTTACCAAAGATAACATTTATTTAAATAGTAAAAACAAAGGTCATACTCACAAACAAACATTAAAAAAGGCTTAACATTACTCCACGAATTCGGAGCTGTGTCTTCTAGACACCTGCAACCTGGACCGGGTGTTAGGAGGAACCAGAGAGCATCGCAAAATGGCTTACACGTTACCAGGGAGTACCCTCTTCATCAGAGCCTCAGCGATGCCCTGTACACATGATTGGACATTGATCAGACATGCCGTCAACAAAATCCATGAATTTTTTTCGACGAATGTTGGCTCAAACTTGTCTTGCATACACACGGTCGCACAAAGTTGTCAGAAAATCCGATCATTCTGAACACGGTGACGTACGTCGGGACTATAAATGGGGCAGTAGCCAATAGCTTTCGTCTCTTAATTTATTCTGAGCATGCGTGGCACTTTGTGCGTCAAATTTGTGTACACACGGTCAGAATTTAAATGGATTTTGTTGTCGGAAAATTTTATATCCTGCTCTCAAACTTTGTGTGTCGGAAATTCCGACGGAAAAAGTCAGATGGAGTCCACACAAGATAGGAATTTCCGACAACACAATCCGATCGCACTTTTTCCGTCAGAAAATCCGACCGTGTGTACAGGGCATGATTCCCTTTATATAAAGTCATTCACATGTCTGGGCGGACGCCCACCGGAGCCTGCCACACCCATTTCGGCCCACCATCTCACGCATCTAACCATATTATTTGCTAGATCACACTGTCAGCCATACAAATGTGTCCTACTCCCATAGAGAGAAAGCTAAGTCCCTGCACTGGCATCAGGGTGCATCTCCCATTATCCACCAGACCATCATCCAATTTCATTTTATAACTGAATCCAATACTTCATATGTCACATTATGGCATCAATTATTCACTCCACAGAACACCCCTATCCTTTTTGAAATGCTAAATCTATCCATTTTGTGTGGTCCACCTTTCTTACCAATGGATTGGATGGAGGGGATGCTGGAGGGGGGGAGATTGGGGGCGGGGGTTTGTGGAGGAGAGAAGTTAGGGGGTGAGAGCAGGGGCGCTTCCATCATTTAATTGGAGCTAGAACTTGTAATATTGTGGTGGAATGTAATGGTACAAGTACAGCGTGCGTACCACTAGCCAGATCGTGTGGCACGCATGCTGCACCTCAACCAGGAAGTGCGAGTGGATTTGTGTTCCATCCACCACTTCAGGTTGTGGCAGACATCACTTCCGCCCCACCGGAAGTTCGGACAAACGTTATTTCAGGCGCAGAGTACGTCACGACTCAAGCTATCTGGTGTCAGTACTAGGATCCCTTTAGGACCCAGCACAACTCACCTGACACAGCCTTTACCTGGGAAACAACAATGATTGGCCAGCTGACCTTTAAATAACTTGCAACAGCATTCAATCATTGCTCGTGTTAGAGTTTACCTTGTCTTTGATCCAGTTGATATCTGCTCTGTGTATTTCGTGTATGACCCGGCTCGTTTGACCCTGTTTGCTTGCTTCTGATTCGGTACCGTTTGGACTCTGATCTTCCTGTGTATGACCCAGCTTGCCTAGGCTACGTTTTGCCTGATTCCACTAGTAACATCTGCAGCGGTGAACTACAAGGTCCAGCAAACATCGACCTACATCTACAGCGGTGAACTACAAGTCCCAGCTGACCTCCTCTGCTCATGGTATGTGCTCTTGTTCCTTGAACTCTTTGCATAATCAGAACACCTGAACTGTTACCTGTTATATGCTCTAGCCTGACATCTGGCTCTCATGACCCCTCACTCTCTATTTTATAATGTTTTTATATACAATAAGATACAGGTTCACGAATGCACTTTATGCAATTGAGCTTACATAAACTAAGGAGCTACCAAGAATAATATTTACATCGATATATGTGTAAATATGGTTTCGTATCTATGCATATATACATATACACATTCCTTGTGTATGTGTATGTATGTATGTCGTTGTGTCCCCATTGTACCACTACTACGGTACATTTGGGGGTTCACATGTCTGGTGGGACTCCTGCCTATTAGCTGTTCTATGCCGGTCCCTTCATCCCGTTAGAGAGAGATCTCTCAAGATATATGTATACATGTGTATATCTGTATATTTGCATTCCCTCCCTTTTTTCACCTTCATAGTTATTCATTCATATATATTTTTTATATTTTAGCTATTAATTAGTATTAAATTTTCTTTCATTCTCCCCTTGAATTGGTGGTGGGCTTTCTGGAGGCCCCATTTATTGTGGGGGTGGTCATTTTGTTTTTTGAGACACTTTGCCCTCTGTCCCCACCAATCTAGGGGAGAAAGGCTGCATTCCATGGCCAACACTGGGGCGATGGGCAGCTGTGTGCCTCTGCATGATCCTGCTGCACAATCTTACAGGCAGTAAGATCGTGCAATGGGCCACCGCACCACTAGAGGGTGAGGGGTCGTGAGAGCCAGATAGCTTGAGTCGTGACACACTCTGCTCTGGAAATGACATTTGTCAGAACTTCCGGCAGTGCGGAAGTGACATCTGCCTCAACCGGAAGTGGCGGGTGGAACGCAAATCCACTCGCACTTCCTGGTTGAGGTGCAGCTTGCGCTCCACGCAATCTGGCTAGTGGTACACACGCTGTACTTGTACCATTACATTCCACCACAATATTACAAGTTCTAGCTCCAATTAAATGATGGAGGTGCCCCTGCTCTCACCCCCTAACTTCTCTCCTCCACAAACCCCCACCCCTAATCTTCCCCCCCTCCAGCATCCCCTCCATCCCATCCATTGGTAAGAAAGGTGGACTGCACGATATGGATAGATTTAACATTTCAAAAAGGGTAGGGGTGTTCTGTGGAGTGAATAATTGATGCCGTAATGTGACATATGAAGTATGGGATGATGGACGGGTGGATAATGGGAGATACACCCTGATGCAAGTGCAGGGACTTAGCCCCCTCTCTATGGGAGTAGGACACATTTGTATGACTGACAGTGTGATCTAGCATACGATATGGTTAGATGGAGTGACATGGTGGACGGGCCCACCTGGATGGGTGTGGCAGGCTCCGGTGGGCGTCCGCCGAGACATATGAATGGCTTTATACAGAGGAAACCTTGAGAGAGTCAGTCTTCTATCGCTGAGGCTCTGATGATGATGATGATGATACTCCCTCGTAATGCGTAAGCCGTTTTGCGATGACATCTGGTTCCTCCTAACACCCGGTCCAGGTTGCAGGTGTCTAGAAGACATGGCTCCGAATTTGTGGAGTAATGTTAAGCCTTTTTAACATTTGTTTGTGAGTATGACCTTTGTTTTTACTATTTAAATAAATTGTATTTATTTTTAATGCACAAGGTCGGTGCGCCCTCCCTGTTTTTCTATAAGTTTCTCCTACGGCTGCTAGCAGTACATCCAAGCTAGTTGCACCCATCAGCACCCTAAAATCTTTCAGAAGTCTACACAAGAGAAGCTCTTACAGATAAATAACATGCATAAAATATGTTAAATGCATACAGAAACTAATGGGGAGGTTGTTGTTAAAATGGATAACATGTATACAATATGTTAAATGCATACAGAAACTAATAGGAAGGTTGTTATTGAAATTAATGTTTTTTTTTTTAACCTTTTCTTTTACTCTAATAGGGCGTACACACGGTCAAACTTTGTTCGGACATTCCGACAACAAAATCCTAGGATTTTTTCCGACGGATGTTGGCTCAAACTTGTTTTGTCTACACACGGTCGCACAAAGTTGTCGAAAAATCTGATCGCTCTAAACGCGGTGACGTAAAACACGTACGTCGGGACTATAAACGGGGCAGTGGCCAATAGCTTTCATCTCTTTATTTATTCTGAGCACGCGTGGCACTTTGTTCGTCGGATTTGTGTACACACAATCGGAATTTCCGACAACGGATTTTGTTGGCGGAAAATTTTATCTCCTGCTCTCCAACTTTGTGTGTCGGAAAATCTGATGGAAAATGTCCGATGGAGCCCACACACGGTCGGAATTTCCGACAACACGCTCCGATCGGACATTTTCCATCGGAAAATCCGACCGTGTGTACGGAGCATAAGTGCCGCTTCACACAGGGACAACCCAACTTATATTGTGACTTTGCAAGGCGATTTGGAGGGAACTTCAGCGCGACTTCAGTGCCACTTTGAGCAACTTACAACGCAACTTATAGTCGCCTTCAGGACAGGTGACTTTGGCTGTGGCCAATCACAGAATAATCAGCTCTGTGGGAGGGAGTTGCCTGGGTAAACGTGAGGAGTACCTGGGTAAATTATTTTCTTTTTCCTGTAAAGTCACTTCAATATAAATGGAGATCCAACTTGGAGGTGACTTCCATTGAAATCTATGGGTACAACTCGACTATAAGTCTCCTTGAAGTAGTACAGGAACCTTTTCTGAAGTTGGAGCCACTTCAGTAGTGTACATTAAGATGGCTCTCATTCACTTTTATGGCACTTCTTATGTCCAGTGACTTGGGGTGACTTGCGGACTTATAAGACGGATCCCAAGTCGCTGTAGTGTGAACCGGCACTGAGAGCCTTAAATACCAAATTTATAATTTTATATAAATCAACTGAATAGTTCATCCATCATACAGGACTATCTAATAAATCACAAGCTTATTTTTTACCTGTTCCTTATATAACATATTTATCATTAATGATGCTCTACACAGGCACGGTACTCAGAAAACTATGTAATGTGTGGTAAGTTTAAAAAAAAATAAACTGAGTTCCTTTTCATTTTTTCACCAAAATGCTTACAACTCTAGGGCTAGCGTGTGTGGTAAGGCAATACTAGTTTCTCATGCTATTTTTTTTATCATTTGTTTTTTGTTAATTGTGTTTGTTGTTATTACTTTATGGAACTGAATTATGCTTCTGTGTTTTAAATACATATTCTACTTTTTTTTCTATTCCATTATGTTTTGCTTTGCACAGGTTCCTCACTTGTACTCCAAGATCTCATTATTAAATGGGCATAAACTGTGCTATTATTTCATAAAAAATAATGTGCTAACTTTATTTTATATTATTAATGTTATTTACATATGATTGTGAAAGACAAAATGAAATAATCTGACTATTTTTTGACTTGCCAAGCTTATTAAAACGATTCTCATAGGGAGAATTCAAACTATAAAATGTCTTAGGTGAATCTGTTCAGTTATGAAATATAAGCAAGGTTCTACTGCAATTTACCATGATTTTAATTTAGGAAAAGTAGATTCATTGTACCATTTTGGACTAATCAGAAAGACATCTATATTGCACATTCAAAAAAAGGTTTCAGTGTATAATATTCACATCTATCAATTGATATATTATGTGTTTCCTATACTTTTAAAATAGATTGTTTTATAAACACACAGATTGTGTATGCCACATTAGTTGCACATTATGACACACTGCTGTATATTTTCAAATGTTATTGTTTGTCCTTACAGCTATGAATAAATAATGGTTTGTGAAATATAAATGTAAGTATGTATTTGTTGTAAGAATACATTTTTATATAGGTGAAGGCTTATATTATTGATAAACTAGACATGAAAAATCCATTGGACGTTATTTACGAAAGGCAAATCCACTTTGCACTACAAGTGCACTGCAAGTGCACTTGGAAGCGCAGTCGCTGTAAATCTGAGGGGTAGATCTGAAATGAGGGGAAGCTCTGCTGATTTTATCATCCAATTATGTTCAAGCTAAAATGCTGTTTTTTTATTTTCCTTGCATGTCCCCCTCAGATCTACAGCGACTGCACTTCCAAGTGCACTTTCAGTGCACTGTCAAGTGCACTTGCAGTGCACTTGTAGTGCAAAGGGGATTTGCCTTTTGTAAATAACCCCCATTGTTACCAATTTCTATAAAAGAAAACGTCTGCAACTAATAGACATAGAAGCAATACGGATGTTGTCCCCGCACTAGGGTGAATCTGTCCAGGTGTGAACTGAAAGTTGCTCTCCAGAAACAAAGAGCCCCAGGTGCTGGCTAATGCTAGTAGAAGCTGTGTGCAATTGGGAAAATCCGGACAGCCGCACTCCAGGAGATTATAATCCAAACTTCTTTATTTTAAAATCAGGAACATGTCATACAGTACATCATAGACAGAGCGTACAGGCAATCAGCTTACGCGTTTCGCACTATGCCAAGTGCTTACTCATAGCTTAGCTAAAGAAATAAAGAAGTTTGGATTATAATCTCCTGGAGTGCGGCTGTCCGGATTTTCCCAATTGCACACAACTAATAGACATACTGTACAAAGATCAGAAAATAGATAATACCACTACCACATCAAAAAGATATCATAAATAAAAATATTACCATAAATATGCTTCAAATAGTTATTTTGTGCATCTGTTGCTTTGTTTGGCACAGAGAGCGTTGTCTGGCACAAGCAGAAACTAGCCATTTCACACAGTCCACTTATGTCCTCTAGTTGAAAGACTCAGATCTAGGGATGAGCCTGATGTTCGAGTCGAACGTTAATTTGACTCGTACATCAGGTGTTTGCCTGTTTGTTTGCCTTTTTGCTGAACAGCGAACATTATGCGGTGTTCACGGCAAAATCGAAAGCCACGGAACGTCGTTAAGGTCTATGGGACACTAACAAGAAAAATCAAAAGTGCTCATTTTAAAGGCTTATATGCAAGTTATTGTCATAAAAAGTGTATGGGGACCCGGGTCCTGCCCCAGGTGAAACAATAAATAATAAAAATGAAATATTCCTTTAAATATCATGCCTGGGGGTGTTCTTAGTATGTCTGTAAAGTAGCGCATCTTTCCTGTGTTTAGAACAATACCACAGAAAAATTACATTTGTAAAGTAAAAAATTTAATTCAAAACTGCTCGCGGCTGTAATGTATTGTTGGATTCTGGCAATATAGATAAAAATCATTGAAAAAAACAGCATGGGGACCTGGGTCCTGCCCCAGGGGACATATATCAATGCAAATTTTTTTTTTAAAACGTCAGTTTTTTTGGGAGCAGTGATTTTAATAATGCTTAAAGTGAAACAGTTAAAATGAAATATTCCTTTAAATATTGTGCCTGGGGGGTGTCCTTAGTATGCTTGTAAAGTAGCGCATTTTTCCCCTGTTTAGAACAATACCACAGCAAAATGACATTTCTAAAGGAAAAAAAGCCATTTAAAACTTCTCACACCTATAATGTATTGTTGGATCCCGGCAATACAGAATCATTGAAAAATTGACATGGGTTCCCCCCAGAACCCCTCACCAAAATTAAAAAAAATGCGTGGGGATCCCCCCAAAATCCATACCAGGCCCTTCAGGTCTTATATGGATATTAAGGGAACCCTGCGCCATTTTTTTTAAATGGTGTAGGGGTCCCCCCAAAATCCATGCCAGGCCCTTCAGGTCTGGTATGGAATTTAAGGGGAACCCTGCCCCCCAAAAAAAGGCATGGGGGCCCCCCAAAATCCATACCAGACCCTTATCTGAGCATGCAACCTGGCAGACCGCAGGAAAAGGGGAGAAGAGAGTGTGCCCCTCCAGGCCACATGCCCTCAACATGGGAGGATGTTTTGGGGTCGCCTATTTTTTTATTTTGGTGCAGGGCTCCCCTTAAAAACCATACGAGACCTGAAGGGCCTGTTATAGATATTGGGGGGGACTCCCACGCATTTTGTTTTTTAAATTTTGGAGAGGGGTTCCCGTTAATATTCATACCAGACCCAAAGGACATGGTAATGGACTGGGGGAGGAACCCATGCCGTTTTTTTCAGTGATTCTTATCTATTTTGCCAGGATCCGACAATTCATTACAGCACGAGCAGTTTTAAATGACCTTTTTTCCTTTTAGAAATGCAATTTTGCTGTGGTATTGTTCTAAACATGGGAAAAATGTGCTACTTTACAGGCATACTAAGGACACCCCCAGGCACGATATTTAAATAATTTTTCATTTTTATTGTTTCACTTTAAGCATTATTAAAATCAAGGCTGCTGAAAAAAACGGCAGTTTTTAAAACTTTTTTTTTGCATTGATACATGTCCCCTGGGGCAGGACCCGGGTCCCCATACACATTTTAAGGCAATACTGTACCTTAAAATTACCTTTTAGCAGAGGTATTTCTAGAACTTACAATTATAAAAATCTATCTGATCAATGGCTGTTTTTTGATGACAGAAGCCACATAAAAATGACATTAGTTTCAGTAGGTCAGCCTCCTCTTGCCATGTTATGTTTTAAATCAACTTATGCACCGAACACATACTGGCTTATTAGTCTATATATAATAATGTTCACCCTACATATTTATATGCTTATATTTGTATCTCTTTTTAATAGAATTATATCAGCATGTTTCTATTCAACCCCTGAGGAAGGAAATGAATACATAATCTGTTTAGCCTTTTGGCTTTTGTTCCGAAACATGTTGGGATTTGTTGCAACCATGATCCATTTTTGACTCCATATCTGCAAATCTGTGTGTCTCAACATTTGGCAGCTGCTATATTTCACCTTTATGTGTTCCACTTGTATGTTTTTAATGTCTATATGACTTTGTACTTATCCATTGAATAACATTTATATTTTTATACTATTTCCACATTGTTGTCTCTGATATCTTGACATCCATCTTACCCGCATCATCCCCTGGGGGCATTTTTCCAATTTTTTTCTCAAACCAATAAATACAATTATAAAGGAATTTGATTTTATGGGATATGGTTTATAAAAGAAAGTAGAAAATAGTGTTTTGTTTTTTTTTTTTTTCAAAATTTTAAGTATTTTTTTGTTTATTTAGCAGAAAATAAAAATCCAGTGGTGATTAAATACCACCAAAAGAAATCTGTATTTGTGTGCAAAAAATTATATAAATTTCATTTGTGTACAGTGTTGCATGACTGAGCAATTGGCAGTTAAATTTACACAATACTGAATGGCAAAAAATGCCTAGTCATGAAGGTGGTAAAACCTCCCATGGTGAAATGATTAAAAAACAAATATTAAACATCCCTTTAAAGTTTTACAACTTAGCATATACACATAGCAAGATTTGGCTCCCATAGACTTCAATAGAATTCAGCACTGTGTTCAGGGTTCATGGACTTTCAGGATGGGTTTGCCAAACCCACTGTGAACCAAACTTTTCCTGATTCACCTTTCCCTAATGATATGCTTTTGAAAGAAATAAATGAAAGCAGTCAGCTGGTGCTACTGGATAAAATGACCTTAGGTAAAATTAGGTATGAATGAAAGTTTAACTGACAGGAGGGTAGGGAATTCAAAAAGAATATATTCATGTAATATAATATATATAATATATGGTATATACAAAAGAAGCTTCAATTCTTGAATTTCATGGACCGTTTACAGAATGCAAGGCTTTTTGAAAATGGTCAAGGTGAGAGGCGAGGCAAATAAACATCACTAGCATGAGTTGCAGCTCTTATGATGGCAGTGGGTTGCAACTACAGCAGGGGCTGTTCTGTGTTTTAAGTTCTGCTTTAATCATGATAACTGCATATGCCTGTGTATTTTATTTCCCTAGTGTTTTGTTCTAAAAAAAAGAATCTCACACTGATAGGGAACAAATAATGTACTCTACATTAGGTAAAAAAATAGAAGATGTGCCTCAATTCTATATTAAAGGAAAATAAAGGTCCCATTGTAATAGTAAATAACCATGGTTTCTTTATCCCAATCAGCAGCTGAAACATACAAATGGATAAATGGAAAGCAATGGTGTTAAACATGTATATTTAATTTACAGTATATTAGCTCTGAAATGCCAGATAGCAGTTTAATATATATCTGTCTTTCAGGATCATATGTTTATGCACATAATAATCATAAATATATCAAATATGCAATCAAAATTAGCAATGAGCGAAATAAAAGGAGCTTGTCGCTTCTTCAGGCAGCACAAGTAAACATGGAAAGCATCAAATCTAATGAAGCACAAATCTGCTGCAACTGCTCAAGCAGACTGTATTATGGACAGGGGAGACTTTACTGCATGGAGAATCAACAGGCTATAGAGAAGTCTAAAAAATCCAGGTATTACTCATCTCAGGAAAATGACATTACACTAAACATAGCAATATACAAAGCTAAAAGAGAAGAACTGTGAATATCTAAAAATTAATCTTACCAAAAAGTCTATTTTATTTCTGCATGGTGTTTTTTCTCCTTATGTTTATGGGTTTGTCCCCAAGATAAACGTTTTTTCTACAATGCAAAATTCCTAATTTGAAATTCAAGTAGGCTATTTGCTTCAGAATGCTATATAGTTAATAAGGCAGAAAGAAGACTGATGTCCAATAGAGATGAGCTTCGTGTTCGAGTCGAACCCATGTTCACGGCCCATAATTCACTGCGACATTGCAGTGCATTGCTGGCTGATGATTGACCAAGCATGCACTATGACCCGCATGCTTGGCCAATCACAGCGCCGTCGGTGGAGAGAGCTGTAATTGGCCAAAGCCAGGGTGGCTTTGGCCAATTATGGCTCAGGAGGTTTAGAACACGCCCCACACTATATAAGGCCGCCTGCACGGCGGCCCTGTGTAGTGTGTGTTCCGGCGTTGAAAGAGAGATAGAAAGACAGAGAGACAGTGTCATTTCATTTGAGTTAGATAGATTAGGCAGGACAATCAGTGAGTTAGCTGCACTTACAGTGTATTGTGTATATATATATATATATATGCATCCCAGGTGTTGCATATATATGTATATATACACTGTATTCAGTTTACCTAGATTCGTTCCTGTTATCTTCTTACTGACAGGCAGGCTTGTCTTGTTACAGTATTTACAGCTACCTGAAGAAAATTGCTGGTGTTCTTTTGATCCTATTAGTACCACAGTCAGGCAGCTAGACTATTTACAGTTAGTGCAGTGCGTCCTGCGAGCTCTGCACAGTGTTCATCAAAAGTTACAAGTTAGTGTAGTGCGTCCTGCTCACAGTGTTCAGCTAAAACTACAAGTTAGTGTAGTGAGACCTCTGCACAATGTTCATCTAAAGCTACAAGTTAGTGCAGTTCGTCCTGCTCACAGTGTTCAGCTAAAACTACAAGTTAGTGTGGTACGTCCTGCTCTCTGTGTTCAGCTAAACCTACAAGTTAGTGTAGTGAGACCTCTGCACAGTGTTCATCTAAAGCTACAAGTTAGTGCAGTGCGTCCTGCTCACAGTGTTCAGCTAAAACTACAAGTTAGTGTAGTGAGACCTCTGCACAGTGTTCATCTAAAGCTACAAGTTAGTGCAGTGCGTCCTGCTCACAGTGTTCAGCTAAAACTACAAGTTAGTGTAGTGAGACCTCTGCACAGTGTTCATCTAAAGCTACAAGTTAGTGCAGTGCGTCCTGCTCACAGTGTTCAGCTAAAACTACAAGTTAGTGTAGTGCGTCCTGCTCACAGTGTTCAGCTAAAACTACAAGTTAGTGTAGTTAGACCTCTGCACAGTGTTCATCTAAAGCTACAAGTTAGTGCAGTGCGTCCTGCTCACAGTGTTCAGCTAAAACTACAAGTTAGTGTAGTGAGACCTCTGCACAGTGTTCATCTAAAGCTACAAGTTAGTGCAGTGCGTCCTGCTCACAGTGCTCAGCTAAAACTACAAGTTAGTGTGGTGCGTCCTCCTCACAGTGTTCAGCTAAACCTACAAGTTAGTGTAGTGAGACCTCTGCACAGTGTTCATCTAAAGCTACAAGTTAGTGCAGTGCGTCCTGCTCACAGTGTTCAGCTAAAACTACAAGTTAGTGTAGTGAGACCTCTGCACAGTGTTCATCTAAAGCTACAAGTTAGTGCAGTGCATCCTGCTCACAGTGTTCAGCTAAAACTACAAGTTAGCGTAGTGAGACCTCTGCACATTGTTCATCTAAAGCTACAAGTTAGTGCAGTGCGTCCTGCTCACAGTGTTCAGCTAAAATTACAAGTTAGTGTGGTGCGTCCTCCTCACAGTGTTCAGCTAAACCTACAAGTTATTTTTTTGCGAGCTCTGCACAGTGTTCAGCTAAAGCTACCTGTAGAAGGTTGGTGGTGTTCTCATACTACAGGCAGGCAGTTGATTTTGCTAGCTGCAGTATCAGTACATTTTATATATATATATATATATATATATATATATATATATATATATATATATATATATATATATATATATATATATATATATATATATATATATATATCCCAGCTTAGTGCAGCTACAGGCCATTAGTATGTCTGGAAGGCCAAGAAGGAGAGGCAGACAGTCACAAACCCATAAGAGAGGGCAAGCAGGCTCTGTGTCTAGTGCTGGTCATGGAGACGGTGCATCCTCATCAGCACGTGGTCGTGGGACACGCTTGGCCTTTTCTTCAGCAGCTGGCCGTGTTGAGCCGCAACATGCGGAAGACTTGGTCGAGTGGATGACCAAGCCATCCTCATCCTCCTCATCCTCTCTCACCAATGCTCAGGGTACTTTGTCTGGCAAAGCAGGGGCCTCTTCCCTCGGCTCAATGTCATTAGTGACCCCTTCCCTAGCCCCACCATGTCCTCCTGAGGAGTCCCTCGAACTGTTTGACCACAGTGTTGGGTTCATGCTCCAGGAGGATGCCCAGCGTTTGGAAGGCTCTGATGATGATGCTGAGCTCGATGAAGGCAGTAACATGAGCATGGACAGAGGGAGTGCCCAAGAAGGACAGCAATCTGGCAGTCATGCTCCCCTTGCTGCAGCATACTGCCAGGTTTGCTCCAGTGATGAGGAGGGAGGGGATGATGAGGTCACTGACTCAACGTGGGTACCTGATAGGAGAGAGGATGAGGAGGAGGAGGTGGCACATCACCAACGAGACAGGATGCCCTCCAGGGGCCAGCCTAAGGGTAGCACATTGACTGCATCACACTCCAAAGCTCCACATGTGCAGGGCGCTGCAGTCTCTGCGCGTTATTCAAAAAGTTCTTTGGTGTAGGCCTTTTTTAAGACGAGTGCATCAGATCGCACCGCTGCTATTTGCAACATATGTCTCAAGCGTATCTCGCGTGGCCAAAACATCTCCCGCTTGGGTACCACATGCTTGACCAGACATATGTTGACCTGCCATGCAGTTTGTTGGCAAGCGTATCTAAAAGACCCACACCAAAGAACAAAGAGGACCTCTCCTTGCTCCTCATCAGCTGAGATCTCCAACCCCACTATACCTTCAGTCCTCTCTGAGACCTGCACTGAGAGGAATGAAGGTGTAGAATTAGGTGTGTCACAGCCAAGTACTTGTGGGCAATCTGCTTTTGGTACACCGACGTCAGATTGTACCAGGCAAATTTCCCTGCCCCAGCTGCTGCACCGCCGAAAGAAGTTTGCTCCCAGCCATTCACATGCCTAGCGGTTGAATGCTAGCTTGGCAAAATTGCTAGCAATTCAACTGCTGCCTTTTCAGTTGGTAGACTCTGCCCCCTTCCGTGAGTTTGTGGAATGTGCGGTTCCTCAGTGGCAGGTACCCAAACGCCACTTTTTCTCATGGAAGGAGATTCCGGCTCTCTACCGGCATGTGGAAGGCAATGTCCATGCCTCGCTGGACAGGGCGGTCAGCGGTAAGGTGCATATTACCGCTGACTCATGGTCCAGCAGGCATGGACAGGGACGTTACCTAAGTTTCAGGGCGCATTGGGTGACTCTGCTGGCAGCTGGGAAGGATGCAGGACAAGGTGCAGTAGTGTTGGAGGTTGTTCCGCCACCATGCCTCCAAAATGCCACTACTAATGATTGTGACACACCTCTCTCCTCCACCCCCTCCTCTTCTTCCTCCATGGCCTCTTCCTGTGCTTTTTCCTCGGAACCAGCGGTGCTCTGTAGCCGTTCAAGGGGCTACACAAGTACGCAGGCCAAAAGATGCCATGCGGTGCTTGAGCTGGTGTGCTTGGGGGACAGGAGCCACACTGGGGCAGAGGTTCTGTCAGCTCTGCAGGGTCAGGTTCAGAGGTGGTTGACGCCACGCCAACTTAAGGCAGGAATGGTGGTTTGCGACAATGGCACCAACCTCCTCTCTGCCCTCCGACAGGGACAAATGACCCATGTGCCCTGTTTGGCTCACGTCCTTAACTTGGTGGTGCAGCGGTTCTTGGGCAGGTACCCGGGCTTACAGGATGTCCTGAGGCAGGCCAGGAAAGTCTGTGTGCATTTACGCCGGTCATATAATGCCAGTGCTCGGCTGGCGGACCTCCAAAAGGAGTTTAACCTGCCCAAGAACCGCCTAATCTGTGACATCTCCACCAGGTGGAACTCAACGTTGGCCATGCTGCAGCGGCTGCACATGCAGCAGAGGGCCATCAATGAGTACCTGTGCGACTATGGCACCAGGACAGGGTCAGGGGAGCTTGTTTTTTTTCCCCACGCCAGTGGGCCATGATCAGGGATGCATGCACTGTCCTGTCACCATTTGAGAAGGCCACGAGGATGGTGAGCAGTGACAGTGCATGCATCAGTGACACTGTCCCCCTTGTCCACCTGTTGGAGCACACGCTGCGTGGAATAATGGACAGGGCACTTGAGGCAAAACAGAGGCAGGAAGAGGAGAACTTCCTTAGCTCTCAAGGCCCCCTTTATCCAGACAGTGTTCCTGCGTGCCCGTTGATCTCACAGGAAGAGGAGGAGGAGGAGGAAGATTGTGTCAGTATGGAGGTGGAGCCTGGCACTCAGCATCAGCAGCAGTCTTTAAGGGATCAGTCCCAAGAAACACATGGACTTGTACGTGGCTGGGAGGAGGTGGCTGCTGACCATGTCGTCCTTAGTGACCCAGAGGACTCCGGACCGAATGCCTCAGCAAACCTACGCTGCATGGCCTCCCTGATCCTGCAAAGCCTGCGTAAGAATCCTCGTATTTGTGGTATCAAGGAGAAGGACCAATACTGGCTGGCAACCCTCCTTGATCCACGTTACAAGGGTAAGGTTGCGGACCTTATCTTGCCATCGCAGAGGGAGCAGAGGATGAAACATCTTCGGGAGGCCTTGCAGAAAGGTCTGTGCAACGCGTTCCCAGAGACTGGGAGGTTACAAACTCCTGTTTCTGGACAACGTGTTGCTGAGGCTTCGGTCAGTCAAAGAAGGAGCGGTGGAGAAGGTGGCCGTCTGACCGATGCGTACAGACAATTTTTTGGTCCGCAGCCCCAAGCTATGATCGGTTCCAGCAACCATCGCCAGCGTCTGTTTTAAATGGTGCAGGTATACCTAGGGGCAAGATCTGACTTGGACACCTTTCCCACCGAAAATCCTCTGGGTTACTGGGTCTTCAGGATGGATCACTGGCCAGAGCTTGCACAGTATGCAATTGATCTACTGGCCTGTCCTGCATCCAGCGTTCTTTCGGAACGCACATTCAGTGCTGCTGGAGACTTTGTAACCGATCACAGGGTGCGTCTGTCCACCGACTCGGTCAATCGACTGACCTTCATAAAAATGAATCAGTCTTGGATCACCAAGCTACCAAGCACTTGATGCTGATGTAACCGAATAATTTTTTTTGAAATCTCATATCCCTTCAAAGACTGCCTATGCTGATGCTGAGTGACTATCCCTGAGTAATTATCCTCTTCCTCCTCAATGATCACGCTGATAGCTTGTAAGAACATTTTTGGTTCTGGGCGCCACCACCAGTGCCTAAAGCCCAATTTTTCAGCCCCTGTTTAACAGGAGCGTGTAATTACAATTTTTGATGCAATACTTTGCAGCAGGGCTCGTTTCTGTGTTCCAACTAGAGTATCTGTGAGGGGTTGCAGTGTTGTGGCACCAGCACCATTGCCTAAGGCCCAATTTTTCAGCCCCTGTTTAACAGGGGCGTGTAATTACAATTTTTGATGCAATACTTTGCAGCAGGGCTCATTTTTGTGTTACAACTAGAGTATCTGTGAGGGTTTGCAGTGTTGTGGCACCAGCACCAGTGCTGAAGGCCCAATTTTTCAGCCCCTGTTTAGCAGGGGCGTGTAATTACAATTTTTGATGCAATACTTTGCAGCAGGGCTCATTTCTGCGTTACAACTAGAGTATCTGTGAGGGGTTGCAGTGTTGTGGCACCAGCACCAGTGCCTAAGGCCCAACTTTTCAGCCCCTGTTTAACAGGGGCGTGTAATTACAATTTTTGATGCAATACTTTGCAGCAGGGCTCGTTTCTGCGTTACAACTAGAGTATCTGTGAGGGGTTGCAGTGTTGTTGCACCAGCACCAGTGCCTAAGGCCCAATTTTTCAGCCCCTGTTTAACAGGGGCGTGTAATTAAAATTTTTGATGCAATACTTTGCAGCAGGGCTCATTTCTGCGTTACAACTAGAGTATCTGTGAAGGGGGTTGCAGTGTTGTGGCACCAGCACCAGAGCCTAAGGCCCAATTTTTCAGCCCCTGTTTAACAGGGGCGTGTAATTACAATTTTTGATGCAATGGTTTGCAGCAGGGCTCGTTTCTGCATTCCAACTAGAGTGTCTGTGAGGACTTACAGTGTTGTGGCACCAGCACCACCACCACCACCAAAGGCCCAATTTTTCTGCCCTTGTTCAACAGGGGCATGTAATTACAATTCTTGATCTAATATTTCACAGCAGGGCCCATTTCTGCGCCCACCAAGAGCGAGTGAGGACTTACAGTGTTGTGGCACCACCACCAGCACCAAAGGCCCAATTTTTCTGCCCCTGTTCAACAGGGGCATGTAATTATAATTCTTGATCTAATATTTCACAGCAGGGCCCTGTGAGGGCTTACATTGTTGTGGCCACAACAACACCTAAGGCCCAAATTTCTGCTGAGTATATAGGGCAGGCCCCTACTTTCAAACATATAACTTACAAACGACTTCTACTTGCAAACAGAAGGAGACAACAGGAAGTGAGATGAAATCTACCCCTAGGAAGGGAAATTCTCTCCTGTAAGAGTTAATATGGGAAAAACATTTCTCCTTTCCACTGATGCTTTCCAATCCTTGTTCCTCAAAAAAACCCCACATTTTCAAAAAACATTTGTCATTGGGACAAAAAGTGAGGTGAAATCTTCTGAAGAGGAGGACAGACAGCAAAACAAATGTCACAGGGGTGATAACCCTTCCCTATGTTTTCCAAAAAGCTTAAAAAAGATTTTTTGGCTGGATCTAAACACGTTAAAAATGTACCCGTTCAAAATTACAAACAGATTCTACTTAACAACAAACCTACAGTCCCTGTCTTGTTTGCACCGCCTGTATACTGCTGTTCAGAGTATATAGGGCCTGGTGGCCCCACACCTTTCCTTATTTTAATTTGGGTGCGGGGTTCCCCTTAATATCCATACAAGACCCAAAGGGCCTGGTAATGTACTGGGGGTACCCATGCTTTTTGTCTCACTGATTTTCATCCATATTGCCAGGACCCGACATTACATTAAACCCGCAAGCAGTTTTAAATGAGATTTTTTTCCTTTTAAAAATTACATTTTGTGCAGGGACTGTTCTAAACACGGGAAACACGTGCCACTTTACAGGCATACTATAGACACCCCCCAGGTACGATATTTAAAGGAATATTTCACTTTTTTTTTACTTAAAGCATCATTAAAATCACTGCTCCCGAAAAAACGGCCGTTTTTAAAAGTTTTTTTTGCATTGATACATGTCCCCTGGGGCAGGACCCGGGTCCCCAAACCCTTTTTAGGACAATACCATGCAAATTAGCCTTTAAAATGAACACTTTTGATTTCGAACGTTCGAGATAGACGTCAATGGGGTTCTAACGTTCGTGCGAATTTTCGGTCTGTTCGCAGGTTCTGGTGCGAACCGAACCAGGGGGTGTTCAGCTCATCCCTAATGTCTAACAAGTTCAACGCCCTTCAACTTTTGCAGCTTTGTACCAGAGGAAGGAAAAAAAACTATTCCCAATGTTGTCCCATAGAAGAAGAAAAAAATCCTTCCTGACCATCCGAGGGACATCAGTCAATCTCCTGGACCAAAATGTTGCTCTATTGACCTCTGTTAAACTTAACATAATTATATATCTGGGTGTTGTTAATTGGATATTATTATTGCAAGTAAATTATAACTCATACCTTTTAATTTAGAAATAGTGTTTTTACATTTTTACTTTCTTGCACTACCACATCTTAATGCCTTAAAGCTTTTTCCTTTCCTTAAGCAACTGTTGTCTTTTGTTCAGCCTTTGAGACGCATCTCTGACACATCATCATCATGGTCTATGGTTATATTTGAATATGTTAATTAGGTCACCTTTAAGACCTGTTTTTTTTTTTTTTAAACTAATGTTATTTTAATTTAATCCTTTTTTTAATTGGTTTAGTTTGCCCCAAATTTTACAGTTGTCTCTTGAACAGTGATAGAGGTAAATTTTTTCAAAAGGCCACTTTTCCTGGGGACAAGATCATCTCTTAACTCATGTTGTTTGTCCAGATAACAGGAAGATAGGAGAAATCTTTTCAATGAGACAGAAAACTTGAACTAACATGACTTCTAATAATTTTTGACTCTTGTGGGACACCCTACTTAAAATGTGTGTGCTCCAATGGGGCATGCATAATCTTTGTAAAGGCTTTATTAATGTTCAGTTTGATTATAATTACTACTATTTTATTCTTAGTAGTAATAAAAGTTCTGTTATTATCATTAATAACCACTTTAAGACCGCCCCATAGCAGGTTTACTGCTACAGGGTGGATCTCCTGTGCATAATAATGTATACTGTACTGTTGGGATTTTTTGTTTTTACCGAAAACATGTAGCAGAATACATATTGGCCTAAATTTATTAAGAAATTTGATTTTCATTTTTTTTTATTGGATATGTTGTAGAGCAGAAAATAAAAAATATTGTTTTTTTTTTTTCAAAATTGTCAGTCTTTTTTTTTTTATAGCACAAAAATTTTAAAATGCAGTGGTGATCAAATACCGTACTTCCAAAAGAAAGCTCTATTGGTGGGAAAAAAATGACATACATTTTATTTGGGTACAGCATTGCATCACCTCACAATTGCCAACTAAAGTATCGCACTGCTGCATTGTAAAAATAGCCTGGTCATGAAGGTGGGGTAAATCTTCCAGAGGTCAAGTGGTTAACATTAATCATAAACACAAATTTTGACATGAGGTTTTTCAGCACCTTCATTGGATAAATCCTTAGCAATATCCTTACAATAGCATACTACATAACTAGGTACCGTAAAAATGGTTTATTTTTGGTGGGAATGCTCCAAAATTGACTGTGGCATTACTTAACCTTCATTTTGTCCTGAGATGTCAGTGTTAATTTATTTTAATTTATTGATGAGTGAGATTTAACTAGTATCTCTGTCCTTTTCTGTTGCTCTACACTCCTTTAAGTGATTGTAAAGTCTCCACAATAAAATCCCATGACCGTTTCTCTCATGGGGCAATGGTAATGGCAGTGTGCTTTTTTTTATCAATGTAATCTTTAAATATGTTTTCTCAGCAATGCTTCTGTGCAGTCATATCATTTTCTTGGGTCTTACTCCCAAGCAGAGGGACTCCAGTGGGGGCAGGGCCGTCTTTTCACATGGGCACACTGGGTAGTTGCCCGGGGGCCCTACTTGCCTGGGGGCCCCACCTACCCAGTGACCCCAGCCCGGGCCGGGTTGGCCTACCAGGATACTGGGAAATTTCTCGGTAGGCCGCCAGTCCTGGGGCCACTTTGAGTTGGCTGCAGCACTCCGCTCTTTCCCTCTCTCCTCCTCCTCCTGTGTATCACAAAGCTGGCTGGGTCTGTGTTCGGTGGCCACGCTGTAACAAGGTCCCGCCCCCCTAGACCACCTCATGTAATAGTAGATTGAATCAGCGTTCCACCTATCACATTAGCCGGTCTAGGGGGTGGGACCTTGTTACAGCACGACAGCCGAACACAGACCCAGCCAGCTCCATGATACACAGGAGGATATGCCCGCTGTGTGTGTGTTACCAGGCGATGGTGAGTCTGTATTAATTGGCATAGTGATGCTGCATTCATGGGCACAGTGAAGGTGCAATTGTGGGCACAGTGAGACTGTAATGGTGGGCACAGTGAGGGTGCAATGGTGGGCACAGTGGAGCTACAATAGTGGGCACAGTGAGGCTGCATTCACAGGCACAGTGAGGCTGCAATGGTCGGCACAGTGAGGCTGCATTCATGGGCACAGTGAAGGTGCAATTGTGGGCACAGTGAGACTGTAATGGTGGGCACAGTGAGGGTGCAATGGTGGGCACAGTGGAGCTACAATAGTGGGCACAGTGAGGCTGCATTCACAGGCACAGTGAGGCTGCAATGGTCGGCACAGTGAGGCTGCATTTATGGGCACAGTGAGGCTGCAATGGTAGGCACAGTAAGGCTGCATTCACGGGCACAGTGAGGCTCCAATGGTGGGCAGAAGTGAGGCTGAATTCACAGGCACAGTGAGGCTGCAATGGTGGGCACAGTGAGGCTGCAATGGTGGGCACAGTGAGGCTGCATTCATGAGCACAGTGAGGCTGCAATGGTGGGTACAGTGAGGCTGCATTCACAGGCACAGTGAGGCTACAATGGTGGGCACAGTGAGGCTGCATTTGATGGGCACAGTGAGGCTGCATTCATGGACACAGTGAGGCTGCATCCACGGGCACAGCAAAGCTGCATTTGATGGGCAATCATGCGTGATTTTGTAGACAGGGCCCCAGTGCACTGTATTGCCCGGGGGCCTATAATGCTCTTAAGATGGAACTGAGTGGGGGGGGGTGGGGGAGTTGGGGGGGCTCACATCCTCCTGCTGGTTTAATTTCAGGAGGGGGGGCAGGGGTGGGAAGAGGAGGGGCTTAACACAGACCACAGAAATGACAGGAAGAGAGGGGGAGAGAGAGGAGGACACATATGCTGCAGAGAAAGCAGTATGATGAAAAGTCAGTTTACTGACAGGAACACAGGAACAGGCAGGATCAACCAGATATTATACTATCCACTTGACCTCTGGAAATTTACTCCCCTTCATGACCAGGCCATTTTTTGCGATACGTCACTGCATTATTTTAACTGACAATTGCATGGCCGTAAAACACTGTACCCAAATAAAATGTACAGTATTTCCTTTTATTCTCCACAAATAGAGCTTTCATTTGGTGGTATTTGATCACCTCTGCGGTTTTTGTTGTTTGCGCTATAAAGAAAAAGGCCCGAAATTTTGAAAAAAAACAATATTTTTTACTTTCTGCGATAAAACATGTCCAATAAAAAATATAAAACATAAAATGTCTTAATATATATATATATATATATATATATATATATATATATATATATATATATATAATGTTTGGTGGTTCTAACTAATTTTCTAGCAAAAAAATTAGTTTTTTACATGTAGGAGAAAAATGTCAGAATTGGCCTGGGTGGGAACCGGTTAACAAAGAGGAGGGGAGGAATAGCTTCAGGGAAATAGCATTGCTCCATCTAGGCAGTAGGGAAGACATCGGCTCTCAGACTATGGAAGAGAGGGGAAGCAGAGACGCTGAGGAGATAGCTGGACGATGGAGGCATGTAATTTGACCACACTATCAGAGATCAGCAGCCAAATGTGGTCAGTTTAAATAGGGGAAGACAGGAACAGCCAGGATTAACCAGGTATTGTACAACACAGAAAGGGACAATTGACATGGCAAAAACACTGTGTTGTATCTCGTAAAGGGACAGGGGCATGTTTTTTTTAGAATTGCAACCACTTTAAAGGTCCATGATTCATTGCACAATTTTATCCTGCTTTTGTTAATCTCCAACTCTTTTAGGTTCTCTTCTGTTTATTAAGCCACCTCATCTTCTGTCCTCCCTTCATTTTTTCCATTTGCATTTCTCTCAGAAATCTTCCTATAACAAAAAGCAAACACATTCTAGTGATAACAAAAAGGGAAGGCAACAGCAGGGTGACTGCTGGACTTTTATGCTGAAAGACAAGAAAATCCTTGTCAGTCATGGTAAAACGGAATAACCTAAATCTCCTCCCAAATTTATTTTTTATATAAAAAGACATAAAACAGATGTTCATGCTGCATAGACTAATTAGTGCTGCCTGATCTACATTAAATATGCCTCCAAAAATTTTTTAGGCAAGGTACATTTATATTTAGGAAAATTTGGATGTCAATTATATCTAAGACCCCTTTCTCACTGAGCCGCCCCGGGCATCAGTGGTAAAGCAGCACTATTTTTAGCGCTGCTTTACCGGCGTTAGTGGCTGAAAAGGGGTTAAATCCACCCACAAAATGCCGCTGCAGCGGCGCTTTGCCGGCGGTATCACGGCGCCGCCCCATTGTTTTCAATGGGCAGGAGCGGGGGAGGAGCGGTGTAGGAGCAGTGTATTCACCGCTGCAAAGAAGCTGCTGGCAGGACTTTTTGTGACACCCTGCCGGTGCAGCACCCCAGTATGAAAGCACTCGGGCTTTCACACTGGGTTTGCAGCTGAGGCTTTTTTCAGGTGCTTTACAGGCGCTATTTGTAGCGCCTGAAAAATGCCTCAATGTGAAAGGGGTCTAATGGTGAATTTGTGTTAAAAAAAACTGACAAAACTTTGCAACGATCCGGCATAAATAATTTTTATACTTGGCGGCTAAACATCATCTATCTTTGCAGGATTCAGCAATAACATGGATAAAGGTGGGCTGAGCCCAATCAAAACATCGGACACAATAAATGCTTGTGTTTGTTGGAATCCTCTTGCTGACAATTGCTGTGAGTACCTCTACCCCATGTGCTTATTAGTTATCTTTGGATTGCAGTGCATCCAGGAGAAACTCTATGAATGTGTGCAATGACTACCATTGTTTATTCATGTGTATATACTGTATGTGTGTGTTTATGGATGTATACATAACTGTCTGTCACCGTATACATAACTGTCTGTCACCGTATACATAACAGAGTGTTACTGTGTAAAGAGCCAGATAATGCCTGTTTAAGCAGAGAATAGGGTATCTGAACAGGTGGAAAATGGATTGGAAACACATGGGTGTTGCCTAAAATAAACAGTGTTCGCCAGATTTTGTTGTACCCAACCTGCCCAGCAGCCTCTCTAGCACCTGCAGCCTTAGCTGAGCCATCTCTCTATTTGCAATCATCACTGTACTCTCAGAGTAGCTGGACCTCATCTTAGGTTTTGATGCAATGCAATGTGGAACTGCGTAAAATGTCACAAATAATACTATGAAACATCAACTTTTGGATCTTTTGTGGTTGCTACTTTCACTGTTTAATTCAGGCCTAATAATGCTGGATAAAAAAGTAAGGTGTTGCAGCCAAAAATCTAAAAAAGCTGTTTTGCATGTGTAATGAATCAGATTTGTGTGCTGCTGCTGTTTTAAAACCAAGCAATAATGTGACAGTAAAAAAAAATCAATTACACGTGCAAAATATATGATGCAAGAATAAGGTGTTGTTAACATTGTTTCATAACACCACATATAGCTTAAAAGCATCTTTAAATCATGTGTTTTAAAGGACACTGTTTTTTTTTTATATTTCCCTTGTTGCATTTAAAGGTGGACCCCTTTTTGCATTGCTACATGTCTCTTAATTCCCAGATCCCCATGCCCTGTTTTGACAATCTTTTGCATACCAGCACTGACAGTGACTTGAATAGATTTTCAAGATCTCCCAAAGAACATAGGTTCAGATCTAAGTTCACGGTTTTCAAATTTGACTAATGGCCCGTGAACCAAGCCCAAACACATTCACTTGTCCCTACTCTGTCCTAAGGTGAACTACACTGAGCAAAATTATAAATGCCATACTTTTGTGTTTGCCCCTATTTATCATGAGCTGAACTTAAAAATCTATTACTTTTTCTATATACACAAAAGGCCTATTTCTCTCAAATATTGTTCACAAATCTGTCTAAATCTGTGTTAGTGAGTACTTCTTCTTTGCCAAGATAATCCATCCACCTCACAAGTGTGGCATATCAAGATGCTGATTAGACAGCATGATTATTGCACAGGTGTGCCTAAAGCCTTGTACACACGATCGATTTTCCGCAGACAAAACCTCTGACTTTTGTCCGAAGGCATGTGCCTGGATTTTATCTTGCATACAAACGGCAAGGCATTGTCGGCCAACAAACGCAAACGTAGTGACGTACTACATGTTTTTTCAGTTCTTTAGCACCACCCTTTGGGCTCCTTCTGCTAATTCCGTGTTAGTAGAAGTTTGAGTGTTGATTCATGCTTTTCAGTTTGCGCTTTTCATTTCGTGCTTTTCAGTTAGTTTCTGAACCACCGTTCGTCAACCAGACATGTTGCAGAATCGGAGGAGATAACATGTTATTTATTATTGGCCTTGGAGTTATTGCTTTGACCCAAGTCCAGTACAGGAACAGGAGGAGGAGAAGTTCATGGGAGCTGCTGTTTTGGCCACGCTTGATACGCTTCAGACATATGTTGCAAACAGCAACAGTGTGATCTGCTGCACATGTGTCAAAAAAGCCCACACAAGGGGCGTGGCTAGCCGGCGCGGTGTATGGACGCTCACTGAAAGAGCTCCTCTCTGTCAAGGGCCATTAGACACTAAAACAGCGACTTTCAGCCTAGGAATTTCACAGCCACCTAAGCGGTTCAGCTGGGGGAACATCAGAGATGACTTTCAGGAAAAGAAAAGAGGACATTTACCCCAACAAGCTGCCTGATTACTTCATGTGGCAGCGGCGGTCTCCTGAGCAAGATGGCGGCGGCAAGCAGGGGAAAGGCACACAAGGCTCTCACTCACAGAACGGCGCTGCACAGGGGAGAAGATCAAGCAGAGCTTACACTTCACCCACCGCTGAGCAGTACCCCCTGCCTCCATCAGCCTCATCCAGCCCAGCCAAAAGCAAGCCAAAGATGGATCATACAGAGGAGGATGATGATGAGGTAAGCTTGCACTCATCTCAGGATGACACCAGAGAACTACAAGACTCCATAACTGATTTCCCTACCGCCAATACACCAATTATGGACATTACACTTAAAGACATGCTGATATCTCTCAGATCCACATTGCATGCTGACATTCAATCACTGACTAGACAATTTAAGTCTGAAATATCTTCAGTAAACAAGAGAATATCGCATGTTGAAACAAAGATGGGTGAATTCGCCTGCACCTTTAATGATCTAGTTGATGCCCACAATGATAGAGATGATGACATGATGCAACTGAAACTAAAATTAGCAAATTTAGAAGATAGATCCAGGAGAAACAGCGTTAAAATACGTGGAATACCTGAATCAGTTAAAAATCCTGACCTGAAACCTCACTTTATTCAAATGCTGAAATCCGCCCTCCCAGAAGTTCCTCATGAGGAACTAGTAGTGGATCGTATCCACAGGCTGCCAAAGCCTAAACATGTAGCCGCCCACCTTCCCAGGGACACTATTTTCAGAATACATTTTTATCATGTCAAAGATCAGTTTATGGCAGCCACAAGAAACCGTGATTCCCTTCCAGAGGAGTTCCAAGAACTTTCCTTTTACACCAACCTATCAGCCTTCACCATGCAACAGAGGCGTCAACTAGCCTCTATCACGAAGCCATTGAATAATCACCATATCACCTATAGGTGGATATACCCAGCAAAACTCATGATAACAAGAGAAGGAACTACACATGTGATCTCTAACATCAAAGATGGCCTCAGCCTCCTGCGAGATTGGCAAATCATTCTCCCTGATGCAGACGATCAAGTCAGCCATGGCTAGACAAAAAAGAGGTCCACAAACCAGATCTACCTCTAGGCAACCGCTACTGCTATTTTATCCCTGATGGCCCCGGGGATCGCCACCTTTCGTTTACCTGTTAAACACCCCTCGATTGAGCGGTTATTCTTACCGCACTGATTCCTTTAAGAATCAAGTTTTGTTTGTTGCTGTTAACTGTTTTCTTTTCTCCAAGAAGTTTCCAAGAATAGGATCCATTCCTGCACAATCCAAGGAACCGTCTACTACATCACCTGAACAGAAATCCCACCCGAAGTACCTCATCTCAGCACCCACAACCGCTACCACCTGAGAGTTCCCGAAACCGCAAGTCCCACTTAACGGACCACCACACTGCCAGCATTTGGTCATCGTCTTCTGGATCAGACCCGAGTCATTCATTGGCCCTAAGGTAGGGATGAGCTTCGAGTTCGAGTCGAACTCATGTTCTACTCGAACATTGGCTGTTCGCAAGTTCGCCGAACAGCGAACAATTTGGGGTGTTCGCGGCAAATTCGAATGCCGCGGAACACCCTTTAAAAGTCTATGGGAGAAATCAAAAGTGCAAATTTTAAAGGCTTATATGCAAGTTATTGTCATAAAAAGTGTTTGGGGACCTGGGTCCTGCCCCAGGGGACATGGATCAATGCAAAAAAAAGTTTTAAAAACGGCCGTTTTTTCAGGAGCAGTGATTTTAATAATGCTTAAAGTCAAACAATAAAAGTGTAATATCCCTTTAAATTTCGTACCTGGGGGGTGTCTATAGTATGCCTGTAAAGGGGCGCATGTTTCCTGTGTTTAGAACAGTCTGACAGCAAAATGACATTTTGAAGAAAAAAACACATTTAAAACTACCCGCGGCTATTGCATTGCCGTCAATACACATAGAAGTTCATTGATAAAAACGGCATGGGAATTCCCCACAGGGAAACCCCGAACCAAAATTTAAAAAAAAAAATTATGTGGGAGTCCTCCTAAATTCCATACCAGGCCCTTCAGGTCTGGTATGGATATTAAGGGGAACCCCAGCCAAAATTAAAAAAAAAAAAGACGTGGGGTTCCCCCTAAATTCCATACCAGACCCTTCAGGTCTGGTATGGATTTTAAGGGGAACCCCGTGCCAAAAAAAAACGGCGTGGGGTCCCCCCAAAAATCCATACCAGACCCTTATCCGAGCACGCAACCTGGCAGGCTGCAGGAAAAGAGGGGGGGACGAGAGTGCGGCCCCCCCCTCCTGAACCGTACCAGGCCACATGCCCTCAACATTGGGAGGGTGCTTTGGGGTAGCCCCCCAAAACACCTTGTCCCCATGTTGATGAAGACAAGGGCCTCATCCCCACAACCCTGGCCGGTGGTTGTGGGGGTCTGCGGGCGGGGGGCTTATCGGAATCTGGAAGCCCCCTTTAACAAGGGGACCCCCAGATCCCGGCCCCCCCCCCTGTGTGAAATGGTAAGGGGGTACTTACCCCTACCATTTCACTAAAAAACTGTCAAAAATGTTAAAAATGACAAGAGACAGTTTTTGACAATTCCTTTATTTAAATGCTTCTTCTTTCTTCCTTCATCTTCTTCTGGTTCTTCTGGCTCTTCTGGTTCTTCCTCCAGCGTTCTCGTCCAGCATCTCCTCCGCGGCGTCTTCTATCTTCTTCTCCTCGGGCCGCTCCGCACCCATGGCATTGGGGGGGAGGCTCCCGCTCTTCTCTTCATCTTCTTCTTCATCTTCTTCTTCTTCATCTCTTCTTCCTTCTTCATTTCTTCTTCGGGCCGCTCCGCATCCATGCATGGAGGGAGGCTCCCGCTGTGTGACGGCGTCTCTTCGTCTGACGGTTCTTAAATAACGGGGGGCGGGGCCACCCGGTGACCCCGCCCCCCTCTGACGCACGGTGACTTGACGGGACTTCCCTGTGACGTCACGGGGAATGCCACAGGGAAGTCCCGTCATGTCCCGTGCGTCAGAGGGGGGCGGGGTCACCGGGTGGCCCCGCCCCCCATTATTTAAGAACCGTCAGACGAAGAGACGCCGTCACACAGCGGGAGCCTCCCTCCATGCATGGATGCGGAGCGGCCCGAAGAAGAAATGAAGAAGGAAGAAGAGATGAAGAAGAAGAAGAAGATGAAGAAGATGATGAAGAAGATGAAGAGAAGAGCGGGAGCCTCCCCCCCAATGCCATGGGTGCGGAGCGGCCCGAGGAGAAGAAGATAGAAGACGCCGCGGAGGAGATGCTGGACGAGAACGCCGGAGGAAGAACCAGAAGAGCCAGAAGAACCAGAAGAAGATGAAGGAAGAAAGAAGAAGCATTTAAATAAAGGAATTGTCAAAAACTGTCTCTTGTCATTTTTAACATTTTTGACAGTTTTTTAGTGAAATGGTAGGGGTAAGTACCCCTTACCATTTCACACAGGGGGGGGGGCCGGGATCTGGGGGTCCCCTTGTTAAAGGGGGCTTCCAGATTCCGATAAGCCCCCCGCCCGCAGACCCCCACAACCACCGGCCACGGTTGTGGGGATGAGGCCCTTGTCCTCATCAACATGGGGACAAGGTGTTTTGGGGGGCTACCCCAAAGCACCCTCCCAATGTTGAGGGCATGTGGCCTGGTACGGTTCAGGAGGGGGGGGGGCGCACTCTCGTCCCCCCCTCTTTTCCTGCGGCCTGCCAGGTTGCGTGCTCGGATAAGGGTCTGGTATGGATTTTTGGGGGGACCCCACGCCGTTTTTTTGTTTTTTTTTGGCGCGGGGTTCCCCTTAAAATCCATACCAGACCTGAAGGGTCTGGTATGGAATTTAGGGGGAACCCCACGTCTTTTTTTTTTTTTAATTTTGGTTGGGGTTCCCCTTAATATCCATACCAGACCTGAAGGGCCTGGTATGGAATTTAGGGGGACTCCCACATAATTTTTTTTTTTAATTTTGGTTCGGGGTTTCCCTGTGGGGAATTCCCATGCCGTTTTTATCAATGAACTTCTATGTGTATTGTCGGCAATGCAATAGCCGCGGGTAGTTTTAAATGTGTTTTTTCCTTCAAAATGTCATTTTGCTGTCAGACTGTTCTAAACACGGGAAACATGCGCCCCTTTACAGGCATACTATAGACACCCCCCAGGTACGAAATTTAAAGGGATATTACACTTTTATTGTTTGACTTTAAGCATTATTAAAATAACTGCTCCTGAAAAAACGGCCGTTTTTAAAACTTTTTTTTGCATTGATCCATGTCCCCTGGGGCAGGACCCAGGTCCCCAAACACTTTTAATGACAATAACTTGCATATAAGCCTTTAAAATTAGCACTTTTGATTATACATGTTCATGTCCCATAGACTTTAACGGTGTTCGCGTGTTCGAACGAACTTTTTTACTGTTCGCATGTTCTGGTGCGAACCGAACAGGGGGGTGTTCGGCTCATCCCTACCCTAAGGTAACAAGCATCTACATAGCTATCAAGCCTTATAACTAAGAATAACAGGAACCCACACCATGCCAATCAAAATTGTATCCCTCAATGTAAAAGGCTTAAACAGCCCATACAAACGGCAAATGGCCTGGAAAGAAGCTAAAAGTCTTCACTGTGATGTGATATGTTTCCAGGAAACCCACTTTGCAGCAAATAAACCGCCTAATTTTCAAAATCGCCAGTTCCCACACATCTTCCAAGCAAATTTTACCTAAAAAAAAGGGGTGTCGCCATAGCTATCAAAGACACTGTGCAATTCCAAAGTCTAGATATACATTCGGACATTTCAGGCAGATTCATTATCTTAGTATGTGAACTGAACGGCAAAAAATTCACCTTAGTGAACATCTATCTTCCAAACACCAAACAGCTATCTTTTCTTAAAAAAGTATGGAAAAAAGTCTCATCGATGCAACAGGGTCATATCATTTTGTGTGGAGACTTTAATGCTGTCCCAAACAGAGATCTAGATGTTACCAGCCAGACCAAGCATTCAAGTAACAGAGTGACTCTGAAAGATTTCATAACATCCTCCGGTTTGTACGATGTGTGGAGGTGCCAACATTCCTCAGAAAAAGACTTTACTTTTTTTTCCAGCGTTCACCATACATATTCTCGTATAGATTTGTTTTTAGTAGATAAATTTATCCTACAACAGATTACTAAATCTGAACTGCATTGTATTACGTGGTCGGACCATGCTCCGATATCGGTGATCGTGGGGGATCGCTGTGCCGAGACCAGGGCTAACAGATGGCGCAATGACATTTTCACACTATCCCAACCGCAAAATCTAACGAAAATCGAAAAAGCAATTAAAGAATTCTTTGCCATCAACGCCCCCTCAGTCAGCGACCCCTTCACACTATGGAATGCTCATAAAGTTTATATAAGAGGTCTACTTATACAGATGAGTGCTAGAGCAAAAAGACAAAGATTAGAAAAACTCGATACTATATTAGCTCAAATCCAACAGTTAGAAAACTTAAATAAACAACATACCACACAAAAGACAAGAGTAGCATTGTTCATGTCCAGGCAAGAATTGCGAACTCTCCTAATATCAAGCCATAACCATCAATTGAGATCACTTAAAGCCCAGACATATAGATACGGGAATAAAGCAGGAAAGTCCCTAGCCACACAATTAAAAGAAAAAACTATTAAACAAAAAATCTCCTACCTCACTAACCCCAAATCCAACAAAAAAGTTAACAACCCACAAGAAATAGCCGATGCATTTAGCGATTACTATGAAGAACTATATAACCTTAAAAAGGACCCAGATATTTTCCAGCCCAATGACACGGTGATTTCAGAATTTCTGGAATCAATACATCTCCCTAAAATATTACCAGAGGGCCTGGCATATATAAACCAACCATTTACGCTAAAAGAAACAAATGACGCCATCAAATGTCTCCCCCGCAACAAAGCCCCAGGCCCGGACGGTTACTCTTCAGAATATTATCAACTATTTTCCCCCATCCTAACCCCCCACTTACTCCCTGTTTTTGAAGCTGCAACAACTACAGCAAAATTTCCCCCAGAAATGCTTTTAGCCACAATCATAACTCTCCCTAAACCAGGCAAAGAACCTAACCTTCCACAAAACTTTCGGCCGATATCCTTATTAAATGTAGATGTTAAACTGCATGCAAAACTGATAGCAAACAGATTATCACGCATTTTACCCAACTTGATAAACTATGACCAGGTGGGATTTGTAACGGGTCGCCAAACCACAGATGCCACCAGAAGAATGTTAAATCTTCTTCATTTGGTAGAGGAGAACAAAGAGCCTTCTCTGCTTCTAGCCTTGGATGCAGAGAAGGCCTTTGATAGAGTGCATTGGGGATACTTGTCCAAAGTCATGGATAAGTTTGGTCTGGTCGGTCCATTGCAAAATGCCATAATGGCACTATATTCCTCACCATCTGCATTTGTATATACAGAAGGCATGTTCTCTAAGCCATTTCTCATTACAAACGGAACAAGACAGGGGTGCCCTCTATCCCCCATAATTTTTACTATGCTTATGGAACCATTAGCGGAAAAAATAAGGTCCCATCCCTCCATACATGGTATCACGTCACAAGAACACCACCACAAGATCTCATTATTTGCAGACGATGTTATTCTAACCTTATCGAACCCAGGCAAATCATTACCCACAGCACATGAAGTCCTTGCACAATTCAGTAAAATATCTTATTATAAAGTTAATGCATCCAAATCCAGCATATTAGGAATACATATACATAAAAAACTTGAAAACCACCTCAAACACTCCCTACCATATCCCTGGACAAACGAATCAATCAATTACCTAGGTATTAAGCTCACCTACCCAGTATCAAAAACATATACCATTAACTATAACCCACTTCTCTCCTCCCTTCAGCCAGAACTATCTAGACTAGGGAAGCACCACTTGACGTGGCTAGGCCGAATAGCAGCATACAAAATGCTCATCCTACCGAAACTAATATACATATTCAGAGTTCTACCAATACCAGCTCCAGCATCATTCTTTAGATCAATGCAAAAACAATTAGCTAACTTTGTATGGGCAGGAAAAAGACCAAGATGCTCCCCTGAAATTCAAACAAAAAACAAAACGGTGGGAGGCATGGGTTTACCAATTCTGAAAGACTATCACACAGCGGCAGTTCTGGACCAACTTAAAAATTGGTTCTCTATCCCCATTACTAAACCATGGTGCCAATTGGAAACTGCACGTTTCAACAAGACGTCACCATTATCATTTCTAATGGCTAATAAAGCACATAAGCAAAATAAAAGACCCCTCCCACTAACAATGCAAGCGATACTACAATCTTGGGAAGAGATCAACATTACAGGGAATTAATTTTACCCCTCAACAATGATACCCATTCCCCTTGACACACTGCAATGGATAATTCCCAACATTAACCTCCGCAACTGGTATAAGGCAAACATAAAAAATATAGTGGATATCATGTGTGGCAATAGACCGTTACCGTTTAGCAAGATACAAGAGAAATTTAATCTCAATACTTCTGAATTTCTAACATATACCCAGATCACTTCATACCTTCAAGAGGCTAAGGCCACACATGAGCCCATAGTGGAGAAAATGTGGACCTTCCTCCAATCCAAAAACCCCAATACAAAAGGAATAAAAATGATCTACAATTATCTTCATTCTAAAGATGCGTTTACAAAAAATAACAAGATTTTCAAATGGGAAAGGGAAATAGGCAAAGAGTTCACAGATCTACAATGGAAACAGGCGATTACTAATAATCGCAAATTCTCCAGATGTGCTAATTATGAGGAACTATCACAAAAACTATTGATAAGATGGTACTACACACCATATATAACGGCAAAATTCTCTAAAGACAACTCCAATCTATGCTGGAGAGGGTGCGGACAGATAGGGACCCTGGCACATATGCTATGGTCATGCCCAGTAGTCCAAAAATTTTGGTGGAAGGTCTATGATTTGCTATCTAAAATAACTAATAGCACGGTAATCCCAAACATAGAACAAGCTATTCTAGGACTAAATATGGACCATTTTAAACCTGAAAATAGATGTATAGTAACACAAGTCTTGCTGGCAGTAAGAATGGAACTGATATATAGATGGAAATCTGTTGATGTACCCACTATTAAAGATATAAAATTAAAACTTAACACTATAATAGAATATGAAAAAATTCTAGCATACAGGGATGGTGCCTTTTCAAAGTTTGAATCTAACTGGTCCCCATGGAAACTTCTTCTCTCTTCTAATTATCTGTTTTAAATCTTTTATTTACCATTTAAACTAGCTGTAACTAGTAAGCTATGCAAGTAACATATCTCAGTGTTCCCCGAATCATACTGACCTTTTTTGGAATGTTTACTGGATTGATAACACATTTTGGGGGGGTGATTCCTGTGTGAGCACAGTGTGTTCCCATTGGGGTGCCCGGGAGTCCCCCTTCCCCTTTATATATGCTTGGTACTTCCTATTACATATCCAAATTACTCTTGGGACACAAGTAACTAATCTTACCTCACAGTTTCTTTATAGCAATAAAGCAATACTATCTAAGTTATGTTAATAATGCTACGTACATATTTAAAGTGTGTATTAAAATTTGTAATTGTTACTATTTTTGATTGCTCTCTGTACAGATAGTACAGGTTCGTCTCATCTACTTCCTGTATGATTGCATTTATATGTATTTGTACTAAAAAACTTTTTCAATAAAAATTATTTGAACAAAAAAGCCCACACAAAAGAACTTTTCAAAATATGTGGGGAGTCAGCAGCACCCTGCACCTGCTTAGCTCTGCGGTGTGATGCAGTAGCGTGGCTGCCCTTAAGCTGCCCCCTGGAGGGCATCCTACCTCATTGGAGATGCGCCTCCTCCTCCTCTCTTCTATCAGGCACCCAAGTTGAGTCAGTGACCTCATCATCCCCTCCCTCCTCATCACTGGATCAAACTTGGCAGTATGCTGCAGCTGGGGGAACATGACTGCCAGTTTCTTTACCGTCTTGGGCACCCCCTCTCTCTAGGCTGACATTACTCCCTTCCTCAACCTGGGTACCATCATCGGAGCCTTCAAATCGCTGCACATCCTCCTGCAGCATGTACCCGACACTGTGGTCGAATAGTTTGGGGGACTCCTCCATGCATGAAGGTGGGGCTAGGGAAGACGTGACTGTTGACATGGAGCCGATGGAATAGGCTGCTTTGGCAGCTGAATTGGTAGGCAAACTACTCTGAGCCTGGGTGACAGAGGATGAGGAGGATGAGGACGGCTTTGTTATCCATTCCACCAACTCTTCTGCATGTTGTGGCTCAATAACACAGCCAGCTGCAGGAGAAAAGGACAAGCATTCCCCACAGCCACGTGCTGAGGATGCACCGTGTCCATGACCAGCACTGTCAAATGTAGACACAGAGCCTGCTTGCCCTCTTTTAGTGGCCTGTGAGCGTCTGCCTCTCCTTGGTGGCCTTCCAGACATGCTGTAAATTTTGTTTTTGCAAAAAAACACTACACTGTATTGTGTACTGTGTACACTACCAGGAAAGTAGTAGCAACTGCACTAGGGGTGCACGGTACTGTGTACACCCACAGAAGTGTAATTACAACTATGGGTGCACTGTATGTATTGTGTACACCAACAGGAAAGTAGTAGCAACTGCACTAGGGGTGCACGGTACTGTGTACACCAACAGCAGTGTAATTACAACTATAGGTGCACTGTATTGACCACCAGAAAAATATGAGCAACTGCACTGTGGGTACACAGCATTGTATACTGTGTACACCGCCTGAAGTATATTAGAAACAGTACACCAGGAATGGACTGCAATCAGATGTAGCTAAACTGGATACAGTGGATATATAATTATATTTAATTTACACACATACATATACAGACAGTCTCGTGTGTGTATGTATATGTATGTGTGTATGTGTGTGTGTATATATATATATATATATATATATATATATATATATATATATATATATATATATACTGCAGCTAACTGAATAATCTGCCTGTCTGCTCAATCTAAATGACACTCTCTTTCTGTCCATGCCAACAACACACTACATGAGGCCAACGTGCAGGCAGCCTTATATATTGTGGGGCGTGGACTTAGTCCCCCTGAGCCATAATTTGCATAAGGCACCCTGCCTTTGGCCTATTATGGCTCTCTTAGTTGAGGGCGCTGTGATTGGCCATAGCATGCAGGTCATGGTGCATGCTCTGGCCAATCATCATACAGCAATACACTGCACACCCACAGTGCATTATGGGCCGTTATGCACCACTCGAATTTGGCGCAAATGGCCCATAATGTTCAGTTTTCGACAAACTCATGTTCGACCCGAACAGAAAGCTCATCCCTATTGTCAAGTCTGTTTTATAAAAGGAGGAGGAGGAGAAGTCTGACTTAGTTGTCCCAAAAGTGAAAGTTTGTCCTTACTCATCACCCTTTTCTTGACTGCCCTTAGCACCTTGTGACTATAGCCTCTTTCTCTGAATCTAGCATACATTTCATGGTAAACAGCATCACCCCGTTCTGCCCCTAGTGACAAGTGTCACTGATCACTGCTCCCTGTCATCAGGAGCAGTGATCAGTCTAGTGACACACACAGCCCAATCCCCCTACAGTTAGAAAACACTCCCCTAGTACTGATTAACCCCTTCACTGCCAGTGTCATTTACACAGTAATCAGTGCATTTTTAATCGCACTGATCGCTGTATAAATGACAATGGTCCCAAAAATGTGTCAAAAATGTCAGACATGTCCGCCATAACGTCGCAGTCGCAATAAAAATCGCTGATCGCCGCCATTACTAGTAAAAAAAAATAATAATAAAAATGCCATTAAAACTATCCCCTATTTAGTAAATGCTATAACTTTTGCACAAACCAATCAATAACCGCTTATTGAGATTTTTTTTTTTATTATTTATTTATTTATTTTTTACCAAAAATATGTAGAAGAATACGTATCGGCCTAAACTGAGGAAAAAAAAGTTTTTTTTTATATATTTTTGGGGGATATTTATTATAGCAAAATGTAAAAAATAATGCTTTTTTTCAAAATTGTCGCCCTTATTTTGTTTAAAGCTCAAAAAATAAAAATCGCAGAGGTGATTAAATACCACCAAAAGAAAGCTCTATTTGTGGGAAAAAAAGGACGTCAATTTTGTTTGGGAGCCACGTCGCGCGACCGCGCAATTGTCAGTTAAAGCGACGCAGTGCCGAATCGCAAAAAAGTGCTCTGGTCAGGAAGTGGGTAAAATTCTTCCGGGGCTGAAGCGGTTAATTAAATTTCACTTGTACAGTTCCTTCTAATACGGAGGACTTGGCCTATTGGGATACCTTTCAGCAGTGATTTAGGGTGAAAACTATCCGCCTGAAGAAGGGTGTGGGTTTTCTAACGGTGAAGGTCATTAACCTACCATGTTTTTTGGTGATCATGAGGTCAAGGAAAGGACTCATATATAAAATGATTCTACATCGATACTTACAAAAAGCCATTTCTCATCTAACTCTATATTATCAAGCTTATTGAGGACATCCTTGGTATCTCTTACAAATGATTCCAATGTAGGAACCATTGTCTTTAACAGACCATCAATGTATTGACCTACTTTTTCAAGTGGTCCATTAATGGCAGAAACTATGGGCCTACCTGGGGGGTTAACAAAGTCTTTGTGAAGTTTGGGGATGGTGTAAAGGACTAGGTTATTAAAGTCAGAGAAATTCAGATAATTTAGTTCCTTCTTGGTAATGAGACCTTCTTCTTGTTCTAGGGTCATTTTATTGATGGCATTTTGAATGCACAAAGACACTGTGAAGAGATCCTGAGGTCCATTATTGTGCCATTCATCCACGACCATCACCTCATGTTGCAGCATGATAATGCATGACCCTATGTTGCAAGGATCTGTACACAATTCCTGGAAGCTGAAAACATCCCAGTTCTTGCCTGACCAGCATACTCACCGGGCATGTCAACCATTGAGCATGTTTGGGATGCTCTAGATCGGCATATACAACAGCGTGTTCCAGTTCCTGCCAATATCCAGCAACTTTGAATACCCATTGAAGAGGAATGGACCAACATTCCACAGGTCACAATCAACAACCTTATCAACTCTATGCGAAGGAGACGTGCTGCACTGCGTGAGGCAAATGGTGGTCACACCAGATACTGACTGGTTTTCGGATCCCCCGACCCCCCCAATACAGTAAACCTGCACATTTTAGAGTGGCCTTTTACTGTGGCTAGCCTAAGGCACACCTGTGCAATAATTATGCTGTCTAATCAGCATCTTGATATGCCACACCTGTGAGGTGGATGGAGTATCTCGGCAAAGGAAAAGTGCTCACTAACACAGATTTAGACAGATTTGTGAACAATATTTGAGAAAAATAGGCCTTTTGTGTACATAGAAAATGTCATATATCTTTAAGTTCAGCTCATAATAAATAGAGGCAAACACAAGTGTTGTGTTTATAATTTTGCGCAGTGTATATATTTTTTAGCTGTATATTTTTATTTTTTTTATTTTTCAAGGATTTCATTAGAATTTTTTTCAAAATAAAAGTTTACAACATACACTGCCAATGTGGCAAGTATATTAAAATATTCAGTCATATACAATTAGGAGAACAGAAAAGTAATCAAGGCATATTGTGTCTATCAAACATTATATAGATGTCATGTTACAACTATCTAAAGAGATGTCATAGAGTGTCTCCTTTTGGGATGGGGGAGGAGGAAAGTAAGATAGGAAGCTTGGTTGTGAAGTACATATTTGCTGGAATTGTGAACAAAAAAAACTGGAAAGGGAGAGCCCAACCCTATGAGTACTGGATTTACCAATGATTATTTACACCTATGGGGACTCAGAAGATGTGTTTCTGTCTCTGGGTATTATGTCTTAGAGCACCTGTCCGGTGTCCAGCACCGGGCTGGGAGTAGATTGTGATTTATCAACACGTATCGACCCTTGGAAGTCGAGCCAGCATGCCCACGTGTGTGTAAATTTAGAGGGTTCATCACACACCACACTGATCAGCTCCTCCATATCCACTGTCTGACGGATACAATGATACCATTCTGCATGCATTGGGAGAGTAATGGAGTTCCATCATGCAGAAATGCATCGTCTGGCAGCATTTACAAGATGTAAAGCTAGTGATTTGTGATGCACAGATTTCGGTAGAGAGGAATGATGTAACAAGTATTGGGCAGGGGTGTAGTCAAGAGTATAAGAGGTTATTTTAGCTATGTCTGCAACTCTGCATGTACCATAGACCAAAACGGCTGTATTGTTGTGCATGACCACCATAAGTGTATCAAGGAGCCAGGGTCAGCCTGACATCTCCAACATAGGGGAGAGGCTGTGGTTGTAAATTTGTGAATGAGTAAGGGTGTCCTATACCATCCTGAAAATAGCTTGTAGCCCCCTTCCTGGGTCATTAGATTTATTGAACCCTTGTGTGAGTGGTAAAGTATCCTGTCCCACTCCTTTTCTGTGAGGTTGGGGTCAAGTTGTTTTTCCCATTTGTGGCACATTCTACTGGCCGTTTGGGAAGAGGAGTGTGTGTATAGCAAGGATAGGATATAGCGCTGTGGTGTGGCCCTGGAACAGATAGCCCCAAACTGGAGAGATCTTTTCAATGTTGGGTCCTCTTCCTCCCCACTTTTCCTCTGTGTCCCATCTTGGGTCTTAGGACTAACTTGGGGGTAATTCCCGTTACTTCTTGCCCTTTCCCCGTTTTGTTCTCCTCTTCTACCAGTTTTTGTTTGTTTGTCCCTGGGCATGTTGGAGTCCGCAGACATGTAGCGTTGTATACTTCCAGGGCTCAACACAGCTGTGGCCCCTTTGTTTGCTTTAGCTGATTTCCCCCTCATTTTTCTAACTTGTACCTTCGCTAATACCACCAGGAGCCTTAGTACAGTCTTAATTAAAAAAATGATTTATATGCAAATGTCTTCAGTCGATTAGCTCATACAGCTCATGGGATAAGGAGCAAAACAGGGAAGGAGAGGCGAACGCCCCAGGCCTCCTCTAATCTGATGTGCTTGCAAATCCTCATTGCGCTTGCTTCGCGACTCCCCTATGCAAAATATAGACTTGCCAGAGTCCTAGAGTGTTATAAAAACTTAAACTTTTAGCACTCCTATGGGAAGGGCATAGAGGGGGATTCTTATGCCAGATACGAGGAGGTATCCACATCCACCTCTCTTTCAAACCCCTCGCTGCACCAGTCTATTACAATCTATCACCGGGTAGACACATGAGCTTAAGGACACTCTCACCTCCTCCTTCGCAGTAGGTCACTGGAATCCTATGGAGAGGCTCCCCCTTCCTGCTACGGCGTTTACGTCCATCCTGCTCAGTGGAGCCTCTCTCTGTCACAGGCTTCGGTGGTTCCTCCTCCCGCCGATGCTATCACCACGGCAGATATTTGGTCTCCGGGCTCTGGAGTAATGACAAGGGTGGTGGAGGGGGACGGACGCGGTCTCCCAATCCCGCAGCATGAGTTTGGCAGCCCGTCAGGCAAGGGCCGGCTCTATCTCTCCACGCTCTGGCATCTCGCCATCCAGCTACAGGCAGAGCGGGTGTGCAGGGAGGCTCCGCCCCATCCTCTCTCAAGTGCTGGAGATAGCCTCAAACTGGATATGTGAGTGTGACAAATCAGTGGAAGTTCTCAAGTAATTAAAGTGCCGCACTTGGATGTACTGTATGTCCAAAAAGGAAAAGATGATTAGTGAATCTTAGCTTTTAAGGCTTCATAGGAGAGAAAATTGCCTCTGTGAAAAAAAATAGATCTGTCCATGAGGCCAAATATCATTCAGAAACTGAGGTGACAGGTCTGGAGAGTAATCAGGGTTATATTGGAGAGGGGGAGAGGGTGAATAATTTGGATGCCAATCTGAAGCATACCAGAGATGGTCCCACCATCGGGTGTTCTGTATATGCTGTAAGAGTATGTCACTTAGGTAACCATGGAGTCATGTGAAGGGGGACTGTCAAGTTCGCCTGTTCTAGAAGGACCCAGGCTTTTGTGGTGCAGTGTGCATTCCAGTCCACTATTCTCGTGAGGTGGCACGCCAAGTAATATTTAATAATGTCCAGTAAACCAATGACTCCCTTCAGTTTCGGTAATATGAGTGTATTATAGCTAATTCTAGGATGTTTCCCTCCCCAGACAAAGAGGGTGCAGGCTTTGTGGTATGCTATGAAGAATGCTTTAGGTAGGAGAATAGGGATTGTCTGTAAAATGTATAAGAGTCATGGAAGTACGTTCATTTTCATCATAGCTGCCCGCCCAAACCAAGAGAAAAGCCCCTCTCGTTGGATAGTACGCAATAGAGGGGTGTAATTAAGCATGTAAAGGTCAGATAAGGTGGATGGAAGCTGGATTCCGAGGTAGGTGATGGATCTCTTCTGCCATGAAAAGAAGAAGCTAGATTTGCATGCATTCACCTCAGACTTCGGTAACGTCGCGTTTAGGGCAAATGATTTAGCCAAATTAATTTGCAAGTTAGAGATGGTAGTATAGTGTGCAGAATCCTTAAGTAGGTTATGAATTGTAAGTTGTGGATTAGAAAGAAAGAGTAGGATAATGCCGCAATTTTATACGTACACCCAATGACATCGATCCCCTTGATATTATGATTGTTCCTGAGTCGATTCAATAGAGGTTCCAGACTGAGAACAAATAAAAGTGGTGAAAGAGGGCATCCTTGTCTAGTGCCGTTAGACACGGAGAAGGCATCTGACAGGCGGCCGTTAAACCTGACTTTAGCAGTTGGCTTAGAATATAGTGCAAGGATGAAATTTAGCATATTGTGTGGAATGCCAACATGGGTCAGTACTGCTTGCATACAGTATAGTCCCAGGCCACCCTATCGAAAGCCTTTTTCGCATCCAAGGACAAGAATAACCCCTTGTATTTGGTTTTAGAGAGCCAGTATTGTAGGTTTAGGGCTTTCAGGGTATTATCCCTGGCTTCCCTAACCGGGATGAAACCAACTTGTTCATTACTTATGAGTAGTGGCATAAGGGAGGAGAGATGGTTTGCTAGAATTTTTGCAAAATTTTTTAGATCGACATTGATTAACGAGATGGGTCTATAGTTGGCTACGTGTGTAGGGTCCTTACCCACCTTGGGAATCACTGTGATATGTGCTGCCAGGAAGCCTTGTAGACCTGATGGATTTGAGGCTAAAGAGTTGAAGGCAGATAGAAAAGGAAGGGATAAAATATTGGCCAATGCTTTGTAGTATGATGCGGAGAAACTGTCTGATTATTTATTGAGTTTTACAAAATACATTGGTATAAAACAGAGTACATACAAGTTATAAGGCATGTATATACAAATGCTCTTAGCATCAAATTAGTTTTATACCTAAACACAGGTAGGAGGTAAAGAGGGGGGGGGTCAGCAATTCACATTTACCATCTTATCAGAGTTATCTAGCAATATAATGCCTGATAGGCTGTACCTTATACCTTTATACCTTAAGGAGTGGAGGCAACGTTTTGGACATATCTAACTAGATAACCTATATCATGGTCTAGTTAAAACAGTAGCACTAAATGATAATACTGAGGTGAAATAGACAAAAGTAGTGGATGTCAAAGAGCAGAATGGGATTGCAAACATCGTACAGTGGTTTAAAAGTAGAGGGGTCAGGAGCTTGAGATATTTTGAGGTTGCCAAGTGAGTTGGTAAGATCTCTCCTAGGTACCAATCTGTGAAATGGAATGGATGCATTATATCTTGCATGGACTGTGGAGTGAATGTGGCTTCCATATATCTTCTCCATCGCTTGAAAAAACGCGAAGTAGAATGGAGGTTCGATGTGATGGTGTCTAGTCTCTCCAAATAAAAAAGTGAAGTCATGGCTTTTTTAACCGCCGGTAGATTAGGTGGTGTTGCTGTGATCCAATGAGACATGATGGTCCTACAGGCAACTAGGAGACATATATGAGCCCATTGTGGTATGTTTTGTTGTTCCATCGCTGACGAGGATGAGGATGATGGGGGTATACTGAACAAGCACAAGAGACAGTCTTTAGTTATCTGCGTTTTATTGATTTTGTTGATGTAAGCTATGACAGCGTTCCAATAACTGGTGATAGTAATACAGTCCCAAAGTCGGTGGAGCAGTGTGGGGCGAGGCGTTGAGCACCAGGGGCATTGCGCTTGAGATGGGTCTGCTTTGTTGAAGCAAAACGGGAAGTAGGCCCTGTGAATAATTTTAAATTGCGTCTCACGCCATGTTTCTGATGTTGTGAGTTTGCGGATATGCTTATATACCTCAAGGATTTTTTCCGGCAGGTCGTTGTCACCCAGTAGGTGAGACCATTTTTGGAATGGTTTAAGGCAGTATTTCCGTGATTGGTGTTGTATGAGGTGAGAATAGATATTGGAAATGGAGTAATCTTTGCTCTGAAGTATAGTGTCGATAAAGGATGTTTGAAAAGGATCGGACTCAAACCCACAGCAAGATCTTAAATAATCGGTGAGTTGGTGATAAAAAAAACATGTGTGTTGGTGGTAGTGAGAATAACCGCATCAAGGTTTGAAAAGGTTTGAATTTACCTGGTTTGTCTTGGTATATGGAGGTAATGCTTGTAAGGCCCCTGATTTTCCATTGATTAAAAGCTTTATGTAAAGTGGATGGTAGAAACATAAGGTTGCCTTGTATTTTTAATTGACGGGATATGCTGGAGGGCAGTCCGAGTAGTTTTCTGACCTCTCTCCATGTGAGGACTGTGTCCCTGAAAAGTACATTTGTTTTGAGGTGGGGAGGCAAATTATTAGGACTAGAATGGAGGATGGCTGAAAGATCATACGGGGAAGCCATAGAGTCTTAAAATGCAAAGTTGGAGTATTTAGATCCTCCAGACAGCCAATCTAGACCCTGTCTAAGTAAACAAGCTAGGTTATAGAAATGTATATTGGGGAGTCCCGCCCCACCCTCGCCCTTCGGGAGACATCATTTTTGTAGCGCAATGCGTGGTTTTTTGCGAGACCATATAAAGACAGTTAACGCTCTCTGGATTTTTTGTACATCCAAATGTCTCAATAGGAGAGGTATGGTCTGCATGGGGTAGAGCAGGCGCGCAAATGACACCATTTTAAAAAGGTGGCATCTCCCAAAAAGTGAGAGGGGGAGGGCCCCCCAAGCCTCCAACTCCTTAACAATTTTGGTTATCAAGGGGGGGTAGTTGAGTATGTATAGAGAAGATGGTTCCTATCCTATACGAATACCTAAGTATGTAATATGTTGAGTTGCCAGGGCAAGCGGAGATAGGTGTTTCCATTTATTAGATAGGCGTGGGTGTAATGCTAAAACTTCACTTTTGTCAAAGTTTTATTCGGAAGCCAGAGTAGAGTCAGAAGGCCGCAAAGAGTTGTTTGAGTCTGTCAAAGTCTGATATGGGATCGGTAGAGAATAAAAGTATGTCGTCCGCAAACAGGGCGGAGTGGAGAGTTTGGTTACCCAAAGTGTTGCCACTAACCCCTTCAGATGAGTTGAGTATTCTGGATAGGGGTTCAAGCGCAATGTTGAACAATAACGGGGACAGGGGGCATCCCTGCCGCGTTCCCTTTGCTAAGGGGATTCTGTCAGAGACAGAATCCGGGGTGACAAGACGCGGCGTTGGAGAGGCATACATTTGTAATAAGAATTGCATAATTTGACCCGAAAAGCTGAATTGTTCCATTACTGTGAAAAGCCAGGAGAAACCGTCAAAGGCTTTTTCCACGTCGAGAGACATGGTCAGGGTGGGTTTTAGTGTATTCTAAAGCCATTAATACTTTACGAATGTTTAGGGTGGCGGATCATCCTGACACAAAGCCAGATTGGGCTGGGTGTAGTAGAGGTGGAAGTAGGAGGGCTAAACGTAATGCAACTATTTTAGACAGGATTTTTACATCAACATTAATTAATGAAATTGGATGGTATGAGCCTGGTAATAAGGGATCTTTACCTTTCTTGGAAATCAGTTTGATGCGAGCCTGTGTCCCTGTGGGAAGATAGGGGCCTCCATCCCACATGGCTGCATATACATGTTTTTAGGGTGTCGGGTATAAAATCTTTTGTTAATTTGAAAAATTCCACCGTGTACCTGTCGGGGCCTGGAGCTTTGGCAGATGCCATGGATTTAATCGTATGTCGGATGTCATCTACAGTAATAGGAGCGTTGAGTGCCTCTAATTGTGCATTTTGAAGTTTGGGCAGATGTATCTTGGCTAGCAGAGCTTCCGCCGTAAGTTGGTCAGTTGGGTCAGCTCGGTATAAATCAGTGTAAAACTCTGCAAGCAATTTGCTAATTTCAGCAGGCGAGGTAACCGGCTGCATTTCTCAGGCTAGAGATATGTTTAGGTTGTCTTGGTCCTGAGCATAGTTTGGCCAGCAGCCTGCCCGCTTTGTTACCAAACTTGTGAAAATGAAGAGTAGAGTATGATGTTTTAGCAGCTTCGTGTTGTTCTGCCCAAAGATCAAAAGTGTTTTTAGCTTGCCGCCAATCTTGTATGTTAGCAGAGGTACGGTTTAGTATTAACTTCTCATGGGCCAAGCGTAAAGCTTCGTTGGCTTGCCTATATTGTTGGGTGCGTTTCTTAAACTGGACGGTGTACGAGATGATTTTACCCCGTAGGAAGGCTTTGCCGGCTTCCCAAAAAAGGTTCGGGTCAGAAATGTGAGCTCCGTTTGTGGAGATATATTCTTCCCAGGCTTCATATAGTACATGTCGGAAGTCTTCACTATCCGTCAGGTATGAAGGGAAGCGCCAGGTAGGGGAGGGGGTTGAGGGTTTAGCCTGAGTTATGTGAACAGCAATAGGACTATGATATGAGATTCTGGCGTCATGTATGTCTGGGGCACTTATTGCGGAGATTAAAGCCGGGGAGGCGAAAAAATAGTCAATGCGAGAAAAGGTATTATGAGGGGGCGAAAAAAAGGTATATTCTCTATCCGTAGGGTGCATTAATCGCCAAATGTCGACGAATTGCATGGAGTCGATGAATTGTGCTAGGGGAGTGGAGTCTGGCACAGGGGGGGTAGCGGTACGTGGCCTATGTGTTGGGCGATATGTGAGATCTACCAGTGTGGACATGACGGACTTGAAGTCCCCACCCACCAAATGTAGCATCTCAGGGGCAGTGAGCACCCATTGTACCATGTCTTGAAAAAAGGAAGTGTCAGGCGAGTTGGGAGCATAGATGTTGGTGACAGCAACTGCTTTGTCGCCTAAGGTCATATGTAGGGTTAGTTTGCAGCCTAAGGAGTCAGCCCTGACATCTCTGACAGTGTGACGTAAGTTTTTGTGCACTAGAATAGCAACTCCTGCTTTACGGCCTACTGCCGGTGAGCCATATACAGAGCCTACCCACATTTTTTGAAGGCGTGTTAAATCGTCTGCAGACAGGTGTGTCTCCTGAAGCAAAGCCACATCTGCCCGGAGACGCCGTAAGTGTCTAAGGATAGACATGCGTTTATTTGGAGAGCGAAGCCCCTTAACATTCCACGAAACAAACTTCAGGTGACTCCCACTGGTTGAAGACATGTCTGGAAATAAACCATGGATTGTGTGAGAGGCTTACAACGGAGCCTCTTGGTAGGTACAGTGTCAACCATACGGGAGTCACCAAAGCGCTGTAGGTCACCTGAGAACTTAGGTACTAAACAGGCAAATGTGAATTGCAAATCTTCTAAGCAATAGAGAATAAACGGTAACAAAGCAGAATTTCGGTAAAAGAAAAACAAAATACACACAGTGGACTTCACTTTTTTCCACATGAGGTTCAACTACCTATAATATCTCCCTTCGGCCGCTAGCTCCTCACGTAGGGGCAAGATGTAAGCTATGGGGAGTGGAGGGAGAGAGGAAAAGAGGGGAAAGAAGGGAGGGGGGTAGGAGGGAGATAGGTAGGGGTTAACAGTGGGGGATAGGCAGAGGAGAGAGGGTCAGGGAAAGGGCATCTTGCATCTGGACCACTGGGTAGGCTCAGATGAGCGAGGGCTCAGCTTATGGGCCTAAACTGCGAAGGGGCAGTGGTTGCGGTCATTACTTGGGCCTCTAAAGTGACCCATTAGACAGACAGTACGTGGTCTCATAGGAGACTAGAGTATCAGGCTGGAAAACAAAAAACATTGAGCAACAGGCTGAACCCAACAATAGATATCAATAGAAATAATCAATAAGGGGGGTAATATTACCCATCTGTGCAAGCACGATTGGTGATAGTGAGTTTCTGAAGTCCTTCAGCGATTGCCAGAGCGGTCCTCCTGGTTGGTGAAGCGGCTGCTCTTATATGGAGGTTTGGTTGGGCTGCGTTGATGTTTAGGCGGTGCATTCGATGCAGATGGTGATGTCAATGGTGAATCCTCTGCAGTGTTGCTGTGTTCCATCTCGGTGCCTCGGGTAGCTATGTAGTTTTCCACCTCCTCAGGTGTGGTGAAGGTGAGGTGTTCTCCTTCATGTGTTTGGATGCGGAGGATAGCTGGGTATGCTAAGGAGAACCGGATTTGGTTGTTATGTAGGGTTGAGCATATTGGTGAAAGCGCTTTGCGTTGTTTCATCACCTTCATGGAATAATCTGCAAAAAGTAGGAGTTTTGCGCCATTGACCGTTAAAGAGCGCGATCGGCGAAATTTTTGCATTATAGCATTCTTGTCCGCATAGTTAAGGTACTTGACGATAACATGATGGGGTTTGGCGCGGGTTTCTGAATATTGACCCATGCAGTGTGCACGCTCAATAGTACAGATTATGTGGAGGCCCAGTTGCTCGGGGATGATTTTTGCGCAGATATTCGTGAGCTGGGCCGAGGATACCAATTCTGGCAATCCAATGATGCGTAAATTGTTTCTTCTCAAACGATTTTCCAAATCGTCGAGTTTGTCCCATATGTCCCTGTTAGTAGCAGTCATGCGTGCGATCGCAGCAGATGAAGCTGTGAAGTCATCTTCCAGGGAAGATAACCTCTCTTCCACATGAGTGATTCTCTGTGCCTGTGCTTGGATTTCTATGTGGAGCTGCTCCAGTCCTCTGTGAACTGCAGCATCCACAGTGGCTGTCAGTGTGGGGCCCAGCAGTGTAACCACTGCTTGGGCAATGCCAGCAGGGGAGGCAGGATCCATACCTGTCAGTTCTGGAGCTGAGTGCGGCTGTGGCTGTTTCTGTAGCAGCTCCATCGTGCCTGGGGCGGCCGCCATCTTGGCTGTGTCCACTGCTGTCTCTCCTCCTGGGGGTATCGTGGAGGATACCGCCCGGGCATACGATCGCTCCACAAAGTGATCCATGTGAGCCCACAATGCTGCAGCGATGAAGGGGGGTCTCCTCAGAGCTGTGGCCGGGATAATTAGCCGAATTGTGAGGAGCGCTACGGGAGCTGGAGATAACTACCTCCTCCTCATGTGGCGCCGGAACCGGAAGTAGGCTTGGTCTTGTTGAGTTGGGGCATTCAATTTCAAGTTTTATATAGGTCTGAGTAAAATTGGAAAAAGTGTGTGGTTATCTTGTCTGTAGATGCAAGAAGTTTACCTTTCGAGGATTTGATGTGTTGGATGTTTGTGGCGGCATTTTTCGACTGAAGGGCTCAAGCAAGTAATTTCCCGCTCTTGCTTCCATGTTCATAGAACAGTTTTTTGGTCAGTATTTATCTGCATCTAATTATGTGATCTAGTTCATGTAGGAGTTCCTTCCTGACTGAAAGCAATTCCTGTAGTGTTTGTATTGCTCATGTTTGTCTGTGCGTTGCTTCCGGTGTCTATTTGTTTCAATAGGTCTTCTACATGGGCCTACATGGGCCTATTTTTCCTTACGTCTACACGCAGCAAGAGCTATTAGTTCTCCCCTCATAACACGTTTGTGCACTTCCCAAATAGAGACAGGGGATATATTCGGATCTGCATTTTTCCAGAAGCATGCCGCAAAGCATGTAGAAATCTTTGATAGTTGCATTTTGTCAGTAAGAATATAGGCGTCTAACCGCCAATGCTTGGTGCATGGCACATGTTCCGGAAAAGTCAAAGTCATGGTTATCGGGTCATGATCTGATAAAAGCATAGGTTCGATAGTACAGTTAGTAAGAAAACGGAGGTCTGCTTATGATAGAAAAAAGTAATCCAGTCTGGAATGTTTATTATGGGGTGAAAGTGGGTAGGTGTAATTATCTTGTGTCAGGGTTAAGAGTATACCATGTGTCATGTACTAAAAGGTGTTGTAAGAGAAGGTTGATGCATTTGAGGTCCTTATATGGTAGTGAAGATGTGGAAGTGTCAAAAGGGGTTGTCATGGGATGTCGAAGTACCCTCCAAGCACTAACATGCTAGATTAGAAGGTGGATAAGTGGTTTACTAACAAATCCAGAAATGTTATCTGTTTTGAGTTAGGACAGTATAGGTTCGCTAGAGTAATCAAGACAAATTTCAAGGCTTTAGATATCGTTTTTGTTTTTGAGACTCCATCGGTAAAGCAGAAGTAGGAACTGATCAATGGAGAGCCCGATGGTTTTGTAATCTAGTTTAATTTGAGAGCGAAAACCGTGAGAGGGAGGGGGAGAAAAAAATGGGGGGGGTGAGTTACAAAGAGGGCAAAATGTGTGTCTGGTGTAAGGGGTTAAGAGAATAGGTGGGGCAAAAGGAAGGGGTGTTCTGGTGACGGGGAAGAACCTGCTACTCTGTCTTGAGGGAGGAGTCGGAAAATCCAGAAAAAAATCAGTGGCAGTAAAGAGTAAATCCCGCAGAAATGTCTTGTGGGGTTACTGACCACTGCGGGTAAATGAAGTCTGTCTACAAGGGTGGTAGGTAGCTGTGGCTAGCTAGGGGACATTAGTAGGTTAGAAGGTGACCTCATCAGTGGATCTCGATCCGTATTCACTTCAAGGTAGTGAGGTTAAGTTGAATCACTCATGCAGGCATGCAGGAGAGAAAAAGGCATCCTTACACAGTTTCCCTGTCAGGTTGAAATCTTAATAGCATGTGATATCTCTTAATAAACCCAACATTTTGTAGTGAGATCACTTCCTAGTGAATACCTGGTAGGGGCATACTTAACAATCGAACTAGGGGGTCAGACCTTGGGTATTAAGGTGTCTCACGAAAGATAATATAGTATAGTGAAACCATTAATCATATAACTCTAGCAACTGTCTTAAAAGTTTTTGAGAATCATTTTCCCCAACTAACATAGTTCCCGGAAGTCTAAGGTTCAACCTAAACATTAAAACATTTAACTTTCAAAGGATAAGACATTTCTTCGGCATCTACCTTTGGATGAAAACAAGAGACGTTGGCATGAGATTGGGATCAATGGCTATAAATTCCTAAAAAGTGAGTATTAGTTTTCCAGTGACTTTCTCTGTAATTTGGTATTGAAAGAGAATCTCACACACACTGTGTTATAAAGCCTATTTTCCTTGCGGATATAAGGCATCCAAGAGATTGTATGCCGTTTCTGATCTTAATGTCTATAAAGGTAGACTTGGGTATCATATAATATAGCAAATTAGGGATTCGTTTGCATAGGTACATGTCACTTAAGGAATGTGAGAGGTTAGACAGTGTTATTATATGTATGCAAAAAAACAAACAAAACTGTTCCATGGATCAGTCTAGATAACAAACGTAACTGCAGATCAGCTTGCCATATCGTGATAGGATCTATGATGCCTGTCTGGATCTCGAGTGTGCAGGAGAGGCAGTAGAGCTGGAGCTGAAAAAGGGCCTACGGCCAGCAGGTGAGGGTAATCCATGTTGTGGTGATCGGTACAGAGACGAGAGGGATGTTTAGGGTCTAGCAGAAATGAGGGAGGTACTCTTAGTAATGCTAATTTGCCTGCCAGTGAAGCAGAGAGGCAGAAAGAAAACTTCCATCTGTAGTGGGTGCCCCTTGCCTGTAGGACATCTAGAAGTGGGTGCAGGTCTTGCAGAGTGATATTGGACAGATCCTGAAAGTTTTTCATATCTGCCCTCTCATGCTTTCTAAGGATATTTTCCTTAATTGGAAAGCTAGTGTCATTAAAAGGTTCACCCGTTTATGGCGCTGTCGGTCTCTTGGATCGCAGTACCAGTGTCCACCAGCGGGTGTCTTCCATCACCCAGGACCTGTAATAAGAGGATTCACCTGCTGGTGGCACTGTTGCATCCTTGGGCTGTAAAGAAAAACAAATAATACCTCTAGCGGGATTTTTAGGGCAATGAAGACAAAAATATTGCTAAAATCAATTTATTTATACAACATTAAAATGTAGGTTACAAAGTTATCCAGAAAATCATGTGACTAAATGGTCATGAAACAATGAATGAGTAGAATGGCTGCCAAAACATATGGCGATTTTAACAAAGCCTCCAATACACAATAAGATGCAGAAATTTGACTGTATATATAAAAAAAATATAGAAAGAAAATGTGATGTATCCCACTACCCAGTGTGGTCACTCAAGATGGCCACCCTGGTGTGTGGTAGTGGCCATCTTGAGTGACCACACTGGGTAGTGGGATACATCACATTTTCTTTCTATATTTTTTTTATATATACAGTCAAATTTCTGCATCTTATTGTGTATTGGAGGCTTTGTTAAAATCGCCATATGTTTTGGCAGCCATTCTACTCATTCATTGTTTCATGACCATTTAGTCACATGATTTTCTGGATAACTTTGTAACCTACATTTTAATGTTGTATAAATAAATTGATTTTAGCAATATTTTTGTCTTCATTGCCCTAAAAATCCCGCTAGAGGTATTATTTGTTTTTCTTTAGATTCATATGGGATGATGGCAATGACACATCCATATCACCGAGGTCATATTTACCCAAAGCATCCTTGGGCTGTAGTACCAGTGTCCACCAACGGGTGTATTTCGGCAGTATGGAGCAGGCAGCACCTTCTGCGCTCAGGTGTAACATCAGGGCAATTACAGCAGGCTGATAAATACCCAGCAAGCCTTCACATGCTTGCCTTGGTGTCTCTCTCCCTGCAGTCTGACCTTGCTGCCTGTTATTTTGACCTTGAGCCTGTATCTGCCCTGCCCTGACCTGACCTGATCCAATCCCTATCCCGAGCCCTTCCTGGTCCTGTCCCTTCTGTTTCCTGGTTACCTTGGATCCCTGCCCTGCATCCCATCCATCCTCTCCCTGTCCTGTTGGTTTCCCGTCCTTACCATCTGCTGATCTCTCGGTGTATGACCTTGGCCTGGCTTCTGTTTACAGTTCCAGTATCTCTCATTTTATTGTATATACTGTTTTGTTATTTGTGGGTCTTGTGGTTGGTTGTGCACTGTTATATTCACTTACCTGTCACTTATGTAAATAAACACCATTTTTATTCACTTATATACGTTTCTGGTTTCTTCTGTGCAGTCCACACAGTCTGGTTTACTAATTCTCTACACATAGTCAAACGGCATTCAATTTCTCTTGACGGATCAGTATCGCTGCCTCTTGGGCGCAATGCCCGGTGAATCCTTTCCATCCCAATCTCAGTGGCAGGGGGTCTGTCGAGAAGATCATTAAAGATGGCTACTTTTGATCCTGCTCCACTGCTTCAGGTACTCCACGGACTCTGAGATTATTTCTGCGGCCCGATTATCTAAGTCTTCCATGTGCCTTTGTAGCTCCCTCATCTGGAATGTATGGGCATCCTGTACTGTGTGGAGCTGGCGTATATGTGCCTCTTGGTGAGATGTGATTGTTTCCACCTCATGCACTCTCTCTGCTATGGCTTAAATATCATGGTGGAGGTCAGGCATAGCTGCTTTGAATGAAGCAGAGAGACTCTCCTTAATGTCTGCTGCCACTAAATCTAGGTCTTGCAGACTAGGAAAGGTGTGCTGAGCTTGAAGTATTGGTCACTGAAGATCAGCCACTGATCTTGGACTCTGCTGGTGTGGGGTCACCCGTTTACATAAATGGGTGACCCCGCCCGCCTCTGATGCCACGGGAAAGCCATAGGGAAGTCCTTGTGGCATCAGAGGGGGCAGGGTCACCTGGTCAGTTATATAAGAACTGTCACAAGCACAGAAGCGTCACACTGCGGGAGCCTCCCATTGAGGCGGATTATCCGGAGGACAAAGCGGAGAAGAAGAAGCCGATGGAAGATGGAGAAGACCAGAGGAAGAAGCAGAGAAAGTTGGAGGAAGAAGCGGGGAAGAAGGAGAAAACTGAAGGAAGACCAAAAGAAGATGGAGGAAGAAGCGGGGAAAAGAAGAAGACATTATTAAAAAAGGTATTTTTTACCATTTTGACACTTTTTTTGTGAAATGGTAGGGGTACATCTTATCCCATTACCATTTCACACAGGGGGGAGGCCGGGATCTGGGGGTCCCCTTGTTAAAGGAGGCTTCCAGATTTGGATAAGCACCCCGCCCGCATACCCCCACAACCGCCGGGCAAGGGTTGTGGGGATGAGGCCCTTGTCCCCATCAACATGGGGACAAGGTGCTTTGCGTGGCTACCCCAAAGCACCCACCCCATAATGAGGGCATGTGGCCTGGTACGGTTCAGGAGGGGGGGCGCTCTCTCGTCCCCCCTCTTTTCCTACAGCCTGCCAGGTTGCGTGTTCAGATAAGGGTCTGGTATAGATTTTGAGGGGGACCCCTACGCCATTTTTTTAAAAATAATTTGGTGCAGGGTTCCCCTTAAAATCCATATCAGACCCGAAGGGCCTGGTATGGATTTTAGGGGGACCCCCATGCAATTTTTTTTTTCAAATTTGGTTTCCTTTAGAAATGTCATTTTGCTGTGGTACTGTTCTAAACACGGGAAAAATGCACCACTTTACAGGCATACTATAGACACCCCCCCCCAGGCACAATATTTAAAGGCATATTTCATTTTTATTGTTTCACTTTAAGCATTAAAAAAAATCACTGCTCCCGAAAAAACATCCGTTTTAAAAAAACATTTTTGCATTGATACATGTCCCCTGGGGCAGGACCCAGGTCCCCAAACACTTTTTATGACAATAACTTGCATATACGCTTTTAAAATGAGCACTTTTGATTATTTGTTTGTGTCCCGTAGACTTTAATGGTGCTTGTGTGTTCTGCCAAATTTTTTGCCTGTTCGGTATGTTCTGGTGCGAACCGAACCGGGGGGGTGTTCGGCCGATCCCTACCTACCTACCTACTAAGCATATCTGGGGGGACTACCCAGCCATTTACTCCTTCTGGTCATGGGTTAACACTCACGTTGCTGACCTAATCGCTAACAAAGCTACATTGACTCGCAGTTAGCTCTTCTAGGCATCAGGCTAGAAAATTGGCTTCCAAAAACACATGCAGTGCTTACACACCTTCTCACAGCAGCAAGACTATCTATTGCAGGTGCATGCGTGGCTCTCTAAGATGGCGGATGCGTGATCCCTGAGCTCCGCTCCCGTCCAGTGTTCCGCGGCCTCTGTACAGCAACATAAGCCACAAACTGCTCCAGAGGTGAGACGCCACGACTCCGCTGCACATTCCAACACCCTACCGAGCTACGCAACACTCAAGGCCCTCCTCCACCATGGACCACTTCCTGACCAGGCCTCAATCCCCAGTCTCAATTTCTCAGGGAGATCCGGAGGATTACGTCAGCACCCTAATGGCAGAGGACGGATCGCAGCAGCAGGCCATCCCCCCACACATGGCTTCTTCTCCTCGCCCAGTCCTGACCCCGGAGATGATGGATCTTAAACTCCAGGCCCTGGCTCAGCAGGTAACCAGAGACATAGCACAGGAGATGGGGAGAATATCTAGAGAGCTCAGGGGAGAGATAGGTGCACTAGGAGAACGCACAGCCTCTCTAGATTCAAAATTTGACGAGACTCTGCTCTATGTACAGGCTCTTGAAGAGGAAAATGCATCCCTAAAAAACTCAGTGTCCCAATTGCAGCTTCAGCAGCTTCAGCAGGAGGACCTCGAGAACACAGAAAGACGCCAGAACCTGAGAATACGCAAAGTCCCTGAGACTGTTGCTGACAGCAATATCAGGCCTTATCCTTTGGGCCTATTTAAGACCCTGGCACCTGAAATTGTGGACATTGATTGGCGCCTCGACAGGGCTCATAGGTCCCTGGGGGGGCCTGCCGGGGCCAGACCCTGCGACATAGTAGAGTAAAGAGACTCTAACTAGGGCCACCCGCAACAGATCTGGCATTGAATACAAAGGAGACAGAATCCAACTGTTCAGTGACGTCTTTCCGATCACTCTGGCCAAGCGTTATTCTCTACGGCCCATCACCTCTCATCTACAGCAACAAAAGGTCCCTTATTTTTGGGGCTTCCCCTTTCACCTCAACGTCACTCTAGATGGGGTCCAACACGCACTTCGGGACCTTCAAGAAGGTGATGCAAGAAGGTGATGCATTCATAAAACATCTAGGCCTGCCTCCACTTCCTGCGGACATGGATCAGGCCCTGCCTACCACCCCACGGCCATTGTCGGCTCCATCCAGAACCCAGTGAGAGGAAGAGGGTCAAAGGCTTACTCCACTCCCCAGCGCTCTCAATGCTCGAGACCTCCCACTTGATTTGATGCGGACACTCTACCCTTGTCCATATCCTTTTTTTGGCCCCATTTTGGATCTGACTGTTACTCAACTCCCTATTTGGGCCCACTGTGGTTACATTACAGTTTAGGCTATTTTTGCTGCCTGTTTGCTTTCTTTTTAAATGGATTCGATTTTCCATAGGAAACAGCTGTTTTTCTTTATCTAATGGTTCCCCCACGGCTGCCTTTTGCCCGGGTAGCTCAGAGATGTGCTTGGACAGGTAATGCTATTGGCGGATCATGGTGATGGGTAGTCACGGGTCCCTCACCATTTTGGAGACGACTATGCTCCCCTATTGGTCCTCAGGCTACAGCCGAGGATTCCTGAGTAATTCTTGCTCAGGCCTTTTTGTGAAGTTAATGTCTTTTGTCCTAATTTTTTGGGCCTTACAGGCCTTTTGGTTTCTAAGTGTCATAATCTTACATGATCCCTTTTTTGGATCACCTCAAGTTTGCTCAAATGTTGCAGCTCTACTTTTTCTTGTTTTATATATTTTTATTTTTATTTTATTTTTTTATGATTGATCATCTCACGATAAAGGATCTTTTGGTCAGACTTAGGTCTGCTCTTATGCCCTGTACACAAGGTTGGATTTTACGACGGAAAATGTGTGATCGGAGCTTGTTGTCGGAAATTACGACCGTGTGTGGGCTCCATCGGACTTTTTCCATCGGATTTTCAGACACACAAAGTTTGAGAGCAGGCTATAAAATTTTCCGAAAACAAAAAACGATCGCATCAATTCCGACCATGTGTGGACAATTCCGACGCACAAAGTGCCACGCATGCTCAGAAGAAATTCCGAGACGGAATAGCTCGGTCTGGTAAAATTAGCATTCGGAATGGATATAGCACTTTCGTCAGGCTGCAATGTTTAAAATTGTTTAATGCAGTGTACTCTCTTCTTCTTTATAATGCTAGAAGAATGAAGTTGTTTTTCTGCTCATATTCACATAGACTTCTCACAAACGTCTTTCTTTCTTATTTATCGTGATTTCATCAATATATTTTGATTTGTCACATCTGACAAAAAAGATATATATATTTTTTTTTTGGGGTTTGTATTTTTTTCCAGCCTGATCATGTTTTTTATTATTTATTTTTTTTCATTTTACTCCAGAATAGTTTTGGGTGTGTTTTGTGTGTCAAGTTACCACAACACCATTATTATCTTGTATTATTTAATCTCAAGGAGATTGCTTGGTGTTGGTGTCTCCTTAATTTCACATTGTATTTTTAAAATGTACCTGCCTCCTCGCAAACAAACTGTCCTTTTTGAAGGAAAACACACATAGGCAAGTATAATTGAAACAAAAATTCCTTTATTACTGGATCAGAACCAAACAAAGAGGGAGGCAACGCTGGAGAAACAGCAGAAATTGGCGAAGCCTTTGGCCCCAGGGCACACATCAATTATTTTCCTACAAAATTGGTGGCCTGAGGAGTCCTTATCTAAGGGAGTGCAGTCTGGTTCAGAAGTCCAAGAGATCATGAACAGCAGCAGATGACATGTACAGTATGTCCCCAGGCTGTGGTCATACAAGAGCCTGCATCTTTTGTCAGACCAGACTGAACCCAGGTCATCACTCTCTGGTCTTCCTTCCATGCTTCCTTCCAAGCTGTGGCTCTGGTGGTGGAGTTGTGGCAGGAGGAGGGGGAGTATGGTCCAACTCACACAGGTGGGTTTTGTGTGTGATTTCGCCCCTCACTCCCTTAGTGTTTTGTAAAAAAAGGTCTTCACACATGAGGCGTTGGCCCTCCTGCATGGCCTGCAGTTTGGTGGCAGCCATGCAGGCAAAGGCCTCTTCAGGAGTGGGGGTGGCTCTGAGGGATGCAGAAGCCTCCTGTATCAGCCTGAGTGCTAAATCCTGCACGTTACTGCCCTTCCTGGGTCTTTTGTTTGGAAGGCGGAGGGGAGGAATCTGCAATTCTGTCAGGCTCCTACTGTGCCCAGGCTTCTCTTGGCTGCCACTTACCCCCGCCTCCTCCTGGCTGCCACATTCCACAGCCTCCTCCTGTGTGTCACATTCCAGAGCCTCGTCCTGGCTGAGGTCTTCCTGTGTATGAAAAAGGGACATCGTTTTAGTTTTTTCTTCAATCACACACAATTTTCACCTCATGATTGTTGCAAATTTAATGTTAATAAATATAACAGACTATCATTCTGAGCCCAGCATTTTTCATTATTGTCCCAATTTTTTGTGCCCATTACTGTCTATTGATATGTAAAACACTTTATTAAATCAGCAATTAGTGATCAATAATAACATCTAGTAAACATCATTTATTTATTGACCAGAAATCTGTAGAACAATGCTATACCTGACTCCAGCTGGGCTCCTCCACTTCCTCCTTGCTGGAAGTCCCAGGTTGGACATCGAAAGCCTCAGCTGGGGTGGAAGAAAGGGTGGAAGGAAGAGTGGAGAGGGATTCCCTTACTTCAGTCTGGTCTGACAGAAATTGCAGTCTCTCATAGTACCACAGCCTGTGGACATAAATGTCATCTGCTGCAGCTCCGGATCTCTGAGAATCTGTGACCTTCTTGCACTCCCTAAGATAAGTGCTCCTCAGGCCACCAATTTTGGCTTTTAAATAGGGGATGGTTGCCGTGGGGACCACCAGCTTCATCAACTCCAGCAGTTTCTCCAGCACTGCCTGCCTCTTTTGTTTATTATTATATTGTGGGTGTTTTACCTGCCACAGACAGGGCAGCTCCCTGTACTTGTCTATGAACAGGGGGAGGAAGTTGTGGTCATTGAAGCCATCCATTTTATCTGCAAGACACAAGACAAACCCTAATGTCAGGCTAAAGTCTCCTAATCTTGTTACAATATAGGCCCCAATCTAGAAGCAGTATAGGCCCAAGTTTAGATCTTACCTTCATTATCACGATTGGCGCCTTCGATACTCCTTTCTCCGCTCACAGATCGTACGTACTATGCACGCGTGTTACGCTTTATATACACTGCGCATGCGTGAAACTCCGCCCGCCCCTGATGTTCTTTCTAGTCCATTCCCCGCCCCTTCCCGTTCGGCGCAGTGGGGGAAGAGCACATGGCGGAGACACAACAGGTGCGTGCTAATTACAGCAACGAGGAGGAAAGCCCAGAGCCTGAAACGTCCCGATCCCAGAAGAAACGATGTAAGGCCTCAAATATGTCCTTTGGGGAGATGTTGGAGATGATCGACATAATGAAGAGGGCCGACTATGAGAGGAAGTATGCACCTTACCCCAACCCCAATGTCCGAAAGGCCAAGATCATGGCGAAAGTGGTCAGAAGTCTGCAGAAGAATTTCGGGGTACGACGATCCAAGAATCAACTGAGCAAGCGGTGGTCGGACCTCAAATTAAGGGAGCACGAGCAGTACAGAAGGATCAGGAGAGTGCTGCAAAAAAGTAAGTAGTTGTGCTGTGTTCCTATTCTTTTGATTACGTTCATGCTGCTCCATGTACTTTTCTTTACTGTTGTACAGTTTAAAATGGCAACTTTCATGTTCATGGGCACATTGTTCGTTCGTATGAAACATTGTTCGGCATAGAAAACACCATTGTTTTGGCCATATGCATTTGAATACATTTTTGCTAGCCTACTTCTCTTAAAATAATTTGGGAGTCTAGATGGGTTTGTAACTAGAATGTAATGCCAACTTGATTCTGTATAAGGAGAGGACACTCAGCTGCTGTTTACACATCTGGATGATGGAGCACTAGTGTGGGACACCAGAACACCCTTTTTATTAGGGGCCCACACAGGTGCTCCAGTGTATACTATAGGGGTGTCTCCATCTGAGAAGCTTGTACAAAACAGGTAAGTATTCAAGCTTGACAAAGTCCAAAAATATTTCTTCATCTTGTAACTCTGCCAAAATAGACAATTGTACCCCACTTCCAAGCAATGTTTCATATTCCTATTTCTGCCATCAAATATCTGTGTGCTAAGTATACCTATTTTTTTACATAGGGGAGAAAAGACTCGGAGGACACCCCTCATTAGAGGAGACAACAGACCCCCCACCTCTGGAAGAAGTGGAAATCCCCCAAAGTCAACAGGGGGAGGAGGAGGGAGACGTGGTGGAAATTGTCACCACAACAGGTGAGTGTCTGTGACCACAGGCTCAGGTAAGAGATGGATGGTGGCAGATTTATAATACATGGTATGCTTTTGTTTCTATATTTTTAGGTGATCGGGATGTTGTGGATCCAGGTCATTTCACCAGTGAAAGTGCACAGATCCTGATCGGGGAGATCATGGGGTGTAATAGGGACTTGGAAAACATCCAGAAAAACATCAATGATGTTAAAAACAAAATGAAGAACATCATTGATGTTTTAGGGAGAGTTTAAAACACCTCCAAATCCATGACTTTTTTGTGGTATTTGTAATGGAAGAATTTTTAACATTTTTTGCCATTTTATAGAAAAGCCACATTTTTAAGATGCACACAGTGTGTCAACATGTGCTATCTACCATCACAGGAGATCAATGTAGGTGTTTTGGGGTGCAACCCCTTCCTCAATAATAAAGTAGCTGAGAGGAAGGGGTTGCACCCCCAAAACACATCCCTTGATCCCCCGTGATGGCAGCTAGCACATGTTGACATTCGCCAATTTGTGTGCATCTTCAAAATTTGGCGTTTCCAGGGGTGACTTCACCCCATCTGAACGCAATATCAAACACAGTTTATAAATACTCATGTCTGATATTGCCTTCAATTTCTACAAAAGTTGAACTTTGTAAGTTCCAGATTTGTGTATTTCTTGTTTGTTTGAAACATGCCTGTTTTACCTTCAATGGACATTTCTACTTGTATTAATGTGACCCAAAAATTGTTATACAACAAACATGTTGTTTTGTTTTAAAAACCTTTTATAAATGCACATGTGATTGTGCTGGTATTAAAAAGATTGATACTCAAGAATGTGTGGATTATTGTTTCAATGCTCCTAAATTTTGTAGTGGTAAAATAGTTGTTTTCAGTGACAATGGGGGTTATTTCCTATGGGCAAATCCACTTTGCACTAAAACTGCAGTTTCAGTGCAGGCTCAGTGCAGGTGCACTTGTAGTGCAAAGTGTATTTTCCTTTAGTAAATAACACCCAACAGTGCTTTCTAATGTTACACAATCACAACATTTTCAGGACTCCCCACATTTCTGTCAGGGTCAGCTAAAAGAAATACAAGCAGTAAATGTCACCAAAGATTTTAGTAGTTAAAATGATTTTTTATTTTAAAAATGTATCAGACATTGCCTGGCATATTGATGCACCCCCTACCCGCAAAGTAATCAAGGTATCTAAGACGGACCTCGCGGGCACTCGGGGGGGTAAGCCAGGACGGCCAGCCTCAAGCGCCGTCAGGGTTGCTTCATTTACTTGAATTCCGGCCTCAGGCCCAACTGAGGCAGCATAGTTGGCAGAAATTTGCCTTAAAAAGTTGTGGAGAACACAGCACACCAGGATGATATTATTCAGTTTATACTCCGCCATGTGTATGGGTGTAAGAAATAGGCGGAACTGGCTGTCCATGATTCCAAACGTGTTCTCCACCACTCTTCTTGCTCTGGCCAGCCGGTAATTAAAAACCCTCTGGTCCGGGGTGAGGGTCCTCATAGGGAATGGCCGCATAAGATGGTCCCCCAGCGCAAATGCTTCATCCGCAACGAAGACGAATGGGAGTCCTTCCACATTGTCTTCTGGAGGTGGCAAGTCCAAGCTGCCATTCTGGAGATGCCTGTAGAACTCTGTGTGGGCGATGACTCCACCATCTGACATCTGGCCATTCTTCCCCACGTCCACATACAGGAACTCATAAGTAGCCGACACCACTGCCAACATCACAATACTATTGAACCCCTTGTAGTTGTAATAGTATGACCCCGAGTTGGGTGGTGGGACGATGTGGATGTGTTTCCCATCAATTGCCCCTCCGCAGTTAGGAAAGTCAAAGTGGGCAAAGTGGGAGGCCACAGTCTGCCATTCCTGTGGCGTGGAAGGAAACTGTGGAGTCAAACAAGAAAAAGAAATGAATCATTTTGCACATAAACATGGAAAGCAGATTAGATACAAACATTCTTGGCCAACATCAGTATAACATTTATATTTGGGAGTATTTAAAGACAAAGGTATAAGGTCCACCTATCAGATTCTCCCCCCCCCCCTCTCGTGGGCCATTTGTTAAATTTTATGGAGGGGGATATTTTTTGGACAGGTAAGCCTCTCCACTTCATTGAGAGATGAATGCCTAAATAATGTGTATTGCTTTGGCCAGCCCCTCCTTACTTTACACTATTGGCAGCCCACTGGACAGGTAAGAAGTGTCATAATACAAAAAGATAAATACACACTGTACACATTTGAGCACATTTTTACATTCTGTTATTACCTATCAAGATAATAACAGTACCATTTGAAAGTTTTCAGACAGGCCCTTGTACTACATGCTTTGGGGAATTCATCCATAAATATGACCACTTAAGAGGTGAGTATAGTGTGTATGGGTTTGCCAAAGTCAACAGATATAGGATTGTTATCAGCTGAGTTAGCAGTTGGGGGGAGGGAGGGTTCGAAATGATTTTGGGACACAAAAAAAAGCCTCTGGCACTCTGTCTGAATTTCAAACACACATCGCAATTTTCTACATTTTAGGGGGTTTTAGCTGACAAAATACATTCTTAATTGAGTAGACGAGGTGGATATAGGGCCAGGAGAGCATGCTGGGGAGGTAAGTGAAGGCAAATATGTATGAAGGACAAAAATAAAATACCTAAAATTCCAGCATGCATGAGGACAAAGAGGACATTCACAGCATATTACAATCATGGTAATTAGGGAATGAGGAATGAAATACAATATATTAACAAACACTCTAGACAATAAAATTTGATATTAAAGGATAAAAATCTTACCTTAATATACTCCTTCTGCAGGACAGGTCTCTGGGATAATGATCCCCAGAGCTTGGGGGGAGATGCCTGTCGAGAACTTCAAGTCCTGAAGACTTCTCCCCGTCGCCAAGTACCACAGGGTGGCAACTAGCCTCTGCTCCAGAGTGATGGCTTGCCTCATGCAGGTATCCTACCTGCTGATATAGGGGGTCAGCAAAGCCAACAAACGGTGAAATACGGGGTCCGTCATCCGGAGAAAGTTCCTGAAATCGTCAGGATTATTCTCACGGATCTCAAGGAGCAAAGGCATGTGACAGAACTGGTCACACTGAAGCAACCAATTCTTGGTCCATGAACTCCTCCGCACCTTGTTCATGGACTGGACTTGTGTCAAGGTAAGGACCTCAACACCAAGCCCCCGCACAGCACGAACACGAGCAGTACATATACGCAACATGGCTAGAAAACGGTCTGCTGCTCAGAACGAAGTAACAGAACGCATTGAAGAACAGCAAGGCCTGTGAAGAGCGACCTAAAAACAGCAATGAGCGGACAAGAATGCAATAATCAAATACGAACTCACTGCACGCGCTAACGACCAGATACAAACCTACAAGCACAAACTGAACAGCAGAAAACGATCTGAAAACCACGAGTCTGAAAAAGCGCGAATCGTCTCTCACCAAACTTTTACTAACACAAGATTAACAAAAGGAGCCCAAAGGGTGCCACGCTTGGTTCTGAACTGCCCTTTTATAGTCTCGTCGTACGTGGTGTACGTGACCGCGTTCTTGGTGATCGTAAATTCCGACAACTTTGTGCGACCGTGTGTATGCAAAACAAGTTTGAGCCAACATCCGTTGGAAAAAATCTATGGATTTTGTTGTTGTCCGATCAATGTCCGATCGCGTGTACAGGGCATTAGGCTGCGCAAACATGTATTTACTGTTGGGCTGTTAACCATTGTTTTGAATGTTCCCTAAGCTGAATTATGATGTTTACTTATGGCTTTAAAACTGTTATCATATAATGTGAAAGGTTTGAATTACATAAAAAAGAGATGGATGGCCTTGAAGGAATTCAGGGCCTCCGGAGCGGATGTCATCCTGGTACAGGAGACATGTTTCCGAGCTTGAGGTTCCCTGAAATTTGCTTCTAGACACTTCCCAGTGTCCTTTCTAGCTTCGGACTCATCTGAAAGGGCTAGAGTGGCAGTCTTGGTTAAAAGCTCGTGTCCCCTCCAGAGTCCACCCATCTAGATCCTCATGGGCATTATATAATTCTAGATGGCACTTACTTATCTAATCCAATGAAGATCATGAATGTATATGCTCCTAAAACGGGCCAAAATAAATTCCTTACTGAGGTGTTTGAACGATTACACAGAGTAGCTCATCCCTTTATGATAATTGGAGGAGACTTCAATGCTGTCCTCTCTCCCGGCTGGGATAGGAAATCGTTGTTTCACACCATCCCCCCTCATGCCCTACAGTCCTTAGCTACTTCCTTCAGGAAGCTGATTCGCACCCACCATCTGTTTAATGCCTGGCGAGTCAAGCACCCTGTGGATCATCAGTATTCGTTTTACTCCCCTCCCCACAAGATGTTTTCAAGACTGGACTATTTCTTAGTGACGGCTCCAATGCTTTCCCATACGGTGTCCTCTGACCTGGGTCCAATTATCTGGTCGTTCCATGCCCCTCTATCCCTAGATCTTTGCCTCTCAGCTGCGTTTCCCAGGAGGTGCCACTGGAGGCTAAATGAGTCTTTAATAAAACATCCTGAATCTAGAGATAAACTTCTCACCGCCCTAACTGAATACTTCCACTTAAACACAGGTTCCGTGTCCAGCCCGTCCGTCCTCTGGGAGGCTCACAAAGCGTTCTTTGGAGGACAGTGTATCTCTGTGGGATCCCAGAGAAAGAGGGCTTCGGCTCTTCTGAGGTCCTCTTTAATTTTGGAACTAGTGGCTGCTGAACGTTCTCTGCTACACGCCCCCACGATGGCCCAGCTGTGCACGGTAACTTCTCTACATAACTGTATAAAGTCTCTAGACATTTCTAAAATGGATAAATCTATTTTATGGGCTAAACACAAATGTTATTAAATATACCGCATGGGATGTTGGTAGCTAGGCTTAACCCTAGGTCCTCCCTATCTTTCCCGGATCATATAGAACGCACAGGTGGGACTCCCACCTACTGTCCACAGACAATGACTCAAGTATTTGGGGAATTTTATGACAAACTCTATAACTGTCTCTCCCCCTGACCAACACCCCCCTTTTGACAAGAAAGCTTTTGAAACATTTATGGCTGATCTCCACCTCCCCCGACTTGCTGAGGAGGAGGTGCAGATTTTAAATGCTCCCATTACTGAGGAGAAACTCACTCGCACTGTCAAATCTCTCCCATCCCATAAAGCCCCAGGTCCAGACGGCCTTCACTGCACATTATAAGACCTTTCTCCCGACTATTTCGAAACACTTGGTATCTCTATACAATTCCCTCCTTCAGGGTCATCGCCCCTGCCAACAATTTCTACACTCATATATTATGGTAATACCCAAACTGGACAAGGACCCATCGCTTCCAGACAGCTATAGGCCAATTGCGCTTTTAAACTCAGACTACAAGCTCTTTACCAAAATTTTAGCTAATCGCCTTTCCCAATTCCTGACGAAACTGATAGAGATCAAGTGGGTTTTGTCCCTTCTAGGGGATAACACCAGAGGTACCATTGATCTCATTAACATATTAAACAGAGTCCGCCGTCCTGCCCTGATCCATAGCCTCGATGCCCAAAAGGAGTTTGATCGATTAAGCTGGCCATATATGTTCGCAACCCTTACTAAATTTGGATTCAGGGGTCCTTTTCTTACGGCCCTCCATGCCCTTTACTCTAACCCCTCTTCTCAGGTTCAATTAGCATCCTTTACATCCAGTCCGTTCCCTATGTCTAATGGTACTAGACAAGGCTGTCCCCTTTCGCCACTCCTTTTCACCCTCTGCCTGGAGCCACTAGCTGAGGCTATTAGATCACATCCAGACATACGGTAGGTTCCTATGCGACAAAGGGAATATAAACTTTCTTTATTTGCCGACGATGTGCTTCTGACTCTTACTAATCTCCATGTATCACTCCCATCCCTACACGCCTTACTATCTCAGTTTAGTTCACTTTCGGGATACAAAATTAATACGTCCAAGACTGAAGCCTTGACCTTACATCTCCCTCCTGACAATCTCCTTTCACTGAAGAACTCATATCCCTACCGCTGGTGCACGGCTTCTCTTAAATACTTAGGAGTACAAATCACTTCATCATATTCTACCCTTCATTCAGCCAACTATGTTCCCTTATTTAAATATATCAAAGATATGTTAAAAAGATGGAACCCCCTCCCAATATGCTGGATAGGCAGGATTAACGTGCTGAAGATGTCGGTTATGCCCAAACTGTTGTATTACTTTGAAACACTTCCTGTCCCTATTCCGATGGCCCAATTGAAACTCCCTAAATGGTGGTTTCTCAATTTGATATGGAAGGATGGGGCACATAGAGTGGCTAGCTCGGTTATTTTTTCCCCTGGGGGGCAGGGAGGCATGGGAGCACCGGACATCCACAAGTACTATTTGGCTTCCCACCTCCGTGCGGTAGTGTCCTTGGCCAGCATGCGTCCTCCAAACAGGTGGACGGAGATAGAGATGGGTTCGTTGTTCCCGGCCCACCCCTTCTCCCTGGTTTGGAGTCCTGCATTATTTACTGATCCCAAGCTCCATGACCTCTGCCTAGGCCCTATGCTGTTTTCACTCAGGATTTGGCGATCCTGCTACACCAAGTTCTCACTGGCATCCTTCTGCCCACCCCTTTCTAATGTGCTATTTAACCCCCTCCTACCTGATAGTCTTTCACACTTCAGAATGTTCCCTTGGGCCAAGGCGGGTTTGTTCCAACTCCGTTATTTTGTGCACCCTATTACTCGAAAACTTCACTCCTTCCAGGACCTACAAACTAAAAGCCAAATTCCAAACCAGCTGTTCTTTTCATACCTCCAAATAACCCACTATCTAGCATCCCTCTCACCTTCTCTTACTTTGACCAAACCTACACCCTTCGAAGTTATATGCTCTCAGGGACCATACCAATCGTGACTGATATCTGACATATATAGACTTCTGCAAGAGAACCTTCCACTCTCCATGGAGCCCCACTCATATATGAGTAAATGGTCACATTTGACACAACGACGAATCTCCCCATCCCAATGGGCTAAAATTTGGACTTCAACATCCAAAATATCCAGATGTGTAGTGCAAAGAGAGACCGCTTACAAAGTGCTTCTTTTTTGGTAAAGGACCCCTGAGGTTATACACCGATATGATGCTTCCCTCTCTCCTCTTTGTTGGAGATGCGGAAGAATCAGGGGCTCTCATTATCACATTTTTTGGCAGTGCGATTTGATAGCTCCCTTCTGGTCCAGGGTTGTGTCCGTGCTCCAGCAGATTCTTGATTCCCCTATCCCGTCGGATCCGATACATCTTCTCTTAGGCCTCCCATTCCCCGGATTGGGGAAAAATTTGAACAAAATGGCATCATATGTATTACTGGCTGCAAAAAGAGCTATACCTGCATGTTGGCTTTCCACCTCCCCCCTTCTCACTCCCAGCTTATACAAGCTATTACTGATATTCGTAGAATGGAGCATATGACAGCCATGGTGGAGGATGCTATGGAGAGATTTGATGTGATTTGTGCCCCATAGGACCGCTATATACATGGCTCTTCTTGAGGTTTTGGCTCCTGTCATTCTATTAATGCCCCTTGTCTGACAATTGAAACATATAGTAGAGTTCACAGCTTGATGATCAACCTATTCTGATTCTAATGGTTTCATTTTAATGTTAATTTTTTTTATTATTTCTGATTACATTTTGTACAAAAATACTGTTTCTGTAATCACACACCTGCTTACTTTTCTTCATTGATATTATTACAGTTTGTATGCTATGATTCTTGGAAAGAAATTTCTCAATAAAAATACAATAAAAAAAAGACTATCTATTGCACACAAATGGAAATCTACAACCTCTCCCACCCTCCAAGACATGATCAATATCCTCAACGACCACTTCAAGATGGAATGGCTCTTTGCCAAGGCCCTCCTGATCACCCATCAATAAAACAGAATTTGGCATCTCTGGCTCCTTGACCCCAGATGCATCTTACCTTCCTAACTGAAACCACTCACGACCTACATCTTACCCTTATTTAGGCATAAGCGCTAACCCACTCTGCGCCCCTATACACATTTCCCTCATCCATATGTCAACACTCTCTTGCTTAGAAACTTATGTAATTCTATATGATCCTGTATCACCCTCTGGTTTACTACTCATTCTTACTGTGATATCTTAATAGTTTGCTGAAATAGACCAATTGATAGTTCTTGTTTTTTGCTGTTATATGGGCATTCGATTTGCTACTGGATATGCAGTTTACTATATCTGTACCATGCAAAATCCATAAATAAAAATGTAAATAAAAAAAAATAAACATTAGGTTACGAAGAAGGGTTTAACCACTTGCTTACTGGGCACTTAAACCCCCCTCCTGTCCAGACCAATTTTCAGCTTTTAGCGCTGTCGCACTTTGACAATTGCGCGGTCATACAACACTGTACCCAAATGAAATTTTTATACTTTTTTTCCCACAAATAGAGCTTTCTTTTGATGGTATTTGATCACCTCTGCGTTTTTTATTTTTTGTTAAAAAAATTGAAAAAGACAGAATTTTTTAAAAAAAAATTATATATTTTTTATATTTTATTATAAATTTTTGCAAACAGGTAATTTTTCTCCTTCGTTGATGTACGCTGATGAGGCGGCACTGATGGGCACCGATAGGTGGCAGTGATGGGCACTGATGGGTGATGGTGATGGGCACTGATGGGTGGCAGTGTTGGGCACTGATTGATGGCAGCACTGCTAGGTGGCACTGATAGGTGGCACTTGTGGGCATTGTTGGTGGCACTTGTGGGCATTGTTGGTGGTACTTGTGGGCACTGGCAGGTGGCAATAACAAATGGCACTTGGAGGCACAGATGAGGCATCTGTGCCTCCTTCCTCTTCGGGACCGATGTCCCTTTCACATAAGCCGGTGATCGGCTTTTTTTTCCTCCTCACGCTCTCAGCGTGAGGAGAAAACAAAACCGATCACCGAGTCTTGTTTACATCATGTGATCAGCTGTCATTGGCTGACAGCTGATCACATGGTAAGGGGCCGGGACCGGCCCCTTACTCGGATCTGTGATCATCCGAGTCTCCGTGACTCGGTGATCACAGCGCGCACACCGCGCGCCCTGCAGGGAGCGCGCGGTGCGCGTGTACAGGGTATGACGTCCTATGACGTCCTCCCGGAGATTGAGGTCCGCGCTGTAGCAGTCATTCGGCTATGGCCCGGACCTCAAGTGGTTAAAGATCTGCTAGTCTGGGGGAATTAGGTGAGATCCAATATGTTACAATTGTCTGTTTGGCTGCTAGCAGATATAATGGGGGGTTACTAAAACTGGTTAACACAGAATCTGCTGCAGCTGTGCATAGTACTGTATATACTCGAGTATAAGTCGTTCCAAGTATAAGTTGAGGCCCTAATTTACCACAAAAAAATGGGAAAACCTTATTGACCTGAGTATAAGACGAGGGTGAGAAATGCAGCAGCAACTGCAAGTGGAAAAAGAGGGTCAACAATGCCTATCTGCAGCTGTATACCTCCCTGTGTCCTGTGCATGTATCATGTGTCCTGTGCATATGTGTCATGTGTCATGTGTCCTGTGTATATGTGCATGTGTCATGTGTATATGTACCTGTGTCATGTACCTGTGTATATGTACCTGTGTCCTGTGTATGTGTATATGTACCTGTGTGCATTTGTGCGTGTGTATCCTACCTGTGTCCTGTGCATCCACCGTGCGCCGCTCAGCACCGATCAGCGTGTAGTATTCGGCGGCCATTCACTGTTCAAAAGCCGTGCCTCCTCCTCATCCAAAAAACTCCTTTTCCCAGCGGTCAGCCTATCACAGACATTCTCTCATCCTCATACCATGGACGAGGATGAGAGAATGTCTGTGATAGGCTGTACACTGACTGCCTATCACAGACGAGGAGGCGCGGCTTTTGAACAGTGAGAGCCGCTGCCGAGTCTATGCAGCACACGCTGGCCGCCATCTGCCTGCATGACACGCTGATCATGTAGGCAGACGGCGGTGACTCGTGTATAAGTCGAAGGGGGCACTTTCAGCCCCAGAAAAGGGGCTGAAAAATTTGACTTATACACGAGTATATACGGTAATCAATCAACTTCTAGAAGATGTTGTCAAAGCTTAAGTTAACAAGCTGAAGTTAGAAGCTGATTGGTTACTATACACAGCTGCATCAGATTATGTGTGCACCAGTTTTAGTAAATCTTGCCCAATCTTTCCCATAAAGAAGAGGCATGATGTTCATCTCCTGACCACATAGATACAGTAAGTGTATATATAGAAGACATATTAGATTCCAGTATGTTTCCATGGCTGGGCCTTGCCACATCAGATGATTCAATTTGGGGTAGTCTAATTTGCATTTAGGGCAGTGGTCAAGCCAAATAGGAGAGGGTCTTTCAGAGATACAGTATCTCACAAAAGTGAGTACACCCCTCACATTTTTGTAAATATTTTATTATATATTTTCATGTGACAACACTGAAGAAATTACACTTTGCTAAAGTAGTGAGTGTACAGCTTGTATAACAGTGTAAATTTGCTGTCCCCGCAAAATAACTCAACACACAGCCATTAATGTCTAAATCGCTGGCAACAAAAGTGAGTACACCCCTAAGTGAAAATGTCCAAATTGGGCCCAAAGTGTCAATATTTTGTGTGGCCACCATTATTTTCCAGCACTGCCTTAACCCTCTTGAGCATGGAGTTCATCAGAGCTTCACAGGTTGCCACTGGAGTCCTCTTCCTCTCCTCCATGACGACATCACAGAGCTGGTGGATGTTGGAGACCTTGTGCTCCCCCACCTTCTGTTTGAGGATGCCCCACAGATGCTCAATAGGATTTAGGTCTGGAGACATGCTTGGCCAGTCCAACACCTTTACCCTCAGCTTCTTTTGTGAGGCAGTGGTCGTCTTGGAGGTGTGTTTGGGGTTGTTATGTTGGAATACTGCCCTGCAGCCCAGTCTCCAAAGGGAGGGGCTCATGCTCTGCTTCAGTTTGTCACAGTAAATGACAAGTGTTATACTTACAAAAATGTGAGGGGTGTACTCACTTTTGTGAGATACTGTATATTGAGGGTCTGATAAGCCCTATTTATAAGCATGAATTAGATTTCCCTTCATGATTCGCTTATTATGACTTGTTTCATTTTTAACCAGCCTATTTGGAGGGCTCATCAGGTCACCTTGGCTTCTAGATTTAGAAAAGTTACCCACTTGGATAAGAGGTTTCATGGTATTGGGGTTAAGAGAAATGGATCTGTTTGAGGGTTGAAAATAACCAATAATTGTTTTGTTTTCCAAGGGTTTCTTTAAAGTTGGGGAAGGTCCCTGAAGGAGGATGAAAATCTGTCAGCCTCCAGTCCTATTCCGTGGAACATGTCTGATTGGGACATATTGTAAGAAGTATGTGGGGGCACTGCTGTTGTCTTGAGCGATTAAAGTTACTGCATTGGTGGCTGATCGATCTTCTGACCATATTTTTCTTCCACACAGTAAATCAATTGACAATACAACTGTATATAAAATTGCTCCATATGTAGTCACAATGGGATGGGTTTACTAAAACTAGAGACTGTAAAATCTGGTGCAGCTCTGTATAGAAACCAATCAGCTTTCAGGATTTAATGTCAAAGCTCAATTGAGCAAGATGAAGTTAGAAGCTGATTGGCTACCATGCACAGCTGCACCAGATTCTGAGTGCCCCAGTTTTAGTAAATCCCCCCCAATAAGTCTACCCTGAAAAAATGTGATAATGCTGCAATTTAATTTCACTTTAGGATGAATAACACTTTATTATAATGGACCTACTGCCAATATCAGCAGCAGTTTTAGCAGCAAACTGCTTTTGTCTAAGCTTGTTATAGACTGCATCATATGTAGTATGTAATTCATAGTTATTTTTTAACAGACCAAAAGGAAGCACATATGTTGATTGGCACACTTTTAATACAGTAAAAAGATAAAAATGAACAAAGTAGAAGCTACACAAGCCCTACTTATTTTTTATTCGCGCTATGCTTTTTAAGAGTACTTTGTCAAATCAAATAGAGAGTAAAGTTACATCCCCTCCAAAAAAAGCTGGTGCTAACAAATTGCTAGTCAAGGCCTCATCTCACTTCCCCAGCTTTTAAAATTGTAAAAATGAATGGTCACAGCCAAATAATTTATGCAGCTAGGTGTAAAATCTCTTTTTATTATGATTTATTGTACACAATCACACGCCAATGCCTTCAACAAATGTTTGATTCTAAGATACAGTGCATCATATGAAATCTAAAAGCTTTTTTAATAAAATAAAACCATATGAATTGTTGTGCTCTGTTGAATTGCTACAACCTAAATATCAACTCATGCACAGGAACAAGTAATTCATTCAGACTACCCATACTTAGTTGTGATTATTGTGTTTTTCAAAATGACCAACACATGACTAATGCTGAATGAAGAAATATGTTTATAATTAAATTTAAGGTTTTAAGAAAAAATAGCACTGTGCTCTAATACCAGCGAGATATATTCAAAACAAGGCAGCTATTCAGTTGTTACACTTTTCACTACAACATTAAACTTATTTTGAGGGAAATAAAGAGGCTTCCAATGCTAAACTTCTGCTGAAAGAAGTATACAGAGCAAAAAGTCTTAAAAAGTGACTTTTTGCCTTTTTACAATTATAACCTTCTACTTCCAGGCTCCCTATCATTACACTGGGCTTAATTTAATTAAAAGCAAAAAGATTGTTCACTTTGTAAGGGAAGTTGCACTTTGCAATGGTTTTTTCCCCGTAGCTTAGTTAAAGTGGTATTGAACCTGTACAATGTATATAACCTACTATAGCAAAACTGACATAAAAATGACAATAAATTTCAGTTTCAGCTTCAGAAGTGTAGAGGTGGTACACAACTTTATCTGTCTATATTGGTGCATATGGCCTTTGCAAATTAGAGAAATTAGGGGCTGCAGTCGGTTGGGAGTGAGTCTTTATACAAATGTATATTCTTATTGTCAGTATACTAAAATGGGGAACTTTAAAATCCCCAATCAAAAAAATAACATGCCTAGCTTATTTTCATATTCTCTGAGATGTTGGTAACTAAGATGATTTTTGATAGTTGGGTTAGGTTCACATCTATGTGGTTGTGGTTGATGCTGTTTTCAGGCGCGTTTTGGGGTGCATTTTGCATTTTTGAACATGCGTTTTTGATGCATTTTTCATTTGCTTTGAGTTTTTTTTATCTCTTTAATAAACTGTGTATATTTGGCTGTTCAGGAGCAGGCCAGGAAGCCGGCTACCACATCCTTAACAAAGGATGACTCATCAGCTGTAAGCGGGGAAGCTGAATGTATTCCCCTATCCCGTCGGATCCGATACATCTTCTCTTAGGCCTCCCATTCCCCGGATTGGGGAAAAATTTGAACAAAATGGCATCATATGTATTACTGGCTGCAAAAAGAGCTATACCTGCATGTTGGCTTTCCACCTCCCCCCTTCTCACTCCCAGCTTATACAAGCTATTACTGATATTCGTAGAATGGAGCATATGACAGCCATGGTGGAGGATGCTATGGAGAGATTTGATGTGATTTGTGCCCCATAGGACCGCTATATACATGGCTCTTATTGAGGTTTTGGCTCCTGTCATTCTATTAATGCCCCTTGTCTGACAATTGAAACATATAGTAGAGTTCACAGCTTGATGATCAACCTATTCTGATTCTAATGGTTTCATTTTAGTGTTAATTTTTTTTATTATTTCTGATTACATTTTGTACAAAAATACTGTTTCTGTAATCACACACCTGCTTACTTTTCTTCATTGTTATTATTACAGTTTGTATGCTATGATTCTTGGAAAGAAATTTCTCAATAAAAATACAATAAAAAAAAAGACTATCTATTGCACACAAATGGAAATCTACAACCTCTCCCACCCTCCAAGACATGATCAATATCCTCAACGACCACTTCAAGATGGAATGGCTCTTTGCCAAGGCCCTCCTGATCACCCATCAATAAAACAGAATTTGGCATCTCTGGCTCCTTGACCCCAGATGCATCTTACCTTCCTAACTGAAACCACTCACGACCTACATCTTACCCTTATTTAGGCATAAGCGCTAACCCACTCTGCGCCCCTATACACATTTCCCTCATCCATATGTCAACACTCTCTTGCTTAGAAACTTATGTAATTCTATATGATCCTGTATCACCCTCTGGTTTACTACTCATTCTTACTGTGATATCTTAATAGTTTGCTGAAATAGACCAATTGATAGTTCTTGTTTTTTGCTGTTATATGAGCATTCAATTTGCTACTGGATATGCAGTTTACTATATCTGTACCATGCAAAATCCTTCAATAAAAATGTAAATAAAAAAAAATAAACATTAGGTTACGAAGAAGGGTTTAAAGATCTGCTAGTCTGGGGGAATTAGGTGAGATCCAATATGTTACAATTGTCTGTTTGGCTGCTAGCAGATATAATGGGGGGTTACTAAAACTGGTTAACACAGAATCTGCTGCAGCTGTGCATAGTACTGTATATACTCGAGTATAAGTCGTTCCAAGTATAAGTCGAGGCCCTAATTTACCACAAAAAAATGGGAAAACCTTATTGACCTGAGTATAAGACGAGGGTGAAAAATGCAGCAGCAACTGCAAGTGGAAAAAGAGGGTCAACAATGCCCATCTGCAGCTGTATACCTCCCTGTGTCCTGTGCATGTATCATGTGTCCTGTGCATATGTGTCATGTGTCCTGTGTATATGTGCATGTGTCATGTGTATATGTACCTGTGTCATGTACCTGTGTATATGTACCTGTGTCCTGTGTATGTGTATATGTACCTGTGTGTGTGTGTGTATCCTACCTGTGTCCTGTGCATCCACCGTGCGCCGCTCAGCACCGATCAGCATGTAGTATTCGGCGGCCATTCACTGTTCAAAAGCCGTGCCTCCTCCTCGTCCAAAAAACTCCTTTTCCCAGCGGTCAGCCTATCACAGACATTCTCTCATCCTCATACCACGGACGAGGATGAGAGAATGTCTGTGATAGGCTGTACACTGACTGCCTATCACAGACGAGGAGGCGCGGCTTTTGAACAGTGAGAGCCGCTGCCGAGTCTATGCAGCACACGCTGGCCGCCGTCTGCCTGCATGACACGCTGATCATGTAGGCAGACGGCGGTGACTCGTGTATAAGTCGAAGGGGGCACTTTCAGCCCCAGAAAAGGGGCTGAAAAATTTGACTTATACACGAGTATATACGGTAATCAATCAACTTCTAGAAGATGTTGTCAAAGCTTAAGTTAACAAGCTGAAGTTAGAAGCTGATTGGTTACTATACACAGCTGCATCAGATTATGTGTGCACCAGTTTTAGTAAATCTTGCCCAATCTTTCCCATAAAGAAGAGGCATGATGTTCATCTCCTGACCACATAGATACAGTAAGTGTATATATAGAAGACATATTAGATTCCAGTATGTTTCCATGGCTGGGCCTTGCCACATCAGCTGATTCAATTTGGGGTAGTCTAATTTGCATTTAGGGCAGTGGTCAAGCCAAATAGGAGAGGGTCTTTCAGAGATACAGTATCTCACAAAAGTGAGTACACCCCTCACATTTTTGTAAATATTTTATTATATATTTTCATGTGACAACACTGAAGAAATTACACTTTGCTAAAGTAGTGAGAGTACAGCTTGTATAACAGTGTAAATTTGCTGTCCCCGCAAAATAACTCAACACACAGCCATTAATGTCTAAATCGCTGGCAACAAAAGTGAGTACACCCCTAAGTGAAAATGTCCAAATTGGGCCCAAAGTGTCAATATTTTGTGTGGCCACCATTATTTTCCAGCACTGCCTTAACCCTCTTGAGCATGGAGTTCATCAGAGCTTCACAGGTTGCCACTGGAGTCCTCTTCCTCTCCTTCATGACGACATCACAGAGCTGGTGGATGTTGGAGACCTTGTGCTCCCCCACCTTCTGTTTGAGGATGCCCCACAGATGCTCAATAGGATTTAGGTCTGGAGACATGCTTGGCCAGTCCAACACTTTTACCCTCAGCTTCTTTTGTGAGGCAGTGGTCGTCTTGGAGGTGTGTTTGGGGTTGTTATGTTGGAATACTGCCCTGCAGCCCAGTCTCCAAAGGGAGGGGCTCATGCTCTGCTTCAGTTTGTCACAGTAAATGACAAGTGTTATACTTACAAAAATGTGAGGGGTGTACTCACTTTTGTGAGATACTGTATATTGAGGGTCTGATAAGCCCTATTTATAAGCATGAATTAGATTTCCCTTCATGATTCGCTTATTATGACTTGTTTCATTTTTAACCAGCCTATTTGGAGGGCTCATCAGGTCACCTTGGCTTCTAGATTTAGAAAAGTTACCCACTTGGATAAGAGGTTTCATGGTATTGGGGTTAAGAGAAATGGATCTGTTTGAGGGTTGAAAATAACCAATAATTGTTTTGTTTTCCAAGGGTTTCTTTAAAGTTGGGGAAGGTCCCTGAAGGAGGATGAAAATCTGTCAGCCTCCAGTCCTATTCCGTGGAACATGTCTGATTGGGACATATTGTAAGAAGTATGTGGGGGCACTGCTGTTGTCTTGAGCGATTAAAGTTACTGCATTGGTGGCTGATCGATCTTCTGACCATATTTTTCTTCCACACAGTAAATCAATTGACAATACAACTGTATATAAAATTGCTCCATATGTAGTCACAATGGGATGGGTTTACTAAAACTAGAGACTGTAAAATCTGGTGCAGCTCTGTATAGAAACCAATCAGCTTTCAGGATTTAATGTCAAAGCTCAATTGAGCAAGATGAAGTTAGAAGCTGATTGGCTACCATGCACAGCTGCACCAGATTCTGAGTGCCCCAGTTTTAGTAAATCCCCCCCAATAAGTCTACCCTGAAAAAATGTGATAATGCTGCAATTTAATTTCACTTTAGGATGAATAACACTTTATTATAATGGACCTACTGCCAATATCAGCAGCAGTTTTAGCAGCAAACTGCTTTTGTCTAAGCTTGTTATAGACTGCATCATATGTAGTATGTAATTCATAGTTATTTTTTAACAGACCAAAAGGAAGCACATATGTTGATTGGCACACTTTTAATACAGTAAAAAGATAAAAATGAACAAAGTAGAAGCTACACAAGCCCTACTTATTTTTTATTCGCGCTATGCTTTTTAAGAGTACTTTGTCAAATCAAATAGAGAGTAAAGTTACATCCCCTCCAAAAAAAGCTGGTGCTAACAAATTGCTAGTCAAGGCCTCATCTCACTTCCCCAGCTTTTAAAATTGTAAAAATGAATGGTCACAGCCAAATAATTTATGCAGCTAGGTGTAAAATCTCTTTTTATTATGATTTATTGTACACAATCACACGCCAATGCCTTCAACAAATGTTTGATTCTAAGATACAGTGCATCATATGAAATCTAAAAGCTTTTTTAATAAAATAAAACCATATGAATTGTTGTGCTCTGTTGAATTGCTACAACCTAAATATCAACTCATGCACAGGAACAAGTAATTCATTCAGACTACCCATACTTAGTTGTGATTATTGTGTTTTTCAAAATGACCAACACATGACTAATGCTGAATGAAGAAATATGTTTATAATTAAATTTAAGGTTTTAAGAAAAAATAGCACTGTGCTCTAATACCAGCGAGATATATTCAAAACAAGGCAGCTATTCAGTTGTTACACTTTTCACTACAACATTAAACTTATTTTGAGGGAAATAAAGAGGCTTCCAATGCTAAACTTCTGCTGAAAGAAGTATACAGAGCAAAAAGTCTTAAAAAGTGACTTTTTGCCTTTTTACAATTATAACCTTCTACTTCCAGGCTCCCTATTATTACACTGGGCTTAATTTAATTAAAAGCAAAAAGATTGTTCACTTTGTAAGGGAAGTTGCACTTTGCAATGGTTTTTTCCCCGTAGCTTAGTTAAAGTGGTATTGAACCTGTACAATGTATATAACCTACTATAGCAAAACTGACATAAAAATGACAATAAATTTCAGTTTCAGCTTCAGAAGTGTAGAGGTGGTACACAACTTTATCTGTCTATATTGGTGCATATGGCCTTTGCAAATTAGAGAAATTAGGGGCTGCAGTCGGTTGGGAGTGAGTCTTTATACAAATGTATATTCTTATTGTCAGTATACTAAAATGGGGAACTTTAAAATCCCCAATCAAAAAAATAACATGCCTAGCTTATTTTCATATTCTCTGAGATGTTGGTAACTAAGATGATTTTTGATAGTTGGGTTAGGTTCACATCTATGTGGTTGTGGTTGATGCTGTTTTCAGGCGCGTTTTGGGGTGCATTTTGCATTTTTGAACATGCGTTTTTGATGCATTTTTCATTTGCCTTGAGTTTTTTTTATCTCTTTAATAAACTGTGTATAGCTGGCTGTTCAGGAGCAGGCCAGGAAGCCGGCTACCACATCCTTAACAAAGGATGACTCATCAGCTGTAAGCGGGGAAGCTGAATGTAAAAAAAAAAAACACCTTCAGGTCTGGTACAGATTTTAAGGAGAACCCCACGCCAAAATTTAAAAAGAAAACCAGCGTGGGCTCCCCCGAATCCATACCAGACCTTTATCCGAGCATAAAACAGGTCAGGAAAGGGAGGGGGTAAGTGAGTGCCCCCCCCTCCTGAACCATACCAGGCCACATGCCCTCAACATGGGGGATGCTTTAAGGCAGGGGGGCTATGCCCCCCTCTTCCCAAAGTACCTTGTCCCCATCAGACAAAAAAAGGAAATTGTTCCGTGCTATTGACCACAATGAATTGGTGTTGTTAAGCTGCTGTCCCTATGAAACTACCACTGTGGTGGAGCCAGCAATGGATAGTAAGAAGGAAATGGGTGTGACGCTGCTTAATTTTTGGTGGTGTGTGTTCCTTTAAATGCACCTCAACCTTAATATGCTGAGGACAAACATAAATTATAAACACTGTAAACATGAAACTAGCACCATAACAAACACATAATGTGCCATAAAGTAACTGCGCTGTGCTTGCAATATTTCATTAACAGCCATGAAAAAAGTGACATGTGCTATGATACAGTATAAATGTCAATAAA